>OW386289.2:129010833-130210833 GCA_936432065.2 Rutpela maculata
GTTTTTTTCCAATTAAAATGAATTTGACACCATGTCGTTTCAAGAACTTGTAGCTGGGTCTATCCCGAGTGTCTAGCAAGTTTCTAACCTTTTAATTTTTCTTAGATATTTCGTTCCCTGACTTTGACAGAGAACGAAACTCCACCATTTTTTCAAGCGGCGCACAGTGGGAAAAATATGCCCTTTTTGGACAAAAATCTGCCGACAGTAGAGATTTCAATCAAATTAAATTAAAAAAATGGCAAATACTCTTAAGACATTGTACTTTAGAGTAGTGCTGCGGCCATTTTGCCGCAGCTTTGGATTAACCTAACCTAAAAATCGCAGATATTACTTCCACATCCAGTAGAAGTATAGAAACGACAAAAAATTTTTACAAAATTTGATTGTTCAAATAGGCTTAGAATGTCATGAAACGTCGAGATTTTAGGTTTGAGCAAAAAAATGTCTGTCGGTCTGTCTGTAATTTTTTGTGCGCACGACTACTCTGGAACCGTTTAAGATATCGACTTGAAATTTGGTACACATATGTATTTTAACGAGATTTGGAACTAGGTTATATTTTCATCTTGTTCCGTTGAATGGTTGTGGGGTAAATTGGGGTAAATGGGGGTAAATAGGTAAATCAAGCAGGTAAGAGTCCATAAAATTGGTATTTAGTATATACAAGGGAAGTTAATGTCTCAAAACAAATTTTTGCATTGGCCACCCCCAATACTACCCCCACCCAATTATAAAAGGGGGTGAAAAAAATTATTTCATCGTAGATGACCATTCGAAAGCTTATTTTAAAGAGGAAGATTAAATGATGTATTTATTAGAAATAAATTGAAAATTTGTTTGAATCCTATATATAATCTCAAAAGTTGCAAAAAAAGTCATTTTTTAAGTAATCTAAAATATTTCAAAATCCTGACATGATGGGCCAATTCTGAGGCCAGATTCGGATTCAGCGCGAAAAATTACTTCGGAAATTGGATAATGTTAGGGTTAAAACTGAATGAAGTAAAAAAAATTGAGGCCTTTGATTCTTGTTCACATACTAAATCGCATTTTTTTTTCACCCCCTTTTATAATAGGGTGAGGTTAGTAATGGAGGTGGCTAATGCCAGAAATTTTTTTGAGACATCAGCTTCTCTTATATATACTAAATACCAATTATATGGATTCTTACCTGCTTGATTTACCTATTTACCCACATTTACCACAATTTATCCCCCAACCCTTCAACAGAATAATATAAAAATATAATCTAGTTCCAGATCTCGTTAAAATACTTATGTGTATCAAATTTCAAGTCGATATCTTAAACGGTTCCAGAGTATTTAGTATATATAAGAGAAGCTAATGTCTCAAAAACATTTTTGGCATTAGCCACCTCTATTACTACCCCTACCCTATTATAACAGGGGGTGAAAAAAAAATGTGATTTAGTATGTGTACAAGAACCAAAGGCCCCCAATTTTTTTTTACTTCATTCAGTTTTAACATTATCCAATTTCCGAAGTAATTTTTCGCGCTGAATCCGAATCTGGCCTCAGAATTGGCCTATCATGTCAGGATTTTGAAATATTTTAGGTTATTTAAAAAACGACTTTTTTGGCAAATTTTGAGGTTATGTATAGGATTTAAAAAAGTTTTCAATACATCATTTAATCTTCCTCTTTAAAATAAGCTTTCGAATGGTCATCTACAATGAAATAATTTTTTTCATCCCGTTTTATAATTGGGTGGGGGTAGTATTGGGGGTGGCCAATGCAATTTTTTTTGAGACATTAGCTTCCCTTGTATATACTAAATACCAATTTTATGGACTCTTACCTGCTTGATTTACCTATTTACTCCCATTTGCCCCAATTTACCCCACAACCATTCAACGGAATAAGACGAAAATATAACCTAGTTCCAGATCTCGTTAAAATACATATGTATACCAAATTTCAAGTCGATATCTTAAACGGTTCCAGAGTAATCGTGCGCACAAAAAAGTTACAGACAGACCGACAGACATTTTTTGCTCAAACCTAAAATCTCGACGTTTCATGACATTCTAAGCCTATTTGAACAATAAAATTTTTTTAAAATTGTCGTTTCTATACTTCCACTGGATGTGGAAATAATATCTGCGATTTTTAGGTTAGGTTAATCCAAAGCCATTTTGCCGCAGCACTACTCTAAAGTACAATGTCTTAAGAGTATTTGCCATTTTTTTTTTTATTTAATTTGATTGAAATCTCTACTGTCGGCAGATTTTTGTCCAAAAAAGGGCATATTTTTCCCACTGTGCGGCGTTTCCTTCAGGAACAAAGGTCAGAAACTTGACTAAATATTCAGGATAAATCCCCTACAAGCCCTCAAAACGGCATGGTATCAAGTCCATGTTCATTACCACTAATTATTTCAGGACAAACATACTGGACTATATTTCCACTGAGTTCAATCGAAAGGCGCCAAAAAACAAATTTTTAGTGTACCGGAAAATTAACGAAGGTGATTATAATATGGAAGATCGTGGTCTATATTTTTGTCGGTGTGTGTGTAAAAAAGTTTTTTGCCGCCATCTAGCCAATACGGCGGTGCATCAGACAAAGGTACAAGAGCGCAAATTATTGTATGTTGTTAAGGACACTAAAATCTACAAATTCACCAGGCTTGAAAACTTGGCGCCCTGGCGCCTGAATTATAATTAGACAACCGAATAGTGGAGTCAAATTAAACATCAAAAGGGTGAATAAGGAATTCTCTGGCTGCAGCAATTTTATGACTTTAATTTGTTTTAAGTGTTTCAACAAGTGTGATGAGAAATTTTGTATTAAATCTGTCCGTTACTTAAATTTTAAACAATTTATGCTGCAAGGCTAATATTTTCTCCTATTTTCCTTATTATCTCTGGTCCTAGTAATCGCATCGCAACAATAAGAATACCAAAATGTTGGTTATAAAATCTTGAATAAAACGAGGCCTACAAATAAATTTTCGTTTGTTAAACTGTAAAAATATAAAAACCGTAAAAATTTGCTGTTTAATTTTTGAAATATGATGTAATATAATGCATCATATATTTTAAAGATATCAAGTGAAACCATCCCTTCTATTGAACTAAACCGTCCTCTCAAATTTTAGCCAAAAAATATTTATTCAAACAGCTAAAAATAAAAAAAAGTTTCGAAGTTTCAATCGCTTATTGTTTAAGTGCATCAACTCGTATGCAGGTTATTACATGCATTTTAGAATGATATTAAGAAAACAGAATATTTTCTTTATTTAAACCATTTTTTGTAACTTAATTTTTCGAAATTGTACTTGTAAACAAATTCAAATAATCCTGTGAATTTTTTATGAAAAAACCAACAATAAAAAAAATAGTACCCTACTTTTATTTGGAGCCAAGATAAGTTAGTTTATGCATTGATGCGCTTATAAATAAACAAATTAATATTTCTTCTTATAATTTGTACTGATTATTATCTAATACTTATATTTCTCTTTCTGTTGTTTGAATTTACTTATTTCAAAAATTATAAACAAATTCCAAAAAAAAAAAATTATTATATAATTCTTAATACCATTGAAAAATACAGGTAATAACCTACATTTTGAAAACAAAATTGTCCCTCTACGAGTTGATGCACTTAAGCAATAGGCGATTGAAATTTCGAAATATTTTATTTTCAGACGTTTAAATAAATATTTTGCATTAAAATTTGAGAGGATTTAGTTCAATAAATCCTCTCAAATTTAAGTTAGGTTTCACCTAATTTCTTTAAGATTTAGGCATTATTACAAGAAAGGAAAAATGTTTTTATTTTTGTACAATTTGACATATTGTCACAAAGCTTATTTGTAGGTCTACTTTTCTTCCAAATATTATTGCGAACATTTTGGTATTATTATTTTTGTGATGCAGTTACTAGGATTGGAGATAATAGGGGAAATAGCAGAAAACTTTAGTTTTACAAAAATAATTGTTTAAATTTTATAGGAAGCAATGAACAGATTTAATCCAAAACTTCCTATTGCACTTGTTTTCTCACCAAAAGAAATTAAAACCATAAAATCGCTGCAACTAAACAATTCCATTCGAAATTTATTTTGACTCCACTAGAAAGGGCACAATTTTTCTATTGGATATTCTACTTTGTTTGTCTGCGAAGCAAAGAAATGTAAAAATTGACACGTTAGGTTTATTCTAGTATCCGAAACATGAGGATGGATCTGTTCCAATGAATTTATATGAGAAAAATATTCATAGTATTTATATCTTACCTCGAAGAGCATCAAGCGTTTTGTGTATCCCCCATAAGCTATTTATAAAAGGATCATCTTCGTCGTCGAAGTAATTTAGATCTGATGGGACCGACTTTATGTCATGATCTGCCGAGATAGTCGATTCGGAATAACTGTTCATTACTTAATGGATTAGCTACAAAAAATATTAGTAAGGGTTAGTTGTTAGTATAGTTAGTAATATAGATAAGGATACAAAATAATCCAACAGATAGAGGATTATCTTGTTTGTGCGCATCATAAGTGCTGATAAATAAAAAAAATAGAAAGTACAACTTGTAAGGTAGAGGTATTATACAATTCATTACTCCTGCTTGATTTCATCAAATAGGCATATTATGACAGGACAAAAAAAATTACAATCATCGTAAAAAATGTTTATACAGAAATCCATTCATTAGACTAAACGCAGATATCAAATAAAAAATATTCAAGCATCTGTATGGGTGTATATACACGTCTTTCATACCATCCTGAATCCGAAATAAATGTTACGTGAGTTTTCTCTAATTGTGTGATCTTTATTATATAAAATTAAGATTCGAAGTTTTTAAGTTTTTTAATTGACAGCAGTATTGACAAAACTTTATTTATCTACATTTTCATGGAAACGTATCGCCGGGCTTGAAAGAAGCAGCTTTCAAAAATAACATACATAAATATACACTATAAATGTAAACAAAATAAATAAATTAGACACTAGACACTATTCTCCAGGGGTAATATGCATAATTTCACTGCAGCACGTTTATAAACTCCATGAGAAATTATTATGCTGACGACTCTGACAATGCCATCTTGCCCTGGGTGAAGCTCGACAATCCTTGCCATAGGCCATTTCAGTGGAGATACTTAAGAAGTACCAAAATTCCTACTTTTAGATTTTGATTTGTTTTATGCTTCCACTTGTTTCTCTCTTGTAGTGTGGATAAATATTCCCTCTTCCATCGAGACCAAAAATGATGCACAATTTGTTGCAGATGTTGATAATGACTCGACCGATTTTCAGGTTTTTTGCTGACATCTTCTTGGGGAATAGCAAGAAGAGAGTCTCTAATCAGGAAATGGCCGGATGTAAGCGCGAGTAAGTCGTTGGGATCATGTGATATTGGTGATAGTGTTAAAGGTCGTGATTTAAGTATGGCCTCAATTTGAGTGTATACCGTATATAAACCTTCGAAGGTTAAGTTAGCATTTCCGACTATTCTACGTAAATGAAACTTTGCGGATTTAACTGCCGCTTCCCACAAGCCTCCGAAATGCGGAGAACGTGCGGGTATAAAATTCCATTCAATGACATTATCTTGTAAAAATTGAGAAATTTGATGTTCTCTTTATGGATATTATTTATTAATTTAAGGTCTTGTGTAAAATAAAATACACATGTTCCAGCGTTTTTTTACAAAATTAATAGAATAGGAAAAAAGCGATGAGCAAAGTTTTAAAAGGACCACCCTAGGGTAACTCAATTGTACATAGACAATCACTTTATATTATAAATCATGTTGAAAGACAAAGTCTTCTATCAAAACGTGAACCAATTTGAAACAAATAAAATTAGTTTTCACGTATCCGGAAACATCAAAGAAAAATTTTGGAGAGGGTCCAGTAGACTTATATCAATTTAGACTTTTCAATATACTAATTTTATAAGTTGTAGGAAATATACGAACGTGATAATGATATAATCCGCATATTTATAAAAATATATTTTATTTTTAAGTTGTGATGAATTTTGCCATTTAGCCTTGATCTTAAAAATAAAATGATTGATTTACCACATTAACTAAATACATCAGTATGTTTAAAATACATATGTTATTATATAATATTGTAATATATATACAATATAATATTATTTTTTGTATACTGTTCCTTTTTCAAGAACCAACGAGAATATTTCACCCATTAACAGAGTAGCCAAGGAAAGCCCATTTTCTTAACAACACTGCACAAATTAAAAGTCATTATCAGTGGCAAACTAATCTAGATCCCATTTAGTGTGATGGCTTAGCGAAAAGATTGTGACCTGCTGGATTAAAGCTCCAAATTTTGCACACTTCTTATATAACTATATGTAAGTTTAATATTTTTCGAGATACAAGCTTCCAAAGTTTTGGAATTTTTTCAGGTTTTTACGAAAATCTATATTATTGTCGATTTTCTAAATAGTTTACTATTTGGCACATGGACGATATAAATCGAAAATCATTAAGCCCACCGAAGTATTAACCCACTTATTTACTGCAACTAAGGTAACTATCACCAATGAAGAAAATAGTGACGATGATTAAAGTTTCGTGTAGCATCACAAACGATTTCATACAGATAAATAATTTTGTTTAGAATAATCATAAATTTGTTAAACCTTACATGGTTAACCAAATACACATTGTCTATGGGTTACATCAGTTTTTATTTTTTAAACTATATTCCACCAAGTTCAAGCTCCTGTAATTTTTATATATAATAGCTGATTAATGCGTTATTACACATGATTTTTTTGGTTGGTGTATCTCTAGGGGTTACTATAAAAAATCACCTCAAAAAAAACAATTGCTTATTTTGCACTCCTAAAAATTGATCAAATTACGAAAAAAAAAAAATACGTAATATAGAACTAATAAATATCTAACGTTTCGTTTTTGTTTCATTAAAATATAATTCATAGTTCCAGAGAAAAACTATTTTGATTTTAGTTACCCCCATATTTCCCCTACACATAAAGCTAGAGGTCTGAAATTAGTTGTAGGATTGCTTCACACAAGGAGCAACATATAAAAAGCCAAAATTAATCGGCTCGAGTGCATTTTTCATATGCTAAACTGGTAATACGGGAGCCTACCCTGAGTGTTCGTGCACCCCCCCGATCCTTTAGGACAATGTTTTTCATGAAGATTAAAGCCTAAGGAACAATTTAAGACATGTCCTAAAAAAAAATGGCTGCACTTTTAAAATGACGTCCGTTAAAAAAAAAACAAAATTTGCAAATATGGTTTTTGTCATTTAACACAAAAACTAAAAAAGGTGGAGAAAAACTATCTGTACAAAAAATAAAGTGCATAACATTTTCTATAATTTTGTTCCTACACAATATTTGCATAGGAGTTACCATTTTCCAGATAAATGATTAATCTCTTAAAATAAAATATAAAATTCAATATAAAACGTAACACTACGGAAGCCCACCCTAACTGTCCGTGCACCCCCCCCCCCCCCGATCCTTGGGGACAATGTTTTTCATAAAGATTAAAGCCTAAGGAACAATTTAAGACATGCCCTAAAAAAAAAGGCTGTACTTTCAAAATGACGTCCGTTTAAAACCAAAAAAAATGAAGAAAAACTTTCTGCACAAAAAACAAAGTGCATAAAATTTTCTACAATTTTGTTCATATACAATATTTGGATAGGAGTTACCGTTTTCCAGATACCACCGTTTTCGAGATAAATGTCTGCAAATTATAATATTATTATTATTATTAATTTTTTTCAGTTTATTTTATTTAATTTTTATGTTAATAATATAAAGTTATATTATACGCCTTACAATAATTGTCACAGTTATTTCCTCTAAGTGATTTACCGATATATGAATTTCCATGTTTTCTTAATTTTGGACTCATTTATCTGGAAAATGGTAACTCCTATTAAAATATTGTATAGACACAAAATTGTAGAAAATTTTATGCACGTTGTTTTTTGTGAAGAAAGTTTTTGTCCATCTTTTTTAGTTTTTGTGTTAAATGACAAAAACAACATTGGCAACAGTTTTTTTTAACATATGGCCGCCATTTTGAAAGTACAGCCAGTTTTTTTTTAGAATATGTCTTAAATTGTTCCTTAGGCTTCAATCTTTATGAAAAACATTGTCCCCAAGGATCGGGCGGGGGGTGCACGTACAGCTAGGGAGGGCTCCCCGACTATGGTTAGGCCTTTTGTAGGTTAATAGTAGGTACACCGAAAACCTAACAAAATGTGATTATTGTTTTCCCCCCTAAAATCCACATAAAGGTAATTTATTTCTAAAATGTTTCTCATCAGCTAGCTAATATTTTTAAACACGATTTATTTTAAATAAATTCTCTATGTTCATGCTTGTTATATTTTAAATTTTATTTGTTTTATTAGTACACGGATACACTTTTAAGTGGCACCGTCATTTTATCAAGAAATTCTTTTAATAGACAAAATAGTTAGTTGTGTAGGCGTTAACCGTGTCAAAAAATCGGTGGAAAGCGCCAGTCATAACACGTGTTGCACAGAATAAAGCTGTTTTAAACTACAGACACAAACAGAAGGGCTGTTATAAGTTTGACGCATTTGTTTTTTAAACTTTTTTTTTCTCAAAATAATCGACTCGAGGAGGACATCACTGACTATCCTTTTTCCGCAGTTTTGTTCTGATATCTCCAAAACTGTTAGGTTTATCAAGATCATGAACATAAACAAAGTTGTTGTACATAAAATTTCTGATAAGATTGGTTCTATTCATATTTTTGATCAACCTAATAGTTATCGAGATATGGAGGGGAGAAATCTGTGAAATGTTAAATATTGACAAATAAAGCCAAAAATTGCCTTAAATTTGTCTGATTTGAGCTTAAATTGTTTGGATTGAAGTGGAGGGAGAGTTGAAAAAGAAATCCGGAGAAGAGAAAGGATGACGGCCTTGAATACAATGAAGAACAGGTGGGCTGCTTGAAGAGAGGGGTGGGGTGGCCGACCCGACCCCTTCCGTTTTACGACCCTAGTTGTGCGACAATCGACTGAGAGCAAATATAGTTCAGGAACGGCGTCATCGAAAGGGGGTGATAGTTACTTTAAACGAGGTAGTAGATTTTTTTATTTTATCTTGTATGTATTGTAGAGAGGTGTGATATGGAGCAAAAGAGACTGAAAACTTGAATGCCTTACGATACAAACGTTACTTGACAACAATTGGTAAACAACCCGTACATCCTAATTTTAAACTAGCCGCACTTCCACTGACAGAGGACGCTGCACGAGAACACTCTTTACAAGTGTACCATCCAGTGCAGCTCTGGCGTGGTGTTGCAAAAGATCCTTTACAGTGGGGTTAGAAGAAGATTGGAAGGCAACTCCGCCCAGTGACTACATCAATGGCTGCTGCACCAGATGAATTACTGCAGCTTATTTCCTGATGTTGTACGATGATTGCACTCGAAACTGTGAGTGCAGGAAGAATGGTCTGCAATGTTCAAGAATGTGCATAACGTTTGTAGGTCTTGACTGCACCAATAGAGATGAACCTGAAGAGTTCGATGCTGAGCAAATTTTAGTGTCAGATGATATTCATCTATTAGAAAAGGACTATGATTCAGATGACAGTGAAGAAGAGAGCAATGATGATGATGAAATCGAATAAGTTTGAAAATGCTTTATGATCTTGTAATAATCTTGAAAATACATTATCTTATAATAAATGTAAAACACATCAAGATTTGTCTTTTTTACGTTTCAAATCTCAACTTTTACTGTTTCTTATATTTAACCGTCTTCCCGTGACCCTCCCCCCCCCCTTAATACAACAATTTTTTAGAAATATGCTTCAAAAACTAACATAACATTAAGTAGTTTCTTATTAACACTCTGATAAAACCCTGAAAAAATCGTCCGTCTAGCATAAAAGTTATTAGAAATTTAATCTTTAATCAATTTTAAGTCCTACATTTGGGTAAATAAAACAGCTGTTGAAATTGATTGGCAACGTTGCTGATAAAGAAGATGGCGCGAATATTTAATTTTTTAAAAAGTATAAAATTAAAAATTAGTATAAATGCTCCTTACATTTGTTGTCTACAAATTTTTCGGAAAAAACCGATAAATATCGAGATATTCGAGTAAATGGAGAAAATTTCACGTTTTCCTAGAAAATGCTTGTAAATCTTGCTTGTAAAAAAATAATTTTGTCCTGTTAAATCAAAATTCTACAAGATATGTGCGTAATGAATTTATTTAAAATAATTTTTTATTGTTGTTACAAACTGCGAAAATATTGATTGTACCTTTTCAAAATTTTTTCACATCTAATATTTTTTTTATACAAAAACCTCTTAGCAAAAAAATATGGTGAGGGCATTCTAGCTATAACAAGTTTTTGGCTGTCACGCCTAATAAATTAGGCACTAGATAAAAAACTGCATTATTACCTTTTCTGTCAATTGGTATATAATTTAGCAATATTATTTATTTAAATAAAGTCACCAGTGGCGTGCATAGACAGAACAATGCATATTATTGCATTATAACTTATTTTTAATAGTATTATATTGAAAGCTCAATATTTTCACTATTTTTTATTTTATAACACATTAACAAAAAAATATATAAATAATGGTAAAATTAACAAAAAACATTTAACAGAAAATAAAATAACTAAATTATAGTACCTACATAATGAAAGTAAATTGGGCATCTAGGTGATGGCGAAAAACAGCATTTTCGAAAGAAAAATTAATTACTAAGCAATTACAATAACAAAATGGCCACATTTTGTTAAAAAAAAAAATAAAAACGCACGTTGATCGGCCATAATTTCTTTATTTTGTGTGATCTAGAAACAAACCAAAAATCAGTTTAAAGATTGATTAATTATCTTTAATTTTGTTCCTTAGAATTTTTTATGGAAGTGCCACAGTTTCTAAGATATTCAGCATTTTAAACCAAATACTGCATCCTAAAAACGGTCGGATGCCATTTAAAAAATTAAATTTCTCCGAAACTATCAATCCTACACAAGTATATAAAAAACAAATTCATTCTCAGTTTATAAACTTAATTTTTGATGTCCACTGTATTTTCTCTAAAACTAATATTTATTGAGATATTTGTGGTGAAACAAAAATGTTACGTTTTTTCTATAATTCCTTTATAGTTTTAAATGCATATTTTTTCTGAAGCAAGCGTTGTAAGCGAACGAAAAAATTTGAACGTCTAGATCAACCTATAATTAACGAAAACAGTAGATGGGAATATATTTTTTTAATTGCTGACTACTTACATTAACAAAAGGGTGACGTTATTATTAAAAAAAAATTGCAAAAGTACATTGTTTTTATCATAAAATCTTTGTTTTTTGTGCTATAGAAATAGAAAAAAAATCATTTGAAAGACTAATTAATAGTCTTTCATTTTAGTTCATACCATTTTTGATGTAAGTGCCATAGTTTCTGAGATATTGAACATTTAAACTAAATACTTCGTCTGACAGACGTTCGGACGCCACCTTTATACTTTCAGATCTCCGAAACTGCAGAAATTAGAAAAGAACGAAATTCATCCCCAATTTAGTAGCTTTCTTATTTGTCCCTAGCATGTTTTCGCTCAATGCAATACTTTTCGAGTTACTTGACAAATATTGTTTTGAAATACCTTTTTTTTAAGATAACATCTCGTTTAACTCAAAGACTGTCAATTTTTATGAGAAATTGCATAGAACATTTTCTTCTTGAAATTTTATTTTCTTTCACCCAGTGGCGGCTGGTGAAATTTCAATATTTTTTTTCTCGTCTATGGCGTATGGGACCCATACGAAATTTTGGAAATAACATCTAGAGAAGCACTTCTCTAATGACCCCTAAAAAATTTTGAAAAAGCAGTTTGCGAAAAAATTTTTGAAAATTCGTTAGTCTCCCCTGGGTCTAGGAGCTCCTGTTTATTTTTGTTTTTTTTTGTCATATGCATTTGACTTTTCATAAAAATACAACAACAGATTTTGGAGTTTATGAAAATATTTTCATTACTAACTGAAATACAATGAACTGAAATTTTGTAATTTACAATTTAAGAAATTACAATATTTCAATTCGTTGTTATCTCAGTTAGTAATGAAAATATTTTCATAAACTCCAAAATCTGTTGTTGTATTTTTATGAAAAGTCAAATGCATATGACAAAAAAAAATAAAAATAAACAGGAGCTCCTAGACCCAGGGGAGGCTAACGAATTTTCAAAAAATTTTTCGCAAACTGCTTTTTCAAAATTTTTTAGGGGTCATTAGAGAAGTGCTTCTCTAGATGTTACTTCCCAAATTTCGTATGGGTCCCATGCGCCATAGACGAGAAAAAAAATATTGAAATTTCACCAGCCGCCGCTGCTTTCACCTCCAATGTTTTCAATTTTTTCTTAGTTGCCACTCCCTGAAAAGGGGTGGCCTATAAATTAGCAAGCCGCCGCATAATATGGAAACTTTTCTTTAATACATTTACTATTACTTTGCCAAAAATTAACGAAATCTGATCAATATGACATTATTCCGAAGTTAAAACCTCTAGGTACTGTACTATTAGTTATTTTCCACGTTTTTTGTTATCGTGTTGATTGCAATGAAGAACACGCAACCTCAACTTTTTTGAATAACTACTTGATAGTTACAAGCAAATTTCAATGTCTTTTGCGGGTTGTAATATAATAATATAACAAATTATTTTAAATAAATTCATTACGCACATGTGCAGCTTTCTCTTTGTACGCCACTGACGGCTTTATTTAAACAAATAATCTATATAATTAGGTCTTTTTAGAGATATAGCCAAACATGTGTCGTTGGTGGAAGGCTCTTCCCACTTTTTTTTGCTGTGGGGTTTTAAAAAAAAGAAAACAGCAAAAAGCAAAATAAGGCTTTCATGCAAAATTTTATATATCGAATGGCGCAAGATCATTCCTCTAGCTCCTGCCGTTTTTGAGAGAAAAAAAAAAAAATATATATATATATATATATATATATATATATATATATATATATATATATATATATATATATATATATATATATATATATATATATATATATATATATATATATATATATATATATATATATATATATATATATATATATATATATATATATAGGCAGGAACAGGTAGCCCATTTGAGAGGAGGGCAGGGGGAGCAAGCATGATTTCTCGAGGTGGGTCTGTTAGAAAATCTACTTATTTTGACTTATTCTATTCATGGCTAAAAGGCATTTTCGAGACGCAAGTCACTACACTATATGATGTTATATTATTTTTGTAACGCTATATCCTAAACTGACATTTATTTGACAGTTTCAATGAATCAAAACAATGTCATTATTGACATGTCATTTCCCAACGTTCTATGGAAACAGCAATAGAATTTAGTCTATTTTTACAAAATTATATTATTTTATAATTTCGAATGGCGATACAAAAAATTTTGTATATATCTCGAGACTAAAATGTGCTTTTTTTTACTCGTGTGGTTTATAGCACTCGCCTTCGGCTCGTACTATAAACGCCCCACTTGTAAAAAAAACACTATTTTAGCCACTTGCTATATAAAATACTATTATGTAATATGGTAAAACTAACCATGTTAACAGTTTCAGCTTGTTCAGTTTCTAATTATATAGCTTTTTGTCGAGAAAGGGTCACTACAAAAACAGTAGCTTTTTGCATAGATACTTACCACTTACAATTGTACACACATTTTAAAATTAATATTATGCCGCACAAGATCTACAATAGATATAGACATTCATCTTGTGACATGAAAGTCTGAGGCACTTCATATTAACTAATCAATGATTTTAATAAGTGCAAATAATTCCCAGTTCTCAAAGGCGTAAAATGTACTAAACCCACACCTTATCAACATTCTGTAATTCATCTATTATTGAAATAATTAAAATTGTTTAATATACGAGTACATGTGATGGGAATACGTAGCTCTTTCAAGTAAAAAAGTATGGATACTGTTGAAAAGTTGAAAAATAGTGAATATATTTCTTTAAAACTTAATTTAATATCTCTTGAATATTGGCACCGCAGTTCCAGTCGAATTGGATGAAAATTTGGTATAATTCTACATCACATCGTCGAAAAATGTACATTTGAAAAAATTGAGAAAATTCAATTTAAAAAGTTCTTAATTTAAAAATAATTTTTGGCCACCCTATACATTTTTAGGAAGTAAATATGATTCAAAAACATTAATTAGATGTCTCGTAACTCAAGCATTCACATAAGTTTTTCTTAAAACCTATAACTGTGACTTTGGGATTTTTTCAATATGCATCTGCAGACGGCATTATTTCAACAAAAAAATTCATTACATCCAAGTAGTTGGGAGATAGTCAATAATAATATAGGAATGAATAGAGTCTAGAAAGATGTTTCAAATAATGTACTGATATACATAGCATTGCATTTTAAAAAAAGGCACTTGATCCTGTAATTTCGTCTTGGCTCGACCTGTATATTCGAAAATAATTTCCGGTTATAGACTTTTTTACCTAGTTTACTTGTATTTTTTTTTTATTTCTAGCTATCGTAGAACTCGAGATATCGAATTCCGACGCACTATTGCCCCACTTGGTTCGAAACAACATTAGGTATTTAAAACATTTTGTTCTAGAATGCATCGTTTTCGAGATATGTGTCTGCCTCAAGTTAAATATTCAAACTGCGCACTATATAACTATAAGATTTGTGATATTTAACTATGTGAAATCAATAATCCGATGAACCCGTTTTCCTGTAACTCGAAAACTGTCCATTTTTCTATCCCGCTTCTTTAAGCTTTTGATCAGGATATCATAAACTACATTATACCAAATTTTCATCCAATTCGACTGGGACCCATTTTCCCTTAGTGCATGGTCCTTTAAATTTTGATAAGAACTGGATAAAGCTTCCTTATGATATGTATATGAGTAAACCGTTTTTCCCATTTTATTTTTTCAAATGTCAAAAATTAAATTATGACTCACTAGTTACATACAGGGTGTCCCAAAAATGAACGATCAAACTAAGAGAAGGAGGTAATTTTCAATCAAAATAACCCTATGCAGATTCGACAAATCCAGTTTAATATTATGGGTCCTACCCACACAGCACAATCGAGATATGTGATGATAAATTGACGTACCTGGATATCCCAGTACGTAAAATAAACGGATGTACCTTTTAGGATATCCTATTTTAGGACGTCCTCAAGGCAGCCCATTTTAGTACGTCCCAGGATATCCTTCTATGGATGTCAATGGGCTATCCTGAATAGGTTCCATTTTGACGTTAACTATGTCGACTAACATCGGGATTAAGAACGGACATCTGATGAAGAGCCCTAAATCTCCTTAAATGTACCCTAATATTAGGTCTCTAATATATTTAAATAAAGCGCCATTTTGATTTCCGGCCGGCCAAACTGGCCAGGTCAAAGCAACTAGAAAATACACCAAACACACAGCAATCATGCTTTATTAGTTTTTATTTTCTCAAATATTTAAATAATAATTGTTGTTAGTGGCTGTATGAAATATTCTAAAGTTGTATCTTTGTGTTTTATCTATTTAGTTCAGCTTTATTTGAGTGTCTTCATTCCAGATTATAAAAAGTGAGTACAAATGTATAAAAATATAACATAACCTATTAAATTTCATGTTATGAAAAATGTACCTGATTATGATTGAATATTTAATTAGTTATTAATGTCCTGTTCGAAACCACGAAAATTTAATACGATTTTTTATACTTTCAGAATGCCAAAGGAAGCTAAAAAAATGAGGATTTATACACATTTCCGTATTTTACAATCACTGAGAAGCCTACAAAATAAAATATTAATTTGGCTCAAGAATTGAATACTGAAATCAGCTTGGAGAGAAAATGTGAATCACGTGAAAGTATTGTCAAATCTGCCAATAAACCTGATGAAATTGAATTTGAGAATGACGACAAATAATGTGCCTACTTAGTTAATAAGCCAACTAGCAACTAATTGTGGATGAAAATAAGTAAGTAAATATTGTGCTTTAAGATAATTATTTGAAACTTTTATTACACTTTTAAACGAAAGATAGGATACGATATCAGGCCGAACACAGGTGGACAGACTGCATGAAAATACAGAAACCTATTACAATCTTTTATTTTGAAATTCTATTTGCCAGAGTGTACTTTATGGATTTTAATTTATAATTCGGTAAATTATTATTATTCACTAAGTGCTATAGGTCATACCTATATCCTTTAATAATTTATATTATTTTTATCTTGCCCATTTTTCATACATCTTTTTAATAATAGTGGTTCAAATAATAATAACTACGTTTATTTTAGCTGCACCCATATTATGAAAAACGAAGCAGAGAAACTGTTAAAAGATTATCCGAGAAGTGCAAAAGACAAGAGCGAGGCAAATAAGAAAATAGAGAAGTAGGAGTGCGCTACATCCTAAAAATTCATGTTCGGCTATTATTTTTGCAAAAGTAATATAGGTATTTATTTTACATTTTTCTAAGATGCTTTTTAACATTACAAATGTGTTGAAATATTGAATGTGTTTAGCTTATTTCTATTATTAAAATATCATTATTATTGAAGTAGCACTTAATTCTATCCAAAGAAATTACGTATATGTTATAAAGAAAAATAGGCAAGTCCAAATATTTAAAAAATGTGCATATTGGACAAAAATTCTAAAAATTTTTACAATCCAATTTTTTGTTTTAATTTAAGTATAATACTATTGCCACATGTTGTCTTCTAAAACAATGTCCGTAAAATCTACAAAATAATACGATTATCCAGTATTTTACTCGAAAATAAGCTCTACGTTCCTATAACAAGGGCGGATCCAGAAAGATTACTGGGGGGGGGGAAGCACTAACATTTAGAAAAAATTTTAGAAATCAGAAAAAAAAAAAATTTTCGCCTCGAAATCTAAAAAAAATTTTTTCCACCTCATACAAAAAATGCTATTACAAATGTAAAAAAAAAATTTTTCGCTCGCCTCGGAATCTGAAAACATTATCGCCTCATGAAAATCCAAAAACTGTATGCTATTAAAAATGTAAAAAAAAAATTTCGCCTCGAAATCTAAAAAAATTTTATCGCCTCATACACAGGAGTGCTATTAGAAATCCAAAAAATTTTTTTCCCACCTCATGCGGAGAAAAAAAAATTGTCGCCTTGAAAAAGTAACGAATACTTTTCTCGGGGGGGGGGGGGCAATTGCCCCTACTGCCCCCCCCCTGAATCCGCCCTTGTCCTATAACGTAAAAGTCACAGTCGAACTGGTTATTTTCCAGTAAAATACTGGATAATTGTATTATTTTATTGATTTTACGGACATTGTTTTAGAAAAAACATGTGGCAAGAAACAGAAAAATTAAGTTGCCCGTGGATATCTATTTGCAGTCCGTGGGATATCCTGGGATATTTCAGTTAGCTTGCACATCCTATTCGTAATACTTAGGACAACCAGAAATATCTCGGGATTTCCTGGTACGTCCTTAGTACAAGCGCAGGTATATCCTCCAGGACATCCCTCGTACTACTTTTATCTGATACCGAGTTGTGACATTGGGATGACCAAAAGAGTGCCGAAAAGCATACAAACTGGGATATTAGGATGTCCATAGGCAAGCCCAAATACTAAATGGGATTTGCCACAGTACGTCCCTCAAACAGCCCTGTGTTGTGTGGGTAAGATAAATGAATGTAACAAAGAAAATAGCTAAAATTGGAAAAGAGAGACGTATCTACTCTCACATCTATGTGCACGCGGTTAGAAGTGCTAGGTACTGATGCTCTACATTGATACACAGCAACGTGATAAAATAAGATTTCACGAAGTGTGGAACAAGCTGGGAGCAGCCTTTCTTTTCATAATTTCTCCGTTTTCATTCTTACACTCGTTTATTTCAGGAGGTATAAAACTACATTTGCTGAATCTGTATGTGGCTATCCAATTGTTATTTAAATTTCTGTATTTTTCTATAAGAAAAATTTAATGCAGGTTCTAACAAAGTGTAACGCCAAAATCGACATAAAAATATTGCAAGTTGGAAAAACAATGTAACGAGATGAATTTTTGCATGCACCTTAATATTAATTTGTGAGAGTTCCATATCGATCTGACCGCCGTGGTGTCAATTATGCGGGGTCAAAGTTCATGAAAACAGCATTTTCCAAACATCTTGAAAACGGTGACCTTTTCGGAAAGAAAAACATAATTTACTAATTTGTAGCTGAGATAATTTGCTATAAAAACAAGTCCAGAAGTTTTTTGTGGGAGAGACCATTCACGAGTTATAGCGCTTCCAAGAATCGAGAGCGTCGTAGAACATTGAGTAACAAGTGTCTTTTTGTACTTTTTGTTACTCAACCACTACTACGCTCTCGATTCTTTGAAGCGCTATAATTCATGAACAATTTCTCCCACAAAAAAACTTCTGGACGCGTTTTTGTAGTAAATTATCTCAGCTACAAATTAATAAGTTTTTTTTCGAAAAGGTCACCGTTTTCAAGATATTTGCAAAATACTGTTCTCGCGAATTTTGACTCCGCGGCAGAAAATCTATCAGGAACTCTCACACATTATTTAGAACCCTAATACTAGGGTGCATGCAAAAATTCAGCTCGTTACAATTTTTTCCCATGTTGAATGTCGATTTCTCCTGGATTAATGATTACTCAGGACAGACTTTTTTTATCAATTTATTTGTACAAGTATGTTGTGTTTGTGACGATTGAATTTTCATACCACGAGACTTTGTTCCCATAAATGGTAGAGTTTCGTCCGAAAGTGTCCAGAGAAGTACACAACGTGAGAGATTTGAACGCGGTGAAGTCCGCTTACTGGATGTACCAAATCCATTGCGCATAAAACTTTCACGAGCCAGTTGAGGATCAACATGTAGGTGGGACTAATTGAAGGCAAATTGATTGGCCCTTTTGAACTATCAGGAAGCGAAGCGATAGATTACCTAATTTTTTTTTTGCAAAATTATCTGGGTGACTTATTTGAAGACGAGACGTGTCTTCAAAAACACCCCGAGAAATATGACTGCAATACGATGGGACTTTTCCTCACTATGCCCTAGTAGTGAAACGGTGCATAAACACAATACTGAAATCGCTGGATTGGAAAAGGAGGCGCAATCCACTGGCCATCGCAATCACCTGATCCGAGCCCCTTAGACTTCTTTTTATGAGGTTACTTTAAAGAACCCGTTTACGTGAAAGAAAATCATACCGAGCAAGGATTTCGGCAAAAATAAGAGAAGGCGACCAATGTGATTAATAATAACGAATGGGTATTTCGTCAATTAATTATTTATCAAAAAATTTAAAAGAAAATCTCTTCTAAATAACCCTATGTGTTAGACGATGTTAGAAACTGTGGTAAATGGACAACTTTTTTTAACAATTGGGTAATTTTCTGTAATACAGCGTCATTTGAAAATTAACTAAATTTTTTTGGAGACAGATGACCGAACAGAGTTCACCAAAAAACTTTTTTCTTTAATTAATTTGTTAGTGGACAGTGTGGACACACTAGACGATTTCATGAGAAAAAAAAAAGAAAAATTTAGATATTTTTGTTGAAAATGACTTCCTCTATTACCTCACTTCGTCTAATCGTCCACTTTTGGGACACCCTGTATATTCCGGTTTATTTACTTAACAAATTGCACTAAAATCAATTTATGGATGATGGAAAAAATACTAAATATACCATTACTGACATCATGTGTTTCTTCTATTTTGAAAAATATGTACTTCAGTGATGATAACGATAAAAAGGGTAGAAAGCATATACAAACCACACTCGAAAGCTAAAACTAAGAGGTCAAATAGAAGAGTGAAAACTGCAACCAACTTTAACCAAAATAATAAAAATTTCATTTATGGAGTTAATTTAATGACAAGTCTAAATAAAATGTAAAAATAACATCGCATAACAATAATTGATTCACAAAATAATAAGTCTGACGATAGCCTGGTCCATAAATTATAAGATATCAAGAACAATCATCAAGTAAAACATGTGAATGAATTTTACTGCATTTGAATCAGACATGGAACTCACTGAATAAAGCGCAAATAGTGGGAATGTACTCCCTTTTCAACGAGCACTCCACACCATTTGGTTGCTTTCCATCATCAGTGTTGAATGGCTGTAAAACGTGCGTTCTTGCCAATTTTGAAATGCGCTAAGTCAACAACATAAGTGGCGACTGGTAAGCTGTACGAAAAGTAAAAATAGTGTCAGGAACTGTTGGTTAACAAAATAATGTATTTTATTAAAGAAAAACAAAAACTAATGGTAAAATAAGCTTATAAGATTTAGTAGGTCAGTAGGTCATTTGGTAGTCAGTACAACCTTTAAGGAAAAAACCTTACTTTATTATTTTCTGGGCTTTAATTTAGCATCAACTTACTTGAGGTGTATACTGTAGAAATGCCTCTTAAAAAAATCTTATAATACTAAAATATGCGTATAGTCGATTTTTTCAACAATTGTTTGAGGGGGGGGGGGGTAATTTTTTGGAAATACAACCTGTATGTAATCAGGAAGTTACAGTGATAATAATAAAGATAATAACAATAATAATAATAACAGAAATAAACTGGAGAGCAGGGGGGGTATATATAAAGAATAACCCTGTACAAGTGAAAACCAGCTGCTACTTGTTTTTCATGGATATTTTGACTTGAAAGATGTTTTATACCTTTGGCAGCCTGGTATGAACTGTTTTTTATGACACATTTTTCTTAACGTTTTCAAGTTACTGTCAGGTAGATACCTATAAGTCAAAATCGGCTGCCAATAATCTTCCGATGGATTTATTTTTCATAAATTTTCGACCACTTCAAAGGCAGTCTGGTATGAATCGTTTTTATGACTCATTTTCAATTACACTTTCTAGGTAATGCCCTACATGCGCCACAAGGTAGCGTTTTTTTATTGCTTTTATCTTTATCGTACTTAAATTATGCAAATAAAGAGTCCTCCAAGAGGCAGCCTGGTATGAGACGTCTAAAAACGTGTCAGTATATATTAATCTATTATGGCCATAGCTCAGTGGTTAAAGTTAAATCTATAATGTGAAATATACATACCTTATGAGATAAATAAAATACATACCAATGACATGCACCTTAAACTATAATAAAGAGATTTAAATAGTAAATGGTAATGGTTAAAGTCAGGATTCCCATGCGGAAATCCGCGGTTCAAATCCTGTTTTTCCAATTACTTTTTTTACATTTCAGTTTATATCCTAACTTTTAATTAACGAAGAAAGATCTAATTTTTAGTTTCAACGACGAAAGTTTCATTTTCAACGACAAAAGTATTTAGCTGGAAACATATTTTCGATAAAAAAATGCATTACAAAAAAAATTCATTTTACAAAAATGCACGAAATGTAACTTAACAACAATATAAAAAAATAATTATTATCACCAGTGTGAAGCACGTTCAAAAAGCTACAATTTAAGAAAAAAATTCTTAGTGTGACCAAATGGCAGTTTTTTATGAAGCTTTAAAAAATGTTCAAAGCTCTCGTTTCTTAGGAAAAATAATAAATATTTTTATTTGTAATTTTCCATAATAGTTTGCATCTACAACACCTATAATTTCACCAAATTTAATTAGAAAAGATTTATTATTTTTTTAGTAACTTCTAATCGATATTAAGACAAGGTAAAAGTCGATTATGTCCAAATTCAAAAACGAAATGTCCTCGGAGCTTTTATCTTATTTCCTGTTGATTGATTGCATTTGTTTCATCTCATATTAGAGTAAGCGTCAGTACAACTGGCACTGTGACAAATATTTTATAATTATTTAAAAATAGAAGGAACCACGTGTTGAAAAAAAATTAGTTGGAAATAAAATCACGCATAAAATCGATTATACAAATTGATATCTCGGTTGAACTATTTATATCTCTAATCATTTTCTGTCTGGAATTATTCTTTTACAGTTCTTAAATTCTAATCTTCCTCGTAGAATTGTATTTTCCACATCCAGTGGAAGTATAGTAACGACAAAAAAAATTTTGAAAATTTTGATTATTCAAATAGGCTTAGAATGTTATGAAACGTCGAGATTTTAAATTTGAGCGAAAAAAATTTCTGTCTGTCTGTCGGTCTGTCTAACTTTTTTTATGTGCACGATTACTCTGGAACCGTTTAAGATATTGCCTTGAAATTTGGTACAGGTATGTACTTTAACGGGATCTGGAACTAGATTATATTTTCATCTTATTCCGTTGAAGGGTTGGAGGGTAAATTGGGGGTAAATAGGTAAATCAAGCAGGTCAGAGTCCATAAAATTGGCATTTGGTATATACAAGAGAAGCTAAGGTCTCAAAAATGTTTTGGCATTAGCCATTACCACCCCCCAACCTATTATTAAAGGGGATGAATTGTGATTTAGTGTGTGTACAAAAACCAAAATCATCAAAATGTTTTTTTACTTCACCCACCCCCACTACCACCCCCCACTCCACTACCGATGTGGGATACCATTTTATGGGTTTTTGGGGTAGACGATTACAAATATTATATTATTAAAGTTCCATAAACAATTATTTCCACATACAAAATTTTTTCGCTGTGAGAGACTTGGATAGAAAATCTGGATGTGGAAGTAGCGATTCCTTGGGCAGCGGTTTTTTATATTCGTAGAAATAAAATTTAGTACTTAACACCTCTTACGTTCTATTTTTCTAACAAAGTTGCAGAAATTTTTACTTTCCCCAATATCTCACAATATTAATAAAAAAGAGGCGACTATTCAACTTCTGATTTAAAGCCCTTTGTGGGCTGATAAAAAAAGACAAGAGATATGATTAAAGCCTTTACGAACCATATGGTTATCGTCAATATACGTAAGGATGTCTACTTTTAAAGACTGAGATTTCTTATTTGGGTTGAAAAAAATATTCGTGGTGTCTACCAGTTCTATTAATATCGTTATCCCTTATTGCTTTTTTCCCAATGGACCGTTTGCGATTCAAATATCTTTTAATGGTGAATCTTCAGTGCTGTGTACCTCTACACGTGGGACACGAGAGATCATTGTTCTACCGAATACATGTAATCAAACAACTCTTGACAAACGATTCTCAACATTACTTCAGATAATCAAAAATAAAAATGAAAAGATGATAAATTTTTCTTTGTCACAAAATTAACATAATTTAATTATGTCATTAATTAATTATCATGACAAGTTAGTGAACAAATTATACCTATACGGTATACGAGGTGTAGCATATGACTGGGTAGCCTCTTTTTTGAAAAATAGAAAGCAATATGTTAGTCTGACATACATTACTACCAAAGCCACCTCTAAAATTAACACTGCGAGTACAGACCGGTGAAAACTGGTGTCACTTAAGGGTCTGTATTGGGGCCAATACTATTTATATTATATACGAATGATCTTGAGAACTGGACGCTAAACGCATTTTCAGTGCTATATGCCTACGACAAATCTTTGTTGGTCTCCGATATATCGGACGATTTATTGACATATGAATGTAATAATGTAATGGATACTTTATGCAATTGGTATGATAATAATTCACTTTTTTGAACAAAGATAAGACAATTGTTCTAAATTAAATATTAAAATAAATGATGTCACGTCACATTAAAAAGTGAGAAGCAAAATAACTTTTTAGGAATCACATTGGATGAGTGTATAGAATGCGCCCTGTGGCAACTTAATATCAAAATTAAATACAGTTTGTTACTTGTTCAGAAATACTAGATCAATTATGACTCGAGAACAGTTAATAAATATATACCACGCACAAGTAGGATCTAGATTAAGATATGGAACATGTATTTAGGGTAGTTCCACCTCATTTTCAGATGTTTTTATCGTTCAAAAACGAATTCTAAGGTGCATTGCAAATGTTCCCAGTATAGAATCATGTAGAGGATTATTCAAAGATTTAAAAATTTTAACCCTTGTATGTGTTTTTATTTATGAATTGTGTGTGTATAACAATTCTTTATCTAATATAAAAAAATATAAAAAAAAAACAAACGGAACAAAGAATTTTTCACTTGTTCCGCGTCGTATCTCCAAAACGGAAAAAATGTGTTTAAATTGTGTTTTAACCGCCTTCCATGTCACCTCAGTGACCCTCTTAAGTCTAGTAGATCTAGATTTGTCTGAGTAAAGGAGACGGGGCCCTACAGTTTATGGTGGAATCCGAATCACTTCTTGGGGAAAATTTCCAATGAAACATTTTTTCGCTATGCGGGGCTCGAACCCACTTCGCTAGGTACTACGCTCAGAGTGCAAGCTAGACGGTTAAGCGTACAAAAAAAAAATGTATAGGGTCTTTAAAGTAGAGAATTTACAGATGTACAACTTTTATAATAGGTGTTGTTCCCGTTTGGGCCATAAAAACTAATAGACCACAAGCCCATGCTAAATTTTTAGGGGGTCGTATGATACCGCTTAAAAAGGTATAATTTTTGTAGTCCTACAGAAATAAATCACTTTGAGTCCTATGCCGTACATGGGTGGGACATGGGAAAGCCGCAGAAAAGTGAAGATCGTAACCCACGGGGGTTGCATTTTTTCAAGCGATCCTGTACGGCTTACGTTTATTTGGACTGTATTTATATCTGTGACTCTTAAAAAGAGAATGCCGTACAAAAATAATGGGACAGAAGTACAGGAATAATTTTCGTTTTCCGAAAAGTGACCTCTATGTACTAAGGTGATACGATACCGTACGGCTGGTGATTTGATAATGTACTGCAAAATATTATACGATATTTAAATTCTTAAAAAACAATGACCCGTCTAAAAAGAATGGGTATTATCAATGTAAATAAAAAAATCGAGAATAGGAAAAAATCGCTTTTTCTAGGGTAAGTTCATTTGATACTGTACGGCTATTTATTTTTTGGATTAATATAAGTTAAAATTTTTATTTTATTTAGTAGCCGTACAAAAAATAATGGACAATAATAAAATTAGAAAATTGCAAAGCAAGTGAAATTATTTAAAAATCTTGCAAATTAAAAAATCCTCTATTTTTTAATACAATGGATAGATTTTCAAGTTTACATCGTTTATCCTTTCCTTAACTATAAAAGAATACAAATGTGTCCATGCCGTATATTTTCATTGTTAGGATTTTAGACACTAGATTACGTTATTCATGCGATTTACACCACCCTTAATGGTCATTAGATACCGTATGGCGTTTGCAAAATATCATTGAAAATAGCAAAAGTTGATAAACAATCACAATGCCGTACATTTTAGATGGGCCGCAATAAAATACCACAACCAAATATATATTTCAGAGACGAATTTTTCTCAAAGTAAAGTAAGACATTGGTATATATCACTTTTAAACTTTAAAATACAATGTAATGTAATTAATTATAAAAAAATATGTACAAATTACCCAAAATTTTTTTCTTGGTTAACTTTTTTGGAAACTTTATGAAATAATATTTTTCAGCTTTTCTATTTCATCTTTTGATAAATATTAATTTTTATAAAGTATAATTTATTTCAGGGTTGGCATATTTAAAACAAAATGTTTTAAACAAAGTGTTTATTTGTAGAGTGTTGTAAAATCCGTTTAAGAGCGCCATCTGACATCAAGTAGTAGTAGCAGACATAGTGTGCCTGGCACCATTTAATTTTAGTTGATTATAGTTTTAAACGTTTTAAACCTGTTTTAAACATGTTTTAAACATACCTATCATTTAAAACTTAAAAAAAACCTGTTTTAAACAAAAAAAACTGTTCAAAACAAAAAAAACTGTTTTTTTGTCTAAAATGAAAAAAAAAACTGTTTTTTTCCTACCCTGATTTATTTACGCACTGTTTCGACATAATACAGCGGAAAATTTTCGGAAAATCCTTTTGCGTTTCAGATCCATTAATTTTGAATTATTGATTTCGAATAAGTACAATATCAAGTATTGTACGAATGTAATAAAGTCATACAATAATTTTTTATTCAGAAAAGCTCACTCTGGAACGGAAAATTCAATTTTCCAGACACATGTACGAACTAAAATGTACGGCATGGAAATAAAAATTATTATTATATAAAATAGTATTAAAATAATCAAGCTTTATGTGGTATCAAATCACCACCCTTAATGGAGGTCTAGGAAGGGGGTTGATCTCGCGTTTGTCACCCCATGGTCCAACTGATTTGTTCGGCATAGCAAAAAAGTTCATCCTTGTTGATATAAAAATCGAATTTCATAAAAGCCGTACGGTATCGTATCATCTTAGTACATAGAGGTCACTTTTCGGAAAACGAAAATTATTCCTGTACTTCTGTCCCATTATTTTTGTACGGCATTCTCTTTTTAAGAGTCACAGATATAAATACAGTCCAAATCAACGTAAGCCATACAGGATCGTTTGAAAAAACGCAACCCCCATGGGTTACGATTTTCACTTTTCCGCGGCTTTCCCATGTCCCACCTAAAATGTACGGCATAGGGCTCAAAGTGATTTATTTCTGTAGGACTACAAAAATTATACCTATTCAAGCGGTATCATATGACCCCCTAAAAATTTAGCATGGGCTTGTGGTCTATGACTTAATCGCGAATCCGCGGTTTCCGCGACCTACCGACGCGGTTTTCACGGAATCCTCCAGGTGTATCATGGCGTAACTACCAAGTGTTATTCAAGACGTCCAAACAAACACAATCAAAATTTTTTTTTTCGTAGGGCACGAATTTCGCACAGAGGTCAATTTTACAACTAAAACGCCAGGATTAAAAGTGTCTAAGGATTCACTCGCACTTTAGGTCCAAACATTTTTAATACCTTCTGTAATAAAAGAGCTTAGACATTTGAGATCTTTCAAAATTAATTTGAACAAATACTTTTTAGAGAAGTGTTATTATACATTAGGAGAATTTTATGAAAATTGTCAGAATTAGAATAAGTTAGTTTGTAAGCACTACCTGGACTATTCCTTTACAAATATGTATTTATCTAAGAGGAAAATAAATGTTATTATAATTATTATTATTAATTCATTATTTGTCAAAGTTCTTTTTTGCGTAAGGTGGTTCCACAGGATAGCCACTAGTCCACAAAGGGCGAAACAGTAAAGGCGAAATTAAATAAAAACTGAAAAGCACGTTTCCTTCGATGACTGGCCCACAGTGGGGATACGTAGTTAAAACTTGGCTGAAATTGTTTATTAAAAGAGAGCTAACAAAGTATACATGCAAAGTTCAATTTGGCTCAGGGGCATTTTTTACTATGCTAATTCGGCTATACCCTTTACAAGTAAATCAACTGAGTAATATAATTAATATTAAGAACATCAAATTTGAATTTGTTGTTGTTCAATTCAGAAGTAGGAATAATTTTTAAAATTTATACTTTTCTTAACCAAATTAGGAAAATCTCATAGTTTCAAAATTGGGAAAGTCCGAATTTCAAATAGATCCGAAATGATATATGGATTCCAATGAAAGAATCAGACTTATTTTAGAATCCCAGAATGAATCATTCAATTACTTTTTCTGTTTTCGTCGGCGACGGAGTCAAAACCCACAGAAAAAACATGCAGCTTCGGTTTTGTTATTTTAATAGGAGAAACCATACTATCTAATATAATAAGATTGTTACTGCAACAAACCTTCTTTATTTTAATAGTTTATTCTATTCACCTGACCTTGAACACCCTGTATATCCAAGAGTGTATCTATTTTGGTTAGTATTGTTACGCCTTTACCAAAATAAATAAATGAGATCATCCATATGTGCGATTATTTAATAACTTCCTGCAAATTAGTATGATATAAACAAACAGTGTTAGTCAACCGGTGAAAATGTTAATAGGTAAATAAAGTAGAAGCTCCCAAATAAAACAAACCAATTAAAAATAGGTAGAACTAGGAAATGAAATAAAATAATAAGATTACCTTAAACACTTTTAACTCCTATTATTGTTCTAAGTACTTAGTTAACTAAACTAAATCACAACTATCGTTGTAGGTATTCTGATTTGATTTAAACAATATGGATTTACCATAATCAGCAGATATGATTCAAAACAATGCCGCGTGGATATTGTGGCGGTGACAATTAAGTTTTATGTAAAATGTAAATTTAACCAGCTATTTATATTGCCCAATGCTTTATAGGTTAGATTTACTGCAGCAAATTGGTGCTCTTAAGTAAAATTCAACTATGAAAAATGTAGCCACGGGTTATTGGCGCTAGTAATCAAGGATATAGTTTTAATTTACATAAAAACTGTATAACCGTACAATTTTCTCTAATTCAACATCTCTGGGCGAGCAAGTTGATCAACTCGCCGTTAGATGGCAGCAGAAACCAAAGTAATAGCGATTTACCACTGGGAGATTTAAACTTCACGAATACCGTGTAAGATGGCGAAAGCTGTATCAAAATTTACTGATAATACAAAATAAAATAGTTACTACAAAGTTATACAGTGTGTCCCCGGATTAAGTTTGCCATACCAAAACAAATTAGTACGGCTTTTATTTTCTGCAGTTTCGGTCTCCTTGACCTAAAATGGATTTTTACCAAATTACAGTTCAAATGGGATCTAACTCGTGGAGTTACTCTAAGAAAATAAATCATTGTAGGTAAACTGGTCTTTCTGTTAATTTTAGGAAAAAATTCAATTTGGATAAAATATTTTGCATATGCCAACTTTCATTGCATTTGAACAAAAAAAAATATATAAATATATTACAAATTAAAGTAAACAGCTTTTTATTTTTTTAACACAATTAACAATTTCAACGAATTCAATTAAAAACCTGTGCCCCACCTAAATTACTACATAATTCAACCACTCTTCTCTTCCCTCTTCTAAATTCTTTGTAACTTCTTCTAATTTCTTCAAGAGGTATATATGGCTCTGATCACATCAGTAATTTTGTTTTTTAATCGTTCCTAATCATTGTCAAAGTTGTCGGTGTAAATTTGTTATTTTAGTTTGCCCCAAAAGTAAAAATCCATAATTGTTAAATCCGGACTTCTTGGTGTGGCCCAAATCTACCAATCCATTTTTCCCCAAATGTATTTTCAAATAATTCCTTATCAAAAGTGTCGAATGTGGGCTGCAACCGTCTTGTTGGAAATAAATTTTCTGTCTCTTAGCCAAATACCATCAAGGTAATTTTGTAAGTAATTTTGCAATATCTCCAAATGCGCATATTTATTGGGCCGATAACACTGAGCACTGATCTTCGGGTTTGCTCGCGTTTTTGATAACTGCTGATTTCAAAAACCTAACAAGGAGATCACAATAGTATATTGTAATACAAGTGTGGCAAGGGCTTCATTGCAAACGATGTACGCAAGTAGGAACACGAGCGCAGCGAGTTTTGCAGTGAAACTTGCCACATGTGTTACATACTATTTTACTTCCACATCCAGTGAAAGTATAGTAACGACAAACAGTTTTTAAAAATTTTTATTGTTCAGATAGGCTTAGAATGTCATGAAACGTCGAGATTTTAAGTTTGAGCAAAAACAAATTCTGTCTGTCTCTCTCTAACTTTTTTTGTGCGCACGATTATTCTGGAACCGTTTAAGATATTGACTTGAAATTTGGTAGACATATGTATTTTAACGAGATCTGGAACTAGATTATATTTTGATTTTATTACGTTGAAAGGTTGGGGGTAAATTGGGGTAAATGGAGGTAAATAGGTAAATCAAGCAAGTAAGAGTCTGTAAAATTGCTATTTAGTATATATAAGAGAATCCAAGGCCTTAAAAAATTTTTTGGCATTACTAAAGGGGGGTGAAAAAATAAAATTGTGATTTGGTGTGTGTACAAGAACTAAAGGCTTCAAATTTTTTTTTACTCCATCCACCCTCACTATCAATGTGGCATATCGTTTCATGGGCCATTGGGGTCGGCGATTTCAAATATTATATTATTTTTAAAGTTTCATAAATAATTATTTCCACATACAAAATTTCTTTCGTTGTGAGAGACTTAGATAAAAAATAAGGATGTGGAAGTAGTGATTCCTTGGGCAGCAGTTTTTTTCTACGGTTGTGAAGTTATTTCCCTTAAAGTCCTTCCAAAATTTTAAATTTGTGAAGATGTAATCGAGGCGTGTGGCAAATTCTTTGCCGCACGGCGTATGGCAAAGTGACATTTTTCTCAGTTATTTTGAAGTTAGAAACTTTCAACAGAATCGTAGAAAGAGGTTTTTTTATTTGGAAGAAATTTAACAAGTTATATAAGAACGTTTATTTTTTAAATGTGTTTTTTATATTTCCCAGTGAATTTTAGTTGTATAGACACTAGGTATTAAAAAAGTCGGATATTTCTAAAATATTAAAAAACTCTGTTTGTCCGAAATTTCTTAAACCTCATTGGTTGCATCTTGCAATTATTTTATAGTTTCAGTAATTCCAATATATCAAGCGGTGCACGTCATCACTAGGGAGATTCTGCAGTAATAAAGTACCAACACAAAAATTATATTAGCCTGCAAATTCCGTAGGCATAGAACACTTAAGTTGGTATTGCGCTACGTACACTGTGCAATAAAATCCCGTATACTTGAAAAATCAAGTAATCCAGTTTTCACTAATATTAAGTGGTGTAAATCAGTCTTTTTGTAATTTAGATTTTTTTTTTTATTATCATATGGGTTATAAAAAACTGACATTGATTGTGAAACGGCATAAGTAATGTATTTGAATAATGTTAATCCAGAAGAAAAACATACGTATTTTGTTTTTTTTTTACATCATTCGATGGGAATGATTTCGATTTATAACAAATGTAAAAATTGACGTTGAAAAATTCGCAGATACGACTGCAAATAACTGCGATTGTATTTATTGTGTAAATAATGTAACCTAATATTTTGTACATATCTCCGTCATTACAAGACTGAAAAACTTTTTCATCGGTAAACACAATATTGTTCCAAAACTCCAACGGGCGATGGACATTTAAACAAAACATAATGCGGGCTTGCTTCTGTTCTTCTGTTAATATGGTCTTCTTGGCACTTGTACAGTTTTTTATTTCCGATTTTCCTATCCTTCGGCTAGCTTTTGACCTTGATGCTGGAAAATGTAGCGTTTCCTGCTGTTTGAAACGAATTTTCCCTCAAATAGCCAAGGAGTGCTTCATCTTGAACGAGATTTGAACTTCTCGATCGGCTTGAACCAACTTTTCTCTTTACGCTACCTTTTCCTCCCGCTTTTCTTCACACTCATAACAGTACTTTAATTAATAATGGTTAGCAACTGCTCTGATAGAGAATTAACATTTTTTCATTTTAGTTAATTTTGGCGTAGCGAAAATGTGACACTGACAGTGACAAATAAATAAAGAATGATTTAATATAGCGAATATAGGAATTTCATTGCACAGAAGTGTGCACATTTACAGGGTAGGTTGTTACACGTTGCTACGAAAAACTTGTTTTAATTCGTTGATTCAATTATTACAGTTTTAGAATTAGCTAAAATTTAGTTAGTATATAATATGAATATTATTGTAAATGCATTAATTAAATATTTTGTATAATGACTTTGACATCATGTACACACAGTAGAAATGTGACGTCAGTGAGATGCACCGCTTAATATATTGGAACCACTTTAGCTCCCAGTTTATTTACTCTTATGCACAAATTAATACTGCATGTGGCGTTAACCTAAGTTCTTTTTTAGGCAATACCTTCCAACTCCAACGGGCTTTGGCTGGTAAGGGAACTAATTGGCACACGAATCACGCTCCGTGCATACTGCCATCGGCGCTACAGTTGGGGTATGTGATAAGATTTTATGAGCAATAATTTATACCGACTGCCACGGCACCTTTCTAGAGACTAATTAGTGCATGGTCCTAGGACGAAATTCTATAACTCATGTTAGTTTTCGTGTAAAATAGCTATTGGGAAAATAGCCAAAGATAATAATTATTCAAGTAAATGAATAAATAAAGACATTTTTTATAGGATTTCGCGTAGAGCAAAAAGAATAGTGTATGAAAAATCAAAAAGAAATCTAACATTTTCGTCTTTTGACTTTTCATACATTGTTCTTTTTGATGTTTGCAAAATTCTATAAAAATGTTCTTTACTGTAACTATATTAGACCAGGCTAGATAAGGGTTGAACAACAACATAATTCGTTACAGCAAACTGATAGTGGAATATTGTAGAACATATCATAACTAAGGAATGAAAAATAATCTGAACCACCTGCGATTTTCTGGGGTGAAATGGGGTGGATTTTTAGGGGTGAAAAATGGTTTTTTGCGATTTCTGGCTAAACTACGCAACCTATCGAAAAAAATTAAACATAAAAGTTATAGGTAATAAAGAGATCTACAATTATCGTAGAAAATAATTTTATCCTAACCTCAAAATTTTTCAAGAAATACGCAAGAAACCGTTTTTTTGTTTTTTTATTTCTTTCTCCTACAAAAATAATTCAATTTAGCTCAAACTTGGAGAAAGTATACCTTTTATTGTCCCACATAAGCACTATTTTTTTTGGGACTAAGATATTTAATGGTTGTTTAATTCAATTAAAAAAAAAAAGTGAAATTTTCAACTGCGATTCCTCATAAAAGTACTTGTCCGACAGAGTTCGAACAGGGCTCATTTCTTTTGTTTTTATTTCTACTTTCAATAAAGAAAAAAATATAAAAAAATGTATAGTGCAATGGAAAAAATTGCCGGAAAATCGAAAAATCCAAAAAAATGACTTTTTTCGTTGTATGTTTTATAATTATTGTCAAAAATTTGATATTATTTATTAAAATTAATATAATTTCGTAATATCAATGTATGCCACAAACATTAAGTAAAATAATTAATAATTAATTACATTCCTCAACCACGTTTGAATTATTAAACAAACAAAAAATATGATCCTGATGCCTTCTATTGTAACGCAATTTTTTGATCTGTTAAATTGTAAATCACAAAATTTCAATTCGTTGTATCTCAGCGTTGAGTGAAGAGTCCTTATAGAGATGCAGCCATGTACTTAATATCGTAGTGCGGGCAGGGTCTGTGGTATAGTTAGGCGCCACCGATATTGGGGTCTAGCAATCTCGTCAATCTCAGTCCCTCAGTCGGCTGATAGCACTCGCATGGTTCGTGTCATTTGTTGTATTAGTTTAGTGCACCGTAAAACGAGGAAAAAAAAAGTAGCTTCCTTCTTGAAAAAAAATTTTTGAAGGTACAACCACATGGGACCTTCACAGCATGATAGATTAGGTCCTTGGCCATCTGTAATGTCCAATTACAATATTTTTTGGGAGGTCAAACTATTTTTATGACGAAAAATGTTATAAATCTGTCAAAATTAATTTTTCTTACATTTTCACACATCCCTCGTGATATCTCCGGAACCAATTGAGATAATTATATGTATTTTTTTTAATTGATGGAGGAAATGTGGGCGAAGGTCACTGCTTAAATTTTGTTTTTATGGAAAATCTAATTTTTCTGTAAAACGAGGTAAAACTTGAACATTTACTTCCCTTGCACCGCTTTTTTCAGTAAGCGAAAAACTTTTTTATTTTAAGGAATTTTGACATACCATCTGCGTATGAAATAAAGTCTACACCTCAAGGAAGTTTTTAAAACAAAAATCAGGTCTCTACGACTTATAGTTTTCGAAATTTTGTTATTTAAAGCTGAGTTTTTCGATCCTAGAGGCCTAGATGTCCGGCAAGTGTGGACTATTTAATACAAGTAATCTTATATTATATTATGCCAGTTAGAAACAAACTTTTCTTTATATAATGTGAATGCAAATGAGTATTAGTTATTTTTATTGAGTTATTACATATTATTTAGTGCTTAACAATGGAATGTTTATTCTGTGGACAAACTTTGAAAGATAATGACAAATTAGTGAGACAAAATCCTAGATTGCAAGGAGTAAAAACAATTATATATGCCACGGTAAAAAGGCGAGACATTTGTGTCGAAAAGATTTTGCAACAAGAGGAAAATATTTTAAGTGGAAAAGTCAAAGTGAAATTTCATATAGCCTGCAAACAAACCTATATTAGTTTGTAAAATCTTAATAATCTTTCCCAATTCAGTGAAATTGAAAATGTATCTTCGTCTTCGGTAAGATGCAATAAATTTAATATTCGGACAATGTGTTTAATATGTAATACATCGAGAAAGAAAGGCGTAATATGGTATACGATAATTCTCTGTAGACGTGATTTATCTTTATATTTCTTTGCCACCTTATTATCAGTCTAGTCGATACATTGTTGACAAGGGGCCGACGCGACATTTTTATTGTTAATGATGGGATTTTGGAGAATGAGAGGGGAGTATGCGTTTATTTTCGATTTATCGCAAATATTTGAGAAACCAAACATAGTATAATTTTTCACATCCAGTGGAAGATAGTAACAAAAAAATTTTTTAAAATTTTTATTGTTCAAATAGGCTTAGAATATCACGAAACATCGAGATTTTAAGTTTGAGCGAAAAAAAAAATTCTGCCTGCCTGCCTGTCTGTTTATTTTCATAACAATTAAATATAAAAACCCAATGAGCTGCTGGCAACATAAAACATTTTTTTTCCCAGTAAAATAAACCATTTTGATATAATATTAAATAATACATAACAAAGAAAATTAAGTAAAAGTTCCATGTACCATGTGCATCACAAATGCGCACAACGTGATAAAGTGAATTTTATTACTTTCACATCAATCACATCCAGTGGAAGTATAGTAACGGCAAAAAAATTTAAAAAAACTGTCATTGTTCAAATAGGCTTAGAATGTCATGAGACGTCGAGATTTTAAATTTGAGCAAAAAAAATTTCTGTTTGCCCGTAACTTTTTTGTGCGCATGTTTACTCTGGAACCGTTAAAGATATTGACTTGAAATTTGATACACGTATGTATTTTAACGAGAACTGGAACTAGATTATATTTTCATTTTATTCCGTTGAAGGGTAAATTGGGATAAAGGGGGGGTAAATAAGTAAATCAAGCATGTAAGAGTCCATAAAATTGGTATTTAGTATATATAAGAAAAGATAAGGGCTCAAAAAATTACTCCCATTACCACCCCCACCTCACTATTATAGGGGGGTGGAAAAGCGTCAACATATTTTTTACTTCATTTGCCCCCTCTACCACCCCCTTAACTACCGATGTGACATATCGTTTTATAGGTTTTTGGAGTAGGCGATTTCAAATATTATGTTATTAACGTTTCATAAATAATTTTCACATAGAGTGGAGTGCAATTTTTTTCTTCTTTGTGAGAGACTTGGATAGAAAACGTGGATGTGGAATTTTAAGGTTTATAAACATGTTGCTAAATTGATACCAATGGTTCAAGGATAGATGAGGATATAGCAACGCGTCCTTGCGTGTGTATCTAGCTTCTACGATTTTCAATTAAAATACCATGCAACCTGTTCGGTGTTTCTATTATTTTCTTTATTCTTTAATAAGTGGGTTATCTCGAGTAGTATATAGATGCGCAGTGGATTTCCTCGAGTACTATGGATGCGCGGTGGTGGCTTTCCTCGAGTACTATAGATGCGCAGTACGTTACTCCAAGTAATATGGATGCGCAGTAGATTTCCTCGAATAAAATGGATGCGCAATGGATTACCTTGAGTAGTATGGATGCGCAGTGGGTTTTCACGTGTAAAATAGATGCGCAGTAGGTTACCTCAAGTAGTATGGATGCGCATTGGGTTTCCTCGAGTAACATGGATGCGCAGTGGGTTACCTCGAGTAGTTTGGATGCGAAGTTGGTTATCTCGGGTGGTATGGATGCGTAGTAGGTTTCCTCGAGTATAATGGATGCGCATATGTTTTCCTTGAGTAGGTACTGTTGATGCGCAGTAGGTTACCTATACGGATACGCAGTGGGCTTCCCCGAGTAAAACGGATGCGCAGTGGGTTACCTCGAGCAGTATAGATGCGTTTCCTCAAAGAAAGTGCTTGAAGTAGATTACTTCCACCGTGTACTCTACGGCACATTATAATTGTTTATATTTTTGTCATGCCATTTTCTACGTATTGCTCCCACTTCCAGTATAAGTGTAGTAATTTTGAAAACATTTATTTAAATAGGCTTAGAATGTTATGACATGTCGAGATTTTAAGTTGAAGCAAAAAATAATTTCTATCGCGTCGGTCTCTGACGTATTGGGTGCACGATTACTCTGGAACCGTTTAAGATATTGACTTGAAAATTGGTACACATATGTATTTTAACGAGATCTGGAATTAGGTTATATTTTGTTCTTATTCTGTTAAAGGTAAATTGGGATAAATGGGGGTAAATAGGTAAATTAAGCAAGTAAGAGTCCATAAAATTTGGTATTTAGTTTATTATTATATAAAAGAAGTTAAATTCTTAGAAAAATTTTTGGCATTAACTACCCCCATTATCACCCCCCACGCGATTATTAAAGGGGGTGAAAAAAAAATTGTGATTTAGTGTGTACAGGAACCAAAGGCCTCAAAAAATTTTCCACTTCATCTACCCGCGTATCACCTCCTACCACCACCCCAACCCCCACTATCGATATGGCATATCGTTTTTTGGTTTTCATTTAGAAAATTTCATAAACAATTATTTCCACATGGTGGAGTGCAAATATAGTGTTTTCGTTTTGAGAGGCTTGGATAGGAAATCTGGATGTGGAAGTAGTGATTCCTTGGGCTGCGGTTTTCATTTTAAAATGTTAAAACCGCTGCCCAAGGAATCACTACTTCCACATCCTGATGTTCTATCCAAGTCGCTCAAAACGAAAAATATTTTGATACTATATTTGCACTCTACTATGTGGGAATAATTGTTTATAGAACTTTAATTATATAATATTTGAAATCGCCTACCCCAAAAACTCATAAAGCGATATACCACATCGGTAGTGGGGGTGGGGGTGGATGAAGTAAAAAAAATGTTTGAAGCCTTTGGTTCTTGTACACACACTAACTCACAATTTTATTTCCCCCCCCCCATGGTTAAATTTTTTGAGACCTTGACTTCTCTTGTATTTACTAAATGCCATTTTTTGTCGTTGTTGTACTTCCACTGGATGTGGAAGTTAAAGGCATATTGACATTTTATGATGAAACTGTTATTTTTAAGATATCACAAAATTATCCATTTTGCACCTTTCTTAACCGTCTTCACCCTAGTAAATTTTGAATATGTTTTAGATGACATTTTCCTTTACTACTGCCGCAAAAATATTACATGTTGCAATATTTTTCGGGTTTACACCATTCCCTTCTTTAATTCTGCTGAACTGTAATAACCAATTTGTACAAAAATATTTTTTATCCTCTCCCAAATATACTGCTACTGCAGTGATGGGTTCATTTAAAGTTATTTATTTGTTTATAGGCTTTTCTCTGTAATTGCTTTTTTTAATAATTAAAACGAAAAAGCGATTTTATTGGGAAAAAGAGTAATAATTAGTAAACATAATAAAAAAACCGCTGCCCAAGGAATCACTACTTCCACATCCAGATTCTCTATCCAAGTCACTCACAACGAAAAAACTTTGTATGTGAAAATAATTGTTTATGGAACTTTAATAATATAATATTTGAAATCCTCTACCCCAAAAACCCATAAAACGATACCCCACATCGGTAGTGGGGTGGGGGGTGGTGATAGGGGGGTGATAGTGGGGGGTGGATGAAGTAAAAAAATATTTTGAGGTTTCTGGTTCCTGTACAAACACTAAATCACATTTTTTTTTCATCCCCTTTAATAAGGGGGTTAGGGTGGTAATGGGGGTGGCTAATGCCAAACATTTTTTTGAGACCTTAGCTTCTCTTGTATATACTAAATACCAATTTTATGGACTCTTACCTGCTTGATTGATCTATTTACCCCAAATTTACCTCAATTTACCCCCAACCCTTCGACAGAACTAGATCAAAATATAATCTAGTTCCAGATCTCGTTAAAGTACATACGTGTACCAAATTTCAAGTCAATATCTCGAACGGTTCCAGAGTAAACGTGCGCACAAAAAAAAGTTACAGACCGACAGACAGAATTTTTTTTTCGCTCAAACTTAAAATCTCGACGTTTCACGACATTCTAAGCCTATTTGAACAATAAAAATTTTTTAAAATTTTTTTGTCGTTACTATACTTCCACTGGATGTGGAAGTAATTAACTTAATTTGAATATCTGCGGAAAGACTGGTTAATTTTTTTTTTTTATTACAAGTAGGTATTACTTTTTCGAGAGCATAGTTTTCGAGGCGATAAAGTATCGCACAAATGGGACACAATGCACTTTTTATAAAGCATCGAATTTTGTACAAAAAAGTCCCTGAGAGCATATTTTTATCTATTATGGCTCACATGCCAAAGGCGCCCGCGCGCAAACCTCAAAGTAACTGTTTTTCGCGCTGTTCTCCAAGCAGCCCGTTAAAGCAGTTAAATATTATTTGTCCAATGAGAATTTGTGGTCGAATTTTTTATTTATGAATTTCTGATCGCTCTGCACGATGGCGTCCTTCATTTTTCTTAAATATGCGTTTTTTAATGCAAAAAACATTAAAAAAATCGTACATTTGAACTTTTCCACCTTGTAGGAAGTAATTTTCTTTATTAAAAAAATGTATCTATTATTGACATATCATTTTGTTTTTATTTATCACATATAAACAATTAATATTACGGCCGAAAAGTGTAATTTTTCATTTTCATCGATTTCTATATAACTGGAACTTGCCGCATATTTTTATTAATTAGTGTTTTTTTCTGGACAATTGTACATGCATTTCAATAACACAAAGAATATTTAACTGTTTTTTTATTTTATTTCAACATTTTTTTAATACTTGTAACTCCATTATTAATATTATGCATCGAATAAAAAACAGTTTTAAACAGAAGTTACTCATTATGTTTTGTGTAATTTAAATTTGACTATTAGCATCGCCGTTTTCTTAATTTTTTGTTTGTTAATTAAGTCGCCAGTGCCACTTGCAGAGTAGCGTAAAAAACAGTCATTTTTATGTTCACACGTGAGCACCTGTAGCTCGAAAACTATAGTAGATAAGAATATGCCCTCGCGGACTTGTTTGTAGAAAATTCCATGTTGTACAAAAAAAAGTGCGGTGCATTTTCGTATTTATTACCGTTCTCGCTACGCAAGCGCTGAAAGATCAAAAACACCATCCTCGACATTTGCATACTCTTTTTTCTAATTATTTTAAAAAATTGGGAGGTCTTAAACGTACTCATAAATACTATTCCATGAAGCTGAACCGAATAGCAAAATAAAATATTTTTAATTTATCACATTTTTATAAATTTCAGAAATTCAAAATTGAACAAAAATCTCCAAAAAACATTTTTTGAACCCCAAATGGGTCTCGAGGACAAGGAACAATTGCAATTTCGAACAAAACACGATTGTTACAGCGCACAACGTGGCGACTTAAAAGATGAAATGCGACAATAATTGATAGTTAAAGGTTTCTCTTGTTTTTGAATTTTAAGTGAAACTAGTGAAAGAATTATTTATCTGAGATTTTTGTTTGTAAGTTTTTATTAATAAATTTGTCCTAACAGTAGTAACTTGTAAATGTTTTTTATCAGGGCGGCAAGCAATAACTGTTTGCTACAGGTGCCAAATGCCCTGACGCCGGCACTGATTGCGCCGGTCTACAACCTGCGTGGAGAATTATAACTTAAAAAATATATTTTGTACCCTCGTTCGCTGGAAATCAACGTCCAGTATTTCTATTCGCGGTTCGCGCAAAATAACACCGCGCGGTGGCACCACAAGTCAACGAACAATATGTGGATAGGGACGTGTGGGGGAAGCGTGATGAGCGAGGAACGGTTTTGGCCGTATAGTTGCGTATCTTATAGACTCTTCAATCAACGATCTCAGTTAGTAAGAAAATATTTTCATAAACTTCAAAACATATTGTTGTACTTTTATGAAAAGTAAAAGGCATATGACAAAAAAAATAATTTAAACAGGAGTCCCTAGAACTGGGGGAGTAACCGAATTTTGAAAGTTGTAGACCTCTTTATTACCTACAACTTTTATATTTAACTTTTTGCGATAGGATGCGTAGTTTAGCCAGAAATCGCAAAAAAAACCACCCTATTTCACCCCAGAAAATCGCAGGTGGTTGGGACTATTTTTCCTTAGTTATGATATTCCAATATCAATTTGCTGTAACGACTTATGTTGTTTTTTTTTAATTCTGACACTTATCTAGCCTGGCCTGTATGCTTTAAAATGAATAAGTATATTTCGAAATTTGCCTCATTTAAGCTGGATATAATTAAAAAATGAAAAGTTGGAGAATATTGGAATTAGCTATGAAATCCAGAAAATATTCCTCTGTACGTAACTTATTAAACAAAACACATCATGGACATAATAATGTTTTGTATAAAACCAGGGTGTATTAAATAGGTGGTCCGACTAAGGCACTTTCCTATGATAATAATGGCTTCATAAGTGCATGCTTCCTATTTAATTTAGTAGATGGCGCGAGCTTTAGCGTCCTGCAAAAACCTGTGTATAGGTACATGTATTTGCTTTGCTGCATATAGTGTTGCATATATTCAGAACTGAACAGCAATTTCAGTTATGTAAAGGAACAAATATTCACCAGTTTCAAATTTATATGGGTATGGTAAGAAACTAAAACTTATGTAAAATATACAAATTTATTTACAACAGTACTGGGCGTAATGGGCTGCAATATTATAAGAACAAGATTTACATAATATGTTTACAAATAGTTCCTTTCTCCAAAATTACTGAGCATTCTCGATGCTCCCAACATAAGTTGACTTTAATTGCACATCAGAATGAACACTTTGATAATAATATTTGTACTTGGTCCACCTAAGCAAGCGTTGTAGATTAAATTTTCAACAAAATATGCTGCAATTCTTCTACAGTGACCGGTTTACTGATTGATGTTAACTTAATATATCCTTATGCAAAAAATAACCTCTATTGTAGGACCAAACATGAGACAAAACCCAACCTGAAAATAGAAATTATACAAATAATTACTTGAAAAACTAAATTATCATTTGGAAACAAATACTATCTAAAAAGCACTTACCATCTTAAACCATGTTGTAATTAATTTATCATGCTGTTCTGCCTTATGTAAACACTAAGCTTCTACTTTCAATACATTTATGAATACCCCAATTCTTATTTGGTAATTTGACGTCACATTCTTCAGACAAAATTTTTTCTAGTAAGTGTAAATACAAACTCATAAATAAGGATAAATTATACTATCGTGAACATCACTCATTTAATAACTTCTTAATTTTCTTAGCGACAACATTTTCTGAAGAACAAGCATCTAATTTGCTTGGAAGTTCACCTTTCTTCAACCTTTCTCTTTAAAACTGCCGCTAAAAGTATAAAATATATTTAAAAAGACGTTTTTATATCTATAGGTTATGTTACAAATATTTACGTAAATTTAAAACTTACAGTGTATCTAACAACTCCATTTTCAGACTGTGAAGTAAAATTACTTTTTATACTGCTGGAGCAAAAATGTTTTTCACAAATATGTGGCTTTTTATTTCAAGTAGTAGGTACTTTGTAAACTATCACATTTCTATCTCTTCAGTATTTTTTGGCACTAAGAAACGTGATAATTGTTGGTCTTTATAGTCATAAGCATAAGTACACAAATAGGCACTCCATATTTTCTAACCGTGTCTTATGAAAATATAGCTGACTTTTTTATATTTAGCGCTAGCGTATTGAATGTATTTCTTCGAGGTATTTGATGTCAAATGTCACTGATATTTTGTTTGACTACAAGATTTTTCACTAAAAACGAAAGCCCGGGAATGTATGCAACACTGTATGCACGTATGTACAGAATCTGCAAAATTATCTTTCTATGCGTAAATAATGACGGACACTATTGCTCCTGCCATCTATTACATTATGTACAAAGTAAGCACTTATCAAGCCACTCAACGGGTCCTTGTCGCACCACCTATTTAATACACCCTGTATAAAACTAACAAGTAAAAGTCGCAGTCGAGAATGACTGACTGCGAATTAGGTTGTTTTGATTTACTTGTTGCTCGTAGCTAGCTAGCTAGCTAGCGTAGTACTACTAAAAATAAGTACACAATCTTTTTTATTTTCACTGTTCGCCATTCGGCATTTGGCATTCGCCAACTCCGCAATTTCCAGTTGTTTCGTAATAGTTTTATTGAAAACCGTAACTACATTTTAAATCATAACTGATATATCATCTAATTACATATAACACAAAAGAAAATACTGATTAAAATACTCTTTTGTGGAAAAACAAATGATTTTCATGTTTTGAAAATGGTGCACTATGCTAACTTTAATTCATCAGTAACATTCAAAACATGGCTGTTTACATGCCTCTGGTAATCACCCTAAATTATGGATATGGCCAACTCTGTAGAGCTATTTTACATGTGTGTAAAATTTATATAATATTTAAGAATAAAATAACATAGTAGAATACTCGCCATTGGTGTGAGCCACATTCGTTAAACAGAGTAAACTGTAAATGTAAACCGTAAACTGTAGTGCTTTACTATATTAGAGCAATATGTTATTTGGATTTATATTAAACACATAAAAATACGAAGATGTGAAAAATATAGAAATTGCAAACATTCAGGACGTCCCTCCAGTCCAATCAATGAATGCCCAAAAGAGGATTGTAGAGGACATGGAGGGGAGGAGAATTTTCCTCTTGAGGAATGTGTTGGGAATAGTTAGGAGGTAGAGATGGGCACGTGACGTGAATTTCACCGTGTCACGCCGTGTCACGGCGTGTCACGGCGTGAGCGTGTACATTTAAGGTACCAAATCACGGAAGATTTCGTGAGTGTGCGTGAGTCAAAAGATCCCGTGCGTGAGCGTGCGTGAGATAATATTCACGCCGTGACACGACGCCCCATCTCTGCTTTAAAACTTCAACCTGTCGTGTCGTGACAAGAATAAGAAGCGAAGCGATAGACGGAAGATGGAACACGAGCGCGAGAAGGGAGGGAAAAGGACAGGAGACAGGATGAATGACGCAACATTCAAATCAAACTGCGTAATTGCAATCTCTCTCTACTGCATTCGCCAGTCGCCTAGCCCTCCTGGCCTGGTCTGGTCACTCTGGGCACGTGACGTGAATTTCACCGTGTCACGGTGTGTCACGGCGTGAGCGTGTACATTTAAGGTACCAAATCACGGAAGATTTCGTGAGTGTGCGTGAGTCAAAAGATCCCGTGCGTGAGCGTGCGTGAGTTTGCCTTAACATATATCAGTCGTGCGTGAGTGTGCGTGAGCTAAAGGTTTAAAGTCGTGAGCGTGAGTCAAAATCGACTCACGCGCCCATCTCTATTAGGAGGTAAACATGCTAAAAGTCCCCTCTCCTGGCTCTGTCGCTTCAGGGTGGGAGGGGGGTGGAAAAGTCTCTCTTTTCGATTCTTGGCTTATTGCTCGGAAATGATGCTCCGCACGGAAAAAGTGTTAAATACGGTTTTTGACAATAAAAACCGTGATTTACTCGAAATCTACGAGGTAGAAAATTTTCTAAATTAAAAAATCGGATTCAGTACACAAAAATACTAAAGGCATGATAGGTTTAGTCCTTGGAGCAAAAATTCTTTTAAATGTACTGTACATACACATATCTACCTTTATTAAAATTAAATTAGTTTATCCAGCCTTTGAGGATATCGAAAAAATTTTAAAAAATGTGCAAGTATTTGCTCGTCATATAAAATACAAAACAAAATTATTCAATAATACTTGCTATCAATGATTATTTTAAAAGGTTGAAAAGGTAATAAACTTCAAAAAAATTGAAAATACAGAAAATATTTACTTGCTGCATATTGAGTGTACTGTGCCCAGATGGAGAATACATGAGTTCGCATGTATAAGTTAACGAAATAGATGTAAACATGCTCTTCCCCGGTTTACTGGAGTTTTTGTATAATTTTTTAACATTCTACGCACATCTTGAATGAAAAAAAAAGCTGGGTCCCGATGCCGAAAAAAACCACATGCATAATTTGAATCCTTTTGCTTTAAAGAAGCTAAATTTAATTTCTGTAAAATCGCATCCGATCCTCAAGGATATATATTTTATGTTTCTTAAGTGCATTTTAAAGAAAAAATATTTTTGCACAATTAAACGGTATTTTTTAATATGGCAGAAAATATATATGCAGGGGGCACGAAGAAGGTACCGGTTTTTGGTTTTTCGCTCATATCCCGAAAACTGACCTTAATCAAAATGTGGCTATATGCAAAATTAAAGCTGACCAAATTTTCTACAATAATGTTTCTATTAATATACTCGTATCTGTTATGGTTCAGTAATGAATTATATATCCTTTGACTGTATTCTAACTTTATTATTAATTTATTATAAATTGAATAAAAATTTTAATAAACATCGTAGAAAAAAAATTTCTTGTACAGATATCCGTTTCACAGCAGGCTGAACTCAAATATCGAGTAAAAAATGTCTTTGCGTCTGTGTGCGTGTATATGCATCTGTGCCGTTTCTTGTAAACACGATAACTTCTGTTACACCTAAAATATTTAATTACAGTTTGGAACATATGTAAAACAGAAGTTATCGTGTATACAAGAAACAGTATACACTCACACATACAAATATACGCGCACACACACACACTTACAGAAGCAAAGACATTTTTTATTCGATATTTGAGTTCAGTCTGCTGTGATACGGATATCTGTACAAGAAATTTTTTTCTGCGATGGTTATTAAAATTTTTATTCAATTTATAATAAAGTTAGAATACAGTCAAAACATATACAATTCATTATTGAACCATAACAGATACGAAAAAAATGAATACAAAGATTATCGTAGAAAATTTAGTCAGCTTTAATTTTGCATATAGCCACTTTTTGATTAGGGCTAACCGTTTTCGAAATATGAGCGAAAAACAAAAAACCAAGACCTTCTTCGTGCCTCCTGTACCCCCACCCCCCTGCTACGTTCGGGGACTTTTGGTATGTTTACCTCCTAAATAGTCCAAACACAGCCTTCAAGTAAAAAATTGTGATTTCGGCATTTCCCTCTAGACCCTTATTGAACGTTCATTGACAGGGCTATTAATGATTACTAAAATCAAAATACATATGTTTTGATGAAAAATTAACAACAGCTTCTTTTAATCGATCAATGTAAGACTCGTCTTTGATATTTTTTATTTCAGACCTCGACCAATAATTCTTGAATTCCCTATGCACTGACTCGCCTGCCTGTTCAAACCACAATTCTAGCCCATTGTTGTTTTCCAAGAAATTTATCGATTGTTGTAAGTGACTTACTGCAACGTGTACTTTCAATGTTTCCGAAACGTTTTCTAGCGATCCCAACGCTTTCTTGAGATTAAGGTAGTTGTGGCAAAACTTTTCTGGTTGAAAAACAACACTTTACATTCCTATCGATGACCTTGATTGCTAATATAAAGAGGATCATGACTATCGGACCTCCAACATGGCCGCTTTCTAGGTTTTGTAGCAAATCAGCATGTTGTTGGAGTTTCCTGCAAGCATTATCTTCAAATAACTTGCGTTGGTAATTTTTGGTAACATGTTGCCAAATATAACTATGCAAGAATATCAGAAAGACGATTATAATTATAATTTTATTTGTGGACAAATAAATTATATTTATATGCATCTAATCACCTGTTTATATAATAAATGCAATCAAAATTACTTTCTTTAGTATACGAATTGTTATTTCTTCGCACGCCCGAATAGTTCTATATTTTCTGCCATATTAAAAATACCGTTTAATTGTGCAAAAGTTTTTTTTTCAAAATGCACTCCAGAAACATAAAATATATAGAAAACCATAGGATACGATTTTACAGAAATTAAATTTCGCTTTTTTAAGACAAAAGGATTCAAATCATGTATGGGATTTTTTTCGGCATCGGGGACCGGCTTTTTTTTCATTTAAGACAGGTGTGTACAGGATACACTTTTTTGAGGATATCTTAATTTCTTAGATGTAAAGGCTATATATAAATATATTTTTTTAAAACACATCCCTATTATGCAATCAATACAATATATAGTACACATTTTGCTATATTATACTATATAATACTATACTACTAAACCACTATTCTGAGTTAGAAATACGTTACATTATCAATTTTGCAATCACCTGGTGATTCCAGCTGTGTTGGCGTGACAGTATATTACATTTTCTATGTCTGTAAGAGATTTCTTAATCTTAGTATCCCATTAAAGGTTGCCTTTTAAATGCATTTTCTTACCAGAATGTCACAACTTTTATAGTTATTGATTAATTTTTTTCAAAAACGATGGGGTTTTCCCTCTAGCTAACGCTAACTTAACTAATTAAACTTCAATATCATTGGACTCTATAGTTACTTACAAAAACGTAACGGACACACGGAAGGACGGACGGACAAACGAACGAACAAACATGAATTTTGTTGTTCAGAATTCGAAGATAAATAAAATAATATGAAACTTTTTTCTCTTCAAGCAATATTTACCGTTTTAGACATTAGAAATATGCTGGTCAAATACTACTTCGTTTTCGCATTTGCGAAGAGTGTAATAATATTATTATATTGGTATATATGTGTCTTCAAAGATCAGATTAGTAAGTTGAACTCGAGAGGTAAACCGCAAAGGAAATCTAGTGTACACCCAGAAGGAAATCCGAGGAAATCTGAAGGAAATCTTCATCAAAGAAGAAATCTGCTGTACAAAATTTTGGGTTGGTTGAAATTAAAATATGTTATTTTTTATTTTACGTTAATTACGAATTATTTCACTCTTGTTTTTATAACTATTAACCCTGCTATTTAATTTCATTTTTACTTCTATAATCTTAATAAAATATTTTTTTATTTTCTGTTTTGTATTTTTTTTTAAACAAGGACAAGAACGAGAAATTTCTCGCTTTTCGCGAAACACTGCCAGTGATAGCTGTCCGACGTTGATTTTTATGGTCGCCAAATCTAGTGTAACAACAAAAAATTATATATTTTCCTTGTTGAAGGAATGCAGAAAAAAATGTCGCTGCCTCTTCGATTAATAAGATTTTTCGGGCCTATAGTCCACGCCAAAGTTGCAAAAACCCCAAAAGTGCAAAAGTAGCGATCAAACGCTTTCTCGAGGGCGACCAACACGATGGTGATAGTCGCGCAGTCGACTAGCCCCAAACGCTAAAAACCACCCCTTTTCCCCATTTTTCGTTGTCAGGCATGCGAGGATTTGTTGGATGGGATTTTTCTTTAAAGAACTCAACATGCATACGAAAAACATCCAAACGTGCTAAAAATTGTTTTCTGCACGTTTTCAAGGGCGGGGAACATGAGACTGATATTATTTAGCATCCCACCCCTAACCAACAATGCATTTTTTTAAATCTACTTATTTAACGTCTGCCTATTTCCGCTACCAGGGCCTATCACCGACGCCAGGAGACGAGCTTGGAAATTTTGCAGAACCTCTTCTCGTAAGAAGAGTAGGGATCTTTTACTTGCCTAACATTTAATAGACAAGGGATCGCCTGCTTTACATCCCCTCCGAATGATAGTATATCCACTATGTAATCCTCGTCTTGAAATTACATAGCTTTCGCGTATACACTGATATACAAGGTGCTAAAAGTTGGGACAAGATCGCTGTGTTTTCCGAGATGGGTCACCCATCCAAGTACTAATCGCGCTGCACGTTCCTTCACTGGAGTATCAAGGATACAAACACAATCAATCAATCAACAGTATTTATCTAGTATTAAGAGTACAGCATATGTGCCTCCTCGGAGCCCAACCCGGAGCCAGCCACACGACCAGGACGTCGAGGTGAGTGTGGGACTGGGCAGGGTGGGCCCGATTCAGCTTAGAGATAGTTCGAATGGGGGGGCTAGAAGCTTCTGTCCACCACAGGTGGACTTAAAAACTAGGTTAAAATATTTTATTGTCGACATGACCTAAAAGTAAATTAAAAATAAACACAACCCTAAAAACATTGGCGAACGCACACTACACAATTTTGGTTATTCACACGGGAAAACTGAACGAAAAAACACGTTCGAACAAATGACGGCCTTGCGGTCTGATCGCCGACAAGGAAGGTAAGATGGAAAGATAAAAGCTGTGGTTCAAAAAATTAGGATTTGGATAAGTTTCGGCCTGAAGGGTATTTAGGGACAAAAAAATTACAAAAAACAACAAAAAGGATAAAAGAACAAAATTGCACAAACATGAAAGGGAGAGAGGAAGGGGTTGAAAGATAAAGATAGGGGAAAGATAGGCAACGCCTGGTATGGTAGGGGGTGTTTTATATTAAAAAGTATGGCGTTATGCTGTCTGATTCGAGTGATGTTGCGGGTAAGTGGATCCATCCAAGTACTAATCACGCTGCACGTTGCTTCACTGGAGTATCAAGGATACAAATAGCGAAATAATGTACTTTTATTCTATTTAACTATGCATACATGTCATTTAGTTATCTCATTTATTTTATTTTGTGATTACAATAATTTTTTTTTCTTACACAGTGAAGACGCATCTACGCTCGCCCCTGCGCCCCAACAATGCATAAAACCACCCCCTTTTGCCATTTTTCGTTATCAGTGATACGACTTGCTGGATCGGGGTTTTTTTGGGGAAACTCAATATGTCTTGTAAGATTTAGCAACCAGACATTCTAACGACCTCCGGGGTTCAAACCACCCCCTCCTTTAATCCTGAAGTTTCCTCAAAAGGAAGGTTTTAAAGAAGGCATCCCCGTTTTCAAGGGTGGAGAACACGATCGTGGCATCACTTTCTCTCTTAGTCCTCAAAAACTACCCTTGTATGCCCAAAACCATCGGTTTTTCACAAGCGCTTATTGAATCAGGTTTTCTAGGGAAAGAATTTTTTTATTACAGCTTAATAGGAGTTTGATAGGACGAGTTATGCGTATGTATACAGTCGTGTATGTGCATGGTCGACATTTTTATTATACACGGTTACTGGTAATTCGATACATTCCTTTGGATATGCGATAGGACATGACCTAAGGAGTAAATTTAACCCTAATATGCATTATCCAAAACTCAATAGTTTTTGAGATATTTCAAGTTTTTCGTTTTTCTCAAAAAAGTATGTCTTTATGTCTTCAAATTTATTTTTCAAAAAATATACTCGATATCTTTTTGATTTTTTAGCTGGATTACTTATCCAGCACTATGGTCATCCACTTAAAATGAAAAAATATCCGGAAATATTTCCATTACGTGAAAATTTCAAATAAAAACTTTTAATTTTTTTTTCAAATAAGCTATGAATTTTACCTTTAAGGTTTTTCACAAAATTATCTACGTAACATGCGTACAAATTGTTTTAAAAACTTCTTTATTTCAACAGCTATCTAACAAGATACAAATGTTCAATGTACCCTTGATAGTCCTAATAAATAATTAGTAGAAATGATGACATAATTTGTTTAATTGCTGCCAGCCCTTTTGTTAATGAAAATCGTGCTTCTGCACAAGTGTAATTAATTGACATTACCGTATTCCTTAAGATTGTTGCTCTTTTTAACTTAGTTGTTGAAAATTTTGGTTTTAGTTTTTGCTGTTATTTTGTTTTGAGTATCATGGCCACGTATACCAACGCAGAATATGCTGATATCTTGTTTACATATGGATATTGTAATGGAAACGCTGCTGAAGCTCGTCGAGAATATGTACTTTGGTTCCATAACCGTCGCTTACCAAATGCACTTGTATTCAGTACTACATGTCGAAATGTTGCTCGAATTCGCTCCGTGAAAAGTAGACGAGGTGACGCCGGTGCTCCTCCCATTTACCGACCAGATGATGAGGAAGAAATATTGAGACTTTTTGAGGAAGACCCCACTATTTCAACTAATAAAGTTGCAAGACTAACAGGAGCGTCGCAATGGAAAGTTTGGTCTACGATACGCAGAGTTGGATGCCATCCTTACCACTATACTCCTGTCCAAGGCATGGAGGAAGATGATATTGGAAGGAGAGTGGAATTCTGCCGTTTTACGATAAATTCTGATTCAGAAAATGCAAATTTCCTAACAAGCATTTTGTGGACGGACGAGTCAAAATTAAATCGCGAGGGTATAACAAATTTCCACAACCTGCATTATTGGGCCAAAGAAAATCCTCATTTAACAAAGGAAACTAGCTTCCAAAGGAAGTTTTCCGTTAATGTGTGGATGAAAGTAATAGGCATGTTCACAACATTTTAATTTGAATTGAAAATGGTAGAATTATCGGCACTATAAACTAATGTAACAATAAAAAAATTTATATATTTTTATTTTGCCAGTTATTCGTAACAGAAATGACCCCAATTCAGCGAGGCTAAGAAACGTTCCCAGGCAGAGGCTAGAGGAATATGACGTCACTTACTTACAAGCACGCCGGCCTGCGTCTGTAATGTGGGCCCGTTGTTTTTTTATTGAAAGACTAATATAATATTATTGATCAGCATGTTTTAGAACTCCTATATTCAAATTTTGAAGACATTTTGATTTATAAATTTCGAATTACGGCCCCCTAAAATTGTATTTTTCAAATATTAAATAATTAATAACTTTTAAGCGAATTGTTTTTTGAAAAAAAGTCATTCTTCATTTTCTTTCTAAATTAACTTTTTCTATAACATGGCGTTATCCGTACTTTCAAATTTCATAAGCTAAGAATTTTCATTAAAAAATTGTCAACATTTTGAACCAGCAGCCCTGTAAACTATACGAGCATTAAGGATTGCCGAATTTGAAAGCATAGACGACAGTGGGTGATAGAAAAAGCGATTTTAAATAGAAAAAGAGGAATGACTTTTTTTCGAAAAAAAATAAATTCGTTTCCAAGTTATAAATTACTTGATATCATTTTTGGTAATTTTTCAATAAAAATTCTTCGCCTATGAAATTTGAAACTATAGACGACGTAATGGAAATATTTCCGGATATTTTTTCATTTTAAGTGGATGACCATAGTGCTGGACAAGTAATCCAGCTAAAAAATCAAAAAGATGTCGAGTAGATTTTTTGGAAAATAAATTTTAAGACAAAGATATCATTTTTTTGAGAAAAAAAAATTTAAATATCTCAAAAACTATTGAGTTTTGGATAATGCGTATTAGGGCTAGGTCATGTCCTATCACATCTCCAAAGGAATGTATCGAATTACCAGTAACCCTGTATATTTATTTTAATATTATGTACATGATTTTTATTCTTATGCTAGATATGCGTCACATATGATTATTATTAAATGTTAATTTATTCTTCGGCATTTACAAGTTTGATCACATTGGTCTGGCAAAAAATGGGAAAAAGATGTGGTGTTATGCATTTGAGGGTAAGTTGGTTAGGGTGGGAGGCTAAATAATATCAGCAAAATAATTTTCGTTTGGGTGTTCTTTTGCATGTTTTGATATTAAAGGAGGGGGTGTTCTCAACCCCGGGGGTCGTTAGGATATCTGCTTGCGAAATTTTACAGAAAATATTGAGCTTCCTCAAAAAAAAAACCCGATGCGATAAGTCCTCGCATGCCTGGCAACGAGAAATGAGAAGAAGGTTTTTTGCGTTTACAGGCAATTCGAGGGGGAGGTAGGGGCCTCGTGACTGTCATCATCGTGTTGGCCGCTCTCGAAAACAGAGGAGTAGCCATGTTTGGTAGCTACCTTTGCATTTTTGGGATTTAACCCTTTTTTGCAACTTTGGCATGGATTACTACGTCTTTACTTTGTTACTTTTACCTGTAAACATTGTAACTGCTCGAGATAAAATGCTTATTTTTATTTAAAATACATTTCTTAGTTGTATTTACTGAAATAATGTTTTTGCTATAATTTCTTGCAAACAAACGTGTATGTTTTAAAGAAAAATCGAATTGCAATGTAAAGTGAGTGTGTCCAAATGATAAATCAGTTCTCTATCTAAATCCCCAAATCGCATTCAGCAAATATATGAACGTTGAATATCTATATTGTCGAAGCAAACGCGGGAATTTGCATTTAATTAAGACAGTATATCCAGTCGAGGATACTAGGAAGCTCTCTTAGTACTAATATATTTTATTATCTAACTGTATGCGCTAAGCTTACGAGGTTCTTAATATCCCATTTAGGATTAAATGACTTTGCTGTTGTGTTTTCTCTAATTATTTTCTATAAAGTGTAAACAGAGTTCTTTTCAGTAGGATTTCGTGTTCATTGAATTTTAGGATAAACGTTGAATAATTTAATTCTTGAAACGTATAGTTCGGTTGGATAGTATATTATTACTTCACTCGTCTACAAAAGGGAAGTTTTGTAATCGTGAAAAAATCCCCCTCAGAGATTCATCTGGAATTTTACGTTTAAGACTATATAGATCACGAAAATTAAAGTCTTTTAGTTCTCCCAGTCTGTCTCTCTGTCGGCGCTTTATCTACAAGACAATTTGACACAGAAGAATAATATTTGGTAGGCAGAAAAAATAATTCATGAATAAAGGATACAGAGCAAGTACTGTGAAAATACTTTTACAGATTTTTTTAAATGTCATATTATTGACAGTTTCATTAAAAAATGGCCATTACTGTTAGCCCTAGTCAAAAAGTGACTATGTAGAAAATTGAGCTGACAAAATTTCCATAAAAAATATTCATATTAATTTTTTCGTATCTGTTATAGTTTGGCAAGCAGGCGATGGTTAAATACGTCATTTCCATGAATCAAATTATCACGTAATGATCTGTGCGTGAGAAACCCTCCATTAACAACAATGTCAAAGTTTGTTAGGTTGAAAATCTGTATCTGTATGGCCGAATCAAGTGTAAAAGAGGAAGCTCAATATTTTCTGTAAAATTTCGCAAGCAGATATCCTAACGACCCCCGGGGTTGAGACCACCCCCTCCTTTAATACCAAAACATGCAAAAGAACACCCAAATGAAAATTATTTTGCTGATATTATTTAGCCTCCCACCCTAACCAACTTACCCTTACATGCATAACACCACCTCTTTTTCTCATTTTTTGCCAGACCAATGTGATATAATTTGTAAATGCCGAAGAATAAATTAACATTTAATAATAATCATATATGACGCATATTCAGAAAGCTCTATTTAGTAGGAGTTAAACACATTACGAAACTTTTCCGTAATGTGTAATCGTTACCGGCAGGAAAGACAATTTTTCTTAAGACATTTATGATTTATATCTAACTTCAATTAAATTTTGATCAACCCTGTATATTGAATGAGCCAGCATTCTTGTTGCATATCATAAAATATTAACACATACAGGTGCGTTTTACTCGAAAACGGTACGTCCTGTCGCATTTTAACAAGAGGCCCATTTTAACACCCAATTATGTGCCCCGTCCACGTGTATATTGCTTTCTGCCCTACTATGAACCATAAGGCCGCAAAAAAAAATGTGAAAAAGGAGACTGGAGAACACATGACATAAATCGTTATTACACAATAAGTGTTGATCCTATTTAAATACAAAAACACATTTTCTATGCGCAATGAAATGGACTTTTAGGATAAACAAAAATATTTACCAGAATTATACTGGTTTGGGTTTTTTTAATGCAACAGTACCAAAATGGCCATGTTTGGCATATTTTGCTGTCTAGCTTCTAAACCAATGAATGCATTAAAATGAAACCAACGTAAATTTCTTATATTAGGGTCGTACATACATGAAAAAAAAAAAAAATGAGTGAAAAAAAGTAAGTTCACTTTTTTTTTTAAATGGGGTTTTCAAAATTTCAACATCCCGTATCATGGAAACCGCTTTCAATGCCAAAAAATAGGGGACGCCCATGGTGTAGCAGGGTGCAGTTTTCTGAGCTTGCTTATCATGCCCTCTTAAACAACTTCTACAAAAAAAGTCCACTGGGCATAATAATTGAGACAAAATATTAGCTACTAAGTTTTTATGTTTTATATTGTTAAAATGTAAAGGCAGTTGTAATTATACACACAGCTATTCAACAATAATTATTTTTATCTACTTTTATTAGGTTATATACTAATTAATGAACTGCTTTTGATCAATTAGGGCCAGTTGTACGAACTAAGTTGAGCCAAGTTCAGCTTGAACCAAGATCAAAAGCCAAGGTTACGATTGTTTCAATAATCGTAACCATGGATTTTGATCTTGGATCAAGCTGAACTTGGCTCAACTTAGTTCGTACAACTGACGTAGTATCCATAAACAAACAGCGTGAATTATAATGCGTGAGTTATTATAACTCACTCAGAGCCAATCACCTTTATCTTCATGCCTAGCCTGTCCAATCGACGTAACGCGTAACACACGAAGGTGGAGCCAGGGAGGTAGTGACAGATTATTCGCGTTAATATCTATAAAGATTTTCTGAAATGTCACAAAAGGCTACTATTGATTCGTTCGTGCGGAGCCGAATTTTCGAATTTCGCCATGCAATTTACGATCAGGTTTATCTGGAAGATTTCCTCTTTACGTCGCGCCATCGTACGGCCGTCCCAATGGTGTTTTTCGAAAAATATGAACGTGTCAAGATTGCATGTTTTTGCAATTTTTTCGACTCCGAAATGTAAGCTGTTTTTTGTTATTTTTCGCAGATATCTCCGAAACGGTGCGGTGCGAGTTAGCTCGAAATAAAAAACAAGGTCAAACGAGTATTTTCCATTACAAATCTTTTGCTACTATCAGAATTTTGATTTTTTGATTCGGAGATAACTGCTGAAATGTTGGCCAAGTACGGCAATAAATCGCAAATTTTGAGATTCTACAGTTGGCAACTTTTTAATCTTGGCTCCTACGCCAAAATACTACTAGTTAACATAAATAGAATTAAATTTGCTAAAACTATTTTTTTTATTTTTTGAATTCGGACAAAAATGAAGGAATTAGAGAGGGCGGGATTTAGGACTTTTTTTTCCGTAAAATTTCTCCATTTTGTCACCATAATTAATCGGTAATTAACTGAAATTGATCTCATATACGATGTCCACTTAATATCATGTACTACTTTGACGCTCCGTTAATCTTGGCACTTCGAAACAAAGGTTATTGACACAAATTATTTTTTTAAGATTTACATACATTCTATAGGAAAACGTAATTTCTTACATTTCCTCGAATATCTCGATAATTATCGGTTTTTTCGAAAAATTTATAGACAGCTTATGTAAAGAGAATTTATTGAGCTTTCCGACGCTTTTTAAATTTTTTCTCTAACATAGAAAACAAGACTATTGACCGAATATGCGCCCCGGGCTATTGCAGTTCGCGGAGAAGTTTTGCATTTTCCGCCGCGTAATATTAATCTACAAAGCTGATTTTTTGTCTACAAGCAGTTTATGCACTATTTCGATTAAAAATCACATTCTACCTCCGCTTAAAGGTGGCTAAATCTTTGAAGACAACAAATATAAAAGGGTGAACAAAAATTAAATTTTACAGTTAATTTTATTAATAAACAAACTGAGTAATTTAAACAAAATTTTCTCAATTTAATATTTATTGTTATAATGGTAGATAAAGTACAGTATTCAACTTGCGGTAATGGTAATAACTCACTGGATGAGTTATTATCTACATTACCGCTCGTTGAATAATATACTATTATTTCATACAAATTTCTTTTAAATTACATTAATTTCATACACTGGCCACATAAATCTCATACATATATTGCGTACACAAGATTAACTTACGAATCGTTTTCATCCAACCTCATTATTTTATTACTTTCTAAATCTAAATTTTCGTTTTCGTGACAATTCGACTTCCATTTGCTGAGAATGCTTTCTGTATGTCATTCATTTACAAGAGATTCACCCATTTGGGTATTGTTGGTAATCGTGTAGTGATTGAAAAAAAATTGAGTGATGGTCTGTGCGAGTGGCCATTTTGGAAAATGGACGTCATCTTTGACGCTTATTGAAAATGCACTACATAAGCATAAGCATATCATTTTACAAGTTTTTAAAGGTGCTGAATACATTGAAGACATTAAAAAACATTTTAACAGAAATTGAAATACATAACACTAAAACCATACCTATTATGTTAAATAATTATTTATTAGTTGATATGGAAATCATTTCTGCTTATGCATTTTGTGTTTCTATATTTTCTGGTCAATTTTCGTAACACATATTATTGTAGTCAAAAGTGAGACGAGTGGTTACAATATGGAGCCAGAAGGTATACCGTTAATAAAAAGAATAATTTCAGTTGATTCTGCACTTTGTGTAATATGCCAAAAATCTGTTGAAGACATCTAAAAAAAAACGAGGTTACCTAATTAACTGTTAAAATATGAGATCGTTGACAATTTTTTCCTTTTCGATGAAAACGGGTTCTTTACAAAGACAAACAAGAAATTTTGTAAATTGTTATATTGTGGATTTCATGGCTTGCGCTAGAAATATTTCTCTGAAAGATTTGAAAACATTTGGAGATTTCTGCGAGGCTGTCTGTTAATATGTGAAAAATATTATACGAAATAAAGCAATAAGAATTGACTTCATATTTGATTTTTACTTCGATAAGTCGCCAAAGAGTTTCGAACGAATTCGTTGTGGCGTATTATGTAGATCCATCAACCTTCATTCCATTAAAAATACAACTCCTATTCCTGTACAAAAAACAAATGTTGGTCTTCTAGTTCCAACAAAGTCAAACTTCAAGGCTGTTTCAAAGCGTATCTACTAGAAAAATGTAGCAATATTTGGCCAAATATGCAGGTCTTTTAGTGCAACATCTTTTCCTAACCCAACCACATGCATGTCCATACAGCAAATCAATTAACCAATTTTCAGACAATCCCACGAAGAATTACAATTTGCTAGAGGAGGTAGATCTCCTTATTGTGCCCCATATTAAACATGCAACAAACAGAGAGTATCAGAGAGTGATGGTATTATCGAATAATAGAGACGTTCTGGTTCTTCTGTTATATCATTGGACTACCTTCAATTGTGGATTCGTCTAGGCGTTGAAGCTACGACGCGCCAAGTTCCCGTTCATATAATGGCTGAACGAATTACAATATGCCATGTACTTCCTGCTTTACACTTTCTAAAGGGTCAGACTACACCAGCAAAGTACGTACAAAACATGCTGGAATGGCAAGTACACCTGAAGCATTTCGCACAAACTTCGGAATTCCTACGAGTGAAGTAATGGAACAGTTGATACAATTAGAAGAAAAATATCTCCTACAAGTTCTGAAAAAGAGATCAGTTTGTAAAACAATGGACGAATTACGAATGTTTCTTTAAACACATGGAAAAACATTTCCATAGAAGACCTCCCACCAACCAATGCGTCAATTAGATCACACATTTTAAGAGCCTACTACATCACACATTTATATACAACATGTTTAAATTATGGCATCACGCATTCTATACAGTTTGGTTACAAAGATGTAGGAGATTGTCTACAGCTCTCACATACAACTTCACTGTTTCCACCCAGCAACAATGAACTTGTGCCTAGTTGCTCATGTCTAAAGTGTGCAAGAGATTCATGTTTATGTTTTTTAAATGGAATATCTTGTTGCATTTACTGTCATTGCAGAAGTGTAGCCATTATTTTTTGTCGTAATAAGTATTCTAATATTGCAACGTAAATTATTACGTCTGCTAAAATTATAGATATGTTGAAGTCTTTTAATGAAAAGCCTAGGCATAAACTACCGGTATATCATGTAAATTCTTGAGGTTGCATAATCTGCCTAGGCATTTCGTGAAACGCCGTGGTCGTCTCGGCACATGATGTTTAAAGTCATTCTACACGATCTGCCGCAAATTAGATGTTGACTGTTCATGAAGTGACTGATACACGGCAGGTTGTGTTGTGTGTTTGAGGTTAGGTTAGTTGCCGTTTCGGTAGATTTATTTGCCCAAAAGTCATGTTGAGCTGTTTGTTTTGTATATTATAGAAATTAAGTATGAAAAAGACTTGTTCAGTGATCATTACAAAGAGAGGGATAAAGTTTTAATTGATTTTGAGGTTAGATTCAGATTTATTTGGTTTCGGGTTTTAAATTTTTAATTTTCTGAGGGCATACGTTCATTTATTCGGCTTTGCATCATAGTACTCTTTGTAATGATCACTGAACAAGTCTTTCACTCTTACTTTCCATAATAAACAAAATAATCAGGCAGCAAGTAATAGAACACAATCTGTCGGTCTAATTTGCGGCACATCGTGTAGAATGACTTTAAACGACAAGTTCCGAGATGACCATGGCGTTTCACGAAATGCCTAGGCAGATTGTGTAACCTCAAGAATTTGCATGATATGCCGGCAGTTCATGTACTGCCTAGGCTTTTCACGAAATGACGCATTTCATCAAACCACTACGACAGATATAATAAGGAGTCATATATTGTTTTTTGTTATATATTAGTCATGTCATATACTTAAACTAGTGATGTCATTGACTTATTCATTTTATGTTACTTCGTGTTTTATAAAACAATGTAAATCTGTTTAGTGTATAGAAATAAAAAATATTGATTCGTATGTCTTACTAAATAATGATTCGTAACCACTTTTCACAATTTATACTATCGAGATATATATCGAGATATATATATCGAGATATTATACTATACTATCGTTTAGCACCCTAAAAAATATGTAAAATGACACCACACATGCCTATGCAGTGAATTTTCAATAAGAATCAAAGATGGCGTCGATTTTCCAAAATGGCCACTCGCACAGACCATCACCCATTTTTTTTCTAATCACTGAACAATTACCAACAATATCCAAATAGGCGAATATCTGGTAAATGAATGATATACAGAAGTATGCTCAGCGGTTGTATTACCTGGACTATCTGTCGAAAGTGCTAAACAGCAAAGGGAGGCTAACTAGAACATTGCATGGCTCCCAAAACGGCTGCCAAGACGTTGTGGATAAGCAGCGAAGAAGAAGAAGAAATTGAATTAGGATTCTTGAATTTATTACAATTTCTGTTAATAAATTAAAGCATTCTGTCAACTGTATTGACCATCTCGCTTACATGTGATAGAAAGGACAAGCGCGGATCTAGAAATTTCAATAATTGTTTTCTCGTCTGTGGCGCATGAGACCCATACGAAATATGGGAAATAACATCTCGAGAAGCACTTCTCTAACGGCCCCTAAAAAATTTTGAAAAAGCAGTTTGCGAAAAATTTTTTCAAAATTCGGTTACCCCCCCAGGTCTAGGTACTCCTGTTTAAAATTATTTTTTTGTCACATGCATTTTACTTTTCATAAAAATACAGCAACACGTTTTGAAGTTTAGGAAAATATTTTCGTTACTAACTGAGATACAATGAATTGAAATTTTGTGATTTGTTAAATTGTAAATCACAAAATTACAATTCGTTGTATCTCAGTTAGTAATGAAAATATTTTCATAAACTTCAAAACATATTGTACTTTTATGAAAAGTGAAATGCATATGACAAAAAATAGTATATTATATTACTAGGAGTAGAACGCACTCTTTTTTTGTGTTGAGCCCAGGATTTGCAAACTGGGCGAAACACAAAAAAGGCGTTCTACTCCCTGTAATATATACTATTTTTTCTTCAAGCGTATTAAAATGCAAAAATTCATTTATTTATCATAAATGTACAAATATTCAAACTACAGTCTTACATGTTGACACAATATGACAAGTGGCTAGTGGATAGCGCGCCACCGGTGGCTTTCGGTATTAACATTATGTCACTAGTAAAACAATACCCACTGCGGTGGCGCTTTCGGAACTAACATTATGTTACTAGTAAAACAATGTCCACTACGGTGGTGTTCGGTACTAACATTTTGTTACTAGTAAAACAATGTCCTACTTCTACTTCTGTTTTTGGTGACATAATTTAAACATTTTAATACGCTTGAAGAAAAAATAATTTTAAACAGGAGTCCCTAGACCTGGGGGGGGGGGGGGGGGTAACCGAATTTAAAATTTTCGCAAACTGCTTTTTCAAAATTTTTTAGGGGTCGTTAGAGAAGTGCTTCTCGAGATGTTATTTCCCATATTTCTTATGGGTCCCATGCGCCACAGACGAGAAAAAAATTATTGAAGTTTCTAGATCCGCGCTTGAGAAAGGAACATTCTTTTCTATCTAATATGACACTTTCTCCGACTTCACTGTACCGAGGTTTTCACCATTTACTTTATAATTAAAATCTGTAATATTACGACAGTTACATGTTAATGTTTTAGAAAAAGATTGCTTAATGTTAAAAAGTTTTTAGTATGGAGTAGTCAATGTAATAATCGGGAGTCGGTACCTTGTTTAGCCACTTTTGAAGCACTCAGCATTAAATTAACGACGGTTTGGTCTATCTATAGGAAATTAGGGAAATAGGAAATTTCATGCTGTTATGTACACTGTAAAAAAATGATGTAAATTTACCATCGTTGCGTGTAAAATTCCCATGTAATTTTACCCGCAGAGACAGGAAAATTTCCATTTACCATGGAGGATTACCCCAAAATATTAGGTAAATAAAAATTTTCCGCTCTCTTTGCGGGTAAAATTCCATTACTATTGGGGGTAAATTTACTATGGAAAAAAATCCTGTCTGGATAAGGGGCAATTTTATTACATGTAATAAAATTTTATAGACTGCAATTTTATTACATGTAATAAAATTGACCCTTATCCAGGCAGGATTTTTTTTCCATAGTAAATTTACACCCAATTACAATAGTAATGGAATAAGTGGAAAATTTTTATTTACCTTATATTTTGGGGTAATCTTCCATGGTAAATGGAAATTTTCCTGTCTCTTTGCGGGTAAAATTACATGGGAATTTTACACGCAACGATGGTAACTTTACCTTAATTTTTACAGTGTATTTACAGTTTTAGCGTATCTCGAGTCGTTTTCAATATATCACTGATGAAAATATTACTAACCCGCATTTCAAGTATTTTGAAATTATTCTGATGATGGATACAAGGTAACAATGGAGAACATTTGCCTTTTATTAAGGATATCAACAGTATCGATTCGTGAGGGTTGCAGTCTGTAACCAATTAATTCTTCTCCTGCGAGAAATTTATCTAATTTTACTTACTTATAATAGGAAATGTAGATAATGTTAGCAGAATGAACAGTTGTTTTAATTCTGAGCTGGTTTAAATCTCGTATTTATTTTATAACTGTTAAATAATGAGTACGGTACCATACACTTGTTTAACGAAATTTACTGCTTTTACGACTTTGATACTTCCACCATTATAAACATTTTCATGGGTCGTTTAAATTTTAATCGTACCTACAAAATTTATTCAACATAATCTAGAGTGTTTCAGGTAAAATGTATCATCAATGTACATCGTAAAAAACTAAATTTACACTGTATGAAATGAAAAGTAAACTTACGTGCAAATGGGGGAAGTGCCAATAAAAACTTTACATTAGAGCTGAAAATCACTACAATGTCAACACACTGTCAAATGAACGTCACATAAAAATAAAAATTGCAACACGAGAACTATGTTGTAATATTTCTCTCCGTGCTCGGGCATAAAAGTTTGCGTGATATATTTTCCTTTAATGAAATTTTCAGTTGGTTAATGGTATTATAGAAGTTCGGCGGGTAGGGACGCCAAGCTTTCTACTGGAGTATTTACAGAGACGCTGAGGGATGATGTAGGGTGACGACTAGACAGTGGCATTGTCAAAATAATAAAAATGTGGATCGGGGATATTATTACTTTGAGAAATTGGATTATATTCCTTTCTGCATACTTCTGTATAGTGTTTGTACTATTCTGTGGACTGTGCATTAGAGGTAAGAATAATAAGAATAAAAATAATTGTCTGTTATGACAGAACATAATAAATAGTAGTATTCAGTATATGGAAAAAACAGTGCAAATATTAAGAAAAATTTGAATTAATGATAGAAATAATTATGGCATATCTATTTACTATACCTTTGGAAGGGGTGTAATTCAAAACAATTTTTACAGAGACTTATAAATTCAACGTCGCTCAATGATATCCTGTTATTAAAGGTAAACTTTCGCAAAAAGCGACAGAAGACTAAGACAAGCGACATAGACAGACGTCAGAGGCATCACCGGTACAATGAAATTCAATACGACTCCTTTCGAAGCGTGCGACCGCGACACAGCCGAGTGTCGCTTTGGACGGGGTCGCATTGAATGCCATTATACCGGTGGTGTCGCTATTGCCTATCTCTGTCTCCTGTCGCTTGTTGCGAAAGTCTATCTTAACGGTTCAATTTATCCTAATCCTCCCTTCCCGGCTAAGGTATAGCAAATTACCCAGGAACGTAACTGTTTTGCCTTTATTTCAACGGATCCCTGAAGTTAACCATACCAAATGATATTTTTGAAACATTTTGTCCATACTGTAACTACTTCTAACTTATATGAGTGTATCAAAATTTGTAGCTCAATGGACATTAAGAAACATGTTTTTGGTGTGAACTTTCTGGAAGTCGCACAACTTTTATTGTTTTTTGTTTGTATTTGTCCGTCCTTTATTAATCAATTTGTAAATATTCGTAACTCATTTGTATATGTATCATCGCCGAATGATAAATTATTAAATAATGTCGACCAATTTCTCGGAGCCTCACGATATTATAATTTAGTAATTTTTTTTCCTGTCATCTGGATTCTGAATTAGTTGAAAAAAGTAAATTTGTGTTCACTTATACTCAGGCCTCTGCATAGGCCCATTTTTCTGCCCCTACAGGTGCCTCATTCTTCAAACCCTCTAACACTTGTGATATACTTGAGGAGGAAGCCTGGCGAGGTGCCATCTATTATACTGGCCATGCTGGCTCAGAAGTTTCCTAGTCTTTTCCCCTTTTCCCCTTCTTTTTCTAGAGAACAGAGTAGTGGCACAGTACATGCCCGGGAGTATCGTCTTCTAGATTATACCCACTACACTTGGGGTCATCTGTAACTTGGTGCTGTTTGTTTAATCTGCAGTGTTCTTTTAGTAATCCTACGTAGATAAATAGAATATTCTTGGACATCTGGAGACAGTGCTTGTCTAGCTTACAAGTGGATATGACCAAATCCATTCTGTTATCCGCAGCTGCTTAGACCATTACAACAGTTCACGTGGCTTCTTTTTATCAGGGCACTGAGGATTGATTCGAGAGTCCTATTATAGTTTCCGGACAATCCAGGGCGATCTCAAATCCAATGCATGCTAAGGTGTCTGCTTCCTCGATACTCTGAATTCCAACGTACTCTTTCAGCAGAGCTGGACACTGCTCTTTTGGACGAAAACATCTAGGGACTCTATAATCTGTAGAACCAGCACAGAATCTGTCCTACAGTTGTTTAGAGTAAACAAAATCGCTCTGATAGCAGTAGACAAGCTCACCGTTTTTTCGTTAATCTCTGCGTTAGTGGCAACTGTTACAACTTGCATAATTTTCTCACTAGTTTCACCTAAAATATAATATTATATGTAACTAGCGGTGTTCTCGAGAGTATTGTCAACATTTTTACTAAAATCATATATCTCCGCACATTCTTCGACAGTCTCGAAGTCTTGATAACGGAAGTGGGGGAAATATTCACTAAAGTCCTCACACATTAGAGAATAAGCCAGTACCAATTTCAGCTTAAAATATGTATATGTACAGAAATAAATGCATGAGACACAAAAGATGCAGTACGATCACGGCTTTTAATTAATTGTTTGTTTTTTGAAGCACTTTTGATAGATAACAAAAGTATTTGGCTGTATATATTTTTTCGATAAAAACTGAAAAACTGCATTACAAAAAAATGCATTTTATAAAAATTAATAACACTAAACACAATGGTGATTTTTATCACCATTGTAAAGCACGTTTAAAAATCTCGTTCTTTAAGGAAAATAATAAATATTTTTATTTGTAATTTTCCACAATAGTTTACACTTATAGGACCTATAATTCCACCAAATTTCATTAAAAAATATTTAATTATTTTTGTAGGTAATTTTGGTTAATGTAAAATGAGAAATTTTCGTCGTTTCTATTTTCCTGCAAAAAACAAAACAATAGAACGGATACGAATCCATTTTGATTTTATGTTTGGCCTAATCCGCTCCACTCCCGGGTTAGACAGAACTTTACTGTAGTATCTTGATAACATACAGATTGCATTTCTACAAAAAGATGCACCCCCCCCCCAAACAATCTTTGGAAAAAACATAACATTTTATTTATCTATTTTTTTTTAACTATTTAACGTCGGCCTATTTCCGCTACCAGGGCCTATCACCGACGCCAGAAGACGAACTACCTCCAACCTGGAAATTTTGCCAAACCTCTTCCCTTAAGAAGAGTAGGGATCTTTTACTTGCCTAACATTTAATAGACAAGGGACCGCCTGCTTTACATCCCCTCCGAAGGATGGTATATCCACTACGTAATCCTCGTCTGAAATGACGTAACTTCCGCGTATACACTGATATACAAGCCGCTAGAAGGTGGGACGAGAACGCTGTATTTCCCAAGATAGGTGGGTCACCCAGTGGGTCACCCATCCAAGTACTAACCGCGCTCGACGTTGCTTCAACGGAATATCGACTGATATTCACATTGAAGTCGCCTCTACGCTCGCCCCAACATTTTATTCGACTATACCTAGGATACTATAGTTTGTTGAAAGCTTATGTAGGAAATTTAATAATTCGACAAAGAGCTTAATGTTAGATATAAACATTAAGCTCTTTACCGAAGTTTAATAATTTATTACCTGGCGGTAAGGCAGTTGCAAAAATGAGTTACAAACAGTTACAAATTAAGTACTAAATCATTGTCGGGTGTAAACTATAAAATATTAAAGGACTACAGACTACAGAACCAACCAACCAACCAACCTTCTCGGTACACTTTGACAACTCGTAAAAGTAATCTGTTCTGCTGGAATTCCAGCGTCTTCAAAGCGTACCGACAATGTTGGGTCCAGCAATTTTACGAGTTCGCATGGCAAACTTCAAAGTGTACCGCGCAGTTCTGTTGGTTGGTTGAATCGTCTGAAGACCCCTTAATAGTTGCACTTCCATACAATTTACATCAAAAATATATCTTTTATCGGAGAGAGTTACAAACTTATATAATAGTAGAGTGCATTAATACGCTTATTGTTACTTCCGTGGGGGTTTCGTTGTCACAAGCTGAATTTGATATAAAATTAATGATGATATACTGATGTTTCAAAATCTCAAAGCCATCAAAAAATGTCCTACTCAAAAGGTCATTATAATCAAAAAACGAGTTATAGCTTAGTGACTTAGGTGGTTTGATATTTCCACTTTTGAGTAATAGCAAATCCTTTTAACCATGAATAGAACTAGTCAAAATAAGTAGATTTTCGATTCTCGAGAAATCGTGCCTACTCCCCCTGCCCCCCTCAAAGGGGCTACCCGTATCTGCCTATATATATTTTTTTTCTCAAAAACGGTAGGAGCTGGAGGAATGATCTTGGCGCCATTCGATAGAGTATAAAATTTTGCATACGACCCTCCATTTGCCTTTTGCTATTTTCTTTTTTTTTAAGGCTCCACAGCAAAAAAGGAGCCTTCCAACAACGACACATGTTTGGCTCTAAAACGGCCAAATAAATCGAAATTCTACAAGATATAAAAAATAAAGACCATTATTTTTTTCTATCGATTGGTATAGTATTTGTATATGTTATTTGTTTATATAAAGCCGTCAGTGGCGTACAAAGAGAAAGCTGCACATGTGCATAATGAATTTATTTAAAATAATTTATTTTTTGACGGCTTTGAGATTTTGAAACATCAGTATATCAACCTTAATTTTATATCAAATTCAGCTTGTGACAACAAAACCCCCACAGAACTTATTTTTATGCGTATATCTGGGCACCGAGCACTCTACTATAAGTTAGAAATAGTTACAAATAAGGTACTAAATAATAATGGGCAAAACATAAAGAATGTCATTTGAGGTGGCCAACCTCACCGACCCAATTTCAAGCAAAAGATCTGCCTCCGCTCGCATTTTTCAAAACAGGTGTTAGTTTCTTACTAGTTTTTGAACTTCCCCGCATCAAAACTGACTATTTGAGCCCTTATAATACTTTATTTATATAGACCTTTATTTATAACCGGAACAGCAGACCGGTCCGGACGCGGGTTTCCTCGTTTTATTACATCAAAGAAAGAACATGCTGTTTAACACCCTTTGTTTAAAACTAGACTCATTGGCCGAGATTTGAAGCTGAAAAATTATCTCTGTCGAGTTTGTGATAAAATATAACGCGAAAACGTCGGGTATCACTAGCAAAGATCATTTCAGAGCTATTTATATAATTTAACAATGCCAGTCTTTTTATTTTTCTATTTTGTAAAACAGAGCTTGACTAGATTAAAATTAATTTAATGATTAAAAATTTGGTCCAGTTCATTACCAGCTAAGAAGTTTTATCGAAATTTTTATCGAAACGGTTAGTTTTTAAATTCGAATATATTTTCTGATAAACAATTCTATTTTAACCAAAGATGGTCTGTACCTCGATAAAATATCATCAAGATGGAAAGACAAAAAAACATAACCTGGAGGAGAAATAGTTCCAAATTTGAAAGAATGCTTTGTATTCTTGCACAAATATTAATAATCCACATTAAAATCAAAGAAATTAAATCAAATTGTTTATTGGTGTCAATAGCATTGTATATGGGTTACACAGGTTAAATGCGCAGAAGCATAATATATAAAATTTGTAATAAATTAGAAAATAATGTAACAAACAAGACACAGATACACCATATTTATGACACGTAATGAGTACAATAGTCACAGTCATTGCTTTGTATGAAAAAATACTCTAAAATAACAACTTCTTAAAGACTTCCTAAATACTTATTACAACATATCACATCGCAGACGTCACAGTTTTGCCTCTCTATTTAGAAGATTTTTTATTACATGTTTATATTTCGTCTCTGGACAGATTTTTAATATAAAAATATTTGTGCTCAGTTTATTTGCAAGGGAATTCACATGGTGGCTCCAATTTAACTTTGAGTCAAGCAGAGTCCAAGAAATGTTATTAGATTTATAAATACAAATCATATTTGTCGTTACATTTGGTTTAAGGACAATTTATTTGCAAGAAAAGCATCTATCGAATTTGAATGTGCTGCTGAAGTATATATAATGATCTATCAAATCTTAACAACATGTTTTCACTTGCAAATAATACTATGTCATCCTTCAATGCGGCGTGCTTCAGATCGTTTCCATGAATTAGGAATAAAGAGGGTCCTAATACCGAACCTTGTGGTACCCCTCTTTTCACATTGAGGAGATCGGAATTTATATATTTTACATCCGTGTACTGCATGCGATTTGATAGATATGGTTTGATTAGCTGACAAGTAACTAATTCAGCATTGAACTACTTTAATTTTTCCAGCAGCACATGAGAAGGTGGCAACTTTTCAGATCTTAATATTCGAAATATAAACACTTTATAGATTATTTCTACTATTCGTCCTTTTTTAGTCTAATTTGTGTGTATTAGGGCCCTAGAACTGATGAGGATAATGTTTATTTATCGGTCAATATTTGGCAAATAACTGGTCGACACTAAAATTTTGAAATTTTAAATTTTTAGTGTGAGGACGCCTTTTAAAAGATCACGTTTATTAGTCGAATAAAACTGTGCTTTTTTTCAACGATTGGGTGTTGTTTTTTATGGAAATGCAATTTGTATGTTATCAAGAAGCTACTGTAAACTTTTGTCCAATCTGGAAAGCGAGCATTTCTTGGAAAGTAAGTTTTAATTTTGAAAAACGTGTTTTAGCCTCTTTTTTTATATTTTGGGCTCTGTTCATCGGATCAACAAAAAATCAAAATGTTTATAAATGTTTATGAATAAAAAAATGGGATCTGCCATTTTGCTCATTTACAAACAAAAGAAAACTACGAAAATTTCTAGTTTTACATATACAGAAATTACCAAAGAAATAATTAATCTTTTTTAATGAAACTTGTTGAAATTGTAGGTGTAAATTGTTATTAAAATTACATATAAAAATATTTATTATTTTCTTTAAAAACGAGATTTTAAATAAGAATTTGAAGCTTCACAAAAAATTGCAAAGTCAAATTAGGTTGATTTATCCACACATTGAAATTCTGACATACATTTTAATTCTAAACAACTTTTCTCTGTGACAATTTTTCATATCGTTAAAGTAGAAAGTAGTTTACTCAAACACAATTTTCAGATTTTTAATTGTCCGAACACCCTGTACATGACATCTTAACTTACTTCATGGCAATCATATTTTTAACAAAAGTAAAACATTTTATGAAGAATAAACGGCGTAAAATACTCCGCGTGGCAGTTGCCACGACAAGAATATTTCCCCCACTCGCGTTACCAAAGCTTCAAAATTTTGGGAGAACGTGCAGAGATATTATCAATACATTCTACTTACTCATCTAGAGTGCTCATATAAAGTTAATCGCATGGAGTATGCAGTTTACGATGAGGTTAAAAACAAAATGCTTGCTCTTTCTATATCGACACAGTACGCACTCCCCATTCGTGTATTAACGAAAGTGTCGTCGTTTAAAAATTTCATGGTTTTCTCTCTCTGCCATAATTCATTGAATTCGCAAATCGGAAATCAACGATTCAAATCTTGAACATACAATTATTTTTAATTTGTAAAGCAATGTAAAGAAATATTTTATTACGGTTGTAAAGCGCGCTCAAAACGCTACAATTCAATCAAGCAATAAGAATGGCTATAAAGTTTCAAAAAATTTTCAAAAATCTCACTTTTTAGAAAAAATGTTTCATATTCTTATTAGTAATTTTGCATAATACTTTCCACTTACAAGAACAATAGTTTCACCAAGCTCCATTAAAAAAGATTAATTATTTTTTAGTAATTTCGGTTTGTGTAAAATCAGATTTTTAGATTTTATTGTTTAAAAAAAAACACAAAATGACATATCGGATTTGGATTTATGCAGTCTCATTCACAATTTATTTACAAATATTTCGATTTTCTGTTTGGTCTGATCTAATGAACATAATCCGATATTAAACAAAAAGGGGACGAAAAAACGTTTTTCAAAATTAAAACGTATCTTCCAAGAATGACTACTGCAACTTCCTGAAACATACAGATTGCATTTCCGCAAAAAAATAGTATTTTTGATGTATAATTTTATTCGATTATAAGCGTTTTCAAAAATTCAGTAAAATTTTTTTTTATGGGTACAAAATGAAGTATAGGCCAGTTGTCAGGTAAATTAACATTGTTTTAAATCGTAAAAAAGATTTTACTGTTGGAACCAGTTCACTATATGCCTCTTTTAGACAAACTAATTTTTCCCCTTCGCCTGCCCCCCGGAACACCCCCAATTTGGGGGAATATCGCTTAAAAATCATTCTTTTGCCAATATCTCGGTTCTGAACGGTCCTACAAAAAAAAAAATGCTTATTAAATTAAAAGATAAGTAAATTCTCTATCGAAATGGTTCAGACACATTTTTACGTAGTATTAATATAGGCGGGGGAAATCAAGCATCGAATCGCATCCGCTCTGTATATCGACAGTTTTATATATGTCGGTTTTCCTTGAAAAACATACTTCGTGAATACAATGGTTACATTTTCCATACAGAATTGTCAGCAATAAACTAGAAAACAAATATGGCGCTGATATAATTTCTAACAAGCATAGTAATAATAATATCATATCATCTCGTCCCACCTTCTAGCGGCTTGTATATCTTTGTGTAAGCGGAAGATATGTAATTCGTGATGAAGATTACGTAGTGGATATACCATCCTTCGGAGGGGATGTAAAGCAGGCGGTCCCTTGTCTATTAAATGTTAGACAAGTAAAAGTTCCCTACTCTTCTTACGAGAAGAGGTTCGGCAAAATTTCAAGGTTGGGGGTAGCTCGTCACCTGGCGACGGTGATAGGCACTCGTATGGGATAGACGAGACACCAGTGCTGCCTTACGCTCCGGGGGATATTGAGTCCGTTATGGGAAATGAGAAGTGTCTAATTTATTGGAACTACTTTTTCCCACCGTCAGGCAAATACAAGCCAACAAGCCTGACGTAGTCCTCCTCGACCATCAACTCAAGACAATGTTTGTCGTGGAGTTCTCGGCTCCCGCGGAGAACAACATTGTCTTGAAAGAGGAGGAAAAACGGACAAAATATCGAGATTTGCTCTTCGAACTCCGCAGACTGTATCCAGACCATACTGTTAAGATAGTGGTACTGATTATAGGAGCCCTCGGTGGAACGAGACACACACTGCTTTCGGAACTTAAGATCATACCGGCATGCCGAAATTCGGCAGAAGTCTTAGCCGGCAGAATGCAGAAAGCCGTCATTCTTGGTTCATTACGTCTGCTCAGTTCACACGATTCCCGGACCCAGTAGTCACTTACCCCACGGGTGTGGGAAGTGGCTGCCGGTACTACCCGCTCCCCTCTGTGAGGGTCGGAACCACAGAGAAGGGTGACTGGTTTTTAACAAACAAAAAAAAAAAATAATATAGGATGGTTCTGGATGGAGCCTGTAATAGACCATGTGCCAGACCTACCAGTCATTATAATTTGGGGGGACTGAATGAAACCTTTACCACAGGTTTCTGGGGTCATATGGAGTAAAAAATTCGGGGAGGTCCATCATGGGGAGGTAGCTTTCAAATATGGCGGCCGTTCAAAATGGCGGCCCGACTATGAATTTTTAAATTCAATTATCTCGAGATTGAATGGAGCAATCTTGAATTTCTTTTTTTCTAAATGTAGGTGAATGAACGAACTATAGTTTTGTTCCCAATGTTTATAGCCGAAAAAACAGTATTTATCCGTCAAAACTCGAAAAAACGAAAAATAAGGATTTCTTAAATTTACGGTTTGCTGTTTATTGAACTAATGGTTGGGTATATTGAGAACATGTTCTGAATAAGAGTTTTAGAGACACATCTCGCCTTTAAAATGCAAAAAAGAAATTGAAAATTTGATGAACAGAACCCGAGATATCGAGATTCAAAGCAGACGGGGCAGGGTTGAGCGCATTAACAAAGCGCTCGGTGCTTTGAGCACCGTGAGGCGATACGAGACGGCCAGCCATATTTGAAAGCAACAGAGGGATATGTGAACAACTAAGAGAAATAAAAATGCCTTATTAATATTATTAATAAACTTGAATTTATTCTTCTTCACTAGAGTCACTATTGCAGCTATTGTAATTGTACTCTTCCTCATCTACTGTTGCTTTGGTACACCCCTTGCACCCACAGTTCTCGGTGCATTGGATTTGAGTTGCTAAGCACGAGCAAGTTTTTGGTACACAGTTCCTCTTGCAGTGGCACCGCAAAAAGGAAAATACGCACTCCGGTGCTGGCAAGCCTTCCATCCACTTGACGCATAAGTTACCAAAAATGTCCTTTTCCCACCCATGAGCAAAGGGGTCCGGAATTATGGGCCTGGTTTCCAGGCTTCTGAGCCATATTCCGGCCTGGTAGTTGGCACGTTTATTGTGCTGTCTCAAGGTGTCTTTACAAGGAGGCATTTGGAAACCCTCAATTTGCCCCTCCTTCCTTCTGAACATCTGGTAACGCAGCTCATCAACAGGTTTCACCTTGCATTTAGGGGCATATAACCGGCAGACAAATTCCTCTATGGTGTCATCAACATCATTACACAGCACCCAATCTCTGCCTAACTTGCTGAACCTACCTATATTCAAAATCTTCTTGAGAAAAGTCGTTGTCAATTCGTCAAATGTTTTTTGTTCTCCTCTGATGGACTGAAGTGCAGCCATTGCATCAATTATGCAGGCCGAATCTTTTTTCGGCAGACTGGCAGGATTATGAAACCCTTCTCCTTTGGCTAGACGAACCGTGAACTCTTGATACGCTATTTTCCCCTTGTTTTCCGAATTAATGAGATCAGAAGCTGTTGATTTATCAACACATATTTCAGTAGATAAATTTACAATATCTGAAGGATTAGGGGTTCGTCCACTCGTGGGCTAGAAGTTCTGTGAGACCTGTCACATCTTTCTCATCTCCAATTGTCCGTGGGCTTCGGAGGTCAGGGTGGCAGTGATTTGTTTCGCAGGATGATAGAACGCTACGGAGGATTCCAACTGCAGAAGCTCTGTGCTCAGCATTAACATAGTACCGTCCTACAGCCTGCTTTTTTAGACTGAAACCCTTAGTATCTCCAGCAGTTTGGGTGTTTTTGTTCACAGTCTATTCGATGTCTTGGTCTACTGGAATTCTAGAAAAAGGGTTTTTGCGCTTCTTAGTTGTACTGAAAAACCTCCATCTACAAAGTATTGGTGAACAAATTAACAATTTAGTTAATTCAATGAAGTGGTATGATAGATAGCGTGAGTAGTTCACCCTATCCAGTGCAAAACACCAAGGCACCATTTTTTAAACCGCAGCTAAGAACAGAAACCAATTTCCTTCCCGATTAGTTCGAAGAAAAGCGTGAAGTAGCTCCACTAGGTCTATATATTTCATCCAAAAGGACGACATTGCTCCATTATTTGTATGAAGATGTGTCAAATAGTTGTCAAAAGACTTTAGAGTGGCTCGAACATGTTCATCTTGAAGAGCAGAGTTATGGGATGCATGGTTCGTCTCACGGCTCAGAGAAGTGAAGCATTGAGAGACGTAGGAAAGGTCTAACTCATTTGTATCTACCCATTCCAAAAACCCAGAGTACAGATGTCAATTTAAAATATAACTGAATCAGCGAAACGGCGATTTTTGAATTTGTATTTATGATTGGCCGGATGCAGTGAATTATGAATCGATAATTCACTACAGTGAATTATAAGTACGACTTTTCACCAAAAAATGCTAATAATCGTCATGTAATTAAATGGGTGTATTATTATTTTAAAATACAGTATTAATGCTCAACCCCGCCCCGTCCAATTTGAATCTCAAAATGTCGGGTTCTATTGATCCGATTTTCAATTTCTTTTTTGCGTTTTAAAGGTGAGATGTTCCTCTAAAACTCTTATTCAGAACACGTTCTCGATATATCCAACCGTTAGTCCAACAAGCAGGAAAACGTAAATTTCAAAAAACCCAATTTTTCGTTTTTTCGAATTTTGACCGATAAATACTGTTTTTTTGGCCATAAACATTACGAACAAAAATGTAGTCAATTCATTAACCTACATTTAAAAAAAAAGAAATTCAAGATTGCTCCACCCGATTTGGAGATAATTGAATTTAAAAATTCGCAGTCGGGCCGCCATTTTGAACGGCCGCCATATTTGAAAGCTACCTCCCCATGATGGACCCCCCCCGACTTTTTTGCTCCACATGAGCCCAGCTGGTAAAAGTTTCATTCAGTCCCCCCAAATTATAATGACTTTAGGAGGTCTGGCACATGGTCTATAAGGTCATCAGGAGTTCGGATCCCTTTCTTGGCATGGTCCGGGACCATGAAAATGCAGGGGTAGGAGCCTTTTTGTTTAAGGCAGCACGCAGAGCCGCCGATGAACTTGGTCTCTCCTTCGACGTCGAGCAAGTAAATCGCGACTCTGTCACCGAGTTGGAACCTGCTCGGCGAAAAGGCCAAATTAAAGCTGCAGAACACAACAACTTTCTGCAGCTTCACACGGATAAGCCAATGCATGGAGTTTTCTATAAAAATATAGAAAACCTTGGCTTATCCGAAAGGCTGACCTTTGCCTTCTTAAGGTCAGCCGGGCTGAAGTCTGAGACCGAGGGATTCATAATGGCTTGCCAGGATGGTGTATATAACACCCTCGTCTATCGTAGCCGTGTCATGGGTATAGAGGTCCCTGATGTCAGCTGCAGGGCCTGCCGCAGGACGCCAGAAACTCTCATGCACTTTAGGCCAGTGGAATTAGCAAATATGCATATTGTAATTCGTTTCAGGATGCCACGTGGATTAAACGATAGTTTTATTTATTACGAACATGGCCCTGAATTTGGTCCACTTTTTGACCGCCGGAACATTGTTTATTTAACGATTTATTGTTGAAAAATTCCAAAAAATCGACTTTTTTAAAGAAAACTCAAAGACCTTTGACGATAGGTTTCTCAACTTGTAGATGCTGCTAGAACTTTGAAAAACGGTTAATTTGAGAGGTGTTTCGTTTAAAATGCTTGAAAATTTGTTTAAATAGTTGCAAAAAACCGCGAAAATTTTCGCAATTTGCAAATATTTTTCATTCTTTAACAAAAGCACTTTAGTGCTTGAAACTTTGACAAAATATGTCTTTTATCACCCCAAAGTTACCTCTAAAATTGTATAAACAAATTTTAATTAGTTTAAGAGATATTCGATTTGTTTATTAAAAACATGAATAATGTAAAATGCAAATTCACCCAGTTCCCGTTGTCGTAGAAGGTTGATCTGGACATCATTTTTTTTGTTGAGACTTAAACTTTATATTTTCATTAATGGTAAATCAAATTTGTATTATTTTTAACTTCAAAACGGCGTTTGAAAAAGTGTCATATTTTGAGGTTAGGTTTTTTGCTAATAACTTTTAAACAAATGAAGGCAAATACAAGCCAACAAGCCTGACGTAGTCCTCCATCAACTCAAGACAATGTTTGTCGTGGAGTTCTCGGCTCCCGCGGAGAACAACATTGTCTTGAAGGAGCAGGAAAAACGGACAAAATATCGAGATCTGCTCTTCGAACTCCGCAGACTGTATCCAGACCATACTGTTAAGATAGTGGTACTGATTATAGGGGCCCTCGGTGGAACGAGACACACACACTGCTTTCGGAATTTAAGATTATACCGGCATGCCGAAATTCGGCAGAGGTCTTAGCCGGCAGAATGCAGAAGGCAGTCATCCTCGGTTCATTACGTCTGCTCAGGGCACACGATTCTCGGACCCAGTAGTCACTTGCCCCACGGGTGTGGGGAGTGGCTGCCGGTACTACCAGCTCCCCTCTATGAGGGTCGGAGCCACAGAGAAGGGTGACTGGGTTTTAACATAATAATAATAATAATAATATCATTAGTTTTCGGGATACCGGTTTTAAGATTTTATCAGCGAATTGGTACGAGAATCGCGAAAAATACGTGGAAGAAGAACGGTTGCGAATTGTAAAGGGGGCTGGAGCAATAATGTTAGAAGATATTAGATCTCATGTATAAGGAATTAAGTTACCCCGCACCAGATGCTTTCTTAGAAAACGTTGAGAATGACATACCGGACAGTCTTAATGTCCTTATGCAAACAATTATGTGTAAAAACAAGCACGGGGACAAAAACAAGTGGACTATGAAGTGCACTGCTATTTCATATGCAATAATAGCTTCAGCCGATATACAGGGCGGATGCGATACAATTCTTGATTTCCCCCGCCTATAACTACAAGAATATTAATAATACGTAAAAATGTGTCTAACACATTTCGATAGAGAATTTAATTATCTTTAAATTGTATAACTCTCTTTTTTTGGTAGGACCCTTCAGAATCGAGATATTGGCAAACAAATGGTTTTTAAGCGATATTCCCCGAAAATTGGGGGTGTTCCGGGGGGCGGGCGAGGGGGAAAAATTAGTATGTCAAAAAGAGGCCTTTGATGAACTGGTTCCAATAGTAAAATCTTTTGTACGATTTAAAACGGTATTTATGCATCCTGAACTCCCCGACGACTGGCCTAGTATGTTTGTCTGTTACAAAGATTAACTAACAGTATCGATCCGTGAAGATGTCAAACTATAAGAATGGGCCTTTTCAGTGATTTTTTTTATTGCTTTATGTGATAGTGTTTTATAAAAAAATTTCACCGTATTTTTTTTAGCATGATTTCTATCGAAAAAAAAAATCAAAAGTGTGGAAATAAATCGCGCGCTTTGAACATGACGTCACCCACTCACCTTAGTGACGTCGACGAACCTACGACCTTCATAAATTTGGTTCCCTGCTTTTTGATAGTTGACGTTGAAATTGACACTTTGACAGTCGTTTCTCTTTAGTTTGGATTTTGTGTTTAGAGCATGTTTAAAGAGTGATTTGTACCAACATGTACAAATAACAACATAAATTGTCCAATCAACTTTCGGCAGATTTCCTGCACTTCGTTTGAAAATCCTGGCTCCATTTTCTTCCACTCTTATACAGAAACAAAGCAAAACACAATTCGTAAAGGAACACACAGAACATAACCCCAAAACAAAGAGTAAACAATAAACATGTGTCAGTTGTGGTGTGATGTTAGTGGCTATTAGAGTTCTGGCAAATGCTGCCAACATAAGGCCGGGATGCGTGACATCACTCAGCCTCAAGTTCAAATTTCCGCACTAAATGTTTATTTTTTTATTAAACAGTGTGAGATTTATATTTGAAACGGAGAACTAGACCTTGAAAGTGAATGTATTCTTATTTTTTTAAATTCTCTCATTGAAACTTCATTGAAATGTGTGAATAATTCAAATATTAATTTCGTTTTCCTGGAAAATTGATAATAGCAATAAACGTATATTAATTATAAAATTTTATTTTAGATTTCTTTAATGTCCTTGCCAATTTTCAGAAGATTTCAGTGGGATCAAAAGTCAAAATTATTCATTTAGAAGAAAAATACAAACCATTGCCAAAATTCGCCAGAAAGTTACTTAAAAAGTGATTGTAAATGTAAATTATCCAAAAATATTAAATACAAATAAATGAAATTAATAAAACCTTTATTTGTTTCTTTATAAAATGATATTGGGCAAGTAATTAATTGATGAGTAGTGGTGACGGCGTTCCTGCACTCGTTGCTTTGTGCAAGTATCTGTAGAATACAATTAATAACAATACTGGTAAATTATTCGAAACATGAACTGAGCCTTGGAACAGAAAAGTGCATATTTAGATGAAATAAGTATTCTTATACGCAAAATAAGAGTTGACTGACGCCATTGCAAATTTTTTTCGAGTTTTTTTTATCGGTGACCAGATTTGTGGAACGAAAATATGGGACAAATAATAATAATATCATTAAAAATACAATAACATAGCCACACAAAAAAATTCATTTTCCAAAGGTGAAAGACACCTATCCTTGTGTTTTCTGAGCCGCTGATTCCAAGTATGACGTCAAAAATATATGTTTCACTGCTCAATTTTTCGCAAATTGTCATTTCATCCCTAAATTTTGGGTTAAATGGCTATTAAATTTAATAGAACGACACGGTTGAAATTAAACTTCTGAATCGTTTAAAATGGCTCTAGTCACATGCTCCCAACGTTTTATCGTACCACAGAAATGGAGGTGGTGTACTTTTTCCTCCCAAAAAAACTACTACTACTACCACCCCTTGTTCTGATTTTTCCATAATACGCTTTTGAGGGCTTGACAGATCCGGGTTATTGCAGGGAATATTGATGATTTCAGTATCTTTTGACCAGGAGACGCTAAAACAACCCCCGGGGGTTAGAACCACAGCCTCCCTGAATGACAAAATTTCCGAAAATACTGCGAAGGGGCTGAAGAACGGTTTTCTCCAGTTTTCGAGGGCGAGTAACACGATAATTGCAATACTTTCCCCCCACTATTCTGGAACTACCTCTAAATGAAAAAACTACAACTTGTTCTTATTTTTCCGTACTAAGCTCGTGAGGGTTTGACAGATCGGGGTTATTACAGGGAATATTGATAAATCGAGTATCTTTTGATCAGAAGGTGCCAAAACAACTCCCGGAGGTCTAAACCACCCTCTCCCTGAATGACAACACATTCCGAAAATATTGCGAAAGGGCTGAAAAACGGTTTCCTCCAGTTATCGAGGGTGAGTAACACGATAATTGCAATAATTTCCCCCACTCTTCTGGTTAGTGGTTTGATAATAAATGAAAAAAAAAACTACAACTTGTTCTTATTTTTCCGTACTAAGCTTGTGAGGGTTTGACAGATCGGGGTTATTACAGGGAATATTGATAAATTGAGTATCTTTTGATCAGAAGGTGCCAAAACAACTCCCGGAGGTCTAAATCACCCCCTCCCTGAATGACAACACATTTCGAAAATATGGCGAAAGGGCTGAAAAACGGTTTCCTCCACTTTTCGAGGGCGAGTAACACGATAATTGCAATACTTTCCCCCACTCTTCTGAAACTACCTCTAAATGAAAAAACTACCCCTTGTTCTGATTTTTTCGTACTATGCTTGTGAGAGCTTGACAGATCGGTGTTATTACAGGGGATATTAATAAATCGAGTATCTCTTGATCAGACGACGCCCAAACAACTCCTGGAAGTTGAATGCACCCCCTCCCTGAATGACAAAACATTGAGAAAATACTGCGAAAGGGCTGAATAATGGTTGTGAAGGCTTGGCAGATCGGGGTTATTGTTGTAGAACTCTCCAAAATCGTCCCAAGTTGAAGACAGAATCAAAATTCGACTTAGGCAAAAATTTCATTTATGGACAAGAGACTGCAGAGGCTCAGATCAGTCCATAAGGACCGTCTTGGGTTCTATAAGGCGTTAGAAATGACTAGGTGAAAGTTCGAAGATACACCGAATTTTCACTTAGGAAAATATGTTTTTGGTTCAGGATATGAGAGCAAAAGTATATAATGACAAAGATTTATGAATAATATACTTTTTCAAAGGTATCACAAATTGGACTTAGAAAAATAATATGTTTAAAAGGTGTGTCGAAATTTGGATTGAAAATTAATTTATCAAAAGTACGCCGAAATTTCACTTGCAGATTAAATTTTTCAGAACTGCGTTGAAATTTGGCTTGAAAATCTATTTATCAAAAGTACGCCGAAATTTCACTTGCAGATTAATTTTTCAAAACTGCGTCGAAGTTGGCATAAAAATTGATTTTTCAAAAGTACACTAAAGTTGGACTTAAAGATTAGTTTTTCAAAAGTACCACGAAGCCAGTTTAAAAAGTACCACGAAAATATACTTTAAGATATTTTTCATTTTTATTTTATTCCTCCACCTTTGAGGTACGGTCATTGAATGTCCCGTTCTAAAATTTTAGCGATGCATTGCATCTAAAAGGCAAAATAGACGATTTTGACAAAGCCGGCGTAGTGCCGATAAGCAAAAAATTGATAAAAATCAATGCCCATGCACAAGGCCGATTTCTCGCATAGAAAGAGTTTGGATTAACTCAGCGGCTCGCAATTTGGTCGAGCGCGTTGAGTGGTCCAGGAAAGCCAATAGCGGGGTTTTCCAAATGACAGAGTTTTAGAGGAAAACGCCTTGCGCATAAAAAAACAAAAATTCAATTTTGCCTAAAAGTCGCTCGAAGGTGGGTTGCTGCCATATTGATAATATTGAACAACTGCATAAGGGCAAGTAAATTGTGGACTGATTGAACGCCATCAAACTTATGCAGTCATAAGTCCTCACGAATGTGTTTGAGTACGTGAACCGCCACGATAAAAGAACTTTAAAGCTAAGTAGTCTCTAGCGAAACTAAATTCATTTAGTAAAACTTTTTTAAGTTAAAATCAGTCAGTCGTAATTATGAAATTACAAATAGTCTCAGACTTCTCTAAAAAGCTCGCATTTTGATTCTGAGAAGGTATGCATGAATCTTTTCTACCTAATCGATCGTTAGCGTAAGCGCTCTCGCTTGTATGGTCTGAAAGCCATTACCTTGATTGGGGAAGGCACGATTCTTATCTTGAGAATTTTGTGTAACCATTTCTGTTAAATAAACTTAATCTTTGAACTATTGTTTCTTAATTGATCTTGAGGCCTGTTGACGGTCTATAATCCCTGGAACTTTCGTATCGAAAACCGGAAGTGTCGAGTTAACTCAAATTAACACCTTCTGGTTGCCTTACGGAGGTTCGATAGGGATTTTTTTATGCGTTTTTTGAGAAATCCCTAAGGTGTAGCCAGGTGTAGAGTCCGTTATTAACAGCCAAAAACGTGGATACCACGTACAAAATTAATCCCTCCGCAGAGAAATTCTTCGGTTGGGATTTTTTTATGTAAAAATCCAGAATTTCAAAAGGTACCTAAACCCCCAACGAGGGAATTCATGTCCAAAGAGAGCGTCGTTACCAATCTGTGGTAGTGCAGCCTTGGTCTATTATTCGGCTATCGAGGTGCATCTTATCTCGAACCCGCCTGAGAGGTAGAAGAAGGTAGCACGCGACTGGCACCCCTTGAGAAATAAATTGGTGTCGCGTCATTTTGACGCCCGGTAGTGCGTTCTTCTACATTATTACAGAGAATATCGATAAATCGAACGTATTTTGACCAGGAAACGCCAAAACAAACCGGGGGTTGTAACCACTCCCTCCTTGAATAACAAGATATTCGGAGAATACTGCGAAAGGGCTGAAGGCGGTTCCCCCCCTTATCGAGGCGAGGAACACAATAGTTTCAATATTCCCTCCCACCATTCTGAAACTACCCCCAAATGGTAGTTTCAGAATATTTTTTTTTATCCATACTACTCTTGTGAGGGCTTGACAGATTGGGGTTATTACAGGGAATATTGATAAATCGAGTATCTTTTGACTAGGAGACGTCAAAAAAAACCCCGGAGTTGGAACCACTCACTCCCTGAATGACATAACATTCCGAAAATACTGCGAAATGGCGAGGAACACGATAGTTGCAATATTTCCTGGCCCTCGATAACGGGGGAAACAATTCTTCAGCCCTTTCGCATTATTTTCGGAATGTTTTGTCATTCAGGGAGGGAGTGGCTCCAACCCCAGGGGTTGTCTTGGCGTCTCCTGATCAAAAGATACTCGATTTATCAATATTCCCTATAATAACCCCGATCTGTCAAACCCTCACATGCTTAGTACGAAAAAATCAGAACAATTTGTAGGTTTTTTTTTTCATTTAGGGTTAGTTCCAGAAGAGTGGGGGAAAGTATTGCAATTATCCTGTTACTCGCCCTCGAAAACTGGAGGAAACCGTTCTTCAGCCCTTTCACAGTATTTTCGGAATGTTTTGTCATTCAGGGAGGGGGTGACTCCAACCCCCGGGGGTTGTTTTGGCGTCTCCTGATCAAAAGATACTCGATTTATCAATATTTCCTGTAATAACCCCGATCTGTCAAACCCCCACATGCTTAGTACGAAAAATCAGAACAATTTGTAAGTTTTTTTTTTTCATTTAGGGTTAGTTCCAGAAGAGTGGGGGAAAGTATTGCAATTATCCTGTTACTCGCCCTCGAAAACTGGAGGAAACCGTTCTTCAGCCCTTTCACAGTATTTTCGGAATGTTTTGTCATTCAGGGAGGGGGTGACTCCAACCCCCGGGGGTTGTTTTGGCGTCTCCTGGTCAAAAGATACTCGACTTATTAATATTCCCTGCAATAATCCGGATCTGTCAAACGTATTATAGAAAAATTAGAACAAGAGGTAGTAGTATTTGAACAGTAAAAATTTTCAAAAATTTTTTTGTCGTTACTATACTTCCACTGGATGTGGAAGTAATTAAAGTTAGTTAATCAAGAAACAAAGCAAGATTTCAAATCATAATATACAGGTTGTGCTAATTAATTCCACAACAACCTCAAATACCTTTATATAAAATTTTAGCTCGAAACTTCATATAGGGTGTTTGTTACTCAATGATCAAATTTTAAAATTGTTCACTTTCGACTGACCCTATAAAAATCTGTTAGGTTTATTAAGAAGGTAAAGTAATCATTCGACTTAAGGCACATCAGCTACCAAACGAGGAAGAAAAAAGAGAAGTTATTTTTCAACTAAGTATTGTATAGTACTAACATTATGCTAGTACTATACGTTATTCGGTTGCTGTACGTAGGTGGATTATTATTATTATTATTAACCATTGGAGATATTTGTAAACACGAATAAAAATCAATATTTTGCAATTTAAATTATTTAAACAAATGTGTTCCTGATGTCCGAAATCCGAAACTTAACAATCATAAGTGCATCTATATGTGTACTACAGCAAAGAAATTCCCCTCTCTAAACAATTTCTTAAATTTTTTTTTACTCCACTATTAGATTAACTAATTAAACGTCTATATATTTACCACTTGATGTCAATAATGCCTTTTTTATTGTATTTTATTAGCAAGTTTAAGAAATGTGAATGAAAAATTCTTGCCGTTAGGCATTATACTAAACACAATGACCATTCTCTGACAGTGTAGGACGAAATCGTTTTACTTCGTTGCGACCATTTACCGGTCGAAAAATATAAAACTGTCAAAAATAAATAAGAAGTGTCACCATCGATCAAACCTAAAATAAAAGGGTAATTTAAATTTAGAATTTATCTCGCCCTTATTGTAGAAGGACACGATTTGACCACCATTTTCAATGCGAAATAGAAATAAATTTCTTTCTAGTCGCCTGTCTGTATCTCACACGTGGGGTGGAAAATTCAATTCCCGATTGTGGCATTGAAGTAGAATGTTAAAGGGTCGTTGAATTAATGTAACAATTTAGAAAGAAATTGTCCATTGTATTGGCGATGAGTTCGTTCTGCGGCGAGTTAAACAAAAAACTTAGTTATAGAGTGTACTTGATTGGATGTTTTTGCAAAGTCAGTTGTACAAGGACTTTCAATTGAGGTCATTTATTGCATGTAGCTACAATGGGGTAGTCGGAAAGCAATTTTAGTGCTTCTAAATCCTTATTTTATAACAGCTTATTGTAAAAGAAGTAGACTTTGGATAATGCAGTAACTGTATCAGTCTAAAAACTTTATTAGATCATAACTCTAATTTGAAGAATAATTATGAAGATAAGTAATTAAATACGCATAATAATTATTTACTAGAATAGCCCCGTCGAGATTCAATGACGTGGGGGTGTTTAAAAAGGTATCCCAGAAATTATGCTGTAGAGGCACACCTTTAAACTTACTTCCAACACTCACATTTTCAAGAAATTCGTAGCTCTGTTTCAACGTAATGGTCTTACATTTTCCTAGAGAAGATTCATAAAAATAAAGGGATACCTGCTATACATCCTCCATCGAATGCTGACTAGTTTAGGCTATACCTTACCAGGAAAGGAGGAGAGTGATGAATAGAACTATCAATAGCATGTAGGGTCAAAGAGCTGAGAAGAGCTAAAAGAGACATCGTCCAACTGCTTGCAAAACCATCAAGATTAAATCAACGACATAAAATGTCCTCATTAATATGAGAGAAAGCAATTATACGCAAAGGATAAAAACTTACGCAATGAAGTACTGAGGACACGTCCAAAGAAGGGGCCCCACACATTTACCGAGGAAAGCGTTAATATTAAACAGTCACAAACTCAAAATAAGGAGACCATTCTACGCGTAGATAACAACAACTGAGAGGATTATGAACAAACCAACAAAGAACCAAGCATACTGGGAAAGGACAGGAAGAAGATACCATAAAGAAATCGGAAGGTTATATGCTCAGTAGGAATCAGAAATGGAGAAAACGAAAGACTCAGAAGAAATAACATTTAGAAGCAAAAACACAATAAAAAGGAACTTAACCACAAATCAATGCATCTCACAAATACCTACATTTTCCATTCCTTATTCCTGTAACATCCGTCATTTGGCACTCGGTGCTACTAACTCAACCCAGCGCGGTAGCCGGCCCGGCAGTATACCGGGAATGGCCTACCGTATGCTGGTAAATCAAATCGGTTAATCATATCAAATAATAATTTAAATACATGCTATACTAAATCCGTAAAACGAGGGTAACAATAAATGCATGTTACCAGCGCATGTAACTGATCCTATTGGTATTGGATTCAGAGGGGATGTAATTCAAAATAAATTTCACAAAGATTTATGAAATCAACCTCGTTCTATTATATGTGCCGCTTGACACTCCTGAGAGTTCAATTTATTACTACCCTCCTCTTACGGATTTAACATAGTACACAAAGAATTAAATTACACAAATATGTCAAAATTATACAATTCACCGTAAGCAATAAAATTAAAGTGGCACTCGTGGGTTGCAATTAAATTGCAGTATATTTCTTTAATATTAAATTAACATTTGATATTTCCTTCATCTGCATCCCTGTTTAACGGATTATAGAGTAATGTCAAGTGATCGCCCACGAAATAGAAACTGGAGGCCAAAGGTCATTACTGTAACGTCCAATTAAATGCGACAATGGACCACTAAATTTCTAGGGAACCTCTAATGTCACGCAAGAACGCCTGAATGCAGATATTGGAGCTTCATTGGGTTGGATAGCAAAAAGTAACTCCTATTTTCCAAAAAAGTGTATATAAGAAGGGATATAGTATACGTCCTCCCGTAATTAGTTGTATCACTAAGTTGCTGAGAAACTTTTTGATATAAATATGAATATGGAAACATTTGAACTATTCCACCTAACACAGTAGTAAAAAAAATGTTTCTACAATATTATTTAACTACGTAATCTTATCATATTGACACCAAACACTAGTCTCGTAATTTTTTAGACTGATTTAAGCATGTTCATTGCTTTGGATTTATTACTTCTTAGGTAGGTCATGTCATTATTAGTTTGCCATTAGCTCAAGATATTCTCCAGTGAAATTTACTTTTTGTGGGAATGTATATAAGTTGATATTGTGAGAGTAAATTAATGGGTGATAATTTATTTTAAGTATGCAAAATATAAATACATAACTTAGATATTGTTATTTTTCATGTCCAAGAAGTAAATTTAAATTTATATAGTTACATGTTGTTTTCTGTACCTCATGAATATTTTAAGTTATAACGTAATAATTTATGATCATAAATAGGTTATTCTATAAATTTCTCTGTTTTTTCTTTCATGATAGCAAATGATAATATTTACGTATAAGTAACAAGCACAATAAGAACATTTTGTAAACATTTTGCGATTATAGTGTATTATAGTATAAGTATACTCGACTTCAGATTTATCCTGCATATAAAAAATGTCGGTGCGTTTGATGGTGCGGTAAATATTAAAGACGCCGACCTTTTTTATATGCAGAATATATCTGAAGTCAACTATACTGATCGGTCAGAACACGCCAGACTTAAACTTATAAACTCAAAATGGTAGCGGAAACAAGGAGGGCTGTACGAAATTGATCATATCTTTTAAATGCAGCTTTATGCAGATTTCAGATCACAGAAGAGTAAATTTATCTGCAATAGTTTTAAAAATACCTCGATGCTGAAATTTATACTGCACTATTCTGGTGCGCTTTGTTTAAACAGTTTTTGTAGCATTTGTTAACAATAACTTCGAGAATAATTGCTTTCCATCGGTTTCAACATAATTAAGAAATGTTAAAAATAATCCTGCAAATGCAGTGGGAACAAAAAATTAATCAATATTCAGTAATACAAAAATTTTCGTAAGAAAAATTTGTACGAATTTCTTCAATAGCGACCACATTTAGATCCCCAAGGTCATTCCAGATAATGTACGACTTTTTTTTCAAAACTACTTCTTCGAGTGTACACCCTGTCATTTTAGGAGCCTCGAGATTCCTGACTACTAGGGACAGTACTGAACAAGAGTAGAATATTTTTTAGCTAATTCTAATATATTCTTTATTGCAAATCGTACTCCGCGTTTAAATGGTACTTCATACCGTGCGTGTAGTTGCCCATTAGGCATGTACATTCACGTAGCGCGAGAGATTTGACAACACAGCTGTAAATTCGTCCGCCGGGCGGAGCATCCCAGCTTTCAGTTATTTCATTTCAGCCAGCTGGCACACGCGATGTTGTAATTCTTACTCCCTGTGCCTAGTGCGCGGCTACACGCACGGTATCTTCCTCTCTACATTTTGACCAAAGAGAATTATAATATAATCATTCTTTACGCAAATTAACAACAAAAAATATCAGGACCATTTCAGCTACTTAAAAACCTATAACCTTAGTTTTGGTTAATATTATTTTGTTTATCGTATCTGTGTCTGAGTAAAGTTTAACGTCGAGCTAGAGATAACAAAAGGAATTATGTGTGTCACGTTGGATACACCGGATGACTTGAATGAACGGGTTTTGCAAACGCAGGAATAAGCGTTAAAATTTGGCTGGTGGGCTAGCTAGCTACTTTCAAAGAGATTTATGAGAGGACTTTCAAGATTATAAAATTTATGGAAAAAGCGTTCCATTTCTACTAGTTCTTGCAAGGGCATTTTATACATGTTCACTTTATACCACATGGAAATAAAGATGAAATACAGAAAAGACGCCAACCAAATAACAAAAACGTAAAGAATATGCTTTTAAAGGACATTGCAGTAAATTATGCAATATTTGTTTGAGCGTTGTGAGCATTGTGAACGTTCCATCATACAAATAGCCAAATTCAATAAAAACTTCTACTAGTGTGCAAATGTCGAATAACTTGGAATATTGTTCCAAAAATAGTATTATTCCTTTCTTAAAAGTATTCGTCTGCTTTTAATTTTCATAAGAATTCATTATTAATCGTTTGACAACATTAGCATAGCAGGATAAGCATGTGTTAGCTGCCCCCGCACCAGTCGGGTCGAAATTTTGAGCACAAGTTGATAGTAGTGTTAGATGAAATTTCCAAAAATATTATTTTTTGAAAACCATTTTTACGGGAGTTATGGGGGTAAAAAGAAAAGTGAGAAAAAATTTTTTTTCAAGAAAGGATAAACCGATTTTCAATAAAAAAATATATGCTATGGCTTTTGATGGCACAAACGTAGAAAAAAAATATTGAGTCCATTTGTGGAAAAAAAGTGGTGAAAAATTTTTTTAAAATAAATAGAATTTTTTTTAGGGGATGTTCTCGATGTACACCCATCATTTCTTTTCAAATAAATTCTTATATGCCCCTTTAAAACATATACAATTTTCAAAGCGATCGGAAGCGTACAGCATATTCAAAATTGATAATCTTGGGCATGCTGCGAGCGACGTCGGTTCATTATTACATCTTACGGTCACTGGCGGCCATTACTGTTTATAGTAAAGTTGAAATCAAGATCTTTATTAACTTCCGTGGAACATGAAAGGTAAAAATGTGCTGATTACGCCATTATATAATACTTGACGTGTATATACACCCCCTAAATTCGTCTGGCGATATCGGTGTCCAAACAACACCCAGGGGTGAAAAACCGTAAAAAGCAGAAAATTAGATATTTGCTTCATCTTTTCAGCAGTTTTTTTAATTTTTGATGAATTATCCATAATAACAAAGTTGTGGCTATTTATATGCAAAAGAACTGTATTGTTTAAAGCGCAAAATATTTCCTAAAACCTTGCGTGGCTCTCTTATTATGCGAATATTAATTTTGTTATTTTGGCAAATTCGTTCCACTCGTGATTGTGGACAGACCAACTAAAATTTTAAAAATTTAATAAGAATAAAAGTTGTAGCGAATACTATCAAGATTCGATTAGTTTTTTCAGTTTTAAATTTCGATCATAAATAAGCGAGTTATGAATTAAATAGTAAGTTGTTGTCAAAATTATGCCACAATCCCAGTCGCATCTATCTCTACTTCAACCGTTTCCCGTCGCATTCTAAGATGCCTGCCCGGCCGTCACGCGGCCCGCGGAGCTCTATATACTCACGCGCGAATGCATATTTAATAGGTACTGACATGTAGAAAATTGTTAATTACATCTTTTTAGTGTTTTTTTGATTAAGTACTCTTATATATTTATACAATTATTGTAAAATATGGAGTCTTTATCTAAGAATACGGATTAAACGACAAATGTTTGTAAATCAAATTGTATAACTTAATAATTTTTAACTAAACTGGTAAATTATGTGAAAGTACTACTGACTAAAATGTTTAAAAATAATAATTTTAGTAAACAATGTGGACTGTGTAAAATATTTGCCATTGAAAACTCAAAGGTAATGTGGCATATAACTCTCACAAGCAAAAAAATATTTCTCTTTGAAATAATAGGAAGGTGGATATTATTATATTATATTAGAGAGACTGAAATCAGAACCAGCGGGAATAAATTACGGAATTATTGTAAACCAGACAAAAATACCGTAATTCGAGTATATTTTTTAAATAAATGCCATTTCAGCAAAGATTAGTGAATTTTCTCTAATATTTGATTTCAGGATGTGCAATATTGGGTGGACAATTAAAATTTGTAGTGAAAAGAAAGAAAATAGAGCAAAATCGGCTGAACACGTGCCTCCGAGACTATCTATTTTATTTCCATGAATGAACCTCCATAAGATCCTTTTATATGGTTCTAGAAATGACCGTAAGGGCAAACATAGAGTATCGCGTACTTTTGATTTTTATTTTTGTTTATTTGTGATTTTTTTGTACAACCTATTATATTATATTATTAATTAGTGTTTGAGTTTTTCTTAACATTTTTAAGCATTTGAAATTATTTAAACAATTATATTTTGATATACATTAAATTTATAGCAAAATAAAATTGTTAAATACATTATAATTGTTTGAACAATATCATAAACATTAAAACATAGTGTATAGTGTACATCAAAAATAATAATACTAATTTTATTTATATTAAGTCTTGGCGGAGTTTAACATAGCTACTCCACCAGTCAAGCAGGGAATTCGCCATACTCTATTTGTGGATCACGTTTGGGACCCTATAAAAGAGTCTTTCTTATGGGGGTTAAATTTGAAAAGGAACAGTTAATTTTCGAATATATCTGGCGGTAAGACAGAAAGAATCGAACCTATTTTTTCTCTGGTATAAATTTGAACTACCCTATTGCGCATCCTGAAATGATATTTATTTAAAAAAAATTAGTTGCATCGATTTACGGCAGTATTATCTGATTGCTGCAACGTCGCGTCGCTTTACAGAGCACCTTCCCATTATTTAAAAGATAAATATTTTTTTGCTTGTGAAAACAGAGTAAAAGGTTTTATGCACTTTACCTTTGAATTTTAATATCCATAATAATGTTAACACTCCTCATTGTATACTAAAATTGTTATTTTTAAACAGTTTTAGTCAGTAGTACTTTCACATAATTTACCAGTTTAGTTACAAATTATTAAATTATACAATTTTATTTACAAACATTTGTCGTTTAATCCATATTGCTAGATGAAGACTCCATATTTTACAACAATTGAATAAATATATAAGAGTACTTAATCAAAAAAACACTAAAAAGATGTAATTAACAATTTTCTGCATGCCAGTACCTATTATAAATATGCATTCGCGCGTGAGTATATAGAGCTCCGCGGGCCGCGTGACGGGCGGGCAGGCATCTTAGAATGCGACGGGAAACGGTTGAAGTAGAGATAGATGCGACTGGGGTTGTGGCATAATTTTGACAACAACTAACTATTTAATTCATAACTCGCTTATTTATTATCGAAATTCAAAACTGAAAAAAGTAATCGAATCTTGATAGTATACGCTACAACTTTTATTCTTATTAAATTTTTAAAATTTTAGTTGGTCTGTCCACAGTCATGAGTGGAACGAATTTGCCAAAATAACAAAATAAATATTCGCATAATAAGAGAGCCACGCAAGGTTTTAGGAAATATTTTACGCTTTAAACAATACAGTTCCTTTGCATATAAATAGCCATAACTTTGTTATTATGGATAATTCATCAAAAATTAAAAAACTGCTAGAAAGATAAAGCAAAAATCTAATTTTCCGTTTTTTTCGGTTTTTCACCCCTGGGGGTTGTTTAGACATCGATATCGCCAGACGAATTTAGGGGGTGTATATACATATCAAGTACTATATAATAGCGCAATGAGTACATTTTTACCTTTCAATGTTTCACGGGACACGTTTCTAAACGACTTTTTCGAATTCTGAACCTCTACTATTAAATTAGTATCAAACTTCAAGAAGTGTGGTGCAGATATTTTCAAATTCTCTGACGTCAAACAAAATCTAGTTTGAAAATCTGAACATTTTGCAATGATGTCGTCTGTAGTCAGCCTACGAAAGAACTAGTTTCCAAAGTCCACTACGAGGAGGTTACAATACCTCTCACTAGTCAGGGTGCCTGTTTATTGTGAGTCCCCTTGCCTCTGACTAGTCGGGGCACTTGTCTATTGTGAGTCCCCTTACCTCTCACAATTCGGGTTGACTTTTTTACGTGAGTCCTCTTGCCTCTCACGAATCAGGTTGATCTATATTGATCAGACTTCTCTTACTCTTCATTGCTATCGTTCTGAGCTACAGGAATAATATCATTCAAATGTCGCTGAGAATGTCAGATGGCTTCAGAACTTTCGGCAAATACCTTGCATGGGACTGATAGTATACAATTGCAGCAATGCAATGCAACGGCTCTGTTTTCGTCGGCGCAATTGTATACTGTCTGCCCTACGCAAAGTATTTGTCGAAAGTTCTGAAGCCAGCTGAAATTCTCAGCTACATTTTTACTCGGAATAATAATATTCCTGTAATTGAGGACGGTAGCAATGAAGTCTAAGAAGTGTCCCACCAATATAGACCTGATTCGTGAGAGGCCAGAGGACTCACGCAAAAAAGTTACCCCGAATTGTAAGAGGCAAGGGAACTAATGGGGCGGATCTGGTTTTGAAATGAAACCACCTTTTTTAAATAATTTTTTTAACAATTCGGTTACACGCGTTATCTTGTATCATGTTATCAACTTAGTTCAGGTTAATCACATGGGGTGGCGGAGGAATTCGCATTTAAAATTCGCCAAAACATGTTTTTCCACGATAACTTTGTTATTATTGACCTGACGAAAAAAAAAAAGTTAAATTAAAAATTGAAGATCTCGCGGAAGCGCATAGTCTGGTAAAATTATTTTAAAATCGGACGGTAACTTTTCGTGAAAAATTTTTTTGAAAATACTCGTTTTTTTGCCCTAACACTAATACACAAAAAAGTAATTTCTTAATTTTTTTACGAAAAAAATAAGTTAGGGGGATGAGATAGGTGAAATAGATAAGAATTGATGGAGCCAGAGGATTGGGGTGGTGGACCAATTAGGGAAGGGGAGGGAGGTAGGGAAAGGAAAATTATTCAACCCTCTCGAACTTTTTTCCTTGCCGTGCGATTTTCAAAAACCAATATGGAATTTGTTCGTTGTTACGTCTAGTATTTGACTGAATAATTTTTTCTATTTTTTTTTTCAAATAAAGAAACTTGTGGGAGGGGAAAAACCCTCTGCATTTCTTTTTAAATGCGTTTTTGAGTACGAAGGAAAGAAAAATTTTTTTACAGGTAAGTGAGATTTTTTTATCTTTAATTTTAAAAAAATATATCGCAATCGCGATAGGGACTTCGGAGCTTAATATTCGGATATACAAATCTTTTTTCCATCTTAATATTTTATCAGTCTACCCTCCATCAAATATTAAACTTATCATAAATAATTATTTAACACCGTCATGAGTTTTCGCGGCGCATTTCTCTAGTTTTAGGTGTGTATTGGATATATAAAATAATAATTTTTCCGCTTAACTCGCTCTAACTCAAAAACGGCACGCACAATGGATTACTCTCAAATTTTTGTCGTGTTATCACTATATATTTGTTAACATAATGTGTTAATATGTAGGTCAAATTTTAATAAGTGTAGAGAGAAGGCTATGTCGAAAATTTGTATTCTCAAATATAACATGCGGGAAACTTTTTTATCTTTCGAAATAGATACCAAGTGTATCGAGAAGTAACGAAGATAAAAGATGGACGTAACTTTTTTGTTTGAAACTTTTTTTTCTAGAATTAGCAGTTTTCAAGAAAACTGCAAATGAGTGATTGTTGGCCAGGTACTGCAATTAATTGCTATTAGATTTCCACACGTTCTTTATGGTCCCTTTTTTTTTTCAAAGGGTATGGGCGTGTAATAGGTAGAATTTTAGCTTGAAATCCAACAATTGCAAGTTTGAAACACAGGTAGGTTATAATAGATGTAGTTGTTTCTTTTTACTTTTTTCTATACTGACAAATGTTTTATCAAATAGGTCGTCAATATAAGATTTAAAATGTCCAAAAATTAACATTCACAAAAATCTGAGAAGAGATTTCTAAAGAATGTGCAACAATGATATAAAAAGTTAAACAAATCGGCGAAGAGTTTTTAAAAACTTTTAATTTGCCAACCGTGAAGGAGTGACACTTTTAGATATTGAAGTGGGAATACATGCAAAACCTATTTAATGATAATGAGATCATAAGAACGTGGAATCTAATAGCAGTTAATTGCAGCCAACAATCACTCATTCGCAATTTTCTCGAAAACTGCTAATTCTAGAAAAAAAAGTTTCAAATAAAAAAGTTACGTCCATCTTTTATCTTCGTTACTTCTCGATGCACTTGGTATCTATTTCGAAAGATAAAAAAGTTTCCCGCATGTTACATTTGAGAATGCAAATTTTCGACATAGCCTTGGAAAAAAAATAACGCTTTCTACACTTATTAAAATTTGACCTGTATATTAACACATTATGTTAACAAATATATAGTGATAACATGATAAAAATTTGAGAGTGATCCATTGTACTGTTTTTGAGTTAGAGCGAGTTAAGCGAAAAAACAATTGTCTTATATATCCAGTACACGCCTAAAACTAGAGAAATCCGCCGCGGAAACCCGTGAGGTGTTAAATAATTATTTATAATAAGTTTAATATTTGATGGAGGGTAGACTGATAAAATATTAAGATGGAAAAAGATTTGTATATCCGAATATTAAGCTCCGATGTCCCTATCCCTTTTCCTTAACCCTTTATTCCCGCAAACGCATTATGCCCCCTCCCTCCCTTCCTATTGCTTGGATTGTGATAATTTTTTTTTGAATTAAAAATAAAAAAAATCTCTCTTACCTGTAAAAAAAAATTCTCTTCTGAGCCCTTTCCTTCGTACTCAAAAACGCATTTAAAATAAAAATTCAAAAGGTTTTTCCCCTCCCACAAGTTTGTTTATTGGAAAAAAATTAAAAAAATTATTCAGTCAAATATTAGACGTAATAACGAACAAATTCCATTTTGGTTTTTGAAAATCGCACGACAGGGAAAAAAGTTCGAGGGATTCAAAAATTTTCCTTTCCCTACCTCCCTCCCCTCCCCTAATTGGCCCACCACCCCAATCCTCCGGCTCCATCAATTCTTATCTATTTCACCTACCTCAAAAAAATCTCATCCCCTAACTTCTTTTTTTCGTCAAAAAATTAAGGAATTACTTTTTTGTGTATTAGTGTTAGGGCAAAAAAACGAGTATTTTCAAAAAAATTTTTCACGAAAAGTTACCGTCCGATTTGAAAATAATTAATTTACCAGGCTGTGGCTTCCGCAAGATCTTCAATTTTTAATTTAACTTTTTTTTCGTCAGATCAATAATAACAAAGTTATCGTGGAAAAACGTGTTTTTGCGAATTTTAAATGCGAATTCCCCGCTACCCCGTATGATTAAGCTGAACTAAGTTGATAACATGATATAAGAAAACGCGTGTAACCGAATTGTCAAAAAAAATTAAAAAGTTGTTTTCAAAACTCCTCTTTTTCTCGCCAGATCCGCTCCAGTAAACCAACAATAAACAACCTCCCCGACTAGTGAGAGGCAAGTTGACTCACGATAAATAAGCATCCCGACTCGTGAGAGGCAAGGAGACTCGCGATAAACAAATACCCCATAAAAATCAGACCAAAATAGTATTGTAACATCCACGTGATGGACCTTGGAAACTACAGTTCTTTGGTGGGCTGACTACAAACGGTATCATTGCAAAATGTTTTGCAAAATTTTTTTAAAAATAAAAAATATTTTTTATGGGATGTTCTCGAAGAATGAAGACTAAGAGAAGTCTCATCAATATAGAGTAACCTGATTCGTGAGAGGCAAGGGGACTCATAATAACCAAGCACCTCGACTAGTGAGAGGCAAGGGGACTCACAACAAACGAGCGCCCCAACTAGTGAGCAGAGCTGGGCAAATACTTTGTAAAAGTATTTAAATATTAAATACTAAATACTTTTAAAAAATTGAAAGTATTTAAATATTAAGTATTGTCAAAAGATAAAAGTATTTAAATAATAAATAACAAAAGTAATTAAATAGTTTAAACTTAGTATTTAAATACTTTCTGAATATTTAAATACTTTGATAACCATAGCCCGTATTTCGGATGACATTCCAGAGACGGACTCTGAATTACACGATACTATCTAATACTTTTGTAAAGTTACTAGCAGAAACATCGGTCCCTAACAATAAGTATTATTGCCACACAAACCAAAAAATCTTTAAATACAAATTTTATAAACCTTAGTGAAAGTCCAGGCGAACGCTTATTGAGATGTTTACGTTTCTCTACAGATAAAAAGAGTCCCTGACCCTCCAGACAGGTAAAAAATTATTAGTCGTATTATATGGTGTCATTACACAGTAAAGTAATTATTCTTAAATATTGCATGTTCTAAATATTATTTTTTGGTCGACTTAGACAATATCTAGATTTTAAAGATATAAATGGGATTTTAATATTATTATATAAAACATTAGTAGTTATAGTTGTATTGAATATTGTTCAATGATATGGAGCCCGAAGTATAATAATTATGTAAACAGACTCGAAAGTATTTAAAATAAATTTGTCAAATTCATTTTACATGCATAAACATTAACTCATCGGTTATAAAGTACTAACAGTAAGGTAAGAGTAGAAGTGTTGGGGCTGAAAGCCAACGCACGCTGCCAAAGCCAAACTAGAGATGAGTTGCTATTTAAAAACCTGTTACTTTATAACTGTTATTTGTAAATAGCATTAACAGACTGTTATTTCTGTTCGAAAATAACAGGTGAGGAAACAACAGATAAGAAACACGACGTAGTAAAAATGTTTTTGCCAACTGCTCTTAAACTGTTATTGAAAAAACAGCAGTAGTAGGTAATGAAATCGCAACGCAACCGCTAATGTAGTTGAATATATATTATTGAAGTTGAATATTATTGTGGGTATCTTAAGTCATCGGCTTTATGTATACACTTTTTAGTTGTTATTTTAATCATAATATATCCAAGTCTTTTTGATTTTCTTCTCCATGTGTATATTTTCGATTATCGCACACCGAGTTTAAAAATGAAGGGCTGCCAGAGTTGAATATTTTTGTAGAAATCTCGAGTCATCCACTTTATGTACTGACTTTTAGCTGTTTTTTAAATCATAATATGTTCAGAGCTTTTATATTTTCTTCTCCAACTGTATATTTTCGTTTACCTGCATCTCTAATATTGTCATTGCATACGCTGTGTTTGGCGTGTTTATATGCTGGTATTTCTTTATAAATTTAACATGAAACAATAATAATTACATTCAGTGCTTCACTATGCGTCGATTACCCGCTGATATACTATTTCCAGACATGGGTAAGGGAAACTTTCCAATGACTATTTCGGCAGTTTAGCATAAAAATGGCGCGTCCATTACTGTAATACAAACGGTATAATCGTGGATTTGTGAAGACGCCGGGTTAACATTAAATGATGCAAAGCTCAAGTACCTATCAAAGGTGCAATATTACCCCGCTATGATCGCGCAAGTTTTTAGTTACATGGCATGTGTCGTCTAACTCCCATCAACAGGAAAACAGGGATTTATTCTTAGAGAAACAGCGCGCGGCGTTCTTTTCGTGCTGAATATTTAGACTCATATTTAATTATCTATTGTTAATTACGTGGTATTAATCTGCAATGTAACAGTTTGATTTAATATTTCCAATTGGATGAGCAGTTAACTACAAAAAGAGATAAGAATTATTATAATTTTGTACTACCCTCCCATGCTGACTCTGCCTTTTACGTCAATGTCATCCAAAATACGGGCTATGTTGATAACACTGAAATATTTTGAAGCATAGTTAAGTGTAAAAATAGCATTTAATTGCTAAACTTCGCCAAATTGTATTTTCTATTTTTGTAGAAACCAATAAAGACTTAATATTATCATTATCATTATTATTATTATATTAAATACTATTTGACTATTTGAGGTGTTAAAATTTTAGGTTTCATGACTCATGAATTTCTAAAACACTATTTTAATACCTCTATACTTCATCAGTTCTAGTTGGGTATTGAACTTTTACTTATCCTTTGCGTCTTCTGCAAATACCCAAATAAAGCACACAGACTATGGCACTAGTTCAACCGTTCTCTGTCACAATCACAAAACATATACATGCAGAGTGAGAGGGAGGTTTATTATAAATATTTAAAAAATCATAAATGGTATAATCCTTAAAATAGTTTCAAGTACTCCCCATTGCTCTAAGGAATACAACCATATACCCTTTTTATCATAATTTTGTATATAGTTAAATGCCATACTTTAATAATGAAATTAGAAACTATTTTCATTAACAAACTACGATATTCAAGTACAACAGAAATTTACAATAAAAAAAAGTATATAGTTGTATTCGTTAGAACAATAGCAATTATTCAAAACAGTTTTAAAGATTATATATATAGTATATTTGGTTATTTAATCATTTATAATAAACCGAAAATAAACGCATATTTCCCTCTCACTCTGCAAAAGCCTAACCTTAACAGTTAACACTTACTGTCTATGTCTGCTCTCAACCAACTTTCTGGGAATTAAGACTTGAATGACTGAAGACTGAATGATGCAATGTGTTTATTAACTACATAGTATAGTACATGTCTTGATTCTTGACGAGTATCTGCCTGATTCCCTGGTGTATTTGATTACATTTGTTTAAATACTTTTGAGATTCAAATACTTCTGAAAGTATTTAAATACTGCCAGAAGAGGATTTAAATACTTTTTTAGAAGTATTTAAATACTTCTCAGTTATTTAAATAGTTTAAGTATTTATAAATACTTTAGGATCATTTTCACAAATACTAAGTAGTAAATATTTCAGATAAAGTATTTGAAAGTATAAATACAAATACTTCTTGCAAGAAGTATTTAAATACTTGGTATTTAAATACTTTCTAGTATTTAAATACTTATGAGGTATTTGTAAGTACATATTTGCCCAGCTCTGCTAGTGAGAGGCAAGGGAGCTCACGATAAACAAACATCCAGACTCGTGAGAAGCAAGGGGATAAAAAATATATATATTTTTTAAGGACCTTCAGAAGAATTCATGAATTTTTTCTTCAATGCTCACGTTGTCAGATTCTGTTCCGATTTATTCCTTCCCTGTTTATGTTCTGGTAGTATCTATAATTGGTCAAAATTTTATTTGAATCGGTTATACCGTTGAATAGATAAAAATTATTTCCAAAAATTTTCGATTTTTTTTTATTCTAAAACGGTTTAATGTTAAGGGCTGAAATTTCAATTGTAAGTGATACTGATAACAATCCAAGCAAAAAAAAATGAGCACAATCCGTGGGGGGGCAAATTCATCCTTCTTATCCGGCTATAGTCTTTATTAATTACTTATACCGGCACGGTAGCTCAATCGGTTAAGGCGTATTGAGTGGCGAATACGCTGATCGACTCGCTACCGCGCTCTGGGTTCGACCCCCAGCCCCGGTATTGACAACACCGGTGGGTGTGGATGTATGTCTGCGTTTTTCCGAATGTTTAATCCCCTTCCGGACAGCCTTGGCTTTGGATTTGGGGGTTGTCTACTATCTGTGGTGTGTTTATGTTTATGTTTATGTTTATGTTTATGAATTCTACTACGGATTCGTTAAAGTAACTAAAAATAATAAATAACAGCCCCATCCAAATTTTATGCAACAAAAATCAATCTATTCAAATTATAGCCGTCTATAAATTAATCAAGTTTGAAAGTTCTGAAAAGAAGTTGACTCGAAAGAGTTGACTTGATTTCAATAGCAATATTGGGGCTGCTATTTTAATTTCTCAATTTTGCTAATTTTCTTGAGGGTTTGAGGTTTGAGGTTTGCTCTACTTGCAAAATTTCAAGTTCTTATGATTGGTTAATGAAACTGATATAATTTACTTTCTTATCCCGTATCTCACTGTTCATATTACATTTATTTTAAATGCATGTATATCGGCAAAACAATATCCTCCACAGTGGAAATGTGCAAATGTAATTCCCATTGCAAAAACTAATAATCCAAGTTTGGTTTCACAATTCAGGCCAGTTAGTTCTTTCTAAAATTTCACAAAAAAATATTTATGAATAGTTAAACTCACACCTTCCTAACAATCATGTTTTTTGGGCTCTACATACCCATACTGCCCTCCTAAGACAAGAGGTCCTATCTGTAAATTTAACGTTTCGAGATATTAAGGTTTTTATAGATTTAATCACACGAATTTTTAATACTTAGAATAAATTTTTGAAACTAAAACAGAATTATGTATTAAGGCGTAGAGATTAAATAATATAATATGTATTTCAATCACATTATAGTTTGAGAAAAATATTTGATATTTTCTGAACTTAGGACAAATTGTTTTAGTAAAAGGCATATTCTGTAATGTGCCAATTTTATTGGGGTGTCCTAAATGAAAAATGCATTTTTAATTATAATAATTATAACAGAAAATAGTATTCTAATACATTAAATAAGTTCAATCCAGATTTTCATCATCATCTTCTTTGAAATCATCTGTTGAACCAACTCCTCCCAAAATCGCAGCTGGTTTGGAGGAAAATGTTGTCTCAATTGAGAGATTCAAGTAATTTTCCTTTCTATATAGCGACACAATAACACACCGAGCGGACCACTGGCTTAGCTAACTGTTTCTTTTTATATTTTTTTCAAAAAAAGTCATCAAAATCCTCGTATGTATCATCTAAGAAGCATGTTTTCCCTCTTTTAAATCTTAGGTAAATTCAGGAAAAGATTTTCAATATATGTTTTGAAATGTAATCCTTAAATTTGAAAAAAATTGCCATTCAGATTACGGCTATAATTTCCCGATGATGCCAGATCGGTTGACGAAACGTTCTTTACTATACTATGTAGTATTTTTATTTTTGTTATAATCTTATCAAAAGAACCATTTCATGTACATTTTTCTAATTAAAATATTGAATAACTCTTACATATACTGATACATTATTTAAAGAAACTACGGTTCTTCCTCTAGCTAATGCTAACTTACTGTCCAAATTTCAATTCAATCAGACTTCTCCTTCTTAAGCTATCGTGCTTACAAGAAACGTGACGGATGGACAGACAGACGCATATTTTGAAAGTTATTAGCAATCAGATGACTAACAAGAGCAAATTTCTCTATGAGCAGTATTTTTTACGGTTTTATGAAAGTGACTGGTAAATATAATATTATATACTTGTTATTTCTGCAAAGAGTATTATAGTAACAATCTAGAACTATTTATTTATAGTAAAAACTACTTCTACTGACTCAGAATCCTGTTTTATTTTTACAAGCAACAAGTTTTGAATTAGTAGGCAAGCACTTTCAGCACAATTAATTTATTATTATTCTTCAAAATTCGCGTCAACAACAATAACAAAATGCATATTTAGAGCACTTAGAGGTAAGGAGCTAGTAAGTCACGTGGAAAAACGTCACAGTATACTAAGAGAGATAGTCCTAAATTTTGCAGTTGGGACAATTCTTCTTAACAGAATTAGTCGTAAATGTCCTAACTACACAAATTTATAATGTTAGGACATAAACATCTAGTGTATACACTGTAGGACAATATGATTAAGTATTTCAATGTATTTTGTCAATTAGGATAAATAATTCTTTTAATTTTTGATATGTCAGGTTGCAGATAGGTCTTTGAGCTCTAGTATACATGAGAACAAGTATTGGGCGAGTCCAATAGGACAAAAACATGAAAATCTCATTTTTTGCAGATAGGACCTCTTGTCTTAGGAGGCCAGCATACGTTCCTGCAGGTACTGCAGGTATTACTTATTGCAGGTCTTTCAGGTATTGTAAGTATTGCAGGTATTGCAGGTACGGCAGGTATTGCTTATTGTGATGCTCTTTATTGGCGCGCTTTACTCTTTTAGGATAAGCCTTCGGCCAAGTTGAGAAAATTAGAAGTGAATAACTGATGAAGTTTTCAAACCTGGCAAAGATGTTCATTCGGGCCTATTATTAAACATACTAAAACGAACTCAAACTGTGCGCTCGAGCCGCCATCTTGGACAAATGGTGCCTCGACACAGTTTCTTGCTTATATCTCTAATCATTAGAGATATTGGAAATGTGTTTATATAAAAAAATAAAGCTTATAAAACTCTCTATAAAAATGTAATATGCATTTTTCCGTATCTTATCTTTCCGTAACCTTCAGGGCAGTTGCATTAGATTTTGATGTAGGTTTAGAAAGTTTCATCATATTTCTACGTATTGTCACGATCGCTAACATATAACGGCCACAATAGGGGGCCACTTGGCCTACAAGAGGTTTTCCTGTACTGGTAGAAAATCACTAAACACAAAGTCAGAAATGAACAAAATGTATAAAGTTTTCTTACCACAAGCACATGATGGGGAAGATGGGTCCCCCGGTTGGGCCGCCACTGCCCATTAATTCTGGACTATCCATATGATTGATAAATGCTTGATCAGCATGTTCCTTACATACGTAGAGCGCTCGTTGTTATAATAATAATAATAATAACAATAATAATAATAATAACCTTTATTTCCCAATCACAAGTACAATTAGTTAATAACCATACAAGTAACTCAGGAGTGCGTCAAAAATCTGAGCTAATATGCATAAGCATAATACAATACAAAATATAGAATAAAATACATGTAAAATTGTATAAGCGACAACACGTACATAATAACAAACTACAAAAGTATAAAACACGATAAATAAATAAACACATAAATATATAAATAGTCAGACTGAGTAAAATTCATTAACATCATACAAGCACTTTTCAACTAGTAAATTCTTTATCCTCTTTTTAAAAGTAAATAGGCTTTTACAATTTTCTAAATCAATGGGCAAATGATTATAAATTTTACATCCGTTGTAAAACACACTTTTTTGATATATTGATATATATATTAATTAATGACTTTAATCCGATACTCTACATCCTTTATTATGTTAGAAATGCTTTAATGTTGTATGTTTTCTAGAATGAACAATAAATTATTTCGAATTTAGTTTATTTATTCTGTAATTTGGATTTTTCATTTTTTATATCTATTTATTTAGCATAGGGAATATGCTCATAAGATGTTTTGCTAGATTTGCATAGAAAATAGGTATCTGTTTTTACACACCCATGACAATATTACGGAGAAGTTGGATAGTTTAAAGTGGAGGGTTTTTTATGCACTTACGTACATATATTAGTATACAAAGTCAGTAACATCACATATCTTTAATAAACTTAGCAAAGGATGCGACATCCATCAAAGATACCCCGTCATAACAGCTTATGCAATGTTTCCAGGCACAACATTGCCTTGTCTTTTTGTTCATTTAGTTATAACAAATCTTTTAATATGTTTTCCCCCTATAATCATGCTCAACAGTTACGTCTTTTATAAAATATTTAAAAGAATTTATAAGTAGTTCTAACATATCATAATTCAATTTTGTGAATTTTATTTCAGGAGTTAACAAAACTGACTTCACTGAAAAATTTCACTAGTGATTAACAATGCTAGCGCGTGGATGCCTCACGTTGAACATTATGAGAAGAAATGCGTTTTCATTTTTCTTTTAACAAAGAATTTCATACTGACCCAGACTCGGAAGTTTTATTGTGAGCCTAAATATTCCAGTTCCCAGAAATTTAGTAAAAAGAATTTTATATAATCTTTCTCAGATCTTAAATTCTCTACAACCTACTTCCACTCCTCTAAGTAAAATAGAATATTCTTATCCTGAAAATATTTTTTATTAGAGACTTAGAGGCTTATATAATCCGAAGACAAGGGCGCTGTAATTTCGTCTGCCATTTACTGTTTCCAATGAAATCAGCTGGATTTGACTTTTTTATTACCTTTTGTCTTTTTACGAGTGTTTTTATTGACATATTCAAAGATCTGCCCTCTCGCTGGGTAAACTGTGTTCATCCCAGTAACTATATCTGACACTGTGCAGATAAATCGGTTTATTTTCGAATACAAAGAACGACGGAGCAGAGATGAGTTTCAACCGCTGATTATCCCGGTTGTATTGTTTAGCCAACACACTCATCAAAATGACATGCCTTGTTTTTTTATGTAAATGGGAGTGTGAAGCACCTCAAATTGCTAATATGCTGGAAACAAATTCAAATCAACGCGACGATTGCATTTGGATTAGTTAAATCGATAGAATATCAAACTATATTTTATATGAAATGCAAAAGATGGAGACATAAATTATTTAATGCTGATGACGATTGTGCAATACTTGTTGGGGATGGAACGTGTACTTACATTTAAAAAAGTACTAACTATTATTTTCAGGGAAAGTGCTTTTCATTGCATAAAGAGAAGCCATCGCTATGATGCTAGTTGGCACTATGGAGTATATATTAGACATATTCCTGCACGGTAGCTTAGTTGGCTAAAACGTACTCTGTGGCGAATACGCTGGCTGTACTGTTTATCGCGTACTGGGTTAGAGCCCCAGCCCCGGCACTGATAATGGCGGCTGTAAGGATGTATGTCTGCGTTTTTCCAAATATGTAACTCCCTTCCGGACAGTCTTGGCTTTGGATTTGGGGCTTGTCTATTATATGTGGTATGTTTGTGTTTATATTTATGTTATGTTATTCAGGCTTTATTCCGCCAGTTCCAAAAATAATTACCCAAATATATTAACCCACATATTAAAAAAAAGGCACATTGCATCAAAGAATGGCTTATGTTCTGTTACCAATCCTATTTAACATCTAAAGTCAGCCATGATGCGACATCTGCTGGAGTAGCTATAGACAGAACCAAGATTTCCAACAAGAGATTTGCAGACAATACCTACTACACATGCTGCATATGCTTCAGAAAATAAGCTCTGATTATGGTTTAAGTGCAAATCACAACAATCCTTGCTTGGATTGCGATATATTTTTTTTTTAAATAAAGATAAAAAATATTCTCATTTACCTATAAAAAAGTTTCTCCTCTGAATCCTTTTCTATGTAATAAAAATGCATTTGAAAACAAATGCAAAATCTTTTTCCCTTCCCACAAATCTGTTTATTTTCAAAAAAAAAAAATAATCAGTTAAATACTAGAGATAACAGCGAACAAATTCCATTTTGGTTTTTCAAAACTTTCCTTCCCCTACCCTTCCCCTACCCTTCCCCTACCCTTCCCCTACCCTTCCCCTACCCTTCCCCTACCCTTCCCCTACCCTTCCCCTACCCTTCCCCTACCCTTCCCCTACCCTTCCCCTACCCTTGTGTATAGCGTGGTGCTGCACTAAAACTGAATCTAACTGGTTAGTGATTTTTGATATAATGCCAAAGAACAAGTCCCGAAGCTTGTTGATGTATTTAACTACTCGTGGTACCATTAAAAGCAGGTAAATGGGACTCTAAAATATCAAACAATGAACGTGCTCTACCTGCTCACAAGTAATTGAATATTTTCGAGGAACTAGTTTTTTTTCGTAACATTTTACCTCGTTGGAAAACTAATAAAAAAGGTGTGTTATTTAAATGTTATTTACGATTAATGTATTAATGAATTTTTGTAATAAATCGCCGTCATCATAATAGACATTAAAAAATAGAAAATAATTCTTTTTATTTTTTGTTTCTCATTGGACCATTGGGTATTTTTAGACATTTTACTATTAGTAATGCATTGTTGAAGTACAAAGTACGAAAATTAAAATCAGTGTCTTTGAATTAGTGGTAAGTTTTAAATTTAATTTGAAATTTTAGTCCAATAATTATAAACATTTCCATCACAAAAAATGTTATCTGAGATTTTCCTTCAATAACTGTTAGTGAACGGGTTAAACATCACAAAACCACAAAAATACGTTCTGGGGGTGCCCCGCAACCCCCCAAAAAACCAACCCTTCGGTGAAAAAAGCCTCATTTTACTGATAACTCGTTAACCATTGAAGATATAAAAAGAATGCTCCTTATAAAAAGAAAGCTTGACTAATTTACTAAAAAAGTCCCATTGTCCTATATGCCATGGTTTTCGAGAAAATCGACAATGAAAAAAATTACAAAATTTGTATTTTTAATGCACGCGAATTTTCGTTTATGTGAAATTTTTTGCGCGCGGCCTATAGCAAAAATTGAATTGCTCGAAAACATACAAGCTAGGAAGAAAAATCAAAATGGGTTTTAAAGGAGATATAAAATACTCTCTTGTGTTGCCATTTTGATGGCTATTGATATTTATTAGTATATAAAAATAATAATATAATATAAATATCTCTTAATTTTTTGCGTCTCTAACTATTCACAGGCCCATAAAAAATAACTGACTTTAATATAAGTTATAAATGCATTATCTTTTAGTTCAAGGTAGTACTTCAATGCAGAAAAAATTAGGAATAAAAATATTCACATTTACAAATTTACCAGCATGTTGAAGTTAGCCAAATTTTGGACAATTTTTTATTGCTTCCTAAAAATAAAAAAAAAGCTCAAACATCTTGAACATTTAACTCAAAAATTTTTTTTGAGTTTATATATCATACACTATTGTTTCTAATCATTAATAGTTAAAAAATTGCTTAAAAAAAATATCATCAAAAAATTGAATATGCAGCCTTTTCTGGATTTTTTTTTAAATTAATCTAGCGTCCTTGTATTTTAATATTTTTGAATATACCCAATCTAAAAATAAAGGTAAGACTTCATATTAATTGATCATACCATTTAAAATTATACCGTATTTCTCAGGAAAAAAAATGCTCTTGAAAGTTAAAGAATTTTAACGCATAGTGACGCTCCGTTTAGAACAACAAACAACTCAAATACAACAGTTGCAAAGAAATATTCTTCTGCTATGTGCATCGTTTTATTCCAATATTTTTATTTTATTAAATTAAATTAATTATTAAACAAATAAAATTAGTGAAATTTCAAATGAAAAATACTCGGAAAAATACATACAATACATACATACAAAAAAATACGTATTTCTATCTGTCTGTCTGTCGGCCGGTCTGTAACTTTTTTTGCGCACGTTTTCTAAGCAACGGTTTGAGATATTGATTTGAAATTTGGTACACATGGTGAGATATGGAACCAGATTATATTTTGCACTAATTCCGGGGGTTAAATAGGGGTAAATATGAGAAAATAAGTAAAGCAAGCTGGTAAGAGTATAGTAACTTGGGATTTGGTGTATGTACTAGAAGCCAAGACCTTAATTTTTTTTTATAATATTTTTCAACCCCCCTACCACCTCGACTCCATTGTTAAAGGGAATGGTAAAACAGAATTGAGATATTTGCTTGAAATTTGGTACAAGTATGTATTGTAATGACATCTAAAAAAAAAGTTATTAAATGAATGTATTTCATATCTGATTCTATTTTTTATAGTATGTTAACAATTGGCAAATGTATATTCAATAAAATCGGGAAAAAAACAATTTTTACTAACACGACCTTAAAAACCCTAGAAATCTAGTTACTTTTATAATTTTCTATGGAGAAAAATTGAAGGTTATAAAAATATCTTTCATTTGCTTACTTATTTTCTTAGATATGTCGACAGTTGGTGAAGATATTAACGATTATATAACGCATTTTCTAAAAATTAAATTTTTCTTATATTTTCAATATCGATTTTCTCGAAAACTATGGCATATACAAAAAAATTACACAAGAGAAAATTAGCCAAGCTTTCTTTTTATAATGAACAATTTTTTTATATCTTCAACAGTTAACGAGTTATCAGTAAAATAAGGCTTTTTTGGGCGGCAACCCAGAACGGAATTTTGTGGTTTTGTGATGTATAACCCCTCCACTAACTCCTCCACTAACAGTACCTGAAGAAAAATCTCAGATAACATTTTACATTTTTTGTGAGCTTCTGGTATATTTTTTACTTTGTCGACTGGACTATATGCAAATTTGAGGTTTTTTAATAAAAAGTGAAAAATTGAAATATCTCGAGGACTAAAAACTTTTGCATATAACACATGTGAGTTGCAATGATCGCAAATTAGGTCCTCCCCTTGACAGGAATTCGTCAAGTTACCAATAATCCTGTAAGATTATAAATGCAATGTAACAAATTAATTAGTTTTATAAAATTGTAGTATTCTAGTATTTTACTGTTCTCACCATTTTTCTCATACTCCATTAAATGTTTTCCACTTCGTTAATAAATTTTTTCGAGTATAATAAATTCAACTTATTAAATAAATATGCTATTTGCTGGTGATATTTATGTTTGAATATTTATGTTTTAAAGTTAAATATTTTTTAAACACAGTGACATGACTGAACGTTCTAGACTGCAAATCATCTCTCTGTTTTAATTAAACACTGAAGATTAATTTTTACTTGTGTAAAGTAAAATACGAGTATAGAGATAAATAGCATTTAACGAAGTTTTGATATAACGATGTTCATTCTCTGAAAAACTAGCAGAAAATTGCTGTTATTTGGTTTTGATAATGAAAACTGTAGTTTTTAACTAAGTGCGCTGCGCCAACAATATTAATCCTTTTTATAATCGAAAAAGCAGCAGGCCACTTTTGTTCTTAATCCATACACAAACTTTTTTAACATTGCGTATATACTTAAAATATGATTTTGTGATTCATGTTTCAATAAACGTGAAAGGGATAAGAGCTGATTTATATGCCGGGTGTCAACGGGATCGCATTCCGGTCACCATTACTTTATTTTTTTACGGATAGAGATGAAACTAGGCAAGTGCAATATGTTTTTTTTTTGTATCAAGGGACACCATTACTGGCTGCCCATCGCTAAAATAGGTCTGAGTGTCAGACGTTAACTGACTGAAATCTCTCCTCTCTTTCAATAAAACGTGAGAGAGCTGTTTTATATTCCGGGTGTCAACATCCCAGAATCAAGCTAAGTTGAAGACTAAATAAAAGTTTCGACTTAGGAAGAATTTGTTTAAAAAACTTTTGAAGCATAAACAAAGACAAAAAAAGGCACAACGCGTGGCGCCCAGAAATTTTTTACCTAAAAGATATGTTATATCCTGGCCATGAGTATGAAAGTGTATTATGATCATGGGAAAGTATACTGAAAATAAAAGTATAATTTTGGTCAAAGACAAAAATACATTATACTTTTTCAAAAGTGCGCCAAAGTTGAACTATTTTTACGGACAAGGAAAAGGAAACAATATACTTTCTAAGAAGTACGCTAAAAATGTATTGTGACGTACTTACACTTTTTTTGTAAACACCCTGTATCGTGGGTTCGGAAATTATAACACCAGGGTAACACTAAACACTAATTTATTAACTTACTAATTACAACCAATAATTTACTTTACTTGTATTACTCTGTGTATTACAATTCACCACTTTTACTTTCTTCTGAACTTACTGACTTGCTATCCAAACTTAAACTGTTCCCTCTGGTTTTACTCCATGCCTTATATACCTAAATATGACAGATCTCGATGTTTCTGTGATGACGTCACCATTATCCAGATACATCCAACAAGTTCTTTACTACTTCTAGAGCTTCTAGTAGGTTCTTTCTCTAGTAGGTGCAAATCTACAGAAGGACATCCGAACTAATTGAATTCTGTGCCTACATCTAGGGGTTGCAACATATTACACTGCCCCCTCCTTAAGCCTGAACGTCCCGGTCAGGCAATTAAGTCTCCTTCACATACTTCGCCAATCTATCCAATTGTACGATTTTCATCTTCGACTTTTTACTTCTTTGAATCCGATACACAACGTCATTGAATCGGGTGATGACTAAATACGGTCCTTCCCAAGGTGGTTGAAGCTTCGGGGACTTCCCTTCTTTCCGCTGTGGGTTGTACAGCCAGACCCGATCTCCCACCTTGAATCCTCCTGTACTGGCATTCCGATCATAACTAGCCTTCATTCGGTTACCAGCCTTGGCGATCTGCTCTTGGACATTCTTCGGCTGTTCTCGACTTTCATTCGCATAGTTGGTTACGGAAAGTGGTTCGTTATTGGCAGCACAATTCTTGCATTTGCAACACCAAGCCTCTACATCTTGCCGACTATTAACCCAATAGAATCGTTTCCGTACTTTACTCAACGTCTTGTTTACGCCAAGGTGTCCGCCGGATGTTTCATTATGCGCTTCCTGGAGTACTTCTGGTACACGACACCTGGGAATCACTAGACGCATGGCAACCTGCTTTCCATCCGGGCTTTCCCATGCTCTCCTCAACAGCCCGTCTACGACGTGAAATGAATACCATTGTGACCATAAAGCCTTCAGCCCCACTCCCTTGTCTGAGACATCCTTCCACGCTAGACGTGTTCCCTCTTCTTTTGCTCTCAACATGGGTCAAATTTCTACATCGCTCAATTTTTCTTGCCTTAAAACTTCCTTTGTCCAATTTTCTGGAATCTCTTTCCTTTCGCTTTCACAGTCTGGTAATGGTAAACTGCTCGGGGTTATTTGAAGCTGGAAAATCTTTATTTCTCTGGGGGCATCGCTTTCTCAAACCAGCATCGCCCCAGTGGCATGTACCCTTTCAGGGTTCCACTGTCGACAATCTCGTCTAACATGGCCTAGTTTTCCGCAGCTATAACATCGAATACCCCTGCTTTGTCGCTTAACCTGTGTCACCAGAGAATCCAGTTTGGCCAGTAATTTACTGAACATTGCAGGTGTGTCCATAGTGTCCAGGTTCTTTTTATCTCAGTATGATTCTTCGACAACTGCGGTATTTACCTCATCAGAGTTCGCTGTCGACAATCTCGCTTAATATGCCCTAACTTGCCGCACTGATAACATGTGATGCTTCCGTTCAGTTTCGCTCCACCTTCTTGCTTGTCCTGTTTCCCCAAAGAATCTAGTTTGTCCAATAATTTACTGAACATTTCAAGCACGCCCTTAGTGTCCAGATTCTTTTTATCTGAATGTGCATCTTCGATTGTCACAGCACGCATTTCTGACCGCGGGGTGACTTTAAAGGCAGCCTCTACTTCAAGGGCACGCACCAAAGCCTCGCTTTGATGTCGAGTTAACCTAAGAACTCGCTTGACCTCTTCGTCCCTTATGCCATCTAAAAAGGCTCCCATGGCTAATTGTTCCTGAAATACTCTAGGTACACTCGGATACGCCAGGTGTGCCAGTCTCTCTATTGCAGCTTCAAATTCTTGTAAACTTTCTCCAGCCTTTTGTGTCCGTGATTTTAGCTGGGCCTGGTATACTTGGGCTACTTGGGCGAGATGTTGGTCACCATATCTCAAGTCCAATGCAGCTTCCAAGACTTTGAAGTCCCTTTGTTTCTCCACTGGGATAGACTGAAGTAACTCTGAGGCCTGGCCCCTTAACGCCAGAACTAATGCCATAGCCTTTTCCTCGTTCCCAGTTATTCGCACTTGCAGCTGCCTCAAATTGTCTCTTGTACGTTGTCCATGGGCTTTGGCCGTCAAATGAGGGAGGATTTAAACGAGGACCTGATGATGCCACTAGCTGTCCTCCTTTCTCTCTCAACTGTCGTTTAAGGCGCTCTACTTCTCCTCCGACCTCACTCATTTTTCCTTTTATGTCACTTACTTCCCCCTTGACTTGATTGACCTCTGTCTTGACTTCACCTACTTTATCTTCAACCTTGTTTATCTCCTCTTTGACTTCACTCTTTAATTCTTCCTTGACAGAAATGATTGCGTCCTGTTGTATTTTTCTTTGATCGCTCAAAATTTTCCTTAATTCTTCCTGCCGTTTTTCTTGCTCCTCTTTTTCCTCTTGATGTCGTCTTTCTGGTTCTTCTTTCTCCTCTTGCTGTCGTATCTTCAGGTCCTCCATCATTTTTCTCAGTTCGGCTTTTTCTTCTTGGCGTCTTGTTTCTTGTTCTTCTTTTTCGTCTTAACGTCTTCTTTCTTGGTCTTCCATAATTCTTCTGAATTCGTCTTTATCTTCTTGACGTCTTCTTTCTTCATCCTCTTTTTCTTTCTGACGTCTTCTTTCTTCATCCTCTTTTTCTTTCTGACGTCGCTTTTCTTGGTATTCTATAATTTTTCTCAGTTCGGTTTTTTCTTTTTGACGTTGCTGGTCCATCATCTTCTTAAACTCCGCAAGTAGGTCCTGCATTTGTTTCTTTCCTGCCATACTTCTTGTTGTTACGGGTATACGATGAAGTTAACCAAGTTTATTGCACAATAACGTTAAGAAAATTCGGATATCTCGTCAATATTTTCAATGGAACTTTCTGGGGAAATCTCGAAACAGCACGAAAAAGTCTTATTTATAGTCTGGGATACTATCCAGTTGAATGAATTTCACTATGTCCAGTAATTTTCAAATAGAACGTTTTAGAAATGTTCTTAAACTAACAGAAATAAGTCTTATTTAGTGTCTCTATCACTTTCCAGTTCAAAGAATTCGATTACTTACACTAGATTCCGAATAGAATGTTCTAGCAATTGTTGCGAACCAACACAAATGCGTCTTTTTCAGTGTCTCTGTCACTTTCCCGAAAACGCACTTTTCATAATTTTGAGTCCAAAAATAGTCCTTAAACAATGTCCCGTAAGTCAATTCTCCGTGTTACCACTAATTCCCGAGAGGAACACTCTCCAAACCTTCTCGAACAATCCAGAAATCTTCTGTTGTAATTCCGCTTCTGACACCAATTGTGACGTGCTTACACCCTTCTTGCAAACACCCTGTATCGTGGGTTCGGAAATTATAACACCGGGGTAACACTAAACACTAATTTATTAACTTACTAATTACAACCAATAATTTACTTTACTTGTATTACTCTGTGTACTACTTTTACTTTCTTCTGATCTTACTGACTTGCTGTCCAAACTTAAACTGTTCCCTCTGGTTTTACTCCATGCCTTATATACCTAAATATGACAGATCTCGATGTTTCTGTGATGACGTCACCATTATCCAGATACATCCAACAAGTTCTTTACTACTTCTAGAGCTTCTAGTAGGTTCTTTCTCTAGTAGGTGCAAATCTACAGAAAGATATCCGAACTAATTGAATTCTGTGCCTACATTCTAGGGATTGCAACTCATTACAGTATTTTGAAAATATTTGAGAATATTTTTAACTTTTTAATAGTTTCACGAAACACAATAAAATTGGGGATACAGTTATTGCGAATATCATTCAAAAAAATGAATATAAAATATTAACGGCTCGACGTACTGAAAGGGCGAAACCGAAAAATGTGGCAAAAGTAATTATTTGGCAAAAATTATTAAAAATGGACAAGGCCGGTATCTCAAATAAAACAAATTTGGATTCATCTAGCGGCTCGTCAATTGGACGAATGCATTCGATAATCGGTAGAAAGCGATAGTAGGAAAACCAAATGCAGTCGTATAACATCCTTTATATTAAACCTATATGAGGACCGGTACGTCGTGAGACAGAAAGTTGTAATAACTCGTATATAGTTAAACTCATATGGAACTCCGTCCTTGTGAATGATATAATCACGATAAAGAACTTTAAAGCTAACCAGATACATCCCAAATTTCTAAGTAAGATATTTTAATATTGTTCCAAGTCTGATGCAATGCAACAATTTCTAGAGAAGTTGTGTGGATCTTTTCTACCAAATCGATTGCTAGCGTACGCTGTCCATTATATGGTAGCATCAAAAGCTCTCTAGAACAGGTGGTTGACCTTGCCCTACTTGGGGAAGGCGATTCCATTCAAATTACACAATTTATTAGATAGGATGATATTGCATAATTTTAATAGTACTTATTTTAAACCTAATCAATAAATTGTATTATTTGAACGATTGCATTTTATTGATTGAATGACTTGTTGTAGGTCTGATACCTCGAAAGCTTTCGTTTGATATGCCGAAATTAAGTAAATTGTGTGACTCAGACCCCACAAGTTTGCATTTCAATACCCCGGTCACACTACGGAAGCTCGAGAGGGATTTTTTTTACCAAGATCTCTAAGCATAAAATCCATTAAAACGTTAGGTAAATAAGAAAAAGTGCAACGAGAGAAAAAACAATTTTTGGAGAGAGCGTTGTAGGTAATCTAAGGTAAGTTCAGCCTTGGCCTAATTCTTAGCTATCAAATATCTCATACATCTTATTCAAGCCGCCTGGGAGTGGAAGACCATACATGAACAAAGGAGAATGCGACTGGCTCTCTTAATAAATAAATTGGTGTCGCGTCACTCAGAAGATGTGTGGTAGGTTCTTCTACAATAACATGATGACAATTTAAGACCAATTCATTGTTTCGTTTTTGAGTTATGGCGACTGGAACGAAAAAATAGTTGCTTTATTCGGCGAAAACTCGCGTGACGGTGTCATTATTCATAATAATTAAACTACTCGACAGATCATTATGAAATTCAATAGGGTTCTATTCTGATAACAGACGAAACGATTAAAAAATATTCAAGTGGATCAGTTATGAATTACGACCTGTAGAGTATTTCCGAATGTACGTACGTACATACGTACTTGCAGACCAACTGATAGAGACCTATGGCAATTTTTAATGGCTATTTAAAGACTTAATGAAAGTTCAAGTCAACCTGAAAATTGTATCATTTTTTAGAATAGTATCTTCCCTTTTCAAAAAGCTAGGATTCAAATCGATTCTTAGCAGAATTAAGTAAGTAAAAACATGTATATCAGTAGAACTGGGTGATGGATCTTTGATCAAGAATAGAGCACAACCCAACACGGTGTGCAATTGAGTATAACCAACGAAAACAAAGACCAACATCCACAAAAAAATTGGCGAAGTCCAAGCTGAAACAAATTTTATACCTGTACCAGGCTGTAAACGGCTCTGTAAACGTTGCTTCATGAAATTGTTATGGGGCAACCGCCGAACCAAACCTTCTAGTTTCAGGAAGATTTTATAGAAATCGCTAATGAAAGCAGTGAGTGCGTACATATAGAAAGACATGCATACTGGTCGAATTCAGAACCCTCTTCTTTTTTAAATTTTTTGGAGTCGGCTAATGAGAGAAGTACTAACGGTACAAAATCACAATATCAGGAAAAACATTTATTTTATGTTGGCCTGACACTTTACATCAGTGATTTAATGTAGATAAAGGGATAAAGAAATAAATAGTAAAGGTTGTCTGACCACTGGCTAGTTCATAAACTGATAGAAGTAATGCAAGTAATTGTCTGTTATAAATATTACGTGAGTTTAAATTATTAATGTTGATCATTCGAAACTCCATTTGGCATAAGCCTTCTGAACACAGAACTGATATTACTCATGTTGCCCCCACATTTCATATAATACCTACCTACATTTTGATTGATGGCAAAACCAGTTTGTGGATTTGCTACAAGTTTAATAAATGTAACAAAGTAAATATGTACAATATGTAGGTTTTGTGAAAAAATCATATATAAAGGACTTTGATGTGTTTTATAGTTCCATTTAGATTAGATTATATTTTATGATCTTGCATGATATGTTGACGTTTTATTTATGCCATTTTGAGTGGATGCAACAAAGGCTTTTGTGATGGCATTTTTTTTTTCTGTTTATTGATTGATTTTCATAATCAGATTTAACTAACAAGTAAAACAGTAATTTGTTTTCAAATATTTGAAATAGGCAGTTGTTTAATGCTGGAAAATATAAAGAAGCAAATAATTCAGAATATGTAAATAATTTTTAAAAGCGTTTATACTTTAATATAAAAGGTGGCTTTTTGTGTGAGAAACTTTAATTATCTCCGTTATTCCGATAGGTAGGAATAATAGTTGGTACTTGAGGACAGTTGTAAATAAAGCATACAAGTATCTAAATACTAGATAAATAATAATATTTTATATAAGTGGCTAAAATTGTGTTTTTTATTTTACAAGTGGGGAGTTTATAGTACGAGCCGAAGGCGAGTGCAATAAACCACATGAGTAAAAAAAACACATTTTAGTCTCGAGTTATATATAAAATTTTTTGTATCGCCATTCGAACTTAGAAAATAATTTTGTAAAAATATGCTAAATTCTATTGCTGTTTCCATAGAAACTAATAAGTTTTATTTAACCCCGTGAAATAAAATTCCTTTATCCAACACTTTCATATAAAGTGATCTTTATTGATGAGTTTTTCAAGGTATAAAGTGGCCCATAAGTCACTAGTGAGATAAAGTAGTGAGCTAAAGTATACTTTAGATCACTAGTGAGGTAAAGTGATTTAGTTACTAAAGAGTAATTTAATATATAAAAGAGTCCAATTTATTGATTGTCTTTATTATACGGAAAATTAACAAAACAAAGAATCCATGCACTATCACATATTTATTTATATTTATGTTAACATTTATTGTCATCATATTCGATTTTTCACAAAGAGATCTGCTCTCCTGTACGCAATTTTTCTCTATACTAGTAACGACGTCTGTATCGCCTGACTCGTTGCGCTGCTCTCCCTGTATTTTTTTAGCAATAATAATCTTGTTTGAGACTGAATCTTCCAAATAACCCTCCGCCACGATGGATGATTTCCACCCACCGTGACGTTTAAGGGTGGTAATGTCACCCCCAGCATTGGCCAAAAGAGTTGCCGAGGAACGGCGCATGCTATGGCGAGTATACAAATATGCATTATAAATAATCAGCTACAATTCTCGGAATTATTGAGAGCTTATTTAATCCAACGCATTGGACAGTGCACTTTCCCCTTTGAGAACCTACGAAAAATTTTTTGTGGGACACATTTTGTGGTCTTAAAGATACATATTTCCTAATCAAATCAAGTGGGTTTACCGAAAATTCTTCATTTAAAACTGTGAAACTTCTTGATTTATTCGTCTTGGTATATGGTATGGATATATATAGATATTGTTCTTTATCTTTTATATCTTCGACTCTTAAGTAGGTCAGTTCACCGCAACGGCAGGCACCGCAAACTCCCAATATCAATGCAAACTAAAAAAACCGAAACAATTAAATACATAAAAGCAAGAATATCATAACAAACACCTACCTTTGACATAAGATGCTCATCGTCAGGGGCACCCATCAAATATTGCTCTTTCCAAAATTTTGGCCTTTTTGGGTTTGAAATTTCTTGATCGGCTTTTTAAGTATGCCACAAGTTTTCCATATCTTGTTATATCAAAGTTCCTGTATACTTTTAATGTCGTCTTTATCATAGAATATTTAGTCCACATCGAAGAAGGTACAATTTTTTTATTCAAATATAGAAAGTAAGCGAGAAGCACTTCTTCGTTTACAGCACTAACTCCTTTTTTCTTCATCCAATTTTTAAATTGTGGATATTCTTTAAATAGGTTACTTTGGACTTTTCTGGAATTAAATTGGCTGTAGCTTCTTTGGCTTCTTGCAAAATATCGGTCGAAATTTCCATATTATATCTGTCACAATTTTCCATTTTGATGCTAATTACACAATGTTTATTAAGCAAACCCCTGATTACAAATACAATGGATAACAACCACAGCTTTCTCGGCACATCCATTCAGAATCTACTTCGCGATAAGCTACTTGTATTTTATATTTTTAGAGAAACACTGTTGACTTTGACATTGACAACTTACAAAAAATCGATGACATGACATTTTAATAAGTTTATTGTTTGTCACTGAAAAGGCATTTATATGAAAGTGTTGGATAAAATGCTGTATTAGACATGTGAGTTATTACATATAAGTCACTTAAGAAAAACTTTTCTTGCGTGACTTAACATAACTCACTTGCCTAATAAATAACTATTATTTCACTCTTTTTTCTTTATTTTACACTTGTCAATAATGACATTTTTTTGATTCATTGAAACTTTCAAATAAATATCATTATAGGATAAATATGGCGTTACAAAAATGTTATTTACATAACTCCTAGTTTTATTGTTCTACCACACTAAGCTCTCATTATTACCCAATGTCCATTATAAGTTGCCATTGCGAAACTCCAGTTTGTAAAGCTTTTGATTTTTATCATGCTTTAGGTTTTGGCCAGCTTTTAGCAAATTTGCCCCACTATGCGACGGTGAAATTTTATTTCATAATTTTTATCGAGATTTTTTAGAGGCGGTTCCATTTTATTAAAAAAACTTTGTCTTGATTTACAAATCAGGTAGTTAGTGTACATAAATCATAGCAATCAGTTAGTGATTTTCGTTTGGGCAATCAGTTTATTAATAAGTTCAGTCTCCTCCTTGCTTTCACCTAGATATCTTTCTAGTGTTATCCAACGTTGGTTTTATCCTTTATAGGTTGTAAATATTTTATTTAATGATATATACTTATAGTAGTATTTTTCATTTTATGTTAAATTTATTCAACATAAAAAGTGAACCCCAATATAACCAACGATAAAATAACGCTTACATTTCGTCCGTATCGAAAATTGAATCTTAGGTGTAAAATCTTCTGTTCCATAACCATATCAATTGGCTATATGTAAGCTGTAGCATAAATTGGACACGTCTTATAGGAGGATAACGATTTAACTAACGTGTCGTAAGCGGTTCGAGATGAGAGCATGAGAGGGAGGATATTCTTAAAATGATGCGCTGATCTACGAAACACGCGTCCATTTTCAGGCCAGAGTCTATATCGGAAATAAGTTATATTTTACTTTAGCGAATAATATCAATTAGAAGTCAAGAATATCTACAATAAATAACTAACGTTCTTTACAGTTTTATATTAAATAGTTGGCGTTCATATGGTTTTAAGAAAAATAAAAAACAAAATGACTAGTGACCCTGACGGCGTCCCTGCGTTCTTATTAAGATCACGATAGAATTTTTGCATTATTTAACGAAAATTTTTATACCAAACTTAAAATTTGATCAGTTTCCTCTTTTATGGAAATGCTCCAATTTTTAAAAAGGAGACAAATCTAATATTTCAAATTATCGTGCTATCTCTATAATCTGTAATTTTGCTAAAGTACTTAAAATTTATTTTATTCATACGGGAATATTTACAGTAAGAAAATTACATTAATATTCACCAGCATGGTTTTATGAAGAGACGTCTCGCAACAGAAATCTACTATGTATCGCCATACTCGAATATTTAGATGAACAATCACTAATGGATGTAACTTACACGATGTTTCTCAATTTTGGACAGACTCAACCATGAATGGCTCTTTAATATGGGACATTCCGAGAATTTTATATCTCCTGTTCGGTCTTTTTTATATCTGTCATACATCCAACAGATATAAATACATTGCATTTAATGGCTTCTGTCGAATACATTGCTACCTCTGTATAGTTCAGCTACCTCTCTATAGTTCAGTTACCTCTCTATAGTTCAGTCGAATTGTAATTTGACATGGCGAAAATACATAACCACGATTTTATTGTTTTAAGTTAAGGGTGGACATCGCGTAATAGCATATACAAGCCCTTATAGCGTGCCAACTGATGTCATACCGGATAAGGGAGGTGGGGGGGTCGTAAAGTTGAAAAATCGGTTTTTCGCGTTTAAATAGAAGGCTAATAATCTGAAAGAAAAGTTCAAATGGGAAAGTTAAAGGTATTAAAAGAAACGTATAAAATGAGCCCCCGAACATTAAGATAGTTTTAATAGGTCAGGAGTAAATTAAAAAAAAAAAAAACGAAATTTTGAAAAATAAATGTAATTTCAGCAAAATTTTAGAAAAATTTTTGAAATTTTACTAAAGTATGTGCTATATGCTATATGCCATGCTATAAAAATTTCAGATCGATATCTGCAATATTTGTTGATAGATTCAATTTTTTGAAAAAAAATGGTCTTCGAAAAATGGCTATAAGTACTTCACTTTCTGTCAGATTTTGCTATGATAAGAAAAATTCTATGCGTCGAGAGTTGCTCGATAGATAAAAACAACCTTACATGTTACATAAAGGGGGGAATATTTTACATATTCAGTCCACAATTTAAAATATTTCTACATAAGATAAATTATATTTCATTTGAGACTATAATGATATTATAAACTTATAGGATATCATAAACTTTCGATTGATTTTTCCTAGAAATAGTATATTTTCTTATTTACATTGCTACTGATCAGTTTTAATCTATTAAATCTTTATACAATTTATAAAGCTACCCAAGTCTCCCTTTTTCTCTAAATTCCAAAAAAATACAGCCAAATATAAACCATTTTAATAAATGTTCATCTTCCTTATTTGACAGCCTAATTTCTAATATACTATATAAATTTTGATCATGTTTTAATTTTATATTGAACTTTTTAGCAAGTTTATCTACTATCCACCCCCATATATTTTCTGCATTTTTACATTTTTTAATTCTGTGCATAATTGTGTCAACAGGACCATTACAGTTTTTGCATATCGCAGTAGTTGCTAGATTATGACTTGTTATTTTTATATTTAAGGTATTCCATATTTATTTCCAATTATAGTTTTTATTTTTATTCTCAATTGATGGAATTTTGGCATTCATTCGTATTCCAGCATCGTATAATTCTTTTGTTTTAATTTTATTACTACTATTTATAAATGATATATTTTTACAGAATTTAAAAACAGCTTGATACTCTTTTGGAATATATTTTTCTTGTGTGTTATTTTCAAAAATTTTGTTTACGCTTGATTTATATGTTACTCTGACCTCTGTATTGAACCAAGATTGAAATTGTGTTTTAACAAAGAGCGATTTGGCTTTAATGTCTATATTTATTAGTTTTAATCCACCGTTACTTTGGGGCATATATAATTGATCTCTTGCTACTCTATACAAGGAACCGGCCCATAAGAATTTACCTATTTGCATTACGATTTTTTGGCTATATTGTGCATTTAAGGGGAGCACCTGTGTTAGATACCATAATTTTGACAATGTATATGTATTAATATACCATATCTTACGAATTAGATCAAGGTATTTACCAAAATCTCTATAATAAAATAAAATGTGATTTGTATGTTTTTAATTAAATTTTCCCAGTTTTATTTTACCATTTCACTTATTTTATTTTTAACATTTTTAATGTGTCAGTGTGTCTAAAGTATGCGTTTACATCATTGCCGTCATTTTGAATATGCCAATTACCAAGAGTTAGTATATCCGTTTCATTTGAATTCAACCTTGCATTGGATCCTTTTTCATAAATATCGATAACAGTGATTATGCTTTTTACGTCCTGACAGTCGTTTAAATAAATTGTCACATCATCTGCATATGCAGAACAAGTGTGTCTACGATTGTTCGATTTTATTCCATCTATTGTGAAATCTACTAACCTTAATGGTTGAATGTACATGATATTTCTAAAATAGGAAACTTCCTAATTGTCGGAGGAACGGTTTTTGTTGACGCACGGATTTGAACTCGTCTTGATCATTTTATGAACGTGTTACAGATATGACTCATGCTTCTCTCTCCTATTCTGACACCGATTTAAAATTAATTGTTATCATTGCAAAATGCATTTTTTCACCCAAACTCAGCTCTATTACATAGATAGACTATTAAACTAGTTGTTCGCCAAGTTTCAGCTCTTAATGTTTATTAATAAACTAATTAGGAATTTAGTTAAAAAAAAAATCATTTCGGCTTCTAGTAAGGCTGCGCTTTTTGAAAATGTGTGAAAAAACCCCAGCAACGAAGATATGAGAACGATATTGCAATATCTTCATTTGTTTAAAAGTTATTAGCAAAAAACGTACCTCCAAAATGTGACACTTTTTCAAAGCTATTTGAAGTTGAAAATAATGCAAATTTGATTTACCATTAATGAAACCATAAAATTTAAGTCTGAAAAAAAAATGGGGTCCGGATCAACCCTCTACGACAACGGGAACTGGGTGAATTTGTATTTTACATTATTTATGTTTTTAATAAACAAATTAAATATCTCTTAAACTAATCAAAATTTTTTGATGAAAATGCTGCGATCATCTGGGCTGAGGCTCGATTACGTCACAATACATGATTCCGCCAACAGCGAGCGGGCGCGGGCACCTTTATACTTGCTGGCAGACACCGGCAGTTTATAGCCAGCTTGCATTTGAGAGCCGCAAAAATTGCTAAAACGTGCAACTTTGGCACGTTTTAGCAAAATAAAAGACATATTTTCAAGTTTCAAGCCCTAAAGTGCTTTTGTTATGAATGAAAAATATTTGCAAACTTCGAAAAGTTTCGCGGTTTTTTGTAATTATTTAAACATATTTTCAATCGTTTTAAATGAAACACATTTCAAAGTAACCTTTTTTTTAAAGTTCTAAAAGTATCTACAAATTGAAAAACGTTTCGCTAAAAGTATTTGAGTTATCTTTAAAAAAATCGATTTTTTTAGAATTGTTCAACAATAAATCTTTAAATAAACAATGTTCCGGCGGTCAAAAAGTGGATCAAATTAAGGGTCATGTTCGTAATCAATAAAACTATCGTTTAATCCACGTGGCATCCTGAATCGAATTACAACAAATTTTAGTCTTTTTTTGACTAATTCTACTGGACTAATAAGGATGTCCAACCTATCAACTTAAAACAATAAAATCGTGGTTATGTATTTTCTCCACATTTTAATACTATTCGTGACAATTCGACTGGACTACTAGTTCCGCTCCTTAGTTTTAGTCATCAAGTTAGGTAAGAAAGAAGGTTCATTTTCTGAGTAGCACGAGATAGGCATACAAAAACTTTATTTTTATTCCATTTTAAAATTTTTAAATTATATAAAATAGAACCTAAATGGCTAGAAGCTTGCTTTCCCTGATTTTGATTTAACTTTAAATGCGTCAAATCTATTATTCCTCCATGAAGAGGGTTACATATATTGAATAAATAAAACAGATTTTTGTCTATACCCTCTATAACTGTATCTATTATGTGTACTTAATACACGAAACTCTCAAAAACCTTCACGTTGTGTGGCATGAATTTCTGCAGTTGTTAATAGTCTATTGATTGCAATAAGTCTGCTGTAAATGGCTTCGCTGTACGTACAAGTTGCTAAATCATGTTGACAAGAACGGAACTCTGCCCGTGTATGACATATATTTGCCTACTATAAGCTGAAGACGACCAAAAACTAGCAACTAGCATGAAGATGGTAATGTGTCGCCATACAGGAGATCGTTGACGTGAATAAATCTCCGACTGTAGCTTATTGCAATTATACTTCCTGTGCTACATTTGAAATAATTTTAGCAATTCCACTACAAACTAGAACCTCTGTTATTTATTTATTTGCATATAATTATATTGGTAACAACGTTAGTTATATAGAGTAAATATTCAAAATTTTGCTTTGTTGTTTCAGTATTGGTAATATCGTGGTTTTAAATTATTATAGAACTGAATCCATCGCGAGTTTCAACGTCTAAATTGTTGAAATGGGTCGTCAACCAAACTCTGTCGCATAGAATCCAGATTATTGAACTGAACCTCAACTGAACTTCGAGTAACCGAACGTGCACATTACCCAGATCATGTCGAAACTGTTGAACTAAGCCATGAGTAATAAATAAATAAATAAGTAAATAAATAAATAAATAAATAAATAAACACCTTTATTGCCCAACAAATCACAATAAATCCAATTATAGGACAAAATTAATAAGTAATATTAAACTAAGCTAAACTAACCTGTGTTAAAGTTATGGGTCTTCATATTACGTTGTAATAAATAAAAACTGACATCAAATTACTTAAGTTGAGTTAAGTGTAAGCAGTATAAGAGGATCAATAGTAACAAAAAGTAACGGGTAAAAAGCAAAAAGTGAAAATGTAAAGGAAAAAAAAAAGAAAGGAAAATTAACAAATAGAATTACAAAACGGATTAGATTAATTAAGTCATATAAGCAAGGTAGTTAAATTGCCATGGTCTCCAACCATTTCAGTTAGCTCTTTTAATTTATTGTGATGTATCTCACAGGTCATGGAAACGTCATTCACACTATTGCACTTTGTATATATGAGTGACCGTAACAATATATTGGTTCTGGCTACAGGTAAGTGAATTTTCGACAGCCAGTTCTTGAGCATTATGAAATGGATATCAAATCAAGGAATCTTACTCTAATTTAGATCTCACATAGGAGAAATAAAGTGTTTTTAATGCAGTGAGGTCATCAAAATTATGAGAGCTTTAAATTATAAAGCCTAACATTTTATCAACTGACTTTGAATAAATATACAATCTTCAGCACTTTTTACAGCATGGTAAATTTTGAGCCCATCAGCAAATAGCACTTTTTCACAATCAATAATCTGTGCCAAATCATTAATGAAAATCAGGAATAGTAAGGGGCCAATATTAGATTCTTGGGGTACTCCAGAGTTAGCAATGAATTGTTTAGAATCAAACCCGTTGTAAGATACATACTGAATTCTGTTGATTACGTAGGACCTAATAAGTGCTATAAAGGGAAATTATTTAGCTTTATCAAAACTATTCCGTAGTCGATGCGACCGAAAGCGGGTGAACTCGGTATATATAACGTCAATATGTCCATGATTATTAATTATGGAAGCCACGTATTGGGAGAATACTGCTAAATTTGTTACAGTGGAGCAGCTTTCCATAAATCTATGTTGGTGTTGTGAGATTAGGTTTTTTTACCGCAGGATAAATATAACTATAGAGTGATATCTCCAAAAGTTTTGCAAAATTGCAAAGAAAAGAAATGGGTCTATAATTAGTCATTTGAGAAGGATCGCCGGATTTAAGTATCGGGCATAGTCTCGCGATTTTCCAAGTATCAGGAAAGACAGAGGTTTTAAGAATGATGTTGAAAAGAAATAATAGAGGCGTTATAAAAGCATATCTTTTAGCATTTTGCATATTGAATATTGAGCATATCTTGGTAAAAGCAATGTTTTACTAAGAAACGATTTGGTCATGACCTGATATCATTGTGTTTTTCAACTTATTGGCAGAATTCAGTAAGTCCCTTTCAGTAAATTCGCTGATTTAAGTATATAAGGGTAGCTAAATAGTCAAAGACAATTAAGTAGGTTAGTTGAAGATGAGTGGACACTACTAAAATAATCACTAGATTGTAGATTGTTTAAGATTGGCCCTGAGTTGGTCTTTCTTTACCTCGACCTAAAAGGTATTTTGTGAATTACTCTGCATCTAGTTGTTGCCCAGGATTCCAAGACTTTTTGCAAAGCTTGTGATTTTCCTTGAAGCTAATTTCCCTATGTCCTCAGGCGTTAATTCCACCTGTTCTAGGTAATTTAGCATAATGCGGATTAGCACCTTGCATTCACAAAGCATATGTTCCGCAGTTTCAGTTGCAGCTTCACAGTATCTGCATTTGTCATCTTCTGCCATGCTCATGTTCTTGAGAAGATATCTCAAGGGGCAATGACTAGTTAGAAGGCATATGATCAGCCTTGGGTCGGACTTTTCAAATTCGAGGAGCCTTGCGACTTTCTTTGTTGAATAGGTTATAAACCTTTTCGCTTGTCTTTGACCTGTAATGTTCCTCCAGTAGGACTTCTTTTATTCCTTTTCCCATTTTAGGACCTCCTCCATTATGTGTCCCTTGGATAAGTCACAGAACAGTTCGGGTCGAAAAAACGAGGCTTCAGCCCCTTTTCTTGCGAGGCTATCAGCCAATTTGTTGCCTTCTATTCCCTCATGTCCTTTTTTGCCAGTTGCTTGAGGGATTGTCTGCATTCCCAGGCAATTTTTGACTCGAAAGTATAGGACCTGAGAGCCTTCAATGCTGTCTGGCTATCTGAAAGTATATAGATCTTTGCCCTTCGAGTGCCTCTGTTTAGTCACACATCTGTGTACCAGATGTGTGACTCTTTCTCCAACCGCAGTGCTTCGACCCTACCCGCCTGACTGCTTTCAATCAGCACATCAAACGGGTAGTCAAAGTCATGCTTGATTGGCATTGAGTCAGTGGGTTTGATCATAGATTCGAATTGGATTAACTCCAGAATCCTTAACCCTTTCGAGACGGCAACGGTTTTAGTACGCCAGGCCGCACAGACGGCAGCGGATTGCGATTACGGATTTGTCCGTTTGCAGCCGCGAACTTTCAGATATGTACGGCTCCCAAACTCAATATTTTTATGAATTTAGGGGAAATATCAATAAAAAAAAATGCTAATAATAGAAATAAAACTTGTATTTACCAAACATAAAATATAAATATATAAAATAACAACTAAAAAAAAAAAAAAAAAGAGCTAACGTTGGGAGAAGTAAGAAAAGGGTCGAACTAATAATGTGTAATAGGCGGATACGTATATTTCAAGTAATTAAGTGCACGGCTGACCATCACGAAATTTTTTTGCGGATTCGTCCGTTTCCCGCCGCGAAATAGTTAAGTGATCAACCAGGTCGCCTGGTCTGAATTTAAGCGCCTGATGCAGCCTTAAGGCACTAAGTGCTGCCTCCTTCCTTACATGCAAATGCAGAGGAAGAAAATAATTACTAAATCCGTTAACTGTGGATTCAGAGGCTTTAAAAACTACATCGCTGTTAACTACTTTACCTGGCATTCTGGTTTGTTGTTTTTTTTTTTTAGTGAATGTGAGTCCAAAATTGGCGACATTAACCTTTTAAATTGCTCTAAATACTGAGCTAATTTTATTTGTTTGTGTTTTTTACGGTAATAACTTTTTAGTTTGATATTATTGATTATATCAGGGATATACCAGGATGGATATTTACGCTTAAAGTTAACAAAAGTTAAGATCATTAGCCTTACCGGAAATTATTTTTTTTAGCATCATTATTATTATTATTAGAGAAGTTAATATTATTACCAGTAATTGAGGCATTGATCCGTAATGAGGGGTTATAGAGATCTTCACTGATAAACGGAGCTGAGACTTGACGTACTTCTCAACTTAAATTACTAATGACCAGATCCAATAACTCACCACTACTGTTGCAAACATTATTTAACTGTTTTAAGTTACTCAAATTAAGAAAATTCTGCATTTTCTGACATTTAGCGTCGTGCCTAGTAGGTTATTAAAGTCTGGAATATTGAGTCTCTCTCTCTCTCTCTCTCTTATCCTGAGTTAATACAATATTTTCAAACATCTCCAGGAAGTTTTCAAAATCTGCTGATAGCTCTTTGGATTGGAATTGAACATCGAATTATGCGATTTGTGGGTACTGAGAGGCAGAGGCAGATTCGGGTATGTAAATAAAATATTTCTTTGGTATGTCAAATGTTTACAGAATTTCAGTAATCTAATTAGAATTACTATTGATGTAGAAGCATGTAAGAAATGACTGTTATTCATTTTTAAGAGGAAAAACTAAAATTAGAGTACTAATATAGACACATTACATGTAAAATATATAAAAACTTGCTTCAACAAGGAAGAGTAAAGGTAGTCCATTCTTTTTGGAAACTACTATAAAATTATTTAACTTTGAGAAAATCGAAGTAGACAAACTTTCCTTTAATTTGGTTGCTGATGTTAGCTGTCTTAATGCGTACAACTTTAAAAATTACAAACTTATTGTACATACAAATTAAACTCAAATTAATTAATTCTACCAGATTAGATGTGACTTAATATTACTTTAAATTATAAATAATGATTAAATTAAAAATTTTCTTTCCATTGAGTTACATGTATGGAAGATACACTCCAGATACACTTTGTAAACCCTTTGTAAGTGTTCAGAAGTCTGATAATTCCGAAATGGCTTCTCCTTTCATATCGCGATTCCAGATTTATGTAGGGGCAAACAATAAATTAACTGATAAATAAATTTAAAGGACTTTTATTAGTAGCTGCAATAAATTTCCTCATATAAGTAATCCACGGTCATGAAATAGCTTTAAAATCTGAAAAGCAGACATAAATAAAACAACCCAAAAGTGTTTAGAGTAAGTATAAGCTGGATGACAAGAGACTGAGGTAAAAAAAACCACCTTGCAATGAATAATACATCGAGTCTTATGGCAACCGCGTCGTTTGAGAAAATCTCATTTATTCAATCACTTCTTTTTTCAGGACAAAAGTGAGTAAGGCTTACGTCTAAAGGGAGAAGCGCCTAGTTTTTGCATGGATATAAGGAGTTCCTTAACTGCGTAACTCACCTTTTACTTTCCAGCTTTAAATTTAATACAGATTTTATATTCATTAATGGAAATGATCCTGCTTAGTAGATTTATTTTCATATGAATGGATCGGTGGAAATAAGTTCCTTAAGAAAAGCAAAAGATATTTGAATTTTATATCCAGGTTAAGCAATATATACGGTTATTTTAATTTTATCATAAATTTTAATGAAGCAAGTGCACACGTCGAAAGTTGATTTATTAATGCAAATTAGATTTACACAAAAAATTCACTTACATTTTTTTGTTAGTCGGTAAAAAAAAACAAATGAGTAAATCAAAATCTTTTTATTGTGTAGGTTTTTCCTACTTGAAAAATTTGAAGGACGAAAAACAAAATTATGTTAAAGGTTTGTTTCTGTACTACTGTCTAATAAAATTCTGTTTATGCCATAGTTTTACAGCCGTAGTAGTACAGTAAATGAAGCTTTTAAATCCCAGCCCGAAAACGATGTAATGAATTTCCAAATTTTTTTCTTCAACATACTTCATAAAGTATGTATATAAGAATATATATTGTCATTTTTGCTGCTTTTTATATTTATTTATACACTTTTTTGCTAAAATACATGTTTTTCGAGATATTGTAAACTAATAATTGCAATTTTCACCCCCCAAAAACCTGTATTCCTAGACGTTTTTTTTTAAATTACTCGAAAAATGTGGACTTTAATAAAAAAATGCGAGTTTTAAGTAACAATTCAGATCCACTTGATTGGGGATGGAGAAAATGTTAAAGCTTTTACGAAAATAAATCGAATGGTTTCTTCTTTTTTTCTCCGATGTTTAGTTTTGGAGATGTGGCATTTTCAAAATGGTTCCGAAACGTTCAGAAAAAATATACGAAGTTAAAATCTAAAATTACTCAAAATCTACAACGATGAGAAACATTTTTATTCTTTTAAAAATTAAAGATATTAAAATTTTCTTTCGATTGAGACGTATTTATAATGAAAATTAAAAAAGTTACAATAAAAAAAGTAGCGCAGTTAAGAATTTAGGCGCCATTTTTTTTTAGTTTTATTACTCTAATTTCTTATTCAGTTTTTTTTTAAATGCTTCTAGGTATTGTTAATGCATATTATTACTAACATGCTCACATGCTTCAATGATTTTTCATTCCGTACCCATTTTCAATAATGAAAATTTTCATAATTTTTTGAAAAAATCGGGTTTTTTGGAAATTGCTCAGAAAACGTTTTTTTTTATAAAAAATGATAAGTGTACAAAAATAAAGCTTATAAAAAACGAATAGTCTGCTTTTTATTAAATTTTCCTACGACAAACTCTTCCAGAGATATAAAGGTATAAAGATGGCGCTTGAGCGCTTACGCAAGAAAATTATGCATTTAAAATTGAAATATGTCAAAAACTATAAGATTGATAAAAACATGATATGAGAACGAAATGAAGCTTATAAAAAAACGAAGAGTTTAGGTTTTTTTCCTACGACAAACTGTTTTACAGATATGACAGTTTGAAATAATGTTGAAACTGTTCAGTTTGTACGCGTATTTTAAATGTCTATAGTAGGTAGAGAAACGATCAATAGCCGTCTATTTTTCGAAGAATACGCAGAAAAAGCGAGTTGCATTGCACTTTAGCAGTTTAGAGTGCAGATTAAAAATGTTATTTAATTAGTTTACTTAATTGTATTAATTTGATTTATTTATAACAATCTGTATTTTTAATAAAATTAGACAATTACTATACTCTTTTGTGACCATTTTTAATCCACCATTTTTTTTATTTTAGACCTCATAATAATATTCAGCGACCTAAAAAACACGTATTAGGATTTTCGTGAATTTATTTGTAATATTAGAAGAATTATTAATTTTTCAGTATTTAACGTGAATTTATTTGTAACATTAGAAGGATTATTAATTTTTCAGTATTAACACGTTGACTGCCATGAGTATTCAGTTGAATACACATTAGGTGGGTCCAAGGCGCCACGTGTTTATATTAGAATACACATATAGGACAAAAAATACTCGTGGCCTGGAGGACCCAACTACTGAATTTGGTGCGGCAGTCAACGTGTTAAGGGTGGTTTCAACCATTAATATTTTCGTTTTTCCTATGTTTTGATCTCATAATCATATTCAGCGACCTCGAAAACATAAGTACATGGATTTTCGTGATTTTATTTGCTAAATTAGAAGACATTGATTTTTCAGTATTTAAGGGTGATTTCCACCCTTAATATTTTCCTCTCATAAATTTTGAAGTCACACTCATATTCAGCGATCTCAAAAACATAAGTATATGGATTTTCGTTAATTTATTCGTGAAATTAGAAGAGTTCTTAATTTTTCAGTTTTTATGGGTGGTTTTAAAAATAAAAAGCAGGTAATGCGACAATATAGATTTTGAAGTACGTATTTTATAAAGCATATTGTGAAAACAATTTAAGAAAATTCCTTTCATCGTTTTTGGACCGGGAATTTTACCATTTTTATTGCTTCGCTTACTGTACTATAGAATACCTTTTTATAATAGTAGTAAACTAAAGTTTAAATTTATTATAATTTATTTAAATTTACATTTACATTGTTTATGAAATATAACAAATTCTATTGCTTATTATTATTATAGACTTAGCAATGAAGTCTGCTACAACTCAGAGTCTAAACCCCAACAAGGCATACGAGAGACTCCTAGTACGGGATTTTCCTTAAAATATGCGCTGTTCCCAATAGTGCACTCTTCTGCACTTCTTGTGCACTCTGTTGACCAAGCAGTTGTTGTAGGCTCCGGTCACGGTACTTTTTGACATTTTCAAGGTATCCTACAATTACTGGCACGACTGTGGTCTTTGCATTCCGCACTCTGCTAACTTCTATTTAAAGGTCCTTGTACTTGCTCAACTTCTGTTTTCTTGGGCATTACATGGTTATAATTCGGGATGGATACATCGAAGAGCAAGCAGGACTTCTCCTTTTTATTATGTACGACGATGTCTGGTCGATTTTCGCGAATTTCTCTGTCTGGTATAATCGGCACGCTCATATAAGTGTGATATCGTTGGTATTGATAACCGTCAGAGGTATACTCATAACATTATTGCGGCACCTATATAGTGTGTGCGTATATGTATGTGTGTGTTTGCACATGACCTAATGGAGGTACCCAGTCACCCTGTTATATCGGTGAATGTACTCACGCCAACATAGTACGTCCCGCACCACGTAGCTGACAGACTCTTTTGCTACAGGAGCGGGACGTACGACATCATTTTCTTAATCCGAAAAAAAAAAATGTTTCGTTCAAAATTTTTTTTATGAGCCAAGGGGAGAAATCCGAAAAAAAAACATTTTTTTTGATGAGTGGGGAAGAGAAATTTGAAAAAAAATTTTTTGATGAGCGGGGAGGAGAAATCCGAAAAATATATATTTACAGAAAAAAAAACAGGCGCCGACCAGGAACTTTAGTCTCCCGGGGCCCCGGTTTGCCCTGCAATAGTTACGCCTCTGACTACAGGGCACATTCTGCACTTGCTGTCAAAAGGCTGCTTCAAGATCATTATCTTGTGGTATCTAGTATTTAGCGCTTGATCCTGCGCTGCTATTATCAAGCTATCCGTTTCCCCCCTTCAGGCCTGAGCCACTTCGTAAACGACCTTTTGCCCATTGCCAGTCGATCAAGGTCGCGGAAAATTCTTTCATACATCGACTTTGAGAAGATTGCTTCTGCGTTCCTTTTTCGATGCTGGCTTTAATTTTCTTTTTGGCGTTTTCGTCAGAGGTTTCGGTACCCAAACATTATTCCTGGATTTTACGTGCTTCTTCTGGATGGAAAAAACTTCTTACCCCCATCTTACTCTTTAACTAGTCGTGTGAATTTTTCCTCCCCCTGTTCGATACACGCGCTCAGTTCCACAATATAGGAGTCATAAGCAAATTCTAGGTCTATTAATTCACGGCCGTCGTCCTTCCTTTTAACATATAACCTGTGCACATCTACTTTCGGATGATGAATTCCACCCATTCTTAGGATTTTTCTCGCCTTCCTATCCATTTTCATGATGTCGCTTTGAAGCCAATAGACAATTCCAAAGTTGTAGGTAACTACGGGTACAGCAACAGTATTTATTGCTGCGATTTTGTTCTTGGTGTTTAGATCTGTCTTAAGAGCTTGCCTAATGCGACGGCAGTGATCCCTTGCAACCCCTCTTCATCTCTACACTACTCAACACCCAGGTACTTGTGTGTTTCCCCCAAATCTATACTTCGTATTGCAGATTGATCATTCAGTATGATGTTTTGACTTTTTACATGTTTACCTCGCTGGAGGACTACTAAGCAATTCCATTACTGAATGATTTGACGATGTCCATCACTTGTTTTAGTTGAGCTTCAAGAGGTTGTTTACTCTTTTGTCACTACTAATTTCGAAGCCAACTCTTTGTTTCTTTAGTTGGTTTTAGAGGGGGACGAGCGCTAGGCAAAACAGAAAAGGCGGGAGAAAATCTCCCTGGAGAGTTCCTCTTTTAATTTACATGTTCCCTGTTCTTATGTGAACTTTTTATTATTGTTATCATTTTTATTATTATTGGTATAATGGTTAATATTTATAAAACAATGATTGTTACTAGAAATGTCCATCCCTACAATTTTTGCTTTGGTTTTGGAGTCTTTAAGGTTGACTATAAGGTGCGTTTTAAAATCTGTGTTGTGACGAACGTCACTAATTCTTGACAACTGCAGGTACCAGCCGTACCAAATATGAGACAATCTAACACAAAATATGTTTTTGTAGATATTCAAAACAAAACGTTGTTTATACATTCATACTTTGTTAAATACGTAATTGTTATTGTCTAATTCAATAGAAATTGCATCTGTATGACTCTTGGTCAATATAAGGAATTTATTTGGTTCATATCCTTCTCCATTCACTTTCAAGAAAGAACTGACACTTGAAAATTTACTGTCAGTTCCTTTACGTAGATCTTTGGTCAATCATAGTATGGAATATTTGCTTCATAGTGTTCTAGACTTAAGCACGACAAAAATTAAGAAAGTAAAAGAATACTGCCGAAGGAATTAGTTCTTCCACATTTAGATTTCATATCTAAGTACGAAACGCGTATAGTTCGAGCGCAGTTATTGATTCATTTAAATGAATTTGTATTTTGATTTTACGTATGAAAAGAACAATTGGAAAATATAAAAAAGAGTGATGACACATCTGTGGGTATAGGGCTTTATTTAAAAAAAAGAATCATCAAAATCGGTCCAGTGAGAGCCGCTGGCGAAGCCGGAGAAGAAAAACGTGTTGTATTTTAAATATATGTATAGATTTTATAGACTTTACTCAGTTTTTAGATCGGTCCTTAAAGGATTAGAGACGTCCTGAAAACTATATTTTGAACATTGAAGGAGAATTTAGTAACATGTCTTTTAAAATTAGAAATAAAAAGGTACAAATATCTAGAGCATTAGACTCAAAGTAGAGTAAACATTATTAGAGATGCGACGTGTGAAGTGTATTGTTTGAAACACATTATCTTCTATTTAATATTGCATAGTCCATACTTCAAACTTCCTGGACATACACGTAAAAGTTAGTCTGTATTTTTGTTTGGCAGCTAGAGTTATTGTCTAGGGGCAAAAAGCTGTTAATAAATTTAATTAATCAGCATGTTTTTAACCCAGACAGGCAGAACTACACCGTACAAATTGCATATTGCCTCGAGGGCGGTAAGTTAACACGTTAACATGTAGTGCACATTTTACTAAATAGAGTTTTAGTTGATACGAGTTTATATTTAATAAATGGATTAGTGGTAACTTTTCGGTTTACATTACTGATATTAGAGGAGAATTCACCGTCGTTCGTCTGAAGGACGTGGCACTACTACGTATGAAGGGCGAAAGTCGCCTTCCTCTTTTAGCTTGGGGTGACTAATTTCTACTCTCCGTCGAGTTCAGTTTGGTCATAGGAGACGAAATAGGATGGCATGGTATCATGTAATAGAGCAGAAATGTATCTACTGTGGATTACTTATTGCTTTCTCCAAAGTCTCCGCCTTCTTACGATGCACTGGCCTTATTTCTAAACACTGTTTATGGATCTACTACTTCTTAATATCCTAATCACTTTGATAGAGTTCCTTCCCTCAGCATTTGTAATCTGATCGATGTCCTCAATAACGGACCTGTGGACCTTTTGAGGGCCTTCAATTGTCGACCACACAAAAGCTCCCGAGAGGTTAAACTTAATCGTTTAATCAAGAAAATGCAAGAATTCAACTAATACCATTTATTGAGGTAATTAAAGCATACAATAAATATATACAAGAACGTGTATATAATGTGTAAAAATCTGTCTACTAAACATTGCAAAAGCGGACGCGTCCTTTAAAGGACGTGTATCTCAACCAAAATACAATAGAGTATGTAGTAGCAATCGACTTGTCACAAACATATTCAAAATTTCCTAAAACACTACGAGTGCAATTTGACTTGGACTAACGTTAAAATTCGCCTACTAAAAATTTTGGTTTGCTCGTGGCTAGCTTTATAATTCGAATACAGTACACACAAATTAGACCAAAAAAGGACGAATAGAAGAAATAATTTACAAGGTGTTTATATTTCGGATATGAACTCCCGATGGGGGTAGAAATGATGGTCCTAAGGGTTTTCACCTGCCCAGTGGATGAAACATCCCTTATAATGCGGAAAACCACCCCCCGATGGTGACTTCATGTTAGTTTATCTCATTTTTCTTACTAACCGCCGCTCGGACGAAAAAAGGGCCTAGGAGAAAAATACTTGTCCCTAAATAGGGAACTTGCCCTAAAAATAAAATTGAATTAAAATACCCAAAATCGTAAACTAACATCATTAAAAACCCCATAGACAACAAAAAATTAAAAAAAAATCCTTCCAGAAATATAAGCGATTAAAATCTGCCGAATTTTACCCAGTCTTGAAACGTGCCGTCAAAGGGTGAAAGTCGAATGACGGCGTCAAGCGACACCGATTTTGCTTTGGCTTTAACAATTCCGCATGCGCATCCACATTTGTCAGAAACAACTAGCAGTGAACACAACCTAACCTAAAATTTGAATACTACTCCATGTAAAACATCTTCAATATTCTGAAATGTCACAAAATGCTACTTTTGATTCGTTCGTACCGAGTCGAATTTTCGAATTTCGATGTGCAATTTACGATCAGGTTTATCTGGAAGACTTCCTCTTTACGTCGCGACATCATACGGCCGTCCCAATAGTATTTTTCTAAAAATATGAACATGTCAAGATTGAATGTTTTTGCAATTTTTCGGTTCTGAAATGTAAGCTGTTTTTTGCACTTTTTCGCAGATATCTCCGAAACGGAGGGAATTAGCTCGAAATAAAAAAATAAGGACAAACGAGTATTTTCCACTACGAATCAGTTACTACCAACAGAATTTTGATTTTTTTTTTTCGTTTCGAAGATAACTCCTGAAATGTCGGCCACGGAAAAAAATCGCAAATATTGAGCTTCTACAGTTGGCAACTTTTTAATTTTGGCTCCTACGCCAAAAGATTACTCTAACTAATTTAAATAGAACTAAATTTGGTAAAACTGTTTTTTTATTCTTCTTCGAATTCCGACAAAAATGAAAGAATTAGAGGGAGCGGGAATTGTGACCTTTTTTTTTTCGGTAAAATTTCTCCATTCTGTCACCGTAATTAATCGGTAATTAACTGAAATCGATCTCATATACAATGTTCATTTAACATCATGTATTACTTTAACGCTTCGTTAATCTCGGCCCTTCGAAACAAAGGTTTCTGAGAAAAAATATTTTTTTAAGATTTACATACATTCTATAGGAAAACGTGTAAAAATTTGTAGACAGCTTATATAGAGAGAATTGACTGAGCTTTCCGATACTTTTTTTATTTTTTCTCTAACATAAAAAACAAAAGACTTATGACCGAATATGCGGACGTCTCAAAGCCAACCGCCGCCCAGTCTATTAATTGGGGTGAAGACGTACGGCTAAAGTACGCCATCTGTTGGAAACCACGCAAGACTAGTTTCTACCTGGTGACGTCACTGTGCTTTTCGTGAGGAGTGGCTTGGATTTCAACTTTAATTATTTATTGCAAAGTAAGTACTGCGATTTAAGAGCGATATTCGGTGTGGCATGTTTTTATACATAAATACACACTTTAATGAAATTTAAAAAATGGGCAAGTTCCCCATTATACACAAAAAAACCTTCTATTGACCTTTCAGCTAATCCCTACTCAACACATGCAAATAACGTTCAAAATTAACAGTGGTTTGAATCGTTAACAACGAAATTACAAAGCAAAATCTCCGCTATAACGTGTGTATATTGCAATATTTATTACGATAAATTTTTATTAGTTTTTTCTGTTTTTTGCTAACGTGCACTTTGTTATTTGATATGGTTTCCACACCAATATGAGGTAGAGCTTTTGGACATCTTTTAATTGCATTTATCTGTGAATCTATTCTACTAACACTGATTTTGTTCGTTGATGAGGTCATCTACGGTTGCTGAATTTAAGCACTCTTAGCCATATGGTAGTTGAAACACGTAGTTGAGCAGCGCAATCCTAATGGGGTACAGCCGCACCATTTTTTGCAACCCTTTACCTCTTTTGTAATTGCAAGAAAGTTGAATTAAGAACATCGGAGCTGGTGGATCGGTGGTGAAAACGGATCATAAAATATTTCAGTCCCATTGCGTGGGCTCCAAATTTTCTCATCACGAAGATTGAATATCGTGAAGTAAACCATAGAAATGTTGCTGGAAAACATCAGATGTTGGCGACAGTCTTGATAAAATCATGGAATAAATTAATTGGCCGACTAACCAACCTATTGAATGAAGTAGATCTTTGATGACTTAATATTTTTCACTTTGAGGAGCTCTCTATAATGCAAGGTAATTTGTTCTCCAGCACTTTCTTCCCTCATTGAGGAAGGATTTTTGTATGTATGGACGCCGTCATCCAAACCTCTCCTTGCATTTAAAAAATTTATAGTTTGTGCTTTTCCTTTGTCGAAAAGAAAAAAAAAACAGAAGTATTATTGCAACCACTACACGCATGGGTAAACAGCGTGGTTTCTTTACAGTTTCACAAAACTTATAACTCGTAAGAACTGCACGTTTTCTTTTATATTTCCTTGAGCATCTCTTAAAAATCGGATAACTATCTTCAGAAGCCAGATCAATAATGAGCGTGAGAAAATCGATGTCCTGCCTTGCAATGACCACTGTCTCATTCGCATGAGATTTGTTAATGGCAGTCTGAATGATCAGGCGCATTGACACCATCAGCAGCAATAGTCGTTTCGTCCAATCGCATTGATATTTTCCATCAGTTATGAAATTAAGCGTTCCTATTGGCTAGAGTACTAAATAGTTTTTGAGTATCATTCTCATGCAGACGTGTTCTCGACGTTTACAAATAAATTTCATATAAGAGGTGTAAAGTCATCAAACGTATACTATTCATACCACATGATGAATTGGATTTGCTCCATGAGCAATAAATTTATTGTCACCAAAATCAAATCTTGGAACTGACCTGAATATATTATATAAAGAGGATTTCTTCATCTTTCGTATTAAGCGCCCTCTAGATTTAGATATGCAGCGTCATTCCAGATAGTGTACGCAGTGTTCGAAACTATGTCTTCGAGAGTAAACCCCATGATCGAATTTGTGGTTCCTGATGCGCGACTAATGTGTACTAATTGGTAACGCATGGTGTTTTATCAGTGCCGGTTTATGAACTTGTGCGCCCCTAGACACTAAATTCTTTGGCGCCCCCTTAGTGGCTAAATGAAATGGCGCCGAAGGCGAAAGCTAGTGTCGCAGGCAAATTCGTCGGAGGCGAAAATTTTTGGCTGGTAAACAAAATGGCGCCGCAGGCGAAAATTTTTTGCGGCACCACTTTGAATAGTTTGCCAAAACATGATTTTTTTGGGGTTTTTATTGCTCTTTAATTTTAATTTTGTTATCTTAAGACGAACCTGAACCAACCTACATTTGTTTAAAAGTAAGTACAAATGAAAAATTCATTTTTGTTATATTTTACTGAAAAACATAAGTATAGGACAAAAAAACAGCAAACAAAAAAGACTTGGAAAAAACGGTTCAACAGAAACTATACAACTAAAAAAGCCAACAAATAATAAAAAATATTTAAAAGTAAACAAATCTAGGTTCTGGAAATATATCATTAAATAAAACGAAACAAAATAAAAAATATTGTTTTTGCAGACTTAAAAAATCTTTTTTATTGCTTTCTTAGATGCAAACTGATCTAGTAAACTAGTTCACAAGTTCAAAGCCGTGTTAATGCTTGATAAAGTTCGTAAAAATATGAGTGAGGATTCATTGGATTCGGAATGACATGACGTCTAGAAAAACTTCGTACATAAACAATTGCAAAAGTTATAAACAAATGAAGATTGAAAAAATAACAAGTTTCGTTTTTTGCAAATAACTCGAAAACTATTAATATTTAAGAAATTTTAAAGAAAGATTCTTAAAGAGGAAGAAATTTCCAATAAAATATTAATAACAAATATAACGGCAATTTTTTTTTTCAAAAATACGTAATTTATCTATTTGTTTATAAAATTTATTTAAACAAATAGCAATAAAAATTTAAAGTTAATGTAATCTTATAGTATTTTTGAATATAAGAACCAATAATAATTAAAATTTAATAAAAAAATTTTTAATCTCACTTTTTCATTTTTTAGTTTTTTGTTAGGTTAAAAAATTAATAACTAATAGACTATAACAATTAAAAACATCGCAATGTCATAATCTCATAAAGTATAGTTGACATAAGGTCTCCATAAAGCGAAATAATTTTAGTGGCTTTTGTTTAACAATTATCCGACTTGAAATATAAACGCAAACTCTAAAAAAAAATTTATTAATTAACAATAGGCTCATTTTATGAAAAATCGGTGAAACATTTCTTTTCCAACGGGATATTGTTCCTTTAAGTATCTAAATAATACCATATTTTTTTAAAATTTTTAAATTAATATTTAATGACATAAAAAAATATTTTTACTTATTACAGCGGGTTTCAGAGCATCGTAACGGCTTAGTGTTCACCGCGCCGTTTTCAACATTAAATTAATATTATTAATATTAGAGGTAAAGTTTCGGGAGTTGGGACTTTTTATTGGAAATGTCTTCCTCTTTAAGAAGCTTTCTTTAAAATTTCTTAAATATTAATAGTTTTCGAGTTACTTACGAAACTCGTTATTTTTTCAATCTTCATTTGTTTATAACTTTTGCAATTTTTTATGTGTGGGTTTGAAACTTTTGCACATTTTTCTAGACGTCATTCTGAATCCAATGAGCCCTCACTCATATTTTTACGAGCTTTATCAAGCATTAACACGGCCTTGAACTTGTGAACTAGTCTATATTATGCTGTTGAAGTCTATTCTATCTAACAGGTCACTATTTAAGTGTAGGAGGGCTAATTCACTTAGTCTTTCGTTTTCTAACGAATTTCTTAAATAACTTTTTCTTTTTACATATTTTAATGTTGGAAAAGATCTCCCCTGTACAGTTCGTAACTGTCAAAACTTATAAATATTCGTAAAGCGACTTCTATGTTATATCTAATAAATTTTAGCATTTCTCCAATCCAAAATCTAATTAAATCCATCATTATCATTGTCCATTCGATGTTTGCTGTTCGCTTTTATGATGAATTAAGAATAGGTAGGTATTACAGGCGCCTCTGCATTTTATGTTTTAGATTTAAAAATTTCGTTTTTTTTCCAGAATTATTGTTATTGAGGATCGCCTTCGGCGCCCCTCAGAGCGTCGGCGCCCCTAGGCACGTGCCTAGTGGGTAAACCGGCACTATGTTTTATGTACTACAAAAACATCCTGACTAAATTACCCTTTTGGGGTGTAAGAAATTTTCAATTTTGTCTGCGATATGCGACATCACACGTTTAAAAATCATATCTCGTATCACGATTCTCAATTCAGCAATACGAATCCTGCGTACGTTAATCTACAACATAAAATTACACCTCTTCTCTTGTGTTAGCTAACTATAATACCTTCTAATGTTACCCTACTAACAGAGATAATGTTTTTTATGCTGAACAAACTGAAACTTGAAACAATACCCAAGTGAAAATTTTCCTCTACCTACGATACCAGATAACGTATTATCAAATCTCGCGCTGTTACACCAAGTTGTTAGACCCTTTTAATTATCTGCCAAGAAATACTATTTTATTAAAACAAAGTCTGAATGTAGTCCCTTTACGCTAATTATGTAGGAACAGATTTCATATAACCAGCAATTACTTGTGATGCTATCTCAGATTCACCCTTTTATTTCGAAATGCCGAAGGGACAAACAATAAATGCTGCACCTCAAATTTTATGCCGCCCTTCATATCGTAATGCTCCAGTCCGTGGATTAACTAATGTAAAGGTTTCCCTTGGGAGTTACATTAAAATAAGGTTTAATTTTTTCTGTTTTAGTCAGCTTTTTAAAGCGGAATGAATTATGATGTAAAACTCCGGTGCTACAGTTAAATTGAAATATGGTTTGTTATTTTGTGATATTCCAACGAGTTGGAATAATATTTATTCATATACAAGGTGTCCAGTAAACATTCTTGTAATGTTTACATAGCAACTTTATAATATTGGAAAAACATATTAATATAAAGTAGTTATGCCACCTTTATATAATAAATATATCAAATGAAACACTTAATTTAAAAGTAACATTTTTACATAACAACGATATAATATTGGAAAAACATATTAATATAAAGTAGTTATGCCAGTTTTATATAATAAATATATAAAATGAAACACTTAATTTAAATGTAATATTTTTACATAACAACGATATAATATTGGAAGAAAAAGTTAATAAAATGTAGTGCCCGTATAACCATGCGATATAGGTTTATTTCGTCGACAGAGATTCATCAAGATACTATGTACATCTGTACCGACAATATATTTACCAAACCAATAACTAATTATTTTTTTAATCTATATACAGATATATAGATTCTATATCGTACCTTTTACCTGTTTTATTTAGGCTTGCCTTTATGCATTAGATGTAATTCCTGCGTCCTATATTTAGCCTCTATATTATTTCTAAATATGATATCTATATAGAATCGTGATTTCGCATAAAGAATATCTATACAGACATGGCAAAAGAACTATATACACTTTATAAGTTATATCTTTACAAATTCTTACGGCATCGTTTGACGTTTATGAATTAAGGATGTTTTGCGGCCTGTTTGTATACCGCCTATTTTAGATATTGTAGATGTGCATTCGGCAAGTTATTAATATATGTAATAATGTTTAAAAAATCGATTACCTACTTGTCTTTTTGTCGCACACTGTTTTAAATATCATGTCATTATTAGTTACAATAGAGTTACTATTTATATTTAATCAAGCATCAAGTGGGTATATTATACTATTTCAATTTGGAAATATTAATGCAATGTGACAATGGATAGATAAATTAATGTAATTGTTTAATAACTACTAGTACTTCTCAGGTGACACTGCTGACAGTTTGATCACAATATCACAGTTATTTTCGTTAGAAATTAAATAAGTTCTTCTTAATAATTATAAACAGATATAAATGGTAGTAACAGAAAACATTCTGATTTGGGAACACCAACATAAAATAGAAAAAAAAGAGAACCTGAAAAATTTTCACATATTTTAAATAAGGTTAGAAATTCAATTTTACATAATAAAGAGTTATTAATACTGATAATCCCATTAAAAACATTTCACACTCATTATTATACTACTTTTAGCGTCCAGAATAACGAACACCAAGATAGCTCAGTGGGTAAGAAAGTCAGAACTGTTATAGAGACAACGCAGGCATGCAGGTTCGATCGATTCGAAATTCGATTCGAAGTAATATAAAATGAATTTAATAATTTAATAAACGTTATAATTTGAAGGCAACCCTTGTCAGAATAAATTGGAATTGTAGTAAACCACATTAGATATATTAATGTAAATAAAATATACATAGATGCTACCAGCATTACAGATATTTTACATAAAAAATTTAAGTATTTTGTATATAAAAGTGTTATATAATTTTTATATGATAGAGTAATATATTATTTATATAAAAATTATGTACACATGTTACGGGCATTTGACGTTACATTTATATATGAATTTAACTCATATGTTATGTAAAATGTTACATGGGATATAACGTAATAATATAATAATTACATAAATATTATGTGACAATGTTTACTGGGTGTTCCATATCGTATATTCTTATTTTGGGAGCATAAACTAGGTTCAAGTCCAAAACAAACAAAAAATACAAAAGTGGTAGGTTCCTTTTCTTTATCTTGAAATTACAGATATCGCTCATTCCATATTGACAATGCACATAACAAACTCAAATTTGCCGACCGAACTAATATAAAGAGAGAGCGGAGCAGGTTTTATTACTTCCACATCCAGTGGAAGTATATTAACACTAACAAATTATTTAAAATTTTTATTGTAGAAATAGGCTTAGAATGTCATGAAAAAAAAAATTCTGTGTCGTTCTGTTGATCTGTCCGTCTGTCTGCAACTTTTTTTTGTGCGCACGATTACTCTGGAACCGTTTAAGATAATGACTTGAAATTTGGTACACGCATGTATTTTAGTGAGATCTGGAACTAGATCATATTTTGGTCTTATTCCGTTGGAAGGTTGGGGGATGAATTGGGCTAAATGGGGGTAAATAGGTAAATCAAGCAAGTAAGAGTCCATAAAATTGGTATTTAGTATATATAAGAGAAGCTATGATTAACAAGGAGAGTAATAAATTAAATGCAAAAATGATTCTTACAGTACAATAATATAATATTTACTACTAGAATAAAACTAAGTAAACCAATACAAAGTACAATCTTTCAATACAATAATGCAAAGTGTCTAATTTTTACAAGTTAGAGTATTCGATAATTAAGACAAAATATCGAATGCTAGATAAATATAAAATCAAGATTTGTATTTGAATTTTTAATCCACATTTTGAGTTTTTTACTGCATACAATGATGCCGCTATTAAGTAGTCTAAGCTCATTCTTAAGCATATTGTATCATATGAAAATATTTTATATACCAACTATGCGCGTGATTATAAGTATGTCTGTGTGTGTGCACATGTGTGTGGGTCATCTTATTTCCGGATGCTTCAAGATCGGCCAGACAGTGTGAAGAGATACGATGAATGAAATATACGAACTGTCCCTTCTACACACAAGAATTGTTAATTTATTTATCCCATGAATAATGGCTGAAAATCAGGAAAGATCTGATTTATATTTTATATGTGAAGATAGTATTTTAAGTTGTGCCTGGAGCAGATGCTATCGAAATAATAAAAATTAGTAAAAAAATGGTCACAACAAACACCTATAGCTAAAGAAAGGCTCTATAATTGCTGTTCATCGAAGCTGTCAAAGTAAGTACACGAAACCTTCAAATGCCCGAAAGGAGGATGCACAGTAGCAGCATCTTTTAAGGTAGAATCTTCCACTTTCGAAAATCTATCATTAATATCGACTTCTTAGAAGATTAATCCATTAAAATTCTTTAATAATCGAAACTGAGTAGTGGTGCGCTTTACGAGAATAGAACCCACACGGTTGTTTAATAACGACAAAATCATTTTGTAATTTTATTTTAAAATGTGAATTTCTTAGCAGATAAAATAGTTTTATTTAGAGTTTAAACGGATATTAGATAGAAGGGATAATTTCCCCTGGACGGTTTTATGTTGAAACTTCCTCAGTTTCATACCAACTTCTCCTGCTAATAATATTTGTAATAAACTTAGTCCGTTATAACTGCCATTTGTGACATTTTTAAAGTTCTGGCTGCTAATTTTAATAAGAAGGAATAATGTGGAGCACAGACCTTCGTTCATACCATATTCGAATGGTAATATATTTACGAAATTGGAAAACTTCTAAAAGTGGTAACTCATACTAGCCAAGTTACTGCAGCTTGCTTGTACGATTTAAACATTAAATTCCAATTAGAAATATCAAATTTACAACAGAACAAGCTGGTGATGAAAACTTGAGTAAATGATTTGGTAAGCAGGACTGTGACGTGCGTAAAGGTATATGTTTTTTGTCTATAATATCGCAGATCAATTATATGCTGTTATAAATTCGCATTTAATCATAAAATGAAACGAGCTAAAAAGGACTATTACTCCAGTCATTTTAGACAAAAATATGGCATCTAACAACATATATCCTTCATTTTTTTTTTAAATCGATTTATTTTGGTGTTTTAAGGAAAATATTAAAAATCGGCAACGAGATCACTACGGCATAAAAAATTTCACAAAAAACGTTTTTTTGCGAATATCGCGCTTTCTATGGCTCGGAGGCCAATTGAGGTTATTATGAAAATGAAAGATAATGAAATTCCGCACAAAAATGATCTCTTCCATTTTTTATGTAACGGTTTAGGCATTGTACGTAAAAAATGAATAAAATATTTTCGTTCAAAATTTGATTATCTTTCATTTTCATAACAACCTTAGTTAATATAATATATACAGGAAAAAAAAATCCAATCAAAATGACTGCACTGTTCAATACAAATTTGTATAATGTGCTTACACACATTATAGGTACACAAATTTTGAACGAAAAATATTTTATTCATTTTTTACGTACAATGCTTAAACCGTTCATTGTACATAAAAAATGGAACAGATCATTTTTGTGCGGAATTTCATTATCTTTCATTTTCATAATAACCTCAATTGGCCTCCGAGCCATAGAAAGCGCGATATTCGCAAAAAACTGTTTTTGTGAACTTTGATCTTGAATAATTTTTTATTCCGTAGTGATCTTGTTGTCGATTTTTAATATTTTCTTTAAAACACCAAAATAAATCGATTTAAAAAAAAATGAACGATATATTTTGTTAGATCAGAAAAGTCTGATTTCACTGGAGTATATATGTTGTTGACATATGGCAAGAGAACATACCAGTATATAATTTGCACCACTATCTAACTTCATTGAAGGTCACCTCGCCTACTACCACCTCCATGAAACTATTAGGTCTATTCTTTTGCACTAAAAGTGTAGTACTGGGCTGCACTGGTGTAAGATTATCTCTCTTTAAATTATGATATTCGCATTGATGAAACCTCCGCCACTCAAAATTAGTGTCACATTTTTTGTGCAAAGGAATGGACCTATTCTTGTTAAGTAGTATTTGCGTATGCTCTATGCGCTAAATCTAATAGAACTTTTAAGTGGAAAAACTTATTTATATGTGTAGTTTTTGACTTAATTCAATACAGTCAGGTATGTACTTACTCAATTTATAATATTATTTTATTATAAATGTTTAAGTAATATAGTAATTATAATTTCAAAAACAAGCCTATGCAAATATATCAATAAACAATAATATATTTTGCAACCAAAGAAAAAGTTTACTTTCACATACATCAATTTTGTGAATTTGATATATTATTATAGACGAAATATTCTAGATTAAAAATTAAAGTTAAACTGGTACTCATGTGTACTCGTTAAAATTTAAATTGAATTACTGAAAATGTATTTAATTAATATTTTTGAAATGTGTAGTACAGTCGAATTGATTTAATTCAATTTCTTTCAGCGACAACATTCCACTAGAAATTTTATTATTGAATCTTATGTACTATTATGACCTCCTGATTACGAAAAAATATTTGCTCCCAAAAATTCCTAATGCGTCAAAAGTTGTATGCACTTTTTGACGCACTTTCGTGGATTTTCTACTTATCTGCTTAATATATCTTGTACTACTAGTAATCGAATGGGAGTTTTAAACATACTGACTTATTTGAAATAAAATTCTTAAGAAATATAGACCTATCCTATATGCATAGGCTAATCCGCCATCTTGAAAAAAATATAAAACACCAAAAATGTCCGAAAAAAACAAAATTGAATATTTTTTACCGAAAAGATATTCTATTTTGATTTTTTCGGCAATTTTTTATTTTTTTCTTATTTTTCCAAGATGGCAGATTGAACTTTACATATCGGACAGGTCTATATTTTTACATTTCAGCGTCAGATTTAAAATGTACACCCTCAAAAACCCTTATGAATGATTTTTTTAGGGATTGTTCCGAAAATTAGAATTATTGCCACGTTTTCGAATTCCTGCCCCACAGTGCTCCTGTCCAACTCAGGTCCTCCTAACCCTGAACATGATAGTTTGATCTATCTAATAATAACTAGGTTATAATGCCAAATTATAGTATAATTCACATTCTAAATATATAAATACATTTGCTGTATACATTGATGCTTCTATGTCTCAGGCACAGGCTGTGCATATTGCAATCCATAAGAAAATGAAACTCCCTCCGGATAGGTCCAATTTATCTGCAGAAGCCTTTGCTATACTACAGGGCACAAAATACATCATATCTAATAATATGCCATTTTCCGTTGTTCTCTCAGACTCACTCTATTTTCAAACAGTCATCCAAAATAGCTGCCTACGGCCAAACATTATTTTAGACCCAATCATTACATAAATTAAATTATTGTTATCCAAATGGAAAGCAAATGGTGGGAATATCACGCTTGTATGGAGTAAAAGACACAATGGGCTACAATATAATGAACTGGTTGACACATTAGCAAAAAACGGCATTAATTTTGGAACCGTCGTAACAAATAACATATGTTTGAATGATTGCTTCAATGTTTCAAGAACAATATGAAAAGAAAATGGACACTTCTCTGGCGACAGTTTTGCTTTACATCTCCCACTAGATGTTCATTTATTCATCCGAAAATACCGATAAAGTTTTGACACGATGATCTTAATTTCCACGTAGTTTCATAAGCATTATAAACAGATTAAAATATGAACATGACTGTAATCCAGCACACCTGCCAGACACATTTTAATTTTATCAAATATAGGTGAATATCGTGATACCGAGGGTAACTTAGATCATTTAATGTTTAAATAATGATAATAGGTAATAATATTTTCAACATTTAATTTTGTCAAAAGTATATAAATGAATGCAACAGTCTATATGCAAATTTTATCTGATGCGAAGTCACGGCTCCATTCAATTTCTACATGTTTTGTGTCTAGAAACAAAGTAAAATTATTAAAATACATAATTACTTTTCAAAGTAAAACTGGGATAAAAATTTAGATATATTGATTAAAACTAGTGGAAGCATTATATTCTTCGCCAATTTACTGAGTTTTTTATATAATTGTTACACATTCTATAGGATATTCTTCGCAGTTTTCTTGAAGATAATGTTAGATTTTGGACATTCTAAATTTTGTGATACCAACTTTGTTCTGAAGAAAAAGTATATGAAAAAAAAATGAAAAAAAAAAATGAAAAAAAAGCCCACCAGTTCAAGGATTCGAACACACAACCTTTGGATTGCAAGGCAAAATATTAGCCATTGGACCATCACACATAACTACAAAAATTGTCTGTAATGTATATCATTCGGTAATTATATTTCAACGGATTAGATATATTATTATGAAATATGTATATAAGTAAAATGTATAAAAAAAAATTATAGAGAATAACATTTCGCAAGATTTCTATTTGAGTACAAGTGACAAAAATTAAGAAAAAATGTTTTTTTATTTAAATGATTAATAACTTTTTTATTTACTGATTGATTTTCTTCAAAAACAATAGGGTTCTTCCTCTGGTTACGCCAACTTACTTTCAAAATTTCAGTACAATCGGACTTTTCTTTCTTAAGTTATCGTGTTTACAATAAACGTGACGGGCGGACGGGCAGACGGACATTTTGAAAGTTGTTCAGAATTCGTTCACTAACATAATAATATGAAAATTTTTTTCTCTACGAGCGATATTTATTGTTTTAGAAATGTGCCGATCAAATGCAATATACTCTTCGTTTTTGCGAAGAGTATAATAATACGTAGGTCCTATTGCCTAACCTCATGTTATTCTCTGGTTTTATATGGTCTATAGGTTCATAGAGTTAGTAAGCATGTACAAAATTAAGTATCAATTAATGGGCCTTTCCCAAGTAATTGAACTTGATGTTTATTATGTCATAAATCATTTTTTAACACCCAATAAATATTGTGTATGCACATCATATCGTATAATATGTCAATTTTAAATGGATATTTTAAAAATAAAAATATTGTCTACTTTACCCCACATTTCAAACAAGCAAACACGCTCAAATTATGTCTTGGGCGGACCCTCCAATCAAAAATAAACAATTTCCGTCTTCATACGAACATTAACCGAACCTGTCGACTTTCTGAATTTTGCATCTCGTGTGGAAACCTGCCGATGAGACTATTTCCGTGTTGCCTAATGTATATGAATGTTTTAACGTTAGAGGAAATGCTTTAATTATTTCACTAAAGAATGTCTACTTTTTATCTCCGCTTTTCAAAATAATGAATTTCCATTGAATAATACCACCTACTATAATAAAAATGATAATAATTAACGGAAGAAACACACTTAATGATGTCGGCTCTCAACAAATAACTGACACTTGGCAACACTGATGAAAATAAAATGGGTGAAATGAACAAAAAAATGAAAAAAATGGATAATAGATAGGTTATGTTCTCTTATTTACGTTGTGATCGTACGTATTTTGACTTTATAACTTTGTTTCTTATTAATTATTATTTAAAAGTATGTGTGTGTGTGCGTGTGTGTGTGTGTGTGTGTGTGTGTGTGTGTATGTGTGTGTGTGAGTGTGTGAGTGTGTGTGTGTGTGTGTGTGTGTGTGTTTACTGTGTAGACATTAAAATGGAGAAAAGTTTTGAGAAGTCAGCGAGTAATAATCTACCTATTATTGACAGTGAAATGTCTCAAACATGAACTTTTTGTCAGCAGAAGTGAAAAATGTAAAAACTAAGCGGTAAGTTATTAATTAGCACCTAAACTTTCATTTAACTTAAAGGGAACACTGAGATAGAGTCTTGTTTGGTCAATATAATTTAAATGTACCTACACAGTAGAAGTATTAATGTCATGTCTGTCAATTCGGTAAAGCTAGAAAGAGACAAATGCTTAAAGTATTGGTCTTACCATCAATATTATTCTGTTTCTGGCTGATTGGACTAGTTCCACAGTGCTACAAAAATTATATATATCCGAGTTAATTTACTTAACGTATTTTAAAATTGAACAAGAAATCAGAGAAGTTTTGATATTGAAGACAGGTGTTAAACTTCGAATAATATATCATTCGACACATACCCAATGTAAATATTTATTTTAATCAGTCTCATTTCGAAGTAAAACCAAAACAGTGGTCGAATACAAAACTTCTAGTCAAAGATAAGCTTACATAAAAATTACATCAATAACAGATTTTCCAATCTACAGCCAAGAAATGTTGTGACATATGTAACATGTGTTATATTAGATCTAAACATTAAGCGATAAAAATTCATACTTTACGATAAAGAACATATTCCTTGCAGACATTTGCAACGTCTCGCGTCGTCCTAATCCCGCTTACACGTGTTTAATTTATTGGTTGATATATTTTATGTCCTCAAGAGCAGTAGTTCAAATAATTTCATCTTCATGGAATACGCTTCAAAACTAGCTAGGACATTCAAATGTAATGTTCACTATCTTTTTTATTTTCAGTGACTTCCATTCGCTTGCATATCCTGCGATGCAATTCTGAAATAGTTTCGGAAATTTATCACCGACTCTACTAAAATTTATCGTAAATGCATGATAATAACGTGACATCGATTTAGTGCTAACTGCCAATTCGTACACAATGTGATAGAGCAATGACTATACCGGGTGTAACGCAAACGTGGTATACCACCAATTTTTGTATAAATTATTATCAAAATAGAAAACAAAAATCGGTAGCTACGGAAAGCGGTTGGAACCTCCCTACTCGGTGGATCTTTGAAGCCGAAGTAGTCCACGTAAATTAGATATTTTAGAAGAAATAATTTATAAAGTAATAATATTTGGGATACGTACTCTAGATAGGGTTAGAAATAGATACCTGAAAAGTTCCCCCCCAATTTAGAGGTGCAAAAAAACACAACCAACGGGGACTTAACGCTGGTTTTTCACTTTTATCTTGTAAACCGTTCGTCGGAAGAGAAAGAAGTATAGGAAATAAAAAATTTGTTGTTAAATTCTGCATAAAAAATGTCTTATTAACCTTGTAGCTTATCCTCACCCATTTCGCGCTAACAGCGTCCGAACAGAGGTAAAAATCGATCCTATTCCAAGTTTCACAGCGAATATCTTGAAACTGGTTACATTAACGAGAAAAATGCGCAGGAATGAATTTATAGAGCAGAATTTTCTCTATAAGATGCATATATAGCGGGTTTTGACGTAAATGATTTTTATGTATTTTCCCCCTTTTTTTCCACAAAACTGTGTTTTTCGATTTGAGCTCGTTTCCACACCACCCACGAGGTAGAGTTCTCGGTGCGTTTTTTTTAAAGGTAGTTTCCCCTGTAGGCCTATTCCACTAAAATTCTTTCCAATTTTACTCATTAAGGGGTTCCTCATCGACGAACTATTCTTTAAATTCGGAATTGCCCATGGTAATTAGAGCACATTGTTGAACAGCGCAATCCAACCTTAACACAGCTGCATCGTTTTCAGCAACCCTTTTTGCAGCTGCAGAATATTAGCTTTAGGGTGGAAATTGGTGCTGGTAACTCGGTGGTATAAATGGGTGCTAAAATGTTGCCTACTTTCTTTCAACCCCATTCCGTTGGTTCCAAGTTTTCTCCTCGCCAAGCATGAATTTGGAGAAATACTCTGTAAGAATGTTGACGTAATGCCTCAGATGTTGGTGGCAGTCTTGGTAGAATCCCGACAGTACTAGATTGACCGACTAACTTATTGAAGTTAATGAATCTTTGATGATTCAAAGATGTCTTTTTCTTGGGGGCTTTGTATACTGCTAGCGCGAATTGCTCTCCAGCACTTGTAGTTTTTTTTTCGTTGAGCTACAGTTGTTGAATATACTGACAACCTCTTCGAGATCTTTTCTTTTTTTGACGCATTCCACCCTTTGCACTTTTCCTTTACCAAAGAAAGCTGAAGTGTTATCGCATCCACTGAACGCGTGTACAAACAAAACTGTCTCCTTACAGCTTTTTACAACTTCCGAGGACTGCAAGTCACGAGAACTGTAAGCTTTATTTTTTTATTTTTCCCTGAGCCTCTCTTAAGAAACGGATACCTTTATCTTCAGGTGTGAGAAGAAAAATATCTTGTACGACGATGACCACTGTATCGTTTTCATGAGATTCATTTAAGGCGGTTTGAACTATGAGTACGTCAGCGTCGTCTACAGCAGTAATTGTTTTAATTTTCTCGTTTTTAAATCTCTCCACTAATTGCGAAATAAACAATTCCTTGTTTGTGAGATTGTTTTGATTTTATTTTGCGTTTCAGTCAGTGGCGTGTTCTCATTGAAAATAATTTCCGGTGAAATGTGTTTCAAAAGTCGCTGCTGTCTTTCGATGCTCTTCGTACTGCAGGCATTGTCAGCATATCCGTCAAACACTACAGTCACCTTTTCGTCGTAATGATTACGAATGAAGCGAACGTAGGCTGTATAAACATCGTCAAAGGTACCCTGCTTCGGCCGTACTACACGATGAATCAAATTACCGCCATCATCAATGAACTGGCAATCAGAAAAATCTATTGGCCTCTCTCGTACAGCATTGAAAATATCATACAGAGGCGATTTCTTAGTTTTTCTTATCGAAGAGAGGAAGAGGAATTGAAGCAAGCTCAAAGTTGAAACATGACTCCAAATCTTCTTTTGAGTGAACAGTACAGATTATCCTCTGATATAATTGCGTGGAGTCAAACAACAGCTTTGTGAAAGAAAAAAGGTGAAAAATACATAAAAACCACTTGGATCAAAACCCGCTATATATGCATCTTATAGAGAAAATTCATTCCTGAGCATTTTTCCCGTTAAAGTAACCGGTTTTGAGATATTCGCTGTGAAACTTAGAATAGGATCGATTTTTACTTCTGCGTCCCAAACTACTCCTCTGTTCGGACGCTGTTAGCGCGAAATAGGTGAGGATAAGCTACAAGGTTAATACGGCATTTCTTATGTAGAATTTAACGACAAATTTTTTATTTCTTATGCTTTTTCTCTTCCGATGAACGGTTTACAAGATAAAAGTGAAAAACCAGCGTTAAGTCCCCGCTGTGGATGGTTTTTTACAAAAAAAGAATGTTCCATCCCTAAATTTGGGGGAACTTTTCAGGTATCTATTTCTGACCCTATCTACGCATCCCAAATATTATTACTTTATAAATTATTTCTCCTATTCATTGTTTTTTAATCTAATTCGCGTGTACTAAAACGAGCACTAAAGAATATGAACGTTCCCATTTAATTATATTTTTTTATTTATTTTTAAAAACCATATGATTCTTTGTGGACAGCTTCTCTGCCAGATGTGTTCGGTGAAGTGTTCATAGTGGACCGTTTCAATTTGAGCTGATAAATATTATTTTTATCTTCTGGTCTCGACCGATTTTTCACTAAATCGGTCGGGGAAGGTTGTTGTTTGATTGCTCGTCACTAATGTCAGATGTCAAACTGACAAATGTCAAAAGGTTTCAGGAGAAGAAGATTTTTTGACATAGATGTCAAACTGACAGCTGTCAAATTTTTTGTCGCTAAACTTTGTTAGTTCTAAATCTGTCAAACTGACAGCTGTCAAAAATTCTGGTTCTAAACTTTACTGAGGGATTTTACTTTTCGACAGTTGTCGAAAATTTTTAGGTTGGTATTACACTTGGTTTAGTTTTTAGGTTATGTTAATGTTTTTTAAGTTGTGATTGCCGAAAATTAGGCAATCCAAACCACGTGACTTCCAACATGGCGCGGAGGGCAAACATCCGTTTTCATTCGTTAAACGTTTGTGTTTTTCTGTTGTCTTGGCTACGTTTCCGGAATTTAATAAAAATAAACCCGTGTTTGCCCTTCACGCCATACTGAAAAAAAAAACTTTTTGACAGGTCGTTGGATCGCTTAATGGATTCAAGTTTCTCAGACTTTGAATGTCACTGTAACTTTTAATAATTTTGGACAAAAAACTTACTTTGGGCCCAGTTATTTAATTTTTTTCACGGAAACCAAATCGAAAGGGTGCAAGTGTGATATATCGCTGAAATCGAAATTTTTACTGCTTTTCAATCGTTCGATTACAAATTGTAAGTAATTATAAAATAAACAACTTGTTTTGCCAAAACGGCACTAAACGTAATCCGATCTCAACCAAAACATTTTCCGATCTTCTGGAGCACTAGAGAAACTCTCACGCAAAGTTTCATCTAAGTCCGTTTAATAGTTTCGCTGCTATCGTGCTAACATACATACATACAAAAGTTCATTTGTGAATACCCTCGGATTCATATGTACTCATTCAATCATAGGCTGCTAAAAAAATCCTAAAACCTAACTGAGAGCCATCTTTTACACTTCCGGATGTGTTAAAACGGCCTGATCTATGTTGTAGCCTTTAGCGGATCTTTCATAAAAAAAAATTACGTCCCGCATTTCATCCTCAACTTTACCCATTATTTTGAGATGGTATCTCAGTGAGAAGTGATCTGTGGAAAGATTTGTTAATAGCTTTAGTTCCGATTTGCTAAAGTCGAGCAGCTCTGAGGTCTTCTTTAAGAGTAGTTAGTAAACTATTCCGCTTATCTTTTATCTGGTTCTAAGCTCCAGTATGGGGATTTCTATTCAACCTCATATTATCTTATTATCTCCTCTGGGTAATATTTTGGTAACCCTCATAAAGGTTCCGATCCGATGAATGACGATTTAGCACCTTGATCTACAAGATCAAGATGCAATCTTCTTATCCCCTTCCATTCCTTGTTGTTTTTGCTTTACTGTACTAGATATTCCCTATTAGACCAGGCAACGAATGATTATAGAGGGAAATTTTAGGGACAGAAAATTTGACTTCGGAACTTTGTTTGGACTAGTCTGGAGATGAACATATCAAAAGTCCCCACTCCTAGGTGGTGAGCGGGGGCCACTTTAAGGGTCCCATTTTTTTGTTTCTCGCTTACATCTCGGAAACTATGCGTCGTATGGAAGAAGGTAATATATGCAAAATTAAACATAACTAAATTCCCAACAAGAACGTTTATGTTCATTTTCTTCCTATGTGTTATTAGTCCGGTCAAGTTAGCCCTGAAAATGGGGGTACCCTTGCATAAATTCCCAATAAGCTGAAAATTTACATGAACGTTAGGGATACCATTATAATGAAGTTGTGGAAAGTCCCCATTGATCCCGTGTGTGTAAAAAATTTTATGCGAGGTCAAAGTTCGCAAAAATGGGTTTTTTTGGATTTTTTAGCGAAACGGTTAGTTTTATGATAAAAATAGCTTAGATAAAAATTGTAGATCTTTCAATTCTCTACAAAAATGGTCCCTACACTTTTTTTCCTAAAATGCACCTTTTTAGAGAAAAGCCATTCTAAAATTATATTCTCCATAATATGCACACATTTCCACGCCACCTATGAGGTAGTGTACTTGGCGCATCTTTTTTAATGTGGTTTCCCCGGTAGGCCTACTCCACGGGCTTTTTTATTGAAGTTTAATAGTAATATTAGGTCTTCTTATTCAACTTCTTCTTCTTCTTCACCTTCATCTTCCTGAGTTGACGTAAATTGTTTAAACAGCGATACATCAGTTGTTTCGTAGTTGATGTAAGGATCATCTTCTGTTAGAGATTCAGTATTTGAACACGACTGGCCTTGACAGCTGGTGCATGCTGGTGAACAAAGTAAGCCTACTTTTTGCAGCCGCAAAAAATAGTATTAAGGAGCTTTTCTGGTGCCGGTGGAGGTAGAGTTTGGATTGGTTCCAATACATTATTAATTAGCTTCCAACCCCATTCTTCTGGGTTGATTACCAAGCCACACTTGAACCTGGTAATATACTCGATAAAAATGTTGATAAGTAGAAGCCGAGGTTGGAGGAAGACAAGCTATTATTATTACGTGTATGTTTTGCAAAAGATACGTAACGTAACTTATCTATGGAAGTAATTTTTTTTTGGAGCTCCATATATAGAAAGAAGAAAGCGAATTCCGTTGGTGATTAGAGTTTCTGGCGCAGAGTTCATATCTTCAAAAGCTTTTGCACATGTAATTAAATCTTGTTTTTCAAACAATTTGAAAACTGTTGTTTTACCGGAACATTGCTGATGTTGTATCACAGCCAGTCATAGCATGTAAAAATGGAATATGATTTTTACATTTAGGATAAGCCGATAAACTCATATTTGAAAATATTTCCGATGGTTGTTGAGCCTTGCTTGGTTTTAAAAAATAAATAGTATTTTCAATTGGAGTTCGAGCAGTAAGTAATACCAACAGATCAATATCTTTACCAACAACAACATTGGCATCAGTCGGATTGAATTGATTTATTGTAGTTTCTATAATGAGTACATCAGCGTCATTGTCAGCTTGCTTGACTAAAATATGTTCAGTGGTAAATTTTTCTTTTAGCATTGTAATCAACCGAGACTTATTATGATAGTTTGACAGAAATTGTTGTTGACTAGTTGGGACTGTCATAAATTGGTCAAAGAGAATATCAGAAGATGCCGATGTTTTTGCCACACGGCGACGTTGTTCTGCGGCTTTAATATTTTTTGTAGAATCGGTATAACCATCAAATATTACGGTTACTCTTTGATCAAAATGTCTGCGTATATACTGAACATATTTATCTGAGATGTTGCTGAATATGTCTTCTCGATCCCAGACCACACGGTGCAATAAATATCCTCCGTCGATAGTATATGTAGCATTTACGTTGTCAATATCAATGTTTACTTTTTTAAAACAATCATAAATGGCTGATTTTTGTGATTTTCGCATTCCAAGCTCATCGAATAAGGACAACGGGTAGGGAGCCAATTCATATTCAAAATATTTTTCAATTTTATCGTCAAATGCCGTAGTTATACTCATGCGCTGAAATAATAATACAGGATCAACAGCTATGTTCATTTATGTTTGAAGGGTTTTTAGACTTTTCAAATTAGAAAAAATCATGTATGTAACACGTTTCGAAAGACAATCTTGTGTAACTTGTTTTATTTTGCGGGATCTCGCTTCGCTCGTCCCGCAAATTCCACTCGTTACACAAAATAACGTCTTTCGTAACTGGTTACATAAATAACTATTACTTATATTATACGTCCATAATGTACATAGGCAGCGTAGTCATGTCATATTATGGAGAATATAACTTTAGAATGGCTTTTTCTCAAAAAAGGTGAATTTTAGAAAAAAAAATGTAAGGACTATTTTTGTGGAGAATTGAAAGATCTACATTTTTTGTCTAAGCTATTTTTATCATAAAACTAACCGTTTCGCTAAAAAATCCAAAAAACACATTTTTGCGAACTTTGGCCTCGCATAAAATTTTTTGCGCACACGGGATCAATGGGGACTTTTCACAACTTCATTATAATGGTATCTCTAACGTTCATGTACATTTTCAGCTTCTTGGGAATTTATGCAAGGGTGAATGTCTATTTTGACCGGAGTATATAGTTTACGAGATATTCTCCAGCCAAAATAGATAATTAAAAAAAAGTATTAGGTACCTTGAATATTTCTATCAAATCGGTTTACCGTGGTCTGCTAATAAATCAGTCACAAAACAATCTTTATTTTACAACACTCGACGTATTTACTAACATAATTTTTTGTCGAATCTATGCATTTCATTACATATACAGTGTGACTCACTTAAAATGAAGACACCCTTATAACTTTTTTATTTTGTTTCCTATTTGAATCAAATTTTACTCAAGTATAGAACAAATTAGGATCTACTTATGACCAGAAAAACAGAAATATTAAATTTTAATTTTATTTTTATTTAAACTATGTAGCCTAATACTAACAGTGAGATACTTTTCTTGAAACAATTCATTTCAATTCAAGGAAATGTCCCCTATACCATATCATTTAACTAAATAAATTCGTTGCTGTAAAGTATCAGTAAAGTTCACTCGAATTTAAATTAACGCACATAATTATGACAATGACATTGCCACTTCAAAGACCTTTTAAAAAAACGATTTAGACAGGAATTATTTTAAATTTTGGATTAATACTAAGAAAGTAATTAAAAGTAACTTTTAAAAATGGAATTTTTATTAAAAATGATAAATGAAAAATAAATGTAGCTTACTCTTAAAAATAAAATTTTTGAAGTCAAGTATATAAAAAAAAATAAATATTGACAGAAGTCGTATTTTTTTTTAGAGCAAAATTTTTTACAAAGAGTGACTTTTTGTCAAAAAATTAAAATGTAGGTAGGTCCATTTGTGGTATAGTAACTACATCCAGAGATACCCTGTAGGTACTGAAGTAGCTAAATAAATTTATGATATTTCCTTCTTCAGTCACTAATAACAAAACAACATAAATAGTTTGGTTCATCAACTTCTATAATTAATCAATAAATAAAATGTAAGATATGTAAACGCAATTCGAAAATATTATTTATAGCTCGTAAAATAAAAATAATTTTTTATTATCTAATTATTTAAAGGTGTCATTCCCTCAAGTAGCAAACCATCATCGAATCATATAACGCAATCATTCAGAACAATCTCTTTACAAAGGAAAGTCGAATACATCTCCACATAATTAGGAATTTCCAAATTGAAATTAAGTAATTCTGCGGCAAAGACAGGCAAGTAATTTAAATTTAATAAACAAATGTGTCTGGGAAGCGAGAACTAATAGGTTTGAATTCTCCGGTTCAGAATTGTGGACGTAAGTGATGTAGCAGGAGCAGACAATCATGTAATAAAATCCTCAAGGCATTCAACAACATTAAAGTTGGCTTGAATAAGATGTAGGGGAAACATCTATTAAGGTTTATCTGTGTCTTTAGAGCTCGACGGTAGTTTCTTGTAGCGTAAAGTTGGGGTAATTTTTCTGAGGGTTTGCAATTCTTTAGCTTTAATCCTACAATTCTTATAACCATTATTTCACAACATATTATAAGGATAAGGATTTTTGCCAAAATTTACCAACAGTTACTATTATTTAATTCTTCAGCTGGCACGTCATAGTCGGTAGTTTTCATCTTTAAAATATTTTCTTCCATTTGATGGTCACTTCTAATACTTTATATTTACATTAAGGCGGCTACAGACGTAACTGTATACTTGAACGGTATGCATGCACAAGTTTATTGTACAAGCAAACTACACGGAAAAAACACTATTGTATTCTGAACCATATACCCGTTCAGCCAATGGTACACTCTGTTCAGTATTCCTCGGATATAGTTATAATTAATGTACACAAAGACTTATCATTGGTAAACAAGATGCTTATCTTATTACCTTAAATATAAACTTCTTTTGGTAACCAAACAATGATTTAATGACCTTCTCTTTCATTGCAATAATACTTTGTTACTATTTCTACATTATATTATTTTTCATAGTACAAGATAACTTTTTGGAAGGATAATATAACAATTTAAAACAATAAATTATTTCATTTTCTTATTATTACTCATGTTAATTTCAAGTATAGGTATCATTGAATGCATATATTTTTATCGTAGTTTTCTTCTGGTATGTTTTTCTACCTAATGTAGATATAATTATTTCAATAAGAAGGATATATTACCTCAAAAATATATCGATATAGAGTCAATTTTGAGATATAATTATTGGTAGATTATTACTTTAATTGATTGCTAGTATATAATTATTCATTTAATACAGTGATAGTATTGACTGAAAATATCAATTAAAATTTATTGTATTTTGGGTTATAGTTGGGTATAATCCGAAATGGGTTTGGTATGTGATGTGTCGCACATAAAGTTATTATAATAAGAAAAACGTATACGATATAAGTGACATTTTTCTGTATTATTGCTATAATTTTATGAACGGCATATACCGTGCGTGTAGCCGAACGCTAGGCATAGGGAGTAAAATTAAAACATCGCGCGTGCCAGCTGGCTGAAATGAAATAACAGACTGGAATGCTCCTGGTCGACGGAGGAATTTAAGGCAGCTATGTTGTCAAATCTATCGCGCTACGTGGATGTACATGCCTAATGGGAAATTACACACATGATATGAAATAATACGCAAATTATCAAACACTTATGTGTTATTTAAAAACGTTACCTTAATGATTTCATCGCATGCGATGATGATGGAAATCACTAAGTTAACGTTTTAAATAACACATGTCTAGATGATTCGCGTATTATTTCATATATGTCGCTCATAAAATTATTGCAATAATACCGAAAAATGTCACTTATATCGTATACGTTTTTCTTATTATAGTAGCTTTGTGTGCAACACATATGGAATCTTAGGTGAATTATCAACTCATGCCAAACCCAATTTAGATTATACCCAACTATAATCAAAAATACAATAAATATTAATTGATAGTTTCAGTCTATACTATCACTATATCACTAATAATTATATAAGATTATCAATTCTAACATTGTTTTCTACTGAACTTTCAATGGCAAGATTTAATGATGAACTTGACTGTTCTTTGTGTAATTTTGTACATATTTATGCATGCGTCTAAGAAATGGTATACAGGATATCAAGAAATAAAATAATTTTTATATAACAAAACTATATTTTCTTTATAGTAAAACATTCTTGAACAAACAGTTTAACAAATCAATAATAATATTACTGAATTCAATCAGAACAAATCTAGAAAGATTTTCTTTAGTTTAACAGATCAATAAAAAATATTAGTAGTTATGTTAGTCCAAACATAAAAAAAAATATATGGCACAAGCCACAATTAGGATATTTAAATGCTAAATTCATATGAACAAAAATAAAAGTCACAGAGAAAATATTATTATATATTCCCAAGAGTTTGGTTACACCGTGTAGCCAGAAATTTTCACTTCGAAAAAAAAAAACTTGTTTTCAGCTGGATACTATTGTTTCCCATTTAAACAATTTAAAACTTGTAGCACTGTAGCACATCGGGATTCACAAATTTTTGGTAACTGTTCTGTAAAGGAGGAAGTTTGATTATTATAATTTTTTATTATACCGGTACCAGTATATGTTTTCCAATAAAATACTTATTTATTTAAAATAATATACAAAAATTGTAATACGTACAGGTTGTAACAGATATTTTTGTAACAAATCATGTTCAATAAAGACCAAAGTAAGTCCTGAAATCAAAAGTTACTGCAATTTATTGTCAAAGTTAGTTTTTGTTAGTATTTTTGCCTTATCAAATGAATAAGGATTTTGTTGTAAAACCAAATCAAACTAGTGAAATAGGTATATCTACATTGTACAGGGTTATTAAGTATATATGTAATATAATGTATATGTATGCAATTTATTATATATGTAATCTTACACGAAATTAAAGGCTGATTGAGAATATCGCACTAGATTTTTCTAAAAAAAAAATTGCTAATATAAATTTTCAGAAAATCCACCCTTACGTTTACCTCACTAAATGCACGCCTATGGTGATCTCTCATGTTTTACTCTTTAAATAAATTCGAACGAGGGGCAGTAGCTATCAACCCCTCAAATTAAAAAAAAAACGCATATGAAATTTGCATGGGACACGTGTTAGGTATACCATATCAAACTAATGCTTTTAACTTTTCAAAGATAACAACTGTGCATGGGCACATGCATCAGTTAAAAATGATTTTAAACATTCGTACCTCAACGGAGACTGTACACAGAAAATCGGCAACCCAATTTTAACATTTTAACAAAAGTATACACACAAGTTTGCCATACTTTCGTTGGTTTACCAACAGATCGCAATAACAATTGATATACCCCACTCATGCACTGCATATTTCCACGTTGTTCCCTAGATATAGTGTATTTATTATATTATATAAAGGTACTTACCATCAAATACAGGGAAAACTCCTGTAACTCCCAGGATTCCAACATTTTTTCCATGTATACAACCTTGTACACAACCAAATTAGAAACAAAGCTGTACTACTGCGCTGCAAATTCTGAAATAGACCGCTCGTCGGTGTTAGTTGGATGCCGAAAGGACTTTCTCCCCACCTATGGCCTTTTTTCTTAGCGACAATGGGACTTCAATTTTTTTCATTTATAAAAAGGTTCGCTTCAACGATAAGGATTAATGAAGCTAATACTGGATATAGTTCTTATAAAGGGAGCAACATTTAATTTATTAATTACATGGATAGCTAAGAAAATATAAAACATTGTACCAATTATTTATTATAATTTAAGCAAATGATAAGTATTTTAGATCGATGACGTTCTTTATTAATTAAAGAGAAACAGACTATTGCTGAATACCCATTATTTTTATTGGACAAATTTGAGAGGTCTGCTTCAATAAAGCTAACTATTTCTGAAATAACTATATACTTCAGATCGTTATTAACAGTAGTTTTAGGATTCATGTGATTATTTTTTTTTAAAGTAAATTTAAATATGATCGATTTTCAATTAAATAATTTGTGCTTAAAAGAAATTTTGATATTTCATTGTTTAGATAACACTGTTTTAGATCAATGCTAAGTAATATTAATTTAAACGAAAGGTCATCAAACATAGGACTGTCATCGGAAATACAATAACAGTTTCTTCCGTGTGGAACGTGTGTTTTATAACACTTGCACAAGTATTGTGATTGTACAAGTGACATGAGACTTGATGAAATTCTATATTATATACTTGTACATGTTGGGTTTGCAGCTTTGCGCAAGTATACTTGAGCGTGTGTACGGCACATGCTTAAAAATACTGTTTCGAATCAAGAAAATTTTATTCATATATACGCAAATAAATAAATAATTCAAGTAAAACAAATAGTTTTGTTTCAAGAAGAATTAAGTTCATATTAAATAAAATTTATTTACGACAATCTTATATTTATTAAAACAAAATTATTTGTTTTACTTGAAGAATTTATTTATTTACGTGTATATGAATAAAATTTTTCTTGATTCGAAACAGTATATTTAAGCGTGCAGGTCGGCAGACTTGTGTAAACATGTGCCTTTATTGCTGGTCTCGTTAGGTATTGTATTTCTTCTTTGAATCAACGAGGTGACAAGTGATAGAAGGTTCAAGTAAGTTTCTTCATCAATTCGTAAGTAATTGTGCCAATCACACACTAAAAAAAATTGTTTGGAGCGAACAAAAATTCTGTTGCGTATATACAAAGCAATTTCTTGGTTGATGTTAATACATTTTTGTTGCTCCAAACAATTTTTTTTAGTGTAACAAAAAATTATTAACATCAACCAAGAAATTGCTTTGTATATATGCAACAGAATTTTTTTTCACTCCAAACAATTTTTTTTTTTAGTGTGCACGAGGATATAAAATCTCACCTCATTTAAGAGATTAATGTGAGAATACTCCTTCCTTTATTTTAACCACTCCTTACACCACATACTATGTTTTTTTCGTTGTTTTTTGAGAATTAAAACAAACGCAGTTAAAGCAAGCGTGTTGTCTTCATCCGTTGATGACATTTTTATTCTTTATTCGCGCTATCGCGCTTAACTGTCTGTGCACAACTGTTCAAGTATACTTTTGCGTGTGGCGGCGACGCAAACAGTATAGTTGTACAATAAACTTGCGCAGGCATACCGTTCAAGTATACAGCTACGTCTGTAGCCGCCTTTACATTTCAATGACAATAATTTCAATAAATTTTAAGGTTCTCAGATCGGTTGTGTGTTTACTAGTATTAATCGGTCGAGTAAGCAAAAAAAACTGCCCTTTTTGCGGAGGATACCAAACTTGCCATGCATCACGTCCAGACCCATTGTCAACGTTTAGGAAGGGGAGCTACCTGAAACCTACCCCCTAAGAAATGGTGGTCATATTTCCCAAAATGGCCTCCATAAAATTTATTTTTTTGATTTAATTTAATATCATAAACTTAGGTGTCTAATTATATATTTTTAAGGACGCTGAATTCAAAAAATAGCCCTAAAACGTTGAAGAAGTCCATAGAACAAAATAATTAACATGGTGACTAAAATAGTCACAGTGTAATATGGTAATGTGATAAGAGTTCTGTTTTTTTCCTTTTCAGCTGATAAATATTATTTAATGTTTTTCTATATATTTTAAGTCGTATGATGAAGGTAATAGTTGACGCCTAATGACAGGGTGTACTTAATGAAAGACGAATATTTTTAAATAAACGCCACAAAAATTTTCAAAATGCTATTTTAATTGAAGTAGCGAAGAGAATTGTAAAATATTTGTTGATATGGAATCCAGTCAAGTCCCAGATTCTTTCACATCATCTATGAGCATATCGCATATAACTATATCATCTGTGACTATATCATGCGAAGCATCTTCTTCCGTGGGTTCTTGGTTGAAAATACAGAGCAAAACATCACATTGCATCATTGGTATCCTTTATTTGTGGAATCAATAACGTTGGTTTGCTCCAGATTGAAAGCAAAGAGCCTACCTAGTTATGTTGGTGTAATTATTGCAATTGACAACTAGTGCGGTAGTTTAGCTAGCATATTTCAACATAATGTGCACTTTTTGATAAAAGCACCAAATTTGGCACAGAGGTAGACCGATTTAATATGAACAATTTTGGATGTGGAGCCATACTGCCAACTGCCCCCTGGTGGCCGTGGCGGCCATTTTACAAAATGGCCGCCAGTGGACACCCTAAAGACAACAGAAGTTAGATAAAGTTTGCTGCTGAAGGTTTTAGTGAATATTTATTGAATGTTTTGAATGAAAACATGCCAGATAGTTTGTAAGTTATATATATTTATTTAATAATTTTATATTTTACATTTCAAATTATATTGAAATTATTTAAAAAATACAATACAAAATATTAATTTAACTTTATAATATGACTCTGAAGTATATTGAAAGTGAAATGTTTAAAGTAATTTAAAGATTAATGGAAAACTAAGATTTATTACATTCAAATAAACTTTTTCATTTCTGTACATTTTTCATATTGCATTAAAAAATTAAAAGACAAAATATTAAAAATCTGTTTTACAGTCCCAGTACAGTATACTGCCAGTTCACAACATTCGTTTTAAGAATGCGACTTCAGTTCTCAGAGCACTCCCCGTCGCAAGCACACAGTGGTATGCATTCCAGACCGGCCTTCTTGCACTTGCATTTTTTCATACAGTCTTTGCATTTGCAAGAGACGAGCTCCCTGCAGATATGGGATGCTTCGGGTAGCGTTGTCCAGAGAGGTTCATACACGCCGCTAGTCTTGATCCAACCCCAGTCGGTTGGTGATGGCAGTGTTGGTGCAGGACACCAGACATGTCCGCCCTGGTATACTGCTCTTCGGATGTGCTGCTCCAGGGCTGCCCTTGTCGATATCGGTGTCTGTACTTGTTCTGTCATAAAGCAGTATGATGAATCTTTCAATGGTGTGCATGGCGTCTTCATTAATGCGATCTGGTGCAGTGGAGAGAAGCTCAGGTAGCACTCAGGTAGCACTGTCCACACTGCCCATGCTGTCCTCTTTCCACGTACAGCGAAGCAGGAGACCATGTCGTAGCCCGTCAAAGCATGAGCTTTTTCAGGACCCAGAGCCCGAGCAATCTCATGGGCTGTCAAGAAGCGGAACGTCTTCCCCGAGCCGACACCCACACTTCAGTTTCCTCATTCAAGGTGCGTGCCAGTGCCAGAGCCACTGCCAGGACGACAACATCAGTGTCAACTTTGCAGATGAGGATCTTCCTGTGGCCATTGTGAGCAGCGTGGGTGGCATGCAACATAATGCGGGTGTCGCCCTTCTCGTGGTTGCAAAGAGCCAGTGCTGAAGTATCCAGAAGCGGTGGCTTTCTCAAGACATCATCTCCTTTAGTGATGAGCACCTCCTTGTCTGCAAACTGGAATGAGTCGTAGAGGACGTCAGAGAGGAAGATGAATAGCTCTCTCTTGTTTTCGTCGATTCTGAGGAAGCTGGCCCAGTTCCCGGGTACAGTTGAACCACCCACCACTCGTCTTCTCACCCCTTTTCCCCGCTTGGCTCTTGCTGTATCTTTCAACGAGTTTGTAATGTAGCGGTCCCACATCAGGTCCACTCGCGAGGCTTGATGAAATTTTGAGAGTATGTGAGGCACAAAAATTTGCAGGGCATATTCGTTGAAGGTTTTTGCCGTAGCAGGGTTCAGCAACTGGATGATGACTGCTTCATCTAGGACAATGCAGCTTGTCGGAGGAACCTCAGACCTAGGCTGACTGAGGTCTTCTAGAAAAGTGATAAGATCACTCTTTACACCAAACCGGATGCCACCGCCGTCCGATAATGCAGGAGGGAAAGCTTGGTTTTCATGTTGGAAGAATTCGTCTAGATTCCCATCCCGGTTTTGGCATTCGATATACAGACCAGAGAAGAGGTTCACGTCGTTCCTGAGAGATTTCATTTGCTGCTTGCCCTTTCGGGTGCCCACTGGTGGCCATTTTGGAAAATGGCCGCACGGCTGCCAGAAGGCAGTTGGCCGATGGCTCCACATCCAAAATTGTTCATATTACATCGGTCTACCTCTGTGCCAAATTTGGTGCTTTTATCAAAAAGTGCACAATAGGTTAGCTAATCCGCTGTACTAAACGGAAGAGGTAGACATTCTATTAGGGAACGTCTACACTGTCTACAACTGTAGTTTGAACTTGATGAGCACCCTGCTTTGTATCTACACTTTACAAGATCACTACAGCCCTGCCATATCGTGGGAAGAGGTCTCCACTTCACTAGCCAATATAAATCATCTTTCGTCAATTCCTAATTTTCTGGACTAGGAATGTCCGCGTGTGGAGAAATCAAAATAGTATTTACCTACGATCACTACTGTAAATAGTAAAAAACACACTACCTGCCATCTATGAAAGTTGAATTTTACATATTGTAAACAAAACGCACTGTAAACAAATCGCACGGTAAACAAAACGCACGGGACACGCAATTATAGGTGGCTTATATCGCTGACGCGGTGTTTGAAAAAACAAATGCGTCTACGTAATTTTCAAACGCTGTCAAAACTGACATAATATTTGTTGAATAATATTGTTGACTAGTAAACTAAAATCCAGATTTTACTAAATAAATAAATAAATATGATCGTAGGTAAAGTATAGTACATAATTCGAGTTGTAAAGCAATTACGCACTCATGGAAATACGCACTCACCGCTACGCGGCATCGTGCGTAACTTTTCCATTCGTGCGTAATATGCTTCTTACAACACTCATTACGTAATATACTATTACTTAATGTACGTCAGAAGAATACTAGCCTCAACTGTCAATTGATCGTTGGTTAGTTTTGGGGTGAGGTAAGAATAACAGTTGGCCACAGCCTAGTTGAGATGATCATATTAAGACTACCACCATTTTTCAAAATTGTGTTTGCAAAATTACTAAGGTTGGTATTCTAGGGGATAAAATATAAAGCTTAAATTTTGTGGCGGCCGTTTTGGTCGCCATGTTGGATATTTCGTCCTATGGACTTCTGAGTACATTTTAGAGCTTTTTTTAAAATTAGATTCCCTAAAACATATAATTCGACACCTAAGTCTATTATATTAAAATAATTTAACTTTTAAGGGGGCCATTTTCGGAAACATGATATAGCGACACTCGCTTACTACCAGAAGTAGTAAGTCAGGAGTTTTACTACCAAGTCAGGAGTTTTCTGGAAACGAGAAAACAAATGAAAAGAAAAACAACAAGAAAATAAAATATATATTTTACAAAATAAAATAAATAACATGTTATAATATTTGGAATATACATCTATTTTCCACGAAATTTTTATTTTATTATAGCCACGGCTTTAAATTGGTGACCCTGAACGAAGAACTACAAATATTAAGGTCCCTATAAATTGGTGACTCCGAACGAAGAACTATAAGTATTAAGGTTCCTATAAATTGGTGACCCGATGAACACATGATCTTTTATCCAGATATAATCAAATAAATTAAAGGCAAAATCATACCTATACTCATGCTCGCTGTGAAGAAATTTTTAAAACCACAAATTTAAGAAAACTAAACAAAACCAATAAAAGGAAGTCAGAAATTTTTACTATTATTACAATACAAATTTAGTTTACGGTGGTCAGAGTCCAAATGATGCAACACTCGCTTACTATCAAGTCAGGAGTATTACTACCAAGTCAGGAGTTTTCTGGAAACGAGAAAACAAATGACTTGGTAGTAAGACTCCTGACTTGGTAGTAAGCGAGTGTCGCTATACATGACCGCCATTTTGTTAGGGGAGGTAGGTTTCAGGTGGCTCCCCGATGCACGGCAAGTTTTGGTGCCCTCCGCAAAAAGTGTTTTGTAAAAGTTTTTTGTAAAATATGTTGCTTAGATAGTCAACTATATGTCCTCGTATGCGTGTATCTCACGTCTGTCAAGAATAATAATTCCAAAACTACTGATTTGATTGAGTACGATTTTTGTTAAGGTGACGTACAGTGGAGTATTTTCCAGAATAGTCATAATTCAGAATACCCAGCACATACACTGAAATTAATATTTTTGTAAATGTAAACGTAAATTGTAAATGTAAAATGTCGGTAAATTTTCAGTCTCGTGATCACGAATCCGATATTAGAATTTTCGAATTGGGTTTAATATGGCGCACTGAAGCCAAAAAAATCTGAAGGAAAATGGTCCGGCACCTTTCATTTTTTAATTAAGAATTGGACATTATATTTGAAAAAGTAAAATGGCGGCTTCAATATGGAGATCTGAAGCTGGTTTTTTATATTTCTATATTGAAGCCGTCATTTTATATTTGAAAATTATAATCGGGTGATGTTAATTACAGGCCCTGCACGCCGTTTGAAATTTTCTTTTAGAGGATTCCATGTACCCCGCCAAATCTTTATGGAAATGGGGTTTCGGCAAAATTGGCTGAAACTTTACGAAAAAGTAGTTTAAGTGGTGCTGATCAAAAGTTATCATGGGCCAAACGCTCTAAAATCTAATCTGCGACCTCCACGGGACAGAGAAGGTCAGGAGATGCGTCCATATCTTGACCTTCCCTTTCCGTGGACTAAATATTACAGGGTTTTTCCTACGAGAACTCTTGATCAGCACCCCCTAAATTACTTTTTCACAAAGTGTCGCTGAAATTCGCCGAAACCAAATTTCCATAAGGATTTGGCGGGGTGACAGGCATACCCTCATATCTCAAATCTGAGGTGATATTTCGTTTTAATGTACATGTACAAGCTAGGAATACATTAACTACGCTTCAATATTCTTCAACAGAATATTGCAATTTCTCAACGTTTATTCTCATACATGTCGACTTAATTGTATTATAGTATTGTGCCGACATCATCAGGCATCTTAAGGGTGAAACATTCAAACATGGAATTACGTTAAAGTTATATAAACAGACGATAACTCGGAAGATAAGGCTTTTATCCAAAGCACTGTGTGATGTAATAATTAGGTGATAATAGTGGGATTAATTTATGTAGATAAGTGTTTCCCTAGCCCAACTTGTAAATTGATTTTTTTTGCCCTTGGAATTATGTGTAAGAATAGCTTACTAGCTAATCATCGCCCTGTGTGTATTCGCTCTTTTCAATAAAGACGATATGGGTGGCTCAGCTGATAGGGACACTCTAGTAATTTTTGAATGGGTGAATAGATTTTTTTCTTTTATTTAGTGATTTGGGATGAAAGGACCCCTCACCAAATGCATGGGTAATTTGTTGTCGACGAAATCGGTGCAAATTCAAGGCATAGAATCCTTAGGTCATTCTTAATGAACACTGTTATGAATAAAGTTACAAAATGTCTTTATTTTAAAAACACAGCAGATCGAAGCTCCAAAATTCAAAATTTTAAAAACGCGATTTTACGTATTTATTATCGAAACGGTAAATACTTTTAATATTTAATTTGCTTTAAGAATATAATACTGATGTACAGGTAACATAGGAGAACACATTATTCTAATATTCATATAAACAAATAAAAGATTCTTACGCAAATGAGAAGAATTATATTTTTATTCCAATGGAAATCAGCAAAACAAACAAAATACAAACGAGATCGTATGATTCGTTTTCCTGAAAATATATTTGTTTCTAGGCCACAAAAGTTCTTTAGCTTAAAATATGTGATTTCGGCATTTTAAAGTAAAATTGACAATTTTATTGCATAATAAAAGTAATTATATATTTATTTACATAAGTACACAATATATTATTCATGTAACTGCTTCATATAAATCAATACATAAGTTCGTTTCGATAAAAAATACGCAAAATCGCGTTTTTAAAATTTTGAATTTTGGAGCTTCGACCTGCTGTATTTTTTAAATACATGGAACTTTATATATCCATAACAGTTTTCATTGAGAATGACCTACGGATTCTATGCTTAGAATTTGGCACGATTCTGTCGACAACAAATTATGCATTTGGTGTGGGGTCCTATTCAGTTATATGATGTAAAGAACCAAAATGGCCGACTTCCGGTTTCGATGCAATTTACATGAAAGTCAAATTTTTAAATGGAACAACCTGTATATTTTTGAATATTTGGATCCGCCTGGTCAAAATACATATGATCTGACCCTCAAATATTATTTTGATTTCCAAAAAATATTTTAAAATAATTATCAAAACATTCTTTTCTTTTAATTATAAATTTAGTACAAAGAGAAGGTAGACATTAGCATATCATTCTCTTCATAATTTAAACATCCAACTTAATGAAATATAAATCGTAGTGTTAATCAAAATAATATTTGAGGATTAGATCATATGTAGTTTGGCCAGCAGGATCCAAATATACAAAAATATACAGATTGTCCCATTTAAAAATTTGATTTTCATGTCAATTACATCGAAACCGGAAGTCGCCCATTTTGGTTCTTTACGTTATATAATTGAAAATTTCATCCCACATCACTACACCAAATTTGAAAAAATCCATTTGTCTGTTCAGGAGTTACAAGAGTGTCCCTATCGGCCGAGCCACCCGGTATTACTATATTTTTATCATGAATGCCTTCTTAACCAGATTGTTCTTTAGCTGTATGAATAGGAGTATATAAATTCTAGACGTTATTTAAATATTATTTATATTCTTCCTTCCACACTAGTACTGTGAAAAGCCTACCTAGAACCTAAAAAAAAACCGATTGTTTATTTAAAGACGTTTGCTATTTTATAACATGCAGATTCGACTTTCCAATGTTTTTATGAACGACAGGATAAGATATGAAGTCACATTATAGGGATCTCATCCTTTATTAAAAGGACAGTGAGGGTGAAATGGGTTTGCAACATGTTTTTGAAGCACAGTTGATGCATTCTGTTCTCAGATGTCACCAGTGTAAATAAATTAGATGTCAAAGTCAAAGACACACATAAATCACTACAATCCAGAGATCAGTTCCTGGAAAATTGTTTGACGTCGTGAAAGAATAACACAATTTATAAGTTGCGTTTCCGTTGACAGTTTGCAAATAACTCGTTAAATCATATTTTCTAAGGATAAAAGATAAATAAGTACCTATATAATCATTTTACATTGCACACAAATAATTTGGAATAGAATTGACTTTTACATACAGTAGAATATGGTAAGAGACGACTAAGCCACATTTTTTTTTTATTATCTATATAACTAGATCACTGTGCTGTAATTCCTGTACAGTCAGAATACACAGTTAATAGTTTTAAAAAGAATTCCTCTTAGCATTTAATTAGTAATACTATACAGGGTGGACCAAATTAGATGGGTTTCCTCTAAAACTATGGCGGATAGACAAAAACCAGTATAGGTGTTCTGAGCTCTATTTTCGAGAAACAAACAAAGGCACAATCCGCGATCGTCTATCTTTTTCGACTACCGAGCTACAGAGCGTTTTTGGAAAATTGTCAATTTTGGATTATATCTCAATTACCAAGTGTCGAATCGAAAATCGAGTAACACATTCTTAATGTACTTTTTTGAGTAAAGTTCGTTGCTGATAAGAAGAAAATTATGCATGCCTCAGTTTTCAAGATATAGACACAACTTACGTTCTTTTAAATGTAATAACCTGTAAATTATTTGATTATTCGATAACGATTTAAATTAGCTATAAAACGATACATCATTATGTCATGTTTATCTCTAGAAAAAGTGATTAATTTTCGAAAAATTTAATATATTTGTGAGGAGGCCATGGAAAACTATTAACAACAACACTTCTTACAATATAAAATAATTTTACCAAAAATAGTAAAAACTAAACTACAATAAATGTTCGAATTGTCTTCCAATGACATCTGTGCATATCTATCGCATTTTTATTATTTATTTTGAAGGCCATGGTAAAAAAAAGAGAATCGAAATAATCGTAAATGCCAAAAACTAATTTGTGAGTTAATTGTGAGTGACTATTGTTAAAAATGATTAAATTTAGTAATGTTGAAAAATATGATATGATTAAGTGTTTTATAGAATGCGGAGAAGATTCAAATTTTAATAGATAAGTTATAGACATCAAAACTTTGTGCCAAAAGTACTGCCTAAACAATATTTTTAGATATTCAGATAAGAAACAGCCAGACATAAAAATATTCAAAAGGCTACAACAAAATTTAAAAGAGTTTGGATCATTTGTAAAACCTCGAGCAAAAATATATAATAAAGCAGGTAGAGCGAAGCTGTAGAAAATATTGTTTTAGAAACTGTTAGAAAAAATTCTAATATATCGTCTCGCAAAATACAGGAAAATTTAGGAATCCCAAAAACAACTGCGTTGTATTGCTTAAAAAGAAAAATAAATTCAAACCCTACAAAATTAGGATTAGTTACCATCTATACCCAGATGACTTTCAAAGGCGTCTCGATTTTTGCCAGTAATAATAATACTTTATTAACCATGTCGATACAATACAGTATATATGGCAAGTCAACAATACAAATAATTTGTATATAACATTACTTATGGACATTGGACAATCAACAAACATAGTCACATCATAAAAAAATATAAAAACAAAATACATGTACTACATATACAGAATTAAAATAGGGAGTAGTTAAGTAAAGTAGAGTAGAATTCACCGTTGTAAAAACTCTTTTACACTATAGTACTCTGTTTTATTGCCTTTTTATACTTGTCATAATTTTCAATATTTTTTATTTCCACAGGTAAATTATTGTAAAAAGAAATACAGTTGTACTTTGGTGATCGCTTAAAACAAGTCGTTAAATGTCTTGGAATACTTAAAAAGTTGCCGTGTCTAGTATTATATTCATGATTAGTATTTAACGTCTCAAATAAGTTCATATTTTCTTCACATACATTAGACATTTTAATATGTATATACAAGGTCCAGTTAATACTTTCTTTTTTCTGAAAGTATTTTTACAGCTTTCTCTATAACTCAGCTTAAAAATTAATCTAATAATTCTTTTCTTACATAGAAAAACTCTATCAAGTTGTATAGAACTTCCCTAGCAAAGAATGTTGTGCGCTATATGTGAATATGCAAGAGCGTAATACATATTTAATAGGCATTCTTCATTCAGTGTATTTTTCATTTGCATAATAGCAAAATACGCTTTATTTAACTGTTTACAAACATGTTCTACATGGGTATCAAATGTTAATTTAGAATCGATATACGTACCAAGAAGTTTGGTACACTGAGTTAATGTTATGTCACTACAATGTGTTGTATTGTCAAGGAATGGTTTTTGAATATAAAAATTTATGAAAACTGTCTTTGACTCATTTAAAATTAGTTTATCTCTTTGAGACCAGATATAAACTTCTTTTAGGGTTTTTCTTACTTATTCTTGGAGCTCCTCAAGTGTGTCAGAAGCTATAGTGACTGTAAAGTCATCTGCAAACATAGTAAGGTGACCATTCGTTATTTGCTCAGGTAAATTATTAATATATATCATGAACAATAGAGGTCCCAAGACAGATCCTTGAGGAACTCCAAGTACTAGTTCTTGTACTTCTGACAGATCCTCCCCTAGTTTTACCCTCAAAGTTCTGCCTTCCATGTAGGATATTATCCAATTTAAAATGCTACCCCTAATCCCCATGCTGTAAAGTTTATGCTTTAGCAGGTCTTTATTTATGGTATCAAAGGCTTTCCATAAATCAAATTGTAAAGAAACAATATATCTACCTTTATCTAGATTTAAGTACACATAGTCTAGCAAAAGACAAGTTGCTGTTTCCGTGGATCTATTTTCACGGAAACCATGTTGAGCTACAGTTAATATATTATTTTTTCCCGCAAACAAGTTTATTCTATTATATATAGTTCTTTCGAATATTTTTGCAATGGCGCTTAAAATAGAGATTTGCCTATAATTTTCAAATTCATCAATTGGACCCTTTTTATGAAGAGGTGTTATCAGTGCCTGTTTGAGTATGTCCGGAAAGTATCCCTCATTAATTGACAGATTGAATAAAAACGTAAGATGCTCAATAACTTTGTCTTTAATCTGTTTCAGTAAGTTCGCAGTTAGGCCGTCAAAACCAACAGACTTTTTATTTTTTAAGTTTATAATTATTTTATTTATTTCATCTGCCGTAATTGGTGTAATATAAATTGACTGTTCATTTTGTGGTGATATTGTACAGGGGAGACAAAGATTTGAGCCAAAATGTTGGTATAACATTTGGGATGCATTTGTTGAGAAAAAATCAGCAAACATCAGCAAACATATCAAGTACTTCTCTTTTATCTGATACGGTTTTGTCAGTGGTTTTTGCGTCAGTGCAATGAAGTGCCAGGATATGAAGAAACAATTATATGGACAGACGAGACCCAGTTCCAGAATTTTTAATCGGCATAATAACCACCATGAAAATCCGCACGTAACCGCTGCAGTTAGTTGTTAAGGAAGATTTGGATTCGGTGTATGATGTGGTTTTATTGGATACCAAATAATAGGTCCACATTTTTTTTGTTAATTGAATACCGGAAATTTTATTAACATTCTACAAGAAATAGAGCCCTTTGTAGACAACATGCCTGTAAGTCAATTTCAAAGGTTAATTTAGGGATTAATCGACTTACCTGTAAGGAAGGTTAATCCTAATTTTCCAAGCTTGTCCGAAGATATAATTACAAATACATATACACACTGTAGTTTCCGTCTGACTCACTCACCAGCACGAACGTTCAAAGAAAGAAAAACTTATCACACTGGGTTGGACTTATCGCACCAGTCTTCATTCCGGTTTTAGCTAATTACAAAATCGCTTATTGAGAGGGAATAAGGGTGGGTGGGTTGTAATTATATCTTCGGACAAGCTCGGAAAATTAGGATTAACCTTCCTTACAGGTAAGTCGATTAATCCCTAAATTTTCCTTCGCTTGTCCTCGATATAATTACAAATACATATACACACTGTAGATGTTTAGAGTAAACGGCGATTTTGTAACAACGGAAATTTATTAAACAGTAGCTAAATAAGGTAACGTATAATTAAAGAAAATTTATAACCATTTGTATTTAATTTAACAATTACCTTAACATGTACATAAAAACATAATTTGATATAACAACTGTTGATGCGTGGCGTACGCTATGGCTAGAAAATTGTGTTATATTTATTCCGCCTAGACCAAAAGTCTTTTTTTTTTTATGGAGTAGCGTAGTGGAAGGGAATTTTATGTGCAATAATTAAGTGATGGTCATTATTCCGGAAAGAAATTGTTTTTAATAAATAAAAATATGTATATATCTTTGGTTTGTTTCCGAAGTATGGAAAATGAATACGGGTTATGGTTTATTATTATTATTCGGATGTCGTTTTTTTTTTTTTTTTTTTTTTTAATATATATCAATTAATGACAAGATATGCACTCTATGACCTGTTATTAATGCCATCAATTTATACTATAGTTTTTCCAGACGTGAGGATTCTATTTTGATAAAAACTCTATTTTCGAGTTTCGGAATTCCATGTAAATGGGTGGGTAATTAAGAGCCGACCTGCATGAAATAATTGCCATCTTGTAGCATCTCGGTTAAGAATTGCATGTAAAAGAATGTGTTATTAAAATTATATTCATAAGGATGAACTTTTCACTCACAGAAGGTCCAACATTTTTTACAAGTTGAATATTATTTCAGTGAACATCTGTAAGGGAAGCAATTAGAGTTGGAATGAAGATATTCTTATATTCAATAATAATAATGGATATTTTTTCTGCGGCGAGGGAAATTTGTCTGTAAAGTGGGCGACTCTTTCTGAAATGAAAAATGAGTAGTAGACATATTTCTGATTTAAAATAATTGGCTCCCCAGTTAAAATTATTTTGTTTCTGAAACATTTATGAAATAGATTCATTTACTTTGGATGTACTACCTCATTCAGGTTTCCAATGAAACATTTATGAAATATATCAAAAATATATTTCAATTGATGTATATTAGATGTACTTTGAATTGTTTCATACATTTTTCGTGTTTACTATAATAACTATTGACACACAGTTCAAAGCCAAAGCTGCCCGGAAGGGGTCACACATTTGAAAAAAAATGTAGACACACATCCATACTCACCGACATTATCAGTGATGGGGCTTGGGCTGGGAGTCGACCCAGTACAATGTAGGTAGTGCGACTAGCATATTCGCCACATGATACGCTTTAGCCGGTAATTTTTATAAAGTATGTACCAATACTACAAGTCTCTTAGGGCTTCGCTTAAATAATTAAATTTGATACTTCCTCCTCCAGTTATCCAAGAAATCGCTGTTGTATTATCAAATCTTGAAAGTAAAGTATTCGCATTTTTTTTTTTTTTTTTTAACAAATGATTTCAATGCATAGAAAGCTGCTTTGATTTCTAAAAAATTAGTATGCATTGATTTTTTTTTTTTTTTGTCCCAAAAATCGTAGTCCCTTGCAACAACTACTTCAGCCTGTCAGTTCAACTTAATGTCTTGTCCATCTTCAATATTGCGTAACTCGTTTATTAAGAATTAAGAATAAGCATTTCAGAGCTATAATTTTTATAGTTTCCTCTTAAAGAATTATGCTTTATTTTCTCGAAAGACTTGATATGATTAAAACCAAATCTTGTGACGGGGTAAGCACAAGCCAAACTATTAACTAATTTGCAAATTGGATGGTTGTTACGTGGAATTTTTCTTTGTGATTTTTTACTTATTATGATTTTATCTTCAGGTAAAGTTATTGTCACATCTATAATTTAACTTTGCATATGTCTGTATTTGTTTAGCATTCCAATTTAGTATGTGCTATGATTTGAAAGTCGTTTAACTAGAATACACAAATAATTTTCAATCACTCTGAAGTATTTTTTTTTTTTTTGCTGAAGCAATATAGTAAAGAGAAATGGTGCCATATAATTTAACGGAAATGGGTTACTACACTGAAATAATGTATCATTAGATCAAAATCTGAGATTTTTTTTTTTTTTTCTTCCTAATAGGAACAACAAAATAGGAGTCTTTTAGAATCAAGTTTTTATCACTAAAAGGGAAGTCGACAAGACCTGATCTTTGACTGGCTGACATTTGCTTATAGCACCTATCTCTATGAGAGTTCCTGGGTGGCGTTTTTGTGATTTTTAAATTGTTATCAGAGATCTAAACTTTAGGATCCCCTGATTGAAGAAGTTTACTATGAAATGATATTTTAATTCGTTTTACCCAGCAAATGTCCACTTGGTTCTTGGTAACATTTCTCTAGTTGGTAATGAGTTTAGCTAGAGAGCCTGCATAATTCGTTACCTGGGATGTTGGAACCTTTAGTTGCGGTGATATTGCATCTTCTTCTGCCGTGTTTACTTGAATCGATCCCTGAATGTATCCGACTCCCTCTTTCTCTATTTGAGTCTTGTTTTATATTGAGGTCGCCTGTAGTAATGGTAAAATAAAAGTATCAATTATATCAAGAGTTATGTGCAGATTATAGATTGTTTAAGAGGTCGCTTGGCCTTGAGTTAAAGCTGTATTTAATGTACACGGCACATTAAAGATTTTGTAAGAATTTTTGTGAAAATAAACTAATTCGGTTTCCTAACGTCAGCAAAATACATTATCTTTATTATTTCTGTTCTTATTCATCATTTGTCAGAGAACGCCTGTTCCTTTGACGTAAAAGTCACAGGCGTAGAGGCTGTTTTCCAGTAAAATACTGGATAATTATTGTATTATTTTGTAGATTTTACGGACAATATTTCTATAAAAAAATACATATGACAGATAATTCCAGTAAGAAAACAAAATAATCTGCAAATTGTTATCAGATTTATATTTTGTAGAGATATTTTATTACTTTAAGAGCATCGCATGTTGCTCAGACTATTTTATGTTGGAACGCCTGTTACATATTTCTAGTGCGTATGCATGAAAATCAGGATAGAGAATCGTTTTTATATGAAAAAGTACCAAGCTAGGCGGGAGCAACGCATGTTGTCCAGAACTATTTATTTGTAACGCGGGTTACATAGTTCAGGTGCCTATGAAAATAAAGAGCAACGAGTGTTGTCTTGAAACTATTTATATTATAACGCGTGTTATATAGTTCAGGTACCTATCAAAATAAAGAGCAATGCATGTTGTTTAAGCACTATTTTAAATTCTAACGAGCAACGAGTGTTGTGTTTGTCTAGATCAATATATATCTGATCCAATACTGAGAATTTTTATTTTGAAATAAAACGTATATTGAATATTTCCTACCTGAACTATTGGAATTGGGCGACTGTTTACCACTGCGGTTATTTTATGACTAGTTTCTTTTTCAACTGTATGTATTTACGCTTTTTTCCTGAATTAGGCGATACACTTTCCTTGAATTAGGCGATACACTTTTCCTTTTTGGCATTATTACCTTTCACCCACCAAATATTTTACTTAAAACTATTCACTTTAAATAAGTAAAACCGAACAATAAATTAACGTTCACTCGATGAGCACGAAAAACGGAATGAAGACTGGTGCGATAAGTCCAGCCCAGTGTGATAAGTTTTTCTTTCTTTGAACGTTCGTGCTGGTAAGTGAGTCAGACGGAAACTACAGTGTGTATATGTATTTGTAATTATATCGAGGACAAGCGAAGGAAAATTTACCAATACGATGGTGCCCCAGGTCATACGTCAAATGAAACACGAAATTATTTAAATGCTCAACTTGGGGAGGATTGGATATATATCACTCAGGACTAGGTTAACTAAATTGATAACTAATAATTAATTTAGCTAACTGGACATTAATTAACAACAAAGTAGTTTAGATATTGTTTAATTTTTATGAAATAATGGTCCTATTTTGTGGTCAGCCAGATCTCCCGATATGACCCTGCCGACTTTTGGCTTTGGGGTTATTTAAAAAATATTAAAACGTGGAAGAATTGGAAAACAAAACATTAGCTGCGTCTCGGACAATAATAACTTCTTTCATGATTGGAAATGCAGCTAATGCAAGATGTCAAAAATGCATCGATGTTAATGGAAAACAATTCGAACATTTATTGTAGTTTAGTTTTCCTATTTTCAGCAATATTATTTTATACTATAAGAAGTGTTGTTTTTGTTAATAGTTTTCCATGGCCTCCTCACAAATACATTAAATTCTTAGAAAATTAACCACTTTCTCTAGAGATAAATATAACATATGATATATCGTTGGATAGCTAATTTAAGTTGTGATCTAATAATGAAATGATTTACAGGGTATTCCATTAAAAAAAATCATGTCTATATCCCGAAAACTGAGGCATTCATAATTTTCTTATTATCAGCAACAGATTCTACTCAAAAAAGTGCCTTAAGAATGTGTCACTCGATTTTCGATTCGACACTTGGTATCGAGGTCGGTGAAAAATGCCAATTTTCCAAAAACTCTCTGTAGCTCGGTAGTCGAAAAAGATAGACGGTCGCGGTTTGCACCTTTCTTTGTTTGTCGATAATCGAGCTCAGGACATCTATATTGGTTTTTGTCTATCTGCCATAGTTTCTGAGAAAACCTCAAATCCCATCTAATTTGGTCCATCCTGTACTAGATATTTGTAAATTTTGTTAACCGAATAATTCTTAAAATCGACCTAACATTGTAAACAGAAACCTATCGACCTCCAAAAGCACAACAGAACGTTCATTTAAACTTTATCAGTTGTTGTGTAATAAACAGCGGTCCATTCATTCGAAAATTACATTCTGTTTTGTGGGTAGCAATAAACCAACACCTATAATATAAATCAGAGAGCTACGGACAATGCATTTTACTACTATTTATCAACACCATTCCACATGTTCACTATAGTCCATTCACATATTACTATAATTCACACTTATAAACTTTAAGGCCACATAAAACTGACATTCATTGTTTAAGGGCAAAAAATATGACGGGAATATTATTTATGTCACAGTGTTCATTAAAGATGAAAAAAACATTTACTTTTGAAGATAATTACTACTTGCAACACCTTAACAATAATTGTGTTCAAAAGTAACGTAAATTAAGATAATTAATTTTGCTCTTGTTTTGTGAAATTAATGTTGTGGATTATATTTAGTTTGAATGACATAAAATTTTTAAAGGACCCCGCACGTTTCTTATGTAAAATAATGCCCGGTAGATTTGCTTGAAATTGAAATATGTTATTTATGAAATCATCCTGAATAGAAGTCTCCATGAGAGCTAGTCCGAATAATTAATAGTTTTTAAGTTATGGAGCTTTGAAGTTGTCTATCCATGGTATATCAAATTCGGAGCGAATTATGTTGTGGCTGAAGAACAGCTCGAGTTTGACACGAATTTTCAAAATTAGAAATCCAACAAACTAATTAGCCTCCTCCCTAGTTATGGACCACAATAAGAACAGGAAGTTGCATGATTAAGTCCATTTTTTAGAATGAAAACTTTTTCTTTTTCAGTCTCAGTATAGAACTGCGTGTTAAGTACGTATAAAGGGTAAATAAATGGATTTCAGGCCTCCTCGCTAGATATGGATCACAATAACACAGGGCTGAAGTAATTTTCTTCTTATCAGCCACGGATTGTACTCAAAGAAGTGCCTTGAGAATGTGTTACTCGATTTTTGATTCGACACTTGGTAATTGAGATATAGAGGTCATTGGAAAATGCCAATTTAAAAAAAACAGTCTGTAGCTCGGTAGTCGAAAAAGATAGACGATCGCAGTTTGAACCACTGTTTGTTTCTTGAAAATCGAGCTAAGGACACCTATATTGGTTTTTGTCTACCTACCATAGTTTTAGAGAAAACCTTAAATCCCGTCTAATATGGTCCACCCTATATAAGATACCGAAACTGCATAATATACGCTGTGTCTCTCCGATTCAAACGAACTGTGCGTCGATTAGCCAAATATTAGATTTACTTAAAATGTTGTCAGTAGGTACTTTTATAGTTATTAAGGTACCAAGGGTGTTATAAGGATAATAACGCACCGAGGTCGGCAGTGTACAATCCCGAGGGCCTCTGGCCCGAGGGAATGTACGTCGACCGAGGGTGTCATTATCCTATAACACCCGTGGTGCCTTCAACGTTTAATGTCCTGCAAGTCTGTTATTTAATTCGATTTTTTTTTTGACATTTACGATTTATTAATTTGACATCTATATTATTTTCAGAACGATTTGATTTAAAAGAGGGTAAAAATCAAAATTGTTTGTAAACGCCTCCGTTGCATAGCAACGCATTTTGTTTGTCAATAACGCTATCATAATTTGCTTGTTTTGGGTTGTATTATAATTTTATAATGCCCTAGGGCATTATAGAAATTCATAACGCCCTAGGGCGTTATTTTTCATTTAATGTATCTCAAAATAGGATGGTTATTGTAAAATAACAGACTTGTAGGACATTAAAAAGATTATTGAAACAAGTTTGGAGTAGGGCATTGCCGATTGTGAATATTCATATGATATGTCAATGAACGTTCAATAAGGGGGTCTAGAGGGAAATGCCGAGATCCCATTTTTTGACTTTGGGGCTGTGTTTGGACTATTTAGGAGGTACACATACCAAAAGTCCCCGAACATAGGAGGTGCGGCGGGTACAGGGGGACACGAAGAAGGTCCCAGTTTTTGGTTTTTCGCTCATATCTCCAAAAAGGTTAGCCCTAATCAAAAAGTGGTTATGTGCAAAATTAAAGCTGACTAAATTTTCCACAATAATGTTTCTATTAGTTTTTTTCCTATCTGTCAGTAATGGATTGTATATCTTTTAACTGTATTCTAACTTTATTATTGGGAAAATACATGTTTGCCTAACATACATGTTAGGCAAACCGACTTTATTTAAATTAGATGATATATCAATGTTATCCTAAAATATGGAACATATGGTATTTTTAAAAAGATTATTATGAAGTGAGAGTTTGTAGGTCTCTGGTTATCACCATGTATTTCAGATATGGCCCAATTTCAATACGGATTATTGTACTTTGCTGTTTTACATACATGTTCCAAATTGTAATTGAATATTTTAAGTCCAACAGAAGTTATCGTGTTTACAAGAAACGGTATGCACACACACATATATATACACACATACAGGTGCGGCAATAATTGTGTGGACACTGAACATTTCACCAAAAAATGAGGTCTTTCAAGTTATTGCGTAATCAATACTCACCATTTCAAGGGCTTTCTAACTCTGTTTTCAACATTTTCTTACACACAAAATTAATGTTACTTTTTGCAAAAATATAACTGTGTGGCGAAGCCCCACAATTTTGTGTATATTGTGTGGACAATAATGTAATTCATTACAAAAAAAAGTTCTGATGATTTATTTCAGGTACATGTTTTTTCATATTAATTATTATTATTATTATTATTAATTTTTCAACATATTTTACTTAAGATGGCGGGTATTTAGCAGTAAAACCCGATAGAAAAAAATTGGTAGGACGTATCACAAGGGCTTTTTTGGTTCTTATAGTTCAAGAGAGTAGAGAAAAATCAAACGATGAACGGGTACATTTTCTAATATTGTCTAATTGAAATATAATTCTTTAAAAATATTTATACAAAATTTCCTTCCTCCTTTTATTTATCAATTAATTTTCCCTTTTGGGTAATCATCAATCACCCTGTGTAATTTTCATTAAAACTATGGCAGGTTTGTGCCTAGGCAATTGTATTAACTACATGCCATGTATGGTCCTGTGCAACATTTTTTCCATTAATTACTTTTTTACGGCGTTTACCTTGAATTCTGTTTATTAAAAGTAAAGCCGGCTTCTTTTTTGGCAATGGTGTCAACTATCCGCGAAATACTAATTTTCTCAATCAAATAGTCTTTTAGTTACATCGCCAACAAGCAGACAAACACGCGACGGACAGACTGACGGAATTGAAAAACTTCAATTTTCGAAATCTACGTTGGTCCCATATTTCAAATTTGATTTTCTCTAAAATGTTTCGTTTAGAAATTTTTATGTTCTTCGTACAGAGGATTATAAGTATATTTAGTTCATGATATGTATGAAAAAAACAAATATAAAGTTGGCGAAGGCGTCACCCAGGGCTGTGTTCCGTCACAAATCCTCTATAGTGAACATGTGATGCGACGGATGTTGGGGTAACAGACTGGTGTGGCTCTAGGCGGAACCAAGATTTCTAGCTTGAGAATTGTAGATGACACAATTTAATTGCAGCAAGCAAGGATTAGCTCATACACCTGCAGACCATAACATAAGCTCTGATTATGGTTTAAGTGTAGGTAAATTACAACAGAACGAAAATTATGATTCTATACCAAGCAAATGATAACCACAGGCATTTTACGTATTACTCTGTGGTAATAAATAAGATGAGATACTTTAGAGCCCTTGTCGACAATGCTGGCAACTGCGGGTATGAGATTCGTCGAGGAATACAAATGGAAAAATCGCTAACGTGTCAGTTGAGCAAAATTTGGTATAACAGAAATATCATGAAAAGTTTTAAGATCAGATTACCTAACGCCCTAATTTTCTCCATCTTTTTCCACACCTCTGAGACATGGACCATTATGGACGTAGACATACGGCGTACTGATGCTTTCGGGATGTGGGTTTAGAGAGCTCAATTCTCTAAGACTAAAATATACGTTCTCAAAAGCGACTTTTCAGCATCGTATAAAATAAAAATTTCGATCATCTTTATAAAATTTGGCATTTGACTTATCTACAAAGGAAGTTGAGTTTATGTAACATTTCTTATATTTTTGGAATTACGTACTTTAAATGTTGCTTTTTATTATGTTATTCTTATTTTTTCTATAAGCAAATTTCTATTCCTCCAGTTGGTCTCCCTCTAATAAAGTTTATTTTTAAATCGTAATATGACAATTTTCCCTCTCCGTTACACAAATCATGAACATACTGTGTATTCAAATTTAATTTGATATGTTCCTTTTTTTTTTCTTCAAATTATTATAAAAAAGAAAGAGCTTACCTAGATGAAATGCAGTAAATAAAAGAATAAATAAAGAATATCACTAATATTTGATTTAAAAAAGGTCCGTTTATACAAATAAAACATGATCTTATTTCATTTACCTACGATCACTACTGTAAGTAGTAAAAAACACACTACCTGCCATCTATGTAAGTTGAATTTTACATACTGTAAACAAAACGCACTGTAAACAAATCGCACAGTAAACAAAACGCACGGGACATGCAATTATAGATAGCTTATATCGCTGACGCGGGGTTTAAAAAAACAAATGCGCCTACTTAATTTTCAAACGCTGTCAAAACTGACATAATTTTTGTTGAATAATATTGTTGACTAGTAAACTAAATCCAGATTTTACTAAATAACTAAATAAATATGATCGTAGGTAAAGTATAGTACATAATTCGAGTTGTAAGGCAATTACGCACTCATGGAAATACGCACTCGCCGCTACGCGGCATCGTAATTTGCTTCTTACATCACTCATTACGTAATATACTATTACAACAGTGTTCTATTAATAATAGTACGACCTACTAAATATTCACCTACAAATTCAATAAAACTGTTAGGGCCACATAAAAGACATATTTAACACACATCTTGAATACACACGAAGAAATGAAAATAATAGCAGTATAATATATATTTCCGCTGGGGGCAGCACTGTACAAGGCCACACAATTTGGTGAAATTTCTAAGATTATACACACCAAATTTTTACTATACTTGTGTGGCCATTTCCAGAAAACGACAGATATAGGGTGGGGAGACCACGTAGATGCTGTAAAAATAGGTTTTAAATTGTGTGACCATGTGTATGGCCACACAATTATCGTACACACACACTTACAGACACAAAGACATTTTTTATTCGACATTTGAGTTCAGTATGCTGTGAAACGGATATCCGTAGAAAAAAAAATTTCCACGATGATTATTAAATTTTTTTTCAATTTATAACAAATTTATAATAAAGTTAGAATACAGTTAAAAGATATACTGAACCATAACAGATACGAAAAAAATTAATAGAAATATTATTGTAGAATATTTGCTCAGCTTTAATTTTGAATATAGCCACTTTTTTAATAAGGCTGACCGTTTTCGAGATATGAGCGAAAAACCAAAAACCGGGACTTTCTTCGTGCCCCCCTGCACCCCCGCACCTCTTATGTTCGGAGACTTTTGGTATATTTACCTCCTAAATAGTTCAAATCAAAAATTGGGATATCGGCATTTTTCTCTAGAAACCATTCATTGACAGTACTATGAACAATAAAAGAAGCATTAGCTGAGCACTTAAACTCAGTGGCATCACATAAAAGTGAATTGAGCTGCATTCAAGTCAAATGTTAATCAAATAGGCATTCGCAGTCGGCCACACCCGAGTGCTACTTCTACTCGTTTATATTATCATGTGATGGCAATTTTCAGTTTTACAGTCATAAAGTATTCACTTATCCAAAGAATGTTTGTAGATTCATATATGTCAACTTACCAGGATAAAATAATTTATATTCAATCTGATAAATTGTTTTGTATTTGTGAGGTATTTTTATTTCGAGCATTCTCTTTGTATCGGTGAATGTTTGGAATGTACACGAAGGGATTGGGTATTTCACATTTAAAACGCATTTTCTGATACGCTTAAAGCTTTTATGTTTTGATTATTTGTTCCCCGAATTAATAAATAAGATAATTTTTTCCAACGCATTTTTGTTCGCGTTATTTAAAGCGTACAAACACATTTTGTTTGCTGAAGTTTTTGTATAAGCATAGAAATAAACGCCAGAAAAAATAATTTCCTGATTTTGTTATGTGATGTGTATTATAGAAGCAAAGGGAATATTGATGACGACGCACAGTGCCTCGAGGTATATGGCAAGGTAGACAAAAGTCATAACTCAGTTTTATAACAATAATAAAATATGTTTTTCGGATGAAATGTTACAAATCTTGTCCAAAATCATATTAGACCAAGCAACGAATGATTATGGAGGGAAATTTTAGGGACAGAAAATTTGACTTCGGAACTTTGTTTGGACTAGTCTGGAGATGAACATATCAAAAGTCCCCACTCCTAGGTGGTGAGCGGGGAGGGAGGGGGACACTTTAAAGGTCCCATTTTTTGGTTTTTCGCTTATATCTCTGAAACTATGCGTCGTATGGAATAAGTGCAAAATTAAACATAATTAAATTTCCTACAAGAATGTCTATATTCATTTTCTTCCTGTGTGTTATAGTTTACGAGATATTCGCCAGACAAAATAGATAATTAAAAAAAAAAGTGTTAGGTATCTTGAATATTTCTATCAAAGCGGTTTACCGTGGTCTGCTTATAAATCACAATCACAAAACAATCTTTATTTTACTAACTTAATATTTTGTCGAAATCCATGCATTTCCTTAAATATAGAGTGTGACTCACTTAAAATGAAGACGCCCTTATAACTTTTTTATTTTGTTTCCGATTTGAATCAAATTTTACTCAAGTATAGAAAAAATTAGGATCTACTTATGACCAGAAAAACATTCGCCTGCTACAAAGGCAAAGCCACTTGTGGTACCAAAATATGCTGAAAAATATTAAAAATCATATTAATGGGTCTTGACGAATTTCACGTATCCACTACAAATTGAGGAAACTTAGGACTCCCTTTGCCAGATGAGCTTATTTATGAAAAATCCCCCATCCATAACCAAATAAAATTTTGGTATATTTACGGTTGTGGCGCGGATCCGATGCATTTTTTAGAATTTTTAACATTCAAAATGTTTTTATTTTTTTCAGCATATTTTGGTACCACACAAGGCTATGCCTTTGTAGCAGGCGAATGTTTCTCTGGTTATAAGTAGATCCTAATTTTTTCTATACTTGAGTAAAATTTGATTTAAATCGGAAACAAAATAAAAAAGTTATAAGGGCGTCTTCATTTTAAGTGAGTCACACTGCATATTTAAGGAAATGCATAGAATTCGACAAAATATTACGTTAGTAAATACGTCGAGTGTTGTAAAATAAAGATTGTTTTGTGACTGTGATTTATTAGCAGACCACGGTAAACCGCTTTGATAGAAATATTCAAGGTACCTAACACTTTTTCTTTTTAATTATCTATTTTGTCTGGCGAATATCTCGTAAACTATAACACACAGGAAGAAAATGAATATAGACATTCTTGTAGGAAATTTAATTATGTTTAATTTTGCATAGGACGCATAGTTTCAGAGATACAGGCGAAAAAACAAAAAATGGGAATTTTAAAGTGCCCCCCTTCCCCCGTTCACCATTTAGGAGTGGGGACTTTTGATATGTTCATCTCCAGACTAGTCCAAACAAAGTTCCGAAGTCAATATTCTGTCCCTAAAATTTCCCTCTACACCCTTTTTTGAGCATTCGTGGCCTGGCCTATATTTTTTTTAGCTACTAAACATTGAGTAACATCAGTAAATTTGGAAAAATTTTCTCTTTTATATAACAAGTAATAAATGTTTTAACTTTTTTGGAAGTAGATCCAGGCAAGCCTTACTTGCTATATCTTTTATATTCCACATTTTTTTTTAAATGTTCAAAGCTGTTATAATATTATGATTTAATTTATCTTGACAGTAGTTGTCATTTGAATAGAAGCCGCGTCCTAAATTTATTTTATTGCGGTTGCCATGGATATTCCAAGCATCGCTACCTTTACTATTTGCTTAGCAAATATGAAACCTGGCTCAAATAATTATAGTTTTCCACTAGTTTTCTCAAGTTTTTTTCCAGCTTAATGATTCATGGGCATTATGACGAAAAATGTAATATGCACCGCGGGTCGTACATCACTGTAAAAAGGAATACTACAAAATTCCGGTAGTTAAACTGGGTTACTTGTTGCCAGCAATATAGGTTGTAAAGTTACAAGTGAAGTGGAGAAGTACTGTAAAATAGCATGATTATTTAATGTAAAATCAGCTGTCAATTTAAGAAATTATGTGAATTTTATACGTATAAATGACTATAATCACATATATTTCTGTAATAGGTATGTAAAAATATACATTCTAATGTTTTTACACTATGTTTTCCAAAATTATTATATTTACAGATTTTATGTAAAAATATCCATAAAAAAAAAACTGATTCTGTTTTCAAAATTATACTTTATTTATTTGACTATATAGGTAGACAAAATTTGATCGCCCTAGTTTTCTCCATTTTTCTTTACACCTTTGAGCCATGGACTATTAGGTTGGCAGACAGACAATCAGACAACCTATTGATGTTTTCGACATGTGGCCCTGGAGACTTTTGCTGCGATTTCCCTGGACAACTCATCGCACCAATAACTCAACTCTCCAAGAAATACGTCCCCCAATGCGACTCTGCAGCATAATATTCTCCCGAATCTTCTTATTTGTTAACCACATCAACCGGAGGGAACACAGTATAGAAAGGTGAGTAATTCATGGAAAAATCAGATGGTACGAAGCGAAGAAAGCGTTGAGCTGATATCACCAAGGTGCTGATGGATGGTTTTAAATTTACTTATTGAAAGTTAGAGATAACAAGTAGAAGTTGCAGTTGGGGGTGACCGAGTGCCAGATTTTTAACATTATGCTCGAATACCGCACAAATGACTTTTACGTGATGTCAGTGAAATTAAGCACACAGTTAATATCTTTGTTATTTTATTTTCCAAATAAGTATTCGACAACACCAGACTGCAACTTTCATTCGTTTCGTACTAGTCGTGTTAAACACAAACATCTTAAAACCTGCAAGATATACTGTATAATTCAGTTTCAATATCTTGTACATCTTCGTACTTTTGTGCGCTTAATTAAAAACCTTGGTAAAACTTTGCTCTAAAATCATAATAAATTGTAGTTTATATGAAATAAGGCAGTTCACATTCCCCTGGCGATTATCCTGTATCAGAGATACTGCCCAATTTTGATATGAAATATTCTACCATGCTATTTTACTTATGTTCCAAATTTGAAATAAAAAAATAGCCACACCAGACATTGTAAATAAACACAGATATCAATAAAAAATAATCACAGTATTTATTCGCGATTCTCTAAGTTATTTAATTAAGTTATATATAATTATGCTTCATATGATGGAGATTATGACAGATTATAACATAAACAAATTGAAAATTTTGCAGTTTTCCAAATAATTATTAATTTTCTGTAAGCAGTGTCAAGAACCCTATTTTAAAAAAATATTCAAATTCCAAACATTTTCTTCTAAAATGATAAATGAATATACGAATCTAGAATATTTGTTGACCAAATTGTTGCCAAAGAAATAACGTCGCCACGTCGCACAGTACATCGTCCTGTGGACAAAAATCAAGAATCCAAATATTTTCTAGGGAGTTATTTAGCTTTCGACAATTATAAATAAACCTTGAGCAATAATTTCATTCCATTATCTCATTGTTTATTGGCTTTAAGAAGTCAATACAATGGCCTGACTTCAAAAAATTATTACATTATACACATTTGTCTTTCGTGTCAAACGTGTCATACAGTCGCATGTACCACGTGTTTATCACCAACCAACCAACCAACCAACCAACCAACCAACCAACCAACCAACCAACCAACCAACCAACCAAGGAATTTACAGGCTAAGGTATGTATTTTAACAAAGTTATCATCCCAATTTTACGTAATAATATAGTTATTTATGTATCTTTTGGTCGAGAATACAGTTTGCAAGCCGAGGTCCATAGGGCCGAGGTTTGCAAGTATTGAGACCAACAAATCGCACTGCCACTGTAAAAAGTCAGGGTAAATTTACAATACATTTACATTAAATATTGATGTATAAAGTTTTAGCTTTGTCAATTTTTCGGGAAAACTATAACGTTCTCCGATAAATAAAAAATTATTTCAGATCGTAAAATTTAAAAAGAAAAAAGACGAAATTGGTTTATAAATCACTAGGAAACAGTAGATCACAAACAATCATGTTCCCTCATGTTGACTCCAGTATGGTGGTTAAGCGATCAAAATTTGATTCATGTGGCCAATTGTTCTTACACGCGTCAACCCCATACTACGAAGTCAAACTGAGAATACATTAAAGTGTACTCGAACAGAAACTAGCCTCATGACTACATGCAACTCAAAGAATAAGCCTTTATCAACATTATTATGGTTCCGTAATTATAATAGATGATAACATTTGTAAGTACATAAGCACTTATTCAGCCTTGAATTATTATTTCTTTGAGTGCGTGATATTAATTTAATTATGTGGGTGAAATAATGAACTAGGGAATGCACAACAGATGGTATGTACTTATTGCATCTAAGCATGATTCAAAATACATATTATGAAAGCGGAACTTAACAAATTATATTATTTCACGCCATGTACGATTGCACAGACGATAAGTAGAGCAGAAAATGAGTTTTGGAAATATTAAATTAATAACATGAGTGAGTAGCTGTAATATAAGAGGATTCGTGTGCAGTTTGGCAAAAGGTTTCTTAGTAATTTGTCTTGAACGCGCTTCTAAAACACGGTATATACAACTGCATTTTTTAATGATTTAATGGCGTATTTTGCGGTCTGGATTGTTTGAAGGGGAGTGAGCTTGCGTTCAGGTGCACTGAGGCTTCATGGGTGTGCTTTTTCTGCTACCACCGTAGATGGCGGCATATCCACCAATCCCCTCATTCTTCAAGCCAACATTTGATATACTTTGGTCAGACCGGTAGGGTGCCACCTATACTGGCTCTACTGGGCCAGAAGACACCCAGTAAAGGTCCTCTTTTCATTAATAGAACAGGGCAGTGAAACAGCACATTCTCTCATCTTCCAAATAACACCATAGAACCATAGAACCTCTAATAGTACATTACCTGAAACACCAGAGAAACGCTCACGAAAATCTTGCGTTAACTGAGAATTCAAATACCTCTCTAGAAATAGACCGGCATTATAGAATAATTTTTGGCCATAGCTCAATAATTGTTGAGTACCATACAGTGCAGTTCAATAGAGTTAGGCCTCTGCTATTCCACTGATATGGGTAGTGATCAGCACTACCTAACTGGAAGTACGTAATGAGAAGGTGCTTCTACATTTGGGGTTATCTATAACTTCCAGTGTATGAAGGTGTTTGTTTAGTCTACAGTGTACGGTGTACGTGAGTTTAGAAAAACCGAATGATGAAATTTGTCATTTGATATATTTTATTTTAAAATATTACATGCCTCTATGGTCAAAATCAAAACCAGCAAACATTTCACAGATGGTCCAAAGATACTATTTGAAGCTATCAGAACATCACGGTACCTGAATCAAAATTTATTGCAAGTTATCAACCCAGTGATTGAGCGAAACGATTTCTTCGCTCATCCCGAAAATTTGATTCTTGCCATGACAGTGAATGAAAGAAGACCTATCAGAGAACTGGGACTACGCAGACTACTGAAAGCTCGATCACTTTCCAAGGGAAAGACCATTCGAAATTTCACCACGCCAAAACTAAATTTTGAAGTAACAGACTACGTCTCTCCTCCTCCACTACTAAGAAAAATCACGGATAAGGACATCATAAAAATGATAAAGACAGACACATCGCCGCAACCAGATTTCCAAAGTTTCCCTTGTCCTACCCTGTCAGGCGGTTGAACGTTGTGTCAAACTTGTGACTGAAGTATCTCAAAAAGTGTGTGGCACTGACGCAAGAGACGGATTAATACGAACTACTCTTTTGTCACGAAGTATTATGCCCGAATTTTCCTAAAAATCAAACTTTAAAGTGATTGATTAATGATTATTGAATAAAGAAGTTGAAAATAAAAATATGTTTATCATTTATATAGACTGAACATAAAATTGATAAGCTACGAAATATAGCCGTTTTTAGAGAAAATCCAGTTTTTTGAGCATTTTGCGCAAACACTAAATATTTTCAATTTTTTTTCGTATTCCCTATACCCCAAACTTCACATTAGGACCTATAGCGCTTAGTTAGTATTAAGTTTAGCAATTATAAAAAATTAATAAAAAAAAGCGAAATTTTTAAAACTTTGAGCGCCATGCGCGAACGGAAGATATTTTTTTATTTGAATTTTTTTTTTCATTTTGCTTAGCTAGGCGATAGGCAACTTTTTTGAGGTATAGCGATATATAAAAAAAAAGTGTTTTTTCGGCCCACTCTAATGGTCATTGTTATATTATGCGAACTTGCTTCCCAGCAATAACATTTGAGTATTTTACTGCAGCCTCCTTTATATGTAGCATCATTTTAGTATCTGCTAGATTTTATTCTTCACCAATCTTAGTCTTCCTGTTTTCTTCTTGCAACATTTCAACAAGGAATTTTATTAGTTCATTTTTACTGTCACAACTTTGAAGAAGACCATTTGATTATCTTGTGACCACTTTTTATATTCTTGAATGATATTCCTTCCTCAGAACCTCTGCTGAGATGTTCAGCAGATTTGATTAATTAGTCGTTGTAAGTATCAAACACTATGTCAGTTCTATTGCTATAACAGCCAGCGTTTAAGACGTGATTGAGAACTGTATTAGACAATTCATCAAATGTTTTATTTTCTCCATGCAATTTTTAAATTAATGCCATCCCATCAATTACAGTAGCAGATGAAGAAATATTTCCATCTTCAGGTGAAATCAGGCTTTCCAAGTGTTTCACCAATACAGCCTTGTTGGTTTTTTTCATTTGTGCTACAATATTTGTTGAAAACATTTTTTTCTAAAACGTCTACGTTGTAAGAAAATTTATGATAAACAAGCAAATTATCTGTAAAAACTAATATATTTTTCACTAATTCGCGATTTACTAATTAACGATTGCTAATTGATAGGAATTTACAAAATATTCACAATTTAAGCTGCCATTTAAAAAAAATAACACTGAAATCGGACAATACAGAGATACGGTCGTATTTTTAAACGTCTACATTCACCATCTTGGATTGGCCGATATTTTTCTTAGCTACCACTTTCAAATGGCAATCATAGTTTCTTGCTATCTGTGTATACTATATAGCTGTGGCTTAAAAGAAAATTAGTACCCCCAAATTATACCGAATACTTTAATTTGGTTAGTTGGCCCATATACTAAACAATACAGTCTTGGAATATATAGACAAATAATTTTCTTAATCAGATATTTTTATTGTAAAGCATTACTTTTGCGAAAAAAACAGTCAAATTTTTTTTTAATAATACTGTATGTTTTTTATTTTCGTAACTTCGACATATTCTTTGTAAATATTTTTTTTTCATTACTGTATCAAACTATTAGCTAATAATATTATCCAATTTGAAACATTGGCGGATTTGGTAAAATATAAAATATAGATAAATCATTCGATAACGTTTAAATTTTAATACAATATATTTTACCAAACTTGCTGTACACATTAGATGTCTATAATATCTAGCTCCGAAATGTATTATGTGACACAGAGTTCGTAATACCCATCTATATAATTCGTACATCAAACACCGGAACTTACTCATGTATTAAATGAGGCTTTGTTTTACCCCAGTTTTACTTGAGTAGGCACAAGGCGTTTTCCATGTTGCCAAAATTGGAAAAGAAAAACCGTACTAGGGGACCTCTTGTACAAGACCCTTCATACGCACCTGTGATGTACAAGGAGATTTACTGGAGTGGCATAGATTTAACTGTCATAACCAAATGCTCTAGACCCAAATGTTAGAATTGGAATTAGTGTCCATAATGTATTACAAACTAGTTTAAAAGCAATTCTAGCTAGCAATTATCTGTTATTATATATTTACTTCCACGTCCAGTGGAAGTATAGTAACGACAAAAAAAATTTTAAAAATTTTTATTGTCCAAATAGGCTTAAAATGTCATGAAACGTCGAGTCAGAAACTGTCGGTCTGTCTGTCGGTCTGTCTGTCGGTCTGTCTGTCGGTCTGTCTGTCGGTCTGTCTGTCGGTCTGTCTGTCGGTCTGTCTGTCGGTCTGTCTGTTGGTCTGTCTGTCTGTCTGTCTGTCTGTCTGTCTGTAACTTTTTTTGTGCGCACGTTTACTCTGGAACCGTTTAAGATATTGACTTGAAATTTGGTACACATATGTACTTTAACGAGATCTAGAACTAGATTATATTTTCATCTTGTTACGTCGAATGGTTGGGGTGTAAATTGGGGTAAATTTGGGGTAAATGGCTAAATCAAGCAGGTAAGAGTCCACGAAATTGGTATTTAGTATATACAAGAGAGGCTAAGGTCTCAAAAAAAATTTTGGCATTAGCCACCCACCTCACCACCCCCACCCCCTTATTAAAGGGGATGAAAAAAAATGTGATTTAGTGTACGTACAGGAACCAGAAACCTCAAAATATTTTTTTACTTCATCCACCCCCCACTACCACCCCCCTATCACCACCCCCACCCCACTATCGATGTGGGGTATCGTTTTATGGATTTTTGGGGTAGAAGATTTCAAATATTATATTATTAAAGTTCCATAAACAATTATTTTCACATACAAAGTTTTTTCGTTGTGAGTGACTTGGATAGAGAATCTGGATGTGGAAGTAGTGATTCCTTGGGCAGCGGTTTTTTATTATGAAAAGAAAAAGGGTCGCTATAAAATATTATGTGAAATAAAATTTACAAATAAGTGTGTCTCGCTTAAATGTGAAACAAACCTGCAACTTTTTTGTTTTATGGCTGATTTGAACACCAAAAACTGCTTAAGGATTTCTTTCTCAGAAAACTGATTACATATTCTTCTTCAGTATGTTTTAAAACGTCTTGGTACCTAGTTTCATCAAAATCTGAGAATTTTAATTTGTTAATATTTAAAAAAATAATAAAAATAACGAATCTTTAAATGTACTTACGCAAAACTTCCCTCTCTCTCCTTTAGTAATTGATTATTTTTTCGGTTGGATGACCACCCTGTATATTTTTTAATAAAAGTATATGAGATTTGTTCTAGGCAAAAGTGATAATTGTATTCCAAATATTGTCTTCATCCGTCGTTTCTTATTTTTCCTAATGTAGTATTTTCAACAAAAGTGTATTAAGTTTTTCTCAGTAATTGTGTCAACTAAAGTCCAAATATGATTTCTCAGTAATTTTCTTAGGCTGACCACAATGTATATTTTTCATTCCTGGCAGTTGTGTTAACTACATGCGAGATTTTGTTGTTCTCCGTCACATTCTTTATTTTTTTTAAGGATAACCACCCTGTATATTTTTCGCTAAAGATGTATCAAGTTTTCTCCTCGGTAATTGTGTCAACTACATTCCAAATATTATTTCCACTATTCCTCTATATTCCTAACTTATCTATTTGTTTATAAAATTTGTTTGAAAATATAGCAATAAAAATTTAAAGTTTATGTAATCTTATAGTATTTTTGAATATAAAAACAGTAAGTAATAATAATTAAAATTAATAAAAACCATTTTTCAACCTCTCTCTTTCGTTTTATAGTTTTTTGATATGTTAAGTAATTAATAACTAATTGACTATAACAATTAAAATAGTATAGTTGACGTTAGGTCTCCACGAAGCGAAATAATTTTTGTTTAACAATTATCCGACTTGAAATATAAAGGCAAACTCTAAAAAAAATTGTTAATTAACAATAGGCTCATTTTATGAAAAATCGGTGAAAAATTTTTTTTTCTGTTCCATAATTTTTAAAAATTTTTAAATTAATATTTAATAACATAAAAAAATATTTTTACTTAATACGGCCGGTTTCAGAGCACCGTAACGGCTTAGTGTTCGCCACGCGGAGCTCTATTTTCAATATTAAATTAAAATTATTAATAATAAAGATAGAGTTTCGGGAGTTGGGACTTTTTTATTGGAAATTTCTTCCTCTTTAAGAATCGTTTTTTAAAATTTCTTAAATATTAATAGTTTTCGAGTTATTTGCAAAAAACGAAACTCGTTATTTTTTCAATCTTCATTTGTTGATAACTTTTGAAATTGTTTATGTGCGGGTTTGAAACTTTTGCACATTTTTCTAGACGTCATTCCGAATCCAATGAGCCCTCATATTTTTACGAGCTTTATCAAGAATTAACACGGCTTTGAACTTGTGAACTAGTCTAATATCCCAGTTCTTCTTTATCACTAGCATCAACTACTTACCAAATATTATTCTTTTTCGTCAAATGGTTTTGTAGATATACAACAAACAGACATGAGACAACAAAAAGACTAACGAAATTGAAAGACCTTAATTTTCGTAATCTGAAACGTAAAAATCCGGAGAATTTTCGGAGGAGGATTTCTTTACGGTTACAATACTTCCCTTCAAAAACGGTTTTGAGAAAATTTTTAAACAACATGTAAGAGATAGATTTTCCTGTTCTACAGTTCAAAATATATTGAAATCTGTCAAAAATTAAAAATATTACATGTTTGTTCCACATTTAAGATCGGATTTTGGTGAAACTTAGTATCGACACAAAAACTCGAAACAATCGCTATATTTAGTGGTTCTTGGTGATAAAATATCGCAGAAGGTTATTAGTACAGTAACTAGAGGTTTTAACTTCGGAATAATGTCATATTGAACGGATTTCGTTCATTTTTGGCAGTATAATAGTAAATGCTTCACAAAAAGTTTCTATATTGTGCAGGGGCTTGCTAATTTATAGGGGGTGGATGCCACCCCCTCTCAGGGGGTGGCACTTAAAAAAATATATATATTTATTGGAGCTGAAATAGAATCGAATTTTAAGAAGAAAAGGCTCTATGCAATTTTTCACATAAATTGATAGTTTTTAAGTGATAACGACTTCAAAATTGCGATTTTAGCTTAAAAAAAAGGTATTTCCAAACGGCTTTCGTCAAGTATCTCGAAAAGTATTACTTTATCGAAAAAATGTTACAGACCAATTACAGAAAGTACAAACTGGGAATTAATTATATTTTTTGTTTATTGCTGTGGGATTAACAATTTCGGTGATATTTAAGTTTATATTTGATATCCAAGTGTTTCGAAATTACCTTTAAAGTTTGAAATGCATTTTTTTCTAAAGCGAGTGCTTTAAATGAGTAAAAAAAGTTGAGCATCTAGGTAATGCTACATCTTAACGAAAAACTGTATTTGAGATAATTTTTTATATTACTGGCTAATTAGAGTAACAAAATGGCGACTTTTTTATATAAAATAATATAAATACGCATATTTTTTCATCATAACTTCTTTATTTCTTATGCTACAGAAACGAGTAAAAAATAATTTGAAAGCGCAATTAATTGTCTTTAATTTCATTTCTTAGCATGCGTGATGTAGGTGTCACAATTTCTGAGATATTTAACATTTAAACTGCATTTTTCGTCTTATAAAGGTTCGGACGCCATTTGTAAACTTTCATATCTCCGAAACTATTAAATCTATGTAAATAAATAAACCAGCGAAATTCATTATCAGTTTCTGAGCTTTATTTTTGGTATCTATCCATTTTTCAATAAAATTAATATTTACTGAAATATTTGGAAAAGGAAAAAAAAATTACGTTTTATCGAAAATACCTTTATAGTTTAAACTGTATTTTTTTCTAAAGCAAGTGCTGTGTACAATCCAAAAAATTTGAGCATCTACGTCATGCTATATATTAATGAGAAACAGTATTTGAAATTCCCTTTTTTTCAATTACTGGCTAATTACAGTAACAAAATGGCGACGTTGTTATTAAAAAAATGTGTAGACGCACATTGCTTCGGTCATAACTTCTTTGTTTTTTATGCTACAGAAACAAATAAAAAACAGTTGAAAGTTTAATTAATAACCTATTATTCTACTTATTAGCATCCTTGACGTAGGTTTCTGAGATATTTAACTCTCACTCTAAATAATTATCTTATGAACACTTGGATGCCAAATGTAAACTTAAATATTTCCGAAATTATTAATCCTACATCAATAAACAAAAAATATAATTAATTCCCAGTTTGTACTTTCTGTAATTGGTCTGTAACATTTTTTCGATAAAGTAATACTATTTGAGATACTTAACGAAAGCCGTTTGGAAATACCTTTTTTTTTTTAAGCTAAAATCGCAATTCTGAAGTCGTTATAACTTAAAAACTATCAATTTATGTGAAAAATAATTTTATAATGCCACCCCCTGAGAGGGGGTGGCATCCACCCCCTATAAATCAGCAAGCTCCCGCACAATATAGAAACTTTTCTGTGAAGCATTTACTGTAATATTGCCAAAAATGAACGAAATCCGTTCAATATGACATTATTCTGAAGTTTTGCATATTTTTTACCTCTAGGTACTGTACTATATAACTTTCAATGCAAAACAAAATTAATATCACATGTAAGTAACATTTTTACCGCTTTACATTGATTAATATATTCTTACTTTATTAACCAATCCAAACGTACATTTTCAAAAAAATCAACCAAATTTTAAAGTGAGAAAACGTCTATCGATCAGTGTAAAAAATCGAGAAAAATGTATGTTACGTTTTTCGTAGTAGCCATGTGTCAAACTACAAAAGTAGCCAGGCTTGTAATTCGTAATTCAGCGCTCGGCGGGGCATTAGTCCGGAGAATAGCTGTTGGTTGCAGTCTGGTTTTTATTCCTTATATATTTAAGGAAACGTATAGAGGAGTTCGACAAAAATATTTCACTAGTAAATATTCTGCCCTCTAAAAGCATACCCACTAACTATGCCCATGTCAGGGCTACTGCTGTTTCGATTGTAATGGACATTAGCCGCTAGATGGTGCCTGCCATTTTTGTTGCATGTCGTGATTTTATAAATCTCGTCATGTACCAAGAGTGAACAAATGCCTTGTTCCAGCCATCTCAGACCTACCTTGCACAGTCTGGTTTTTATTCCTTATATATTTAAGGAAACGTATAGAGGAGTTCGACAAAAATAGTTCACTAGTAAATATTCTGCCCCCTAAAAGCATACCTACTAAAAAAGTCATTAAAATTATTAAAATCTGACATTTCTCGATTTCATCTTGATTTTTGTACACTAAATGAATGAGAAAAAGCGATTTGGTGATGTTTCTCAAGAAAATATTAACCATAAAACCATGAAGAAGAATCTAAATGTAATAGCATTGTTTATAATAGTGTATTTCATATAGTTACAATGAACATGTTTGATGATAAAAACATTAGAAAAAGTTTATATTTTTCATTATAAATTATTATTTTTTAAACTTTAAATAAACAGTTTTGTTGTTCTAATAACTATTTTAGATAATATTTTTGAATCACGTATTAATCTTCTGTAATACACATGAGGTTGATTTTCAACTCAGGTAAATTTTTTTTGAGTGACTTAAACCTGTTTTCCATAAGAATTTTGCTCTAATTAAGGGACATAGGACATCGCTCCACTTCGTGTCACGATTTTTCCGTGTCCTTAATTATCGAATAATTTTCATGGGAAAAAACCGGTAAAAAATCGACCTCTTGCGCATTAATACCTGAAAAAAAAAACTTGGTAAAGTTATTTACCCAAAACTTCCCTCTCTGGCACACAGCCTCGTTAAAAATGCACAGTTTGCATCCTTTAGTCATTAATTTATTCTGTTGCATGACGACCCTGTATACTATTTTTGACTAAAAACTATGGTTATTTTCCCAACACTACTTGTGTATTTTTCATCCAACTCATCTTAATTATTTCTTTTTAGAGTGACCACCCTGTATAACTGTCACTAAAAGTAACGGGTTTCCTCCTTGGCAATTGTGTCAGTTACATGCCAAATATTATTTTCCTCTTTCAAATCGTTTTTTAGATAATATCAGCAGAAAGACAATAGACCGGCTGACGGATTTGAAAGGTCTTAATTGCCGTAGTGCACATATTCTGAAAAGAAAAAGTCCGGAGAAATTTAGGTCAGGTAAGTAAAAGTCATGCCTACACTGGACTTGGAACGCTACTGTCATGTTATGAAGACTTTACTTTAAGAACTAAACTATTAGTAGACAGTCGGGGAGCCCTCCTCATGGGACATGTCTTAAATTGCTCCTTAGGTTTTAATCTTTATGAAAAACATTGTCCCCAAGGATCGGAGAGGGGGGGGGGGGGGGGGTGCACGGACACTTAGGGTGGGCTCCCGTAGTAAGAGTAACTAGACGACTTTCTAAGTCGAAATGAAGAAAGACTAACTCAGGGCCAAGCGACCCCTTAAAGAATCTACAACTAGAGGTTTTAACGTCAGATTAATCTCATATGAAACGAATTTCGTTTATTTTCGGCAACTTAATAGCAAATTAATCAAAGAAAAGTTTCTATATAATGCGGCGGCTTGCTAATTTATGGAGGGTGGATGCCACCCCTTTTCAGAGGGTGGCAACTAAAACAAAAAAAAACATTGGTACTGAAAGATAATCAAATTTTAAGAAGATAAGGTTCTATCCAACTTTTCATATGAACTGACAGCCTTTACGTTATCTTTAAGTTATAACAACACGAAAATTGGGATTTTAGCTTGAAAAAAAAAAGGTCGTCAAATAACTCGAAAGGTATTACATTGAGCGAAAAGATGCTAGATACAAATAAGAATGTTACTAAATTGAGGATGAATTTCGTTTTTCTCTAATTTCTGTAGAGTTAATGGTTTTGGAGATCTAGAAGGCGTACGGACGTTTATAAGACGAAGTATTTAATTTAAATGGTATACCGGGTGTAAACGAATAGTGGGCCACCCATGTAACTTCCTTGTTTTTAAAGATATCGGGATGAAATTTTGTATGTTGAAATTAGGTAAGATTTCCAACTTTTTGGGACCTATCCGCCATATTTATCACTTCCGGTTTCACCGGAAATGGCCCCAATAGTCTTTTCTAAATGAACCACCTGAATCAAGATCACATTCTGGATACATTTATACTATTTTGAACAATTTATACAGTGTTGCACGAAAAATAATTCGAATTTTACTTGTCAATCTAGATGGCTGCGAATATGTTAAAATTATTTTTGTTCCAATGTAATTTATATAAAAAATACGAAAACGTCAATATGTTCAATAATACATCATACAGGGTGCTGTAAACTCATTAAAATCACATTTTTCAAAATGACTTATTTGTTTTAAATATTATGATATTCAGAAAGCTCTGTTTAGAAGGGGTTAAACGGTACCAAAAGTTCTGTAATGTGTAATCGTTACCGGCAGGAATGACAATTTTTGTTAAGAAATGTATGATTTATATCTAACTTCAATTAAATTTTGATTAACCCTGTATATCTGTGTTAATATTTTATGATATGCAACAAGAATGAGCCAGAGGCCCATTCTGCCTCCTGCGGAGGGTGGTATATCATAAAATATTGACACAAATATTCAGGGTTGATCAAAATTTAATTGAAGTTAGATATAAATCATAAATTCCTTAAGAAAAATTGTCCTTCCTGCCGGTAACGATTACACATCACGGAACTTTTGGTACCGTTTAAACCCTACTAAATAGAGCTTTCTGAATATCTGGGTGGCCCATATCATAATATTTAAAACAAATGAGTCATTTTGAAAAATGTGATTTTAATGAGTTTACAGCACCCTGTACGATGTATTATTGAACATATTGACGTATTCGTATTTTTTATATGAATTACACTAGAACAAAAATAATTTTAACATATTCGCAGCCACCTAGATTGACAACTAAAATTCGAATTATTTTTCGTGCAACACTGTATAAATTGTTCAAAATAGTATAAATGTATCCAAAATGTGATCTATATTTCAAAAATGTAAAAATATACAGGGTGGTCCATTTAGAAAAGACTACTGGGGCCATTTCCGGTGAAACCGGAAGTGATAAATATGGCGGATGATATACGTCAACACTGTATAAATTGTTCAAAATAGTATAAATGTATCCAAAATGTGATCTATATTTCAAAAATGTAAAAATATACAGGGTGGTCCATTTAGAAAAGACTACTGGGGCCATTTCCGGTGAAACCGGAAGTGATAAATATGGCGGATGAGTATCAAAAAGTTGGAAATCTTACCTAATTTCACCATAGAAAATTTCATCCCGATATCTTTAAAAACAAGGAAGTTACAGGGGTGGCCCACTATTCGTTTACACCCGGCATATCTCAAATATGGCACTTAAGTAAAAAACGAAAATGAAAGACTATTACTTAGGCTTTCAAATGATTTTTTGCCTTAGCATAAAAACAAAGTTAAAACAAAAACAATGTAGTTTTTCACATTCTTTTAATAAAAATGTCGTCATTTTGTTAATGTATGTAGTCAGTAATAAAAATATATAATCCCATATACTGTTTTTCGTTAATATATAGTATAGTCTAGATGCTCAAATTTTTTTGTCCACCTTCAGCGCTTGTTTTAGAAAAAAATTGCATTTTAAATTGTAAATGGATTATCGAAAAAACGCAACATTCTTGTTCCTCTGCAAATATTTCCATAAATATTAGTTTTAGAGAAAACATGCTAGACATCAAAAATTAAGCTTATAAATTGATAATGAATTTGTTTTGTTTATATATTTGTTCAAGGTTGATAGATTCTGAAATATTTAATTTTAGATGGCACCTTTTTAGAATGAAGTATTTAGTTTAAATTGTTGAATATTTTAGAAACTGTGGCACTTCTATCAAAAATTCTGAGGAACAAAATTAAAGGTAATTAAGCAATCTTTAAAATGATTTTTTTGTTTGTTTCCACATCACAAAATATAAAAAAGTTACGGCCGATACAATGTGCATTTTACTTCCACATCCAGTGGAAGCATAGTAACGACAAAAAAATTTTTATTCTTCAAATAGGCTTAGAATGTCATGAAACGTCGAGATTTCAAGTTTGAGCGAAAAAAATTTCTGTCTGTCGGTCTGTAACTTTTTTTGTGCGCACGTTTACTCTGGAACCGTTTGAAATATTGACTTGAAATTTGGTACACATATGTACTTTAACGAGAACTAGATTATATTTTCATCTTGTTCCGTCGAAGGGTTGGGGGGTAAATTCGGGTAAACTTGGAGTAAATAGGTAAATCAAGCAGGTAAGAGTTCATAAAATTGATATTTAATATAGACAAGAGAAGCTAAGGTCTCAAAAAAACTTTTGGCATTAGCCACCCCCATTACCACCCCCACCCCATTATTAAAAGGAATGAAAAAAAATGTGATTTAGTGTGTGTACAAGAATCAGAAACCTCAAAATATTTTTTTACTTTATCCACCCCCCCGTCACCACCCCCAACCCACTACCGATGTGGGGTAACGTTTTATAGGTTTTTGGGGTAGAGGATTTCAAATATTATATTATTAAAGTTCCATAAACAATTATTTCCAGATACAACATTTTTTCGTTGTGTGACTTGGATAGAAAATCCGGATGTGGAAGTAGTGATTCCTTGGGCAGCGGTTTTCATATATTTTTTAACAAAGTGTCGCCATTTTGTTATTGTAGTTGCTCAGTAATTATTTCGTTCTGCACAAGCATCAACAATTTTTTGTTTTAATTCTTCTACATTATTGTTTCGAAAACTCTATTTTTGAGAATATTTCACAAGAAAAACTCCATGGGCCGGTCTAGGAACCTAGTAGGAAACTCTAATGGACCATAAGTTCCTATCCATCTTTGTTCATATCTAGTATTCAAATAATTCCGTGTAAGAGTAAATTATTAGGAGATAATTTAATTTAAGTATGCATAACGTAAATATATAACTTCGATATTGTTATTCTTCATGCACCAGAGTTTATTTAGTTGCACGTTGTTTTCTGTATCTTATCGTAACAATTTCTGCTCGCAAGTGAATTACTTTTTAAATTTTTCCGTTTCTATTTTTACAATTACAAAATGATAATATGTACATATAAGTAATAAGCATAATAAGAACGTTTTGTAAATGTTTTGCAATCATAGTATATTGTAGTGCAAGTACTGATGGACCAGTGTGAGCGAACCGTGCACTTATAAACTCGGTAGCGGGCTCTCTACAGAAATAATCATATCTTTTACAACAATAAAGCAGTGCAGATAATTCTTTCACTAAAAATTGCTCCATTCTCTTCAGCAGATTTCGTATCATAAAAGTATCCACTCGGATATGCATCTAGCTGCAAAAGTATTTAAAATACCTCGATGCTGAAATTTATACCGCATGATTCTGGTACGCTTTGTCTTAACAATTGTTAACAACAATTTCGAGAATAATTGGGCGGCACCTAAATCTAGAAAGAATGGGCTTTCTAGTGGTTTAAAAATCATCAGGAAATGTTAAAAAATGAGCCTGTAAATGCGGTGGGAACATAAAATTAATACATTTTCAGTAATACAATTTTCGAAAACATTTTTTTACGTCTCTTTGCAATTGCTGTCAGACTGACGTTCTCCACATTTAGATCCGCAAGGTCATTCCAAATAATATACGATTTTTTTCAAAACTGACTTGTTAGGAGCGTCTTTTGAGAAGGTAGATTCCTGACCCTTTTGCAGCAGGAACATTTTTTTTTTTTTTTGGCCTCTCCATAAGTGTAAACATTTTATAACCATTTTCTTAACTTTTACTAAATAATTACAACATTTAAATTATTTAAAATAACAAGTATTATAGACCAAGAGCTAGCGACACTCAAACCGAGCTGATTCCATTGTGAACAAAAAAATTACAGAGTGTAGTACTAACATTGTATAATATGAGATCGCGTGCTTGCCTGCTCGGATCGGTTGCGTTTATTTAAAAAAAAAAATTGTGACATTTTCAAATAGTTATTAAGGTACCAAGGGTGTTATAAGGATAATAACGCACCGAGGTCGGCAGTGTACAATCCCGAGGGCCTCTGGCCCGAGGGAGTGTACGTCGACCGAGGGCGTCATTATCCTATAACACCTGTGGTGCCTTCAACGTTTAATGTCCTGCAAGTCTGTTATTTAATTCGAATTTCTTTTTTTGACATTTACGATTTATTAATTTGACATCTATTATGTTCAGAATGATTTGATTTAAAAGAGAGTAAAAATCAAAATTGTTTGTAAACGCCGCCGTTACATAGCAACGCATTTTGTTTGTCAATAACGCTATCATAATTTGCTTGTTTTGGGTTGTATTATAATTTTATAATGCCCTAGGGCGTTATAGATATTCATAACGCCCTAGGGCGTTATTTTTCATTTAATGTATCTCAAAATAGGGTGGTTATTGTAAAATAACAGACTTGTAGGACATTAACGTATTAATGGTCTCATCGCAATATGGATAAAATTTTCCATACAGCTGCTAGATATACTACTAAATACGAATTCAAGTGTCTGCCAGTCGGAATCGGTTGCGAAATCCCGCCTGCAATTAAAAAACCGGTTCCAAAAACTGCATAATTTGGCTCATGGCAATGTGCACGAAAAAAATTCACGAGATAGCTTAAACCATTCAAGATTCATTTTCGAGTGCCTGCCAGCCCCGGGAAAGTCGCGCGCTCGGCGCTGTTGAAAATTGACCGAACAATGCACAATTCCTCCTTTCAGCTTTTCAGGGTAGCGCAGTCTTGCTCGCCCCTTTCCTCAAAATTAATGCGGTCTCCACACATATAATAGATTGAATAGAAGCGTCAGTGTTGCCAATTGGCGGATAATTATCTGATTTGCGGGTAATTTCAATTCCGAGGGGGTAATTTTCTAACACTTGACAAAAGTGTTCAATTTCGGGTAATTTTCAAATATTTTGAAACGTAAACAATGAATATTTGCTTCGAGACAATGCAGAAGATCGCCAATTCAGAATCTCAGGTCCTGAGCAAAAGCGTTGCACCGATTTTACAAAAGATTTGAAGAGCATAAATTTTAAAAGGCTTTGATTGCATTTTTTGTCAAAGAGTGGTCGAAAGACGAGTACGCGATGAATTTGAAGACGAAAATGCTGTATGTTAACGCAAAACAGTGCCACAAATTTCAAGTTGTCGACGGAAAAGTCGTTTCAACAATTGTTGAAGAATTGTCTTGCGAAGAGTACCAGGAGGCTGACACGAAAATCGTGTACCATGTTTGCAATGCAAATCAAGATTCAAACGTCGTCATAAGATGTTCAGATACCGACATTCTTATAATAATGCTTGCAAGCATGGAACCCGTAAAAATGGGAACAAAGATTTATGTGAATGTTGGCGTATCGAATTCTCAGCGCTACGTTGATTTAATGAAATTGTATTCACACTTGGGTCCCGATCTATGCAAGTCGCTACCTGGATTCCATGCTTTCAGCGGTTGTGACTTCAACCCATCTTTTTTCAGGAAGGGGGAAAAAAAGGTTTCAAAATGTTGAAAAATTCGAAAAAATCGAAGATTTCGTATGCAAATTGTACAGCGTGAGAGGAATGCAAAATGTTAACTCGGCACGCTTGTCAATTTTCTTCAAACATTTCAAGGTCAATGATGTGTGTGAGATTTTCATGAAAAATGCTATAAATTTCGATGGATCCACTATTCCCCCATATAAGGCAGAGCTTCAACAGCAAGTTTTGAGAGCAACTATTTGGAGTAATGCGCACTTGAAAATACCAACGGCTCTTTGCCCTACTAATGGCTTGAAAAGGATGGAAAGTACACGTTCAACTGGTTCGAAGGAAACCAAGTCCCACGATTCATCCAGACATCAATTGAAGGTATTACGTTCCGCATGCGCTGCTGTTAAGTAATATTAATAAATTATTTATTTTACAGGCGAAACGGATCAGCCGGAAAACGGTGCAAGCATTGAAGAAAATGAGAATTACAGCGATGGGGTAGAAAGCGATGATAGCGAGAATCTTTCCGATGAGGAATACTTGAGCAAATGAATTTTTAATAAATTTTTTTGTAGATATAAAAACTTGTAAATTGGAAATGTATTTTCTCTTCTTGTAGTATCTCAAAAATTGATGAAGATACAAGTTTGTAAATAATATTTTTTGAAGGGGAAAAGCACCCATTTCTTTTTATGCACTGAAGTACGCGATAAGAGAAGTTCTTTTTTTTCTCATGCAAAATACCCTGTTTTCCATTCCAAGATGTATTTCACATTTAAAATAATAACAAAATAATTTAACAGGGAAGAACATGCCACCGGGGCTGAGCGAGGTCGTGCGGCCTTGGAGAGCTGGAGTGCGGCATTGTGCATTATGTTCGGAGAGGCAGACGCTTTAAATCGCATCTAGAAAGTACTTTACTTTCTAGATTCTCTTAAATTTTGGTGCACATTGAAATGACACTTAGAGGCACTTAGAGCAACATGATCGGCAAGGCAGGCACTCGAAAATGAATTTTGAATGCTTTAAACTATCTCGTGAATTTTTTTCGTGCACATTGCGATGAGCCAAATTATGCAGTTTTTGGAACCGGTTTTTTAATTGGCAGGCGGGATTCCGACTGGCAGGCACTTGAATTCGTATTTAGTAGTGTGTCTAGCAGCTGTATCAAAAATTTTATCCACATTGCGATGAGACAGACCATTAATACGTTTTGAAAATGTCACAATTTTTTTTTTTTTAAATAAACGCAACCGATCCGAGCAGGCAGGCACGCGATCTCATATTATACAATGTGAGTACTACATTCCGTAATTTTTTTGTTCACAATGGAATCAGCTCGGTTTGAGTGTCGCTAGCTCTTGGTCTATTAATGTAAGTGGCAAGTTACATCATTAACAAATAATGGTATGAGTTATTTTGTTTAAACCTTGATAATATTTAGTTTAGCTTCTTAAGAAAAACGAAGCATACCAATAAAAATATTTAAAAAAGTAGTACGTATAATAAAAATAACATAAATTATATTACAACTTTTTAAAAAATGAACATAGAAAAAAATGGTATTTACGAAAAGAACTGGAAATTAAAAACCTTTTCAATGATGTAATAGAACTGATTAGTTGTTGGGACAAAATGTTTGAAGCGTCTCGACGCTCACCGTCATGCATATTTTTTTCAATTTTTCTTCAATAGTTCAGGACAAATGCATTTCTCTTGATAAAAGAACCACCCTGTACATATTCCTCCACTTGGTGCCTAACTTCGAAACTATTAATTACCATACATAAAATGATAAGCAGAACGCTAATTACAATGTACACTGCTGGTACGGATAATAATTCAATAATTCGCCTTGAAGGTCAACAATGCAAGCGCGACAAAGACTAACCTCGTCATTCCGTTTCAAGTATTTTATGAAATTATGGTCAATATTACAGTTTTCACTTCCTTGTAAAACACGTCAGTTTCTTTATTATGAGTGAACAGAGTGTCTCGTGCAGTTTGTCTCCACTTACAACCAAACATTCATTCCTATTATGGACAACAAATTAAAGTGGCTATGGCTCCGTATACATTAGTTTAAAGTTCTGATGCAGTTGTTCCCTATTTAAGTTCCACAAAGTACAGTTTCAAACTACTGAGTAAGTAAGCACGTTCACGAACATTATCTGTCTATCTCAGATACACATCTAAATGCATTTGCTATATTTGTATTATCACTACATACTTTTAAAATAACAGTAGGCACGTTTTTGTTCCTTTGTTGTTTAAACACCATAGAAATGTATGTTTGTGTATATAGTGCAAACCTATAATTACACGTGGCTACTAAAATGCCATGTACAAATGATAAAGGTAAATGTTATAAATCGTTATTTTTTTTTGGATTTCCTTATTATACTCTTCGCAAATACGAAAACGAGGAGTATATTGCATTTGATCGGCACATTTCTAAAACCGGAAATATCGCTCGCAGCCAAAAAATTTTCATATCATTGTGTTAGTGAACGAATTCTGAACAACTTCCAAAACGTCCGTCCATCCGTCCGTTACGTTTCTTGTAAGCAAAGTAACTCAAGAAAGAAAAATCCAATTGTACTGAAATTTGGACATTAAGTTAGTGTTAGCTAGAGGAAGAAAGATATTGTATTTTAACAACAGAGATCGGTAAATAAAAAAGGTAGTTAGCAAGTTAAAATTAATCAAATAGTTCAAATAGTCTTAATTTTTATGGTTTGTAATAAATACAAATCTTGTGAAATATTACTTCCTATCATTCTTTTTTTTATACGTTTTACTAATATGTGTTTCCTAATAATCACAATAAAGAGCAATGTTAAAAAGGGGCTTTTTTGGACCATCCGTGGTAATGTGTGGAAGCCATCTTTTTTTACTAATTTTGGGATGCTGAAAACGAATCCGTCACCCGTTTTGGCGAAAAATCTCCGGAACACATTAAAAGAATCACCTTTATTTGGGGGTGACATTGGAATTGTGCAGGAAATTTTCTTAAAATACTTAGTTTTGATAACTAAATAGAAAAAGAAGCAAAAAAATCAAATTCACCCCCTCGCCATTCTTTCACCACCCTTAAGAAGGTTGTAATCTACTATAACTACTATATAGTTATTTACATATTTTTGAAAAACCAGCAAACACCTCATTGAGTGATTGTTATCAGAATATAATAATCTGATTACTTTAGAGTACACTCATCCTCCTCCCCCCCTAAAAGGGATATTGATCGGTTTTAATTACAAACAAAATTCGAAGTTGGATGTTTTTTTATCATATTAAGGTGACTTGGCCAATTCAGATACTCCTGAGTATTTCTTACCCATCTAGGGAGGGCGTGTAGGATGTCAATATCCCCTTTAAAAAATGTTGCTTGATTTTTATATAGTAGTTATTTAAATAATTTTTGGCCCCATCATTTTATGGCCCCTCAAATTCCAAATCTACTCACGAAAGGTGGGAGTAATTATTTTGGAACTTTCGATTAGTTTTTATTACAACAGAAATCCTTCATTGCCTCTTACATGGATTTCTATTACAATAGAGTACCTAACTTAGTGACTTCAAAATGTACCTTAGTCGGGGGCAAAATCCCCGAGATATTTCTAATATAGTAATCTCTATGCTACATCCCCAGGGAGTAATTATTTTGGAACTTTCGATTAGTTTTTATTACAACAGAAATCCTTCATTGCCTCTTACATGGATTTCTATTACAATAGAGTACCTAACTTAGTGACTTCAAAATGTACCTTAGTCGGGGGCAAAATTCCCGAGATATTTCTGATATAGTAATCTCTATGCTACATCGCCACCTCCCCCAACATGGGTAAATGATACGTTAATGTATATATTTTCAATAAGTATTGAAGGATAATTTTTTGAAGTCACTAAGGTACTCTATTATGATAAAAATCCATGTAAGAGGTAATGAAGGATTTCTGTTGCAATAAAAACTAATCGAAAGTCCCAAAATAATTACTCGCACCCCTTTCGTGGGTAGCTTTGGAATTTGAGAGAGCTATAAAATGAAAGCTAACAAACAAAAATTATTTTAAATAATTAAATAATTTTTTCTATAAAAATCAAGCAACACTTTTCAAAGGGTATATTGACACACTACGGGTGGGAGGGGTAAGAAATACTCAGGAGTGATCTGAATTGGCCAAGTTACCTTAATATGATAAAAAAAACATCCAACTGCGGATTTTTTTGTAATTAAAACCGATCAATATCCCTGAAAAGGTGAGATCCACCTAGGTGAGCAGGCGTATGAGAGTATACCCAGAAGTAATCAGATTATTATATTCTGACAGCAACCACTCAATGAGGTGTTCTTGTTTTTTAAAAATATGTAAATAACTATATAGTAGTTATAGTAGCCACCTTCTTAGTGGTGCAATAATATCGAGGATTGATTTTTTACTTCGTTTTCTACTAAGTTAACAAAGTTTAGTATTTTAAGAGAATTTCCTGCAAAATTCCAATGTTACCCCCAAATAAGGGTGATTTTTTAATGTGTTCCGGAGATTTTTCGCCAAAACGGGCGACGGATTCGTTTTCAGCAACCCAAAATTAGTAAAAAAAAAGATGGCTTCCACACTTTACCACGAATGGACCAAAAAAGCCCCTTTTTAACATTGCTCTTTACTAGTAGTATATATTACGCTCATTAACAATTTCATTAATAACAAATGGTGGTGTAGTGGCAAAAGTTTGCTTCGCAATCCAAGGGTCGTGGGTTCCAGGCCCAGGCAAGTTTAATGTAGACTTTTTTTATGTAATTTCTGAAAATATATTAAATAATATTTGAATAATTCAGTAATATCCAGAGAATAGAGAAAAAATATTCTTATATAAGATTGCAAGAACTACTACTAATGGTGATAGAGATTTATTTTATTTTTTATACAAAGTTGACAGTTTTTTTTTAGTTTTATGCAATCTAACGGAGTATATCTGTATAACATATTCCTTAAGAAGTATTTTTTATATTGTCGGTAATACTTGTAAAAATGAAATATACTAGCGTTTAGGTTCCTGCGTTTTAACTATTTATAATAAGTTTGTGTATTTCTAAAATTTCACCATTTGAAAATATAATATACCTCATGAATTAAAGGATGAAAGTGGTATAATAAAAACAATTAATTTAAGCGGCAGATTAAATCAATTAGCTACATAAACACCTTGTGTAATTCAGTGAGTTTGTAAAACTATTGTAATGTTGTACGGTTTACCAAACAGTTTCTTTTTACAACGCCTGCTCCACGCCTCCATATATCATCTCTAATTGCAGAAGTTATCGATTTAAAGTCAATAGGAAGGTATTACAGGAAGGGACCTTAATTTACAAGACAAAAACAGGATTACTTTTAAAAAATTGCGAAGAGTATCCTATAGAATGTGCAACAATTATATGAAGGGTGCAATAATCTGCTGCCTGCGAGAAGTATAACGTTCATTTCTATGGTACCTTTTCCAGTTTTTATTACAAGTTTTTATTTAACTTGCTCTCTGTGTTAGATAGTATGTTTGGGTCCAATCTCGCAAATCAATTTTGAACCACTTAATAACGTCCAATTGATCTGAAATTTTGCATACACGTGTAGTTCTGGCGACTACGCAATAATATGATACCAAAAGTGTGTTATTTTAGTTTTTTAAACTATAATTTAATCGGATAGGGCATTCACGCAGACGTTGCATTCTAAGACATGACGGAGGATCCGGTTCTTTTATAAGTAAGGGCGATACAATAATAATAATAATAATAATAATAATAATAATAATAATAATAATAATAATAATAATAATAATAATAATAATAATAATAATAATAATAATAATAATAATAATAATAATAATAATAATAATAATAATAATAATAATAATAATAATAATAATAATAATAATAATAATAATAATAATAATAATAATAATAATAATAATAATAATAATAATAATAATAATAATAATAATAATAATAATAATAATAATAATAATAATAATAATAATAATAATAATAATAATAATAATAATAATAATAATAATAATAATAATAATAATAATAATAATAATAATAATAATAATAATAATAATAATAATAATAATAATAATAATAATAATAATAATAATAATAATAATAATAATAATAATAATAATAATAATAATAATAATAATAATAATAATAATAATAATAATAATAATAATAATAATAATAATAATAATAATAATAATAATAATAATAATAATAATAATAATAATAATAATAATAATAATAATAATAATAATAATAATAATAATAATAATAATAATAATAATAATAATAATAATAATAATAATAATAATAATAATAATAATAATAATAATAATAATAATAATAATAATAATAATAATAATAATAATAATAATAATAATAATAATAATAATAATAATAATAATAATAATAATAATAATAATAATAATAATAATAATAATAATAATAATAATAATAATAATAATAATAATAATAATAATAATAATAATAATAATAATAATAATAATAATAATAATAATAATAATAATAATAATAATAATAATAATAATAATAATAATAATAATAATAATAATAATAATAATAATAATAATAATAATAATAATAATAATAATAATAATAATAATAATAATAATAATAATAATAATAATAATAATAATAATAATAATAATAATAATAATAATAATAATAATAATAATAATAATAATAATAATAATAATAATAATAATAATAATAATAATAATAATAATAATAATAATAATAATAATAATAATAATAATAATAATAATAATAATAATAATAATAATAATAATAATAATAATAATAATAATAATAATAATAATAATAATAATAATAATAATAATAATAATAATAATAATAATAATAATAATAATAATAATAATAATAATAATAATAATAATAATAATAATAATAATAATAATAATAATAATAATAATAATAATAATAATAATAATAATAATAATAATAATAATAAATAAGCAGGAGGGGCTGACTTTCATCTATCAAGCCTTTGGTGAGTAGCGCCACCACTTACTCCAGCTGGGGGTGCAAAACCGAACCGGCAGCCCTAGTGCACCCGGGAGGGGAAAGCTCATTCCCCTCTGGTGTCGGTCGTGGGCTTGTTGGGCTAACCACCCACAAGCCCTGACTTCTGGTTCCTGTAAACCGAAGAGAGGGCCCCCACAATCGACCTCGTCCGGATAGGGGTCAAGGGCAAGGTGGTGGGGCCCAACCGGATGGAGCGCCCGTTGACGACGAACGCTATGCACAAGGACGCTTTGAGTGGACGGATGAGCTAAGGGACGACCTTCTGCAATGCTACGAAAGCAGTGAGCCCGCACGAAGGGGATACATGGGGCGGATGCATGCTCTGTGGTGTGACAGGCATCCAGAGCATGGCGCCTTCACGCCACAAAATCTGCGTGACTATGTATCCCATCTTCGTAGAAGGGGCTACGTGAGGGCTGCTCCTGGACCGGTGAATGAGGTGGCCGAAAGACCGCCGCATTCACCGGTTGAGGAAGTGGTTCTCCTTGTTCCACCAGTACCAGAGGGCCTCAGTACCAGACGGGGGCTACACCACATAAAAGCCCCCGGGCCACAAGACCTGGCCAGAGTGGATGAAGAACTTCGTGATGCGCTACCAGAACGGGCTGACCACATTAACTGTGCCGTGTATGCCGCTGTTCAACGCTTTTCTCGGACGGAGAGGCGTAATACTGCCTCCCCACAGGAGAGGGCGGAGCGGCGCATACAAAAGATGGAAGCCAAGATCCGGTCGGCGAGGCAACACGCATCCCGTATCCAATGTGTGATGGACTACATGGCGGCCAATAGGCCATTTACGCCTAAAGTGCGTCGAATAGCCGCCAACTTAAGACGCGTCCATCACACACTCAATGAGGCAGTGCTGCGAACCACCAAACAGCACTGTCTCGACAGGATACGGATGCTAGTGGTTTGTAAAAAATCACTAGTGAGGCGGGCGAGGGGGCTAGCGGAAAATAAACTCTTCCGCCAAAAGCCCTCGCGCCTTTTCGAACCGCCTCCGCGTGTTGCAGAGAATCCGCCGACTGTAGATCAGGTGGAAAATTTCTGGAAAACGCTTTACGAGGAGAAGCTTCCACTCAACCAAGACTCTCCAGCCCTGGCACACTTTGAAGCCTTCTGTCAAAGGCTTCAACAACCAAACGAGGTGTGCCAACCGATAACTCCAGAAGAGGTTCGAAGAGCTCTTGAGGGCTCTAAGAACTTTGCTGCTCCAGGTCCCGATGGGATAAACAACTATTGGTGGAAAAAATTACCCAGTACCCACCACCATTTGGCCAGAATTTTCAATTCATGGCTAAATGGGGAGCAGCAAATTCCTTCTTGGGTTGTCGAGGGGCGGACAGTGCTGATCCCGAAGAACGGAGATTTGTCTGACCCAAAGAACTACCGGCCGATAACCTGTTACAAGGTGTTTACACGCATTTTGTACATGCGGGTGCTCCATGCAGTTGAACCGGTTTACGAGCGGATATATGAGCAACGAGGGTCAAAGAGAGGTGTCGCTGGCTGCAAGGAGAACCTGCTGATTGACAGGTGTGTCACGCAGGACTCCGTGCAGTATAAGCGTAACCTCTCCATGGCCTGGATCGATTACCGCAAGGCATTTGACATGACATCACACGAGCTCATTGTACACTTGCTCCAATGTCTTGCGGTGCCCGGTCCCGTAGTGAGATGTATCGAAGAACTGATGCCGCTCTGGAGGACTCGCTTTACCATAACATCGGGTAACGATAGAGTCCAGACGGAGCCGGTATATTTCAGAAGGGGAGTATTTCAGGGAGACTCCCTCAGCCCCCTTCTGTTTTGCATCTCACTACTGCCATTATCCGTTTCGCTCCGGAAAACCCGTGGCTACAACTGCGGTACCCCCGGCGACAGGAGGCATAAGGTCACCCATCTGTTTTATATGGATGACCTTAAACTTTATGCCTCCGGAGAGAGGGACCTACACCAGTCCCTCAGGGTGGTACAGGAGTACACGCAGGCTGTCGGTATGGAGTTCGGGTTAGACAAATGTGCACTGGTCCATCTCAAGAGAGGACGATGCGGGGACTACGGAGAGGACGCGCAGCTCGTGGACGGAAGCATCTTACATCATCTAGATGCCGGAGAGTCATACACTTACTTGGGTGTCGAGCAACGCTCCACCCAAGAAGTGAGTGTAGTGAAAAACGCTCTCCGCGGCAAGTATCAGCACCGACTCCGACAGATCTGGTCTTCAGAACTGTCGGGGAAGAACAAGGTGTCTGCTACCAATATGCTTGCCGTTCCGATCCTTCTCTACTCCTTTGGGGTAGTGAAGTGGAGTCGAGAAGAGTTGCGTCAATTCGACGTAGGAACCCGCAAGAAGATGCATCTCAATAGGAGTTTGCATCCTAAATCGTCCGTTCCACGGTTATACCTCCCACGACATCGGGGAGGCCGTGGACTCTTGAGTTTGGAGAGTCTCCATAATAGGATGGTTCTGGATGGAGCCTGTAAGGTTATCAGGAGTTCGGATCCCCTCCTCTGCATGGTCCGGGACCATGAAAGTGCAGGAATAGGAGCATTTTTGTTTAAGGCAGCACAGAGAGCAGCCGATGAACTTGGTCTCTCCTTCGACGTCGAGCGGGTAAATCCCGACTCTGTCACCGAGTTGGAACCTGCTCGACGAAAAGCCCAAATTAAAGCTGCGGAACACAACATCTTTCTGCAGCTTCACACGGATAAGCCAATGCACGGAGTTTTCTATAAAAATATAGAGAACCTTGGCTTATCCGAAAGGCTGACCTTTGCCTTCTTAAGGTCAGCCGGGCTGAAGTCTGAGACCGAGGGATTCATAATGGCTTGCCAGGATGGTGTATTTAACACCCTCGTCTATCGTAGTCGTGTCATGGGTATAGAGGTCCCTGATGTCAGCTGCAGGGCCTGCCGCAGGGCGCCAGAGACTCTTATGCACTTGCTGTCGGCTTGCCCGACATATGCAGTCTCGGCCTATATCCAAAGGCACGACGGAGCATTACGAGTGCTTTATTACCATTTAAGGCACTCGTATGGGATAGACGAAACACCAGTGCTGCCTTACGCTCCGGGGGATATTGAGTCCGTTGTGGGAAATGAGAAGTGTCTAATTTATTGGAACTACTCTTTTCCCACCGTCAGGCAAATACAAGCCAACAAGCCTGACGTAGTACTCCTCGACCATCAACTCAAGACAATGTTTGTCGTGGAGTTCTCGGCTCCCGCGGAGAACAACATTGTCTTGAAGGAGGAGGAAAAACGGACAAAATATCGAGATCTGCTCTTCGAACTCCGCAGACTGTATCCAGACCATACTGTTAAGATAGTGGTACTGATTATAGGAGCCCTCGGTGGAACGAGACACACACTGCTTTCGGAACTTAAGATCATACCGGCATGCCGAAACTCGGCAGAGGTCTTAGCCGGCAGAATGCAGAAGGCCGTTATTCTCGGTTCATTACGTCTGCTCAGGGCACACGATTCACGGACCCAGTAGTCACTCACCCCACGGGCGTGGGGAGTGGCTACCGGTACTACCAGCTCCCCTCTGTGAGGGTCGGAGCCACAGAGAAGGGTGACTGGTTTTTAGCTAGCTAAAAAAAAAAAAAAATAAAAAAATAATAATATAATAATAATAATAATAATAATAATAATAATAACAATAATAACAATAACAATAACAATAACAATAACAATAACAATAACAATAACAATAACAATAACAATAACAATAACAATAACAATAACAATAACAATAACAATAACAATAACAATAACAATAACAATAACAATAACAATAACAAAACAATAACAATAACAATAACAATAACAATAACAATAACAATAACAATAACAATAACAATAACAATAAACAATAACAATAACAATAACAATAACAATAACAATAACAATAACAATAACAATAACAATAACAATAACAATAGACAATAACAATAACAATATAACAATAACAATAACAATAACAATAACAATAACAATAACAATAACAATAACAATAACAATAACAATAACAATAACAATAACAATAACAATAACAATAACAATAACAATAACAATAACAATAACAATAACAATAACAATAACAATAACAATAACAATAACAATAACAATAACAATAACATAACAATAACATAACAATAACAATAACAATAACAATAACAATAACAATAACAATAACAATAACAATAACAATAACAATAACAATAACAATAACAATAACAATAACAATAACAATAACAATAACAATAACAATAACAATAACAATAACAATAACAATAACAATAACAATAACAATAACAATAACAATAACAATAACAATAACAATAACAATAACAATAACAATAACAATAACAATAACAATAACAATAACAATAACAATAACAATAACAATAACAATAACAATAACAATAACAATAACAATAACAATAACAATAACAATAACAATAACAATAACAATAACAATAACAATAACAATAACAATAACAATAACAATAACAATAACAATAACAATAACAATAACAATAACAATAACAATAACAATAACAATAACAATAACAATAACAATAACAATAACAATAACAATAACAATAACAATAGCAATAACAATAATAATAATAATACTGGTCCATCTCAAGAGAGGACGATGCGGGAACTACGGAGAGGACGCGCAGCTCGTGGATGGAAGCATCTTACATCATCTAGATGCCGGAGAGTCGTACACTTACTTGGGTGTCGAGCAACGCTCCACCCAAGAAGTGAGTGTAGTGAAAAACGCTCTCCGCGGCAAGTATCAGCACCGACTCCGACAGATCTGGTCTTCAGAGCTGTCGGGGAAGAACAAGGTTGTCTGCTACCAACATGCTTGCCGCTCCGATCCTTCTCTACTCCTTTGGAGTAGTGAAATGGACTCAAGAAGAGTTGCGTGAACTCGACGTAGGAACCCGCAAGAAGATGTATCTCAATAGGAGTTTGCATCCTAAATCGTCCGTTCCACGGCTATACCTCCCACGACATCGGGGAGGCCGTGGAATCTTGAGTTTGGAGAGTCTCCATAATATGATGGTTCTGGATGGAGCCTGTAAGGTCATCAGGAGTTCGGATCCCCTCCTCTGCATGGTCCGAGACCATGAAAATGCAGGGGTAGGAGCCTTTCTGTTTAAGGCAGCACAGAGAGCAGCCGATGAACTTGGTCTCTCCTTCGACGTCGAGCGGGTAAATCGCGACTCTGTCACCGAGTTGGAACCTGCTCGGCGAAAAGCCGAAATTAAAGCTGCAGAGCACAACATATTTCTGCAGCTTCACACGGATAAGCCAATGCATGGAGTTTTCTATAAAAATATAGAAAACCTTGGCTTATCCGAAAGGCTGACCTTTGCCTTCTTAAGGTCAGCTGGGCTGAAGTCTGAGACCGAGGGATTCATAATGGCTTGCCAGGATGGTGTATTCAACACCCTCGTCTATCGTAGTCGTGTCATGGGTATAGAGGTCCCTGATGTCAGCTGCAGGGCCTGCCGCAGGGCGCCAGAGACTCTTATGCACTTGCTGTCGGCTTGCCCGACATATGCAGTCTCGGCCTATATCCAAAGGCACGACGGAGCATTACGAGTGCTTTATTACCATTTAAGGCACTCGTATGGGATAGACGAAACACCAGTGCTGCCTTACGCTCCGGGGGATATTGAGTCCGTTGTGGGAAATGAGAAGAGTCTAATTTATTGGAACTACTCTTTTCCCACCGTCAGGCAAATACAAGCCAACAAGCCTGACGTAGTACTCCTCGACCATCAACTCAAGACAATGTTTGTCGTGGAGTTCTCGGCTCCCGCGGAGAACAACATTGTCTTGAAGGAGGAGGAAAAACGGACAAAATATCGAGATCTGCTCTTCGAACTCCGCAGACTGTATCCAGACCATACTGTTAAGATAGTGGTACTGATTATAGGAGCCCTCGGTGGAACGAGACACACACTGCTTTCGGAACTTAAGATCATACCGGCATGCCGAAACTCGGCAGAGGTCTTAGCCGGCAGAATGCAGAAGGCCGTTATTCTCGGTTCATTACGTCTGCTCAGGGCACACGATTCACGGACCCAGTAGTCACTCACCCCACGGGCGTGGGGAGTGGCTACCGGTACTACCAGCTCCCCTCTGTGAGGGTCGGAGCCACAGAGAAGGGTGACTGGTTTTTAGCTAGCTAAAAAAAAAAAAAAATAAAAAAATAATAATAATAATAATAATAATAATAATAATAATAATAATAATAATAATAATAATAATAATAATAATAACAATAACAATAACAATAACAATAACAATAACAATAACAATAACAATAACAATAACAATAACAATAACAATAACAATAACAATAACAATAACAATAACAATAACAATAACAATAACAATAACAATAACAATAACAATAACAATAACAATAACAATAACAATAACAATAACAATAACAATAACAATAACAATAACAATAACAATAACAATAACAATAACAATAACAATAACAATAACAATAACAATAACAATAACAATAACAATAACAATAACAATAACAATAACAATAACAATAACAATAACAATAACAATAACAATAACAATAACAATAACAATAACAATAACAATAACAATAACAATAACAATAACAATAACAATAACAATAACAATAACAATAACAATAACAATAACAATAACAATAACAATAACAATAACAATAACAATAACAATAACAATAACAATAACAATAACAATAACAATAACAATAACAATAACAATAACAATAACAATAACAATAACAATAACAATAACAATAACAATAACAATAACAATAACAATAACAATAACAATAACAATAACAATAACAATAACAATAACAATAACAATAACAATAACAATAACAATAACAATAACAATAACAATAACAATAACAATAACAATAACAATAACAATAACAATAACAATAACAATAACAATAACAATAACAATAACAATAACAATAACAATAATAATAATAATACTGGTCCATCTCAAGAGAGGACGATGCGGGAACTACGGAGAGGACGCGCAGCTCGTGGATGGAAGCATCTTACATCATCTAGATGCCGGAGAGTCGTACACTTACTTGGGTGTCGAGCAACGCTCCACCCAAGAAGTGAGTGTAGTGAAAAACGCTCTCCGCGGCAAGTATCAGCACCGACTCCGACAGATCTGGTCTTCAGAGCTGTCGGGGAAGAACAAGGTTGTCTGCTACCAACATGCTTGCCGCTCCGATCCTTCTCTACTCCTTTGGAGTAGTGAAATGGACTCAAGAAGAGTTGCGTGAACTCGACGTAGGAACCCGCAAGAAGATGTATCTCAATAGGAGTTTGCATCCTAAATCGTCCGTTCCACGGCTATACCTCCCACGACATCGGGGAGGCCGTGGAATCTTGAGTTTGGAGAGTCTCCATAATATGATGGTTCTGGATGGAGCCTGTAAGGTCATCAGGAGTTCGGATCCCCTCCTCTGCATGGTCCGAGACCATGAAAATGCAGGGGTAGGAGCCTTTCTGTTTAAGGCAGCACAGAGAGCAGCCGATGAACTTGGTCTCTCCTTCGACGTCGAGCGGGTAAATCGCGACTCTGTCACCGAGTTGGAACCTGCTCGGCGAAAAGCCGAAATTAAAGCTGCAGAGCACAACATATTTCTGCAGCTTCACACGGATAAGCCAATGCATGGAGTTTTCTATAAAAATATAGAAAACCTTGGCTTATCCGAAAGGCTGACCTTTGCCTTCTTAAGGTCAGCTGGGCTGAAGTCTGAGACCGAGGGATTCATAATGGCTTGCCAGGATGGTGTATTCAACACCCTCGTCTATCGTAGTCGTGTCATGGGTATAGAGGTCCCTGATGTCAGCTGCAGGGCCTGCCGCAGGGCGCCAGAGACTCTTATGCACTTGCTGTCGTCTTGCCCGACATATGCAGTCTTGGCCTATATCCAAAGGCACAACGGAGCACTACGAGTGCTTTATTACCATCTAAGGCACTCGTATGAGATAGACGAGACACCAGTGCTGCCTTACGCTCCGGGGGATATTGAGTCCGTTGTGGGAAATGAGAAGTGTCTAATTTATTGGAACTACTCTTTTCCCACCGTCAGGCAAATACAAGCCAACAAGCCTGACGTAGTCCTCCTTCGACCATCAACTCAAGACAATGTTTGTCGTGGAGTTCTCGGCTCCCGCGGAGAACAACATTGTCTTGAAGGAGGAGCAAAAACGGACAAAATATCGAGATCTGCTCTTCGAACTCCGCAGACTGTATCCAGACCATACTATTAAGATAGTGGTACTGATTATAGGAGCCCTCGGTGGAACGAGACACACACTGCTTTCATACCGGCATGCCGCAATTCGGCAGAGGTCTTAGCCGGCAGAATGCAGAAGGCCGTCATCCTCGGTTCATTACGTCTGCTCAGGGTACACGATTCTCGGACCCAGTAGTCACTTACCCCACGGGTGTGGGGAGTAGCTGCCGGTACTACCAGCTCCCCTCTGTGAGGATCGGAGCCACAGAGAAGGGTGACTGGTTTTTAACAAAAAAAAAAAACAAAAAAATAATAATAATAATAATAAATTCTTTATTCAAATAAGCTGTACATAACAGATATGAAACGTCATTGGTGATATAAAATAATGAACAGTACATTAAAATGGTTACAAATTCCAAAAGTTTAAAATTTTATCTAGTACAATTTAAAAGCACACATTTATTCTAAAATTTAAAAAATATATATAAAGGGACGACGACAATATTGAGATTACTCCAGATTATAAAATTCTTGCAAAGTGTAGATGCATTTTTCAATGAGAAATTCTTTTAATGTTCTTTTGAATTTATTTAAGGTGTTGTTTTTAATATTTTGAGGCAATTTATTGTAAATACTTGCAGAACAGTAATAAGGACTTTTTTGAAAGTTTGTTAGATTATAGTTATTTATTAAAATATCATTTGCACCTCGTGTGTTATGATCGTGTACATTATTGTTACGGGTGAATTTATTGAAATGCTGATGAGCAAATAGGGATGCTTCGTATATGAAAATTGAGGTAAAGGTTAAAATTTTGGAAGTTTAAAAAGTCTCTCTACAAGATTCTAGCGGCCCTAATGAGAACATTAGTCTTAGAATTCTCTTTTGGAGTATGAATACTCTTTGTGAAGATGTGACTGAACCCCATAATAATATCAAGTATTTTAGATATGGATATACAATACCATAATATACATTTATTAGCTCCGATTTTGTTGTGACGTATTTCAGATTACGTAAAGCAAAAAATGCTGAATTCAACTTATTGCACACACTGTCAATATGGTTTTCCCAAACTAATTTTTCATCTAACTGTAAACCTAAGAATTTATGATTGGTGGACTTTTTTATTGTACATTGTACGTCTTATGTAAAATTGTAAGTGAGTGATTTTGTTTGTGTTTAATACTATTCTGTTGTTTTTACACCAATTCAAAAAGTATTCCAAGATTCTGTTAGCTATACCTTGAAGTTCTTCGATTGATGATGCAGCTACACCAATGGATACGTCATCGGCGTACATTACCACTCGGATATGATTTGATACTTCAAAAAAATATTGTTCTAGGTCATTTATAAACATGTTAAATAATAAAGGGGACGCCTATGTTTACATTTTGATAGTCGGAATATGTATTGTTTATTTTAACTAAAAATTTTCTGTTACTTATAAATGAATTTACCCAGTTATTTATGTTCCGCGGATTCCAAGGGCATCTAGTTTTTCTAGCAATATTTTGTGATTAACGCAGTCAAATGCTCTAGTGAGATCGAAGAATAATGCCATTGCATGTTGGTTATTGTCTAGTGACTAATAGATGAACTGTAAAAAGTCAAATGCTGCAGTATTAGTAGAGTGTTTAAGTCTAAAGCCATGTTGACTTTCGCTAAGCAACTTTGAATGCGTAGGATAATTATATGTTCTATTATGTATTATTTTTTCAAATAATTTTGATATAATTGAATTTTAAGCGATTGCTCTATAATTTGCTTATCTCCGCTTTTGTGTAGTGGTGTAAAATATGAAAGTTTTAACTTGGAAGGAAAAATACCTGATTTTATAGATAGGTTCATTATAAAGCACAAAGGTTTTAATATGTAATGTATACAAGAATTTATAATATTATAGTTTATTTCATTAGGGCCGGTAGAGACCCTATTTGTTAGCGATTTTAAAGCTGTAAATAATTCATGAGGTTGAATATCATCAAAAAACATTGAGTTTCTACTTTTAGTTATTGTTAAGTGATAATCATTATCTTGTTCATTACCTAACTCTGTTGTGACACAATGTTCTGCAATTGTCGCAAAATATTTACAAAATAGATTGCTTATTTCAACTTCGTCTGATATATTGTTGTTATTATGTATAATTGTGATTTCTTTATGTTGTATCTTTAATTAGTATAAGTTGGTAACAACTTAGAGTCTGTTGGTACCAGGTAGAAACCAGGAAGTGGAGGATAGCTTTTGTTATATTGTTTATTAACTACATATTGTAAAGGGGTCTTAACAAAGATATTAAAATAAAGATGTTCCTCAATATTGTTTATATAATTTAAACTACAACACTTTATTGTCCTTTTGGTTATTACGTGCTGTGGTAGTATTAACAATTCGCCACATTATTTTGTTAGGATTTGAGGACTTGTTTATAATGTCTTCATAATAGGTTTTTTTGCCATACTAACCAAGTTTCCGATTGCCAGTCGTAAATATATGATATTCATCGATTTACAAAGGTAAACTGTATATGCGGTAGGGAATTCTGGTAAGCCATCAATTATCTTAAATGGTAAGGCTGTCGCTTTTCAGAGAAAGCGAATATATTTTCACAGTCGATAAGTTAATACTTACCAAGTTCCCGATTGCCATTCATAAACTTATCATTTTTTTTACCTGACTTTTTTTTAAATTGGGCAAACTTAGCGCCTCCTTGTACCACCCAAAGTGAATGGGAGTCTGGATTCATGATTTTTAGGGGTAAATTAACCCACATGCGTAAACCTATGACTTTTTGTAGCTGTTTTTTTTATTTTGCAAGTCATATTTCTTACAAATTTTGGGGGCCTGCCGTACGCCCCTGTACCAAAAGGGGCAGCATGTACATTGTACTGTGCTCTACCACCCCAAATTAACAACAATTCACACATTTTGGAACTAAACTAATGACACAATTAGTGGTCGGCGGGCTCCTGGTCTATTAGTATGAAAATAAATATTCACTTTTACTTTCAGTCAAATATTTATTATTGTTTTTATTTTATTTTGTTTTAATCAATTTATCGCAAATAAGCTCATTGTTGTTTTATAAATTGAGAACTGCCCTTTTGACTGATACGCCGAGTTACCAAGGCCGAAATAATGACAAATAGACACCGGTCAAAATTCTGGTCACCGCGGCGAAGCAGTTGCTGCTCATTATCGAGTAGTTTCCATGTCTCTTGATCTCAAGAAAGTTCGAACGGAACTTTTTGCTAGTTCAGTTACGAGTGGTTACATTCGCATGTTACTTAATTTTCAGATCAAGTCATCGCGGCGATGCAGTTCTTCAAATATCATTAAGGAGACGAAAAAAATATGAACTGAACTTTTTTCCAGTTCACATTTGAGGCAAATGATTTCCGCGCGATAAAAAAAAAAAGCAAATTAAGGCTGTTTGTAAGCACAAGCTCTCAGAGGATTTGTTTAAATGGAACTGGAATTGAATTTCATGGTTCCGGATATACAGTAATGATAAAAGAAGGATTAAAATTGTCAGGTTTATTATTTATTATATTATGTATAATATTTATTTTAGCGAACATAGTCGTATTTGCAAATGCGGCCCTTACTACGATTTATAATGTGTTAAGCCGGGGTCCCACGGCCTGTGACTTGACAAACCTCGAGTTACTCGTGGTTCGTACCTGTGGATTTGTGATAGGTCGAATTCCAAGCCACGCGCATTCCCACGGCGCGTGGCTTGGCAAATCTCGAGTAGCCTCGAGTCGACCACTTCTCGTCAATACACCACTGCGCCGCTCAAATCTCGCTATACAATCCACAACAGGCTGTGGGAACGGATGCACGAGTCGTACTGGCTCTTCATCCGTCGATCCACAAGCCTTTGATGTCCGAAAATTTACCGACATTTCACGGGAAAGATCAAGCCATCACGAGTCACCTCGAGCAATAACGAGTATTTATGTTCCCATGGCGCGAGGTATGACAAACTTCAGACCAGGCTCGCCAAGTCACAGGCCGTGGGACCCCGGCTTTAGACAAGCTGTCCCTCCCGCAGCATCCGCACTGCTCTAAGACAGAGTTTAATTTTCACGTAACGGCGTCGGAGTTCCAGTAGAATGATGTTAAGAAATCATCGATGTTGGTTTCGATGTTGATAACATCGATGATCGTCTAATAGTTGATTAGCGGGTAGGGGGACTTTACTGGAAGTACGATTTGTATAGTTAATAATTTTCAATATACAATAAATAATACTGAATAACTTCCGATTATCATCGATTCTTATCATTGGTCCTTATTCATCAATTCAATTCAATTCAATTCATAACAGATTTATTAAAAGTTTAACATACAGATATGCACCAGAGTCGGATCCCGGTTCAGAGCCGACCGCATAACCACGTCGCGCAGGGTCGTGATGAATGTACGGTCAGATGAAGCGGGTTCGACTCAGGTTGAAACAACAGGTGGAATGTGGAGTTAGGACTCCTGTCCAGGGGAAGGGACTTAAACCTAACAATTATTACTATAACTAGAACAGTTTTAAAAACACTTAAAGACTAAGAAAATGAGTTTTTGTTAGCACGCGCGCACTGTCACACACGCGCACTGTTTTAGGAGGTCCTTATTCATCGATGTTCCGATAATTAATATAGTTCATCATCGATGTTGAAAAATCGATGTTTTGCACTATATCATCGATGAACATCGAATATCGATGAATATCGCTCATCCCTACGTTCCAGTATTCCCTTCCACTTCATTGGGTACACTCCATATCGTTCCCAGACAACCAAGCCATCCGGCCTCTCCATGTATTTCGCGCGCCGCCGCGTCATTCCGGAGTACGCATGTACATACCAGGAGACTGACAGAACTGCCCGGACCGAGGATGCTGCGTTGGCACTATACGGAGTATACCATCTCTGTATGACGACAATGCAGCATCCTCGGTCCCAGCAGCAGCTGCCAGCTTCGAATACACTCCATCAGGCGCAGTCGGGGGGGGCAGGGAGGCTGAGCCACCCCCCCCCCCAAGCCGTCTTCCATGAACCAAGAAATGAAGCATAATCACTATCAGTATAAAGCAGTATTCAAATCATCCCTTGAAATAAATATTTTGTAATTAACGCCAATATTATCTAGTAGAGGAATTTATACATATCTATTTAATAAAGATATATTAAATGAATTCACGGAATTGGTATTTATTAAATATTAGCTCCCCCCCTAGAAGAATATTCTGGCTGCGCCACTGCAATCCATGTTGTTGCCATAGGCAAGGAAGTCATCCAGCATCTCTATGAACTTCGCGCGCCGCTGCGCCGAACGTATATGCGACTCCATTCTATTTCGCACAGTTACGGCCAACGGAAAAGGGCAGTTCACATTTTTTTTATCGGTTATACACCCCACTCCATAAATAAAAAAAAATGTTAGCCTCGCTGCTTTGATAATTTTAGCCTCCAATTTGATACAACTTTGATTGATATTATTGGAACTTAAGCCAATGAAAAATGGCAGTTCTCGATTAATTCATGTCTTGTTCATCATTTTTAACGAGAATTAATCGAGAACTGCCTCTCCGCGGTATAAAAATTACGACATTTTTTTGACAGACGGAAAGTCGTTTGCCAGCCGCCTGTATCCTTTTTCGAACATTTGTCGTATGACAAAGTTTCTTAGAATTTCATAACCTATAGAGAAGCAAGGAACCGTAAACCAGTCAATTGCCATTTTTTCCGATAGCCAAGCAGCGCCAAAGGCACTCGATTCCATGCAGGTCGATTCAAGACTAGTATGTAGTGATGGGCGATATATCACGAACTGTGAATTAATCACTGATATTAAGAACTTACAGGTAACGACTGTTAGTAACGTTGGCAGAAAAGCGTGACGTGATCACGACTTTCCTTCCGTATTTCGTTCCCTTGCCGTGAGTCAACCAAGACCAATATAATAATTAACAATTTCTCCCGTACGTCGTATTATGAAAGTCGTGATCACATCACGTTTTAAATTCACTGATATAAGAAAATCACAGTAACGATTTACGCTGTGATTGAAAAATCACGATATCGCCCATCACTACTAGTATGGGATTGTATAAATGTCCTTACAGACGTAGGAAGTCAGAACAAAGTGACCGTGGTAGGGGTACCAGGACACGAGGGACACAGGGGAAATGAGAAGGCTGATGAATTGGCCCAAGAAGGCGCATAAGGTCCTAGTAGGACCCGAACCTTTTTGCGGTGTGGCTGAGCCACGCATGCGAACATCCATTAACGAATGGGTACAAAATAAATCTCTAGAGTGGTGGAAGAATTTACCACGACAGAGACAGGCCAAAAAGTTCATTAAAGAACAATCGGCCGAATTCACGGAAGACCTACTATGCCAAAATAGAAAGGCCATTAGGATAATAGTAGGTCTTCTAACTGGACATTGTAGGCTTAATAGACATATGAGTCTAATGGGCCTGGCAGAGGATGCAACATGCAGATTCTGTCAAGAGGAAGAGGAAACATTGGTACATGTGCTGTGCCATTGCGAAGGCCTAGCCAGACTGAGGTTCCAACTACTTGCCGAAGAGAAATCAAGGGCAGATTGCTATACCAAGGAGCCCGTATCAAGGCCGTGGAGTCTGATACAAAAGACAAAGCTGGATGAGGAGATCTAAGTAAAATTAGACAAGGAGACCCACAATAGATCCACAGGCCAATCAGCAAGCTCCTTTTTCAATCTAATCTAATCTAATCTAATCTAATAATGTTAAGTATTTCTTTAGAATATAAAGGAAGTTGCTATTGTAGATAAGTAATAGAAAATTAAATTACATTACACTTTACTCCAAGGGTGTAAAGTGGTCCTTTTCAACAATTTTCGCCATGTTAAAGTACAATTCGACTGAACTATAACACAGGTCTACAAATCGGATGGTAATGAAATATGTTTGAGAATTAATAGTGGTTTTCTATTTAATTTGATGTGTTAAGTCCGACGACAGGATTTTCTTAATAAATAGAGCAAGAGAGTCAAGAATTATGTTCAACAAGTATTGCAAATGACGCGATTTTTCCTTGTAATTTGGTCAATGGCTTTGTATAGAACTATCCGTTCCCTTTAAAATGGGTTTTCGTTTGTACCCGTACGATTTTTTTAGCGAAACTTACTAATAGTTGTAGTTGGGTAACGAATTGAGTATAGCATATAAGAACCTCAAAAAAATTTCTAACTTTTTGAAATATCCAAAAAAAAATTGTCATGAGTGCTATTAATGTTCATGAGAAATATTTCTAATAGCTCTGATACGTACTCACCATTGCATTTAAGGGGTTTAAAGACACATTTCATTTGATTAACTGTCAAAAACATAAATCTTACGATTTCTCCAATGTCATGTCTATGCGGCTGATATCATTAAATTAATTTAGACTCATTGACCCAAGCATCCTCGTTCAAACTATTTGCGAGGGAAAGCTGAACTCGAATGTTATCTAATGTCCTTAAGTTGCTTTACTAAATGGTGCCACTTTACCATCTGGATCTTTCCAACTGAGGGTGGAAGTAAATTTTGCAAAAATAAATCTTCATTACTCCAAAACGTTTCATTCTAACTAGTTGAAATCTAGTATGCTGTCATTGAATTTGAACTATAACTTACTACTGAAAATTGCGAGATAAGTGATTTATATTAAAAACAGACTGCTTCACAGTAAGTCAAATATATATCTACATATTAATTACATATCAATATATCTAAAAGCACAAATAATTCCTTTGTTCAAATTATTTCAAACATTTCATCGCCTTCAATAATATATTTAAATAACAGAGAAATACAAATATGTATTGGTACATCGGTTATGTAATATTGTTCCCAATTTCAACGTGACTCTTAAAATTAAGTTACTAGCTAATAATTCATTTTGAGGTTAGACTGAATGAACTAAATCGAAGCTAATATATGTCTCTATATACATACATATATATACATACATATATACATACAGTGAACTTTTCCTAAAAATTCAAATAAACAATAAAATAGTGGTCACAAAGCTATGAAGTGAAAAAAAAATGTTTTAAAATAATAGTTTTTCTTATTTTACTTTGCACAAAACATAGAGCATGAAAAAATACAACTGCAGCCACAAGTATATATCCTATATACAGTACGGCAGCCCGTTACCAATAACCCCTATCAAAACAGCGAGCTTTATCGCAGGGAAACTCTATAGGTTATGAAATTCTAAGAAACTTTGTCATACGACAAATGTTCGAAAAAGGATACGGGCGGCTGGCAAACGACTTTCCGTCTGTCAAAAAAATGTCGTAATTTTTATACCGCGGAGAGGCAGTTCTCGATTAATTCATGTCTTTGTTCATCATTTTTAACGATGGATATTTCAAAAAGTTAGAAATTTTTTTGAGGTTCTTATATGCTATACTCAATTCGTTACCCAACTACAACTATTAGTAAATTTCGCTAAAAAAATCGTACGGGTACAAACGAAAACCCATTTTAAAGGGAACGGATAGTTCTATACAAAGCCATTGACCAAATTACAAGGAAAAATCGCGTCATTTGCAATACTTGTTGAACATAATTCTTGACTCTCTTGCTCTATTTATTAAGAAAATCCTGTCGTCGGACTTAACACATCAAATTAAATAGAAAACCACTATTAATTCTCAAACATATTTCATTACCATCCGATTTGTAGACCTGTGTTATAGTTCAGTCGAATTGTACTTTAACATGGCGAAAATTGTTGAAAAGGACCACTTTACACCCTTGGAGTAAAGTGTAATGTAATTTAATTTTCTATTACTTATCTACAATAGCAACTTCCTTTATATTCTAAAGAAATACTTAACATTATTAGATTAGATTAGATTAGATTAGATTGAAAAAGGAGCTTGCTGATTGGCCTGTGGATCTATTGTGGGTCTCCTTGTCTAATTTTACTTAGATCTCCTCATCCAGCTTTGTCTTTTGTATCAGACTCCACGGCCTTGATAAGGGCTCCTTGGTATAGCTATCTGCCCTTGATTTCTCTTCGGCAAGTAGTTGGAACCTCAGTCTGGCTAGGCCTTCGCAATGGCACAGCACATGTACCAATGGCTCCTCTTCCTCTTGACAGAATCTGCATGTTGCATCCTCTGCCAGGCCCATTAGACTCATATGTCTATTAAGCCTACAATGTCCAGTTAGAAGACCTACTATTATCCTAATGGCCTTTCTATTTTGGCATAGTATGTCTTCCGTGAATTCGGCCGATTGTTCTTTAATGAACTTTTTGGCCTGTCTCTGTCGTGGTAAATTCTTCCACCACTCTAGAGATTTATTTTGTACCCATTCGTTATTGGATGTTCATATGCGTGGCTTAGCCACACCGCAAAAGGGTTCGGGTCCTACTAGGACCTTATGCGCCTTCTTGGGCCAATTCATCAGCCTTCTCATTTCCCCTGTGTCCCTCGTGTCATGGCACCCCTACCACGGTCACTTTGTTCTGACTTCCTACGTCTATATGGACATTTATACAATCCCATACTAGTCTTGAATCGACCTGCATGGAATCGAGTGCCTTTAGCGCTGCTTGGCTATCGGAAAAAATGGCAATTGACTGGTTTACGGTTCCTTGCTTCATTATTTCTTTTGCACACCACTATATAGCGGCCACTTCAGCCTGAAATATTTTCGGGATTTTCGTTTTCTACCTTATCCCGTAAATCCCAGCTCCGACTCCTTGTTCTGTCTTGGAGCCGTCCGTATACCAGATCGTTTACATCGATATTGGAGAAACGTTTTTCCAGTCCTCTCTGTCTGGTATTTTTATTTGAAAATTTTTGTAGAAGTTATCCTTTGAGACCATGGTGTCCTTGGGCATTCCCAAAATGGGATCTGCCTTCAGCTCTGAGTGTAACTTTTGGTGCTCTGTTCCATGTTGTTGCCTTATGGGCATTGTGCCTTGCATTAGCCTATGTACCACTGAACAAGCTTCCCCTTATAAATATGTGTAGTGGTGTCAGGTCTAAAAGGATTTCCAATGCAGCCGTAGGAGCAGATTTTATGGCCCCAGTGGCGCACAGGCAAGCAAGCCTTTGTACGCCACTGAATAGCCTTATTGCTCCAAGCTGCAATGTCTTGGTCCGCCATACCACCGATCCATAGGTTATCATGGGTCTTACAACCCTAGTGTATAATCATAGTGTCATCTTGGTGTTTAACCCCTAGTTTTTTCCACACATCTGCCTGCACCTTCCCAGGGCAATTATTGCCTTCTGTGTGACTTTTTGGATGTGGTAATTCCATATCAGCTTTTGGTCGAAAACGACTCCTAGGTATTTAACCTCGCTAGCAAATGGAATTTCCACTCCATTGAACCTCGGGAGTTTTAGGCCTCCCAAGTCTCTTTTCCATGTAAAGGTGACGACTGTAGTTTTGTGAGGATTTATGGAAAGTCCTTCCACCTGTCGATAATCTTTAGAACTCTTTGTTAAGCCTGTACTCACTTTTTCCTCAGTGGTAGCCTCGCCTAGATTGGATACTATTGTACTCTTTTCTAGGCTGGCTTTAATCCACTGGCAGAGTACTGTTGGAACTCCTCTATTTAACAACGCATTCGTTAAAGATTGCGTTATCTAGAAGTGTTGCCACTGCCATTTCTTTGTCATCTAATGACTTTGTCAGTAGCCTATTTAAATCATCCAGTGCGAGGTCTGTTGACTTTCTCGGCTGGTATGCATATTGACGCTCACTAAGGGGGTTTTGCCTTAGTACTTCGTCTCTAATGTACCTGTGCAGTAGTCTTTCCAACGTTTTAAGTAGGAAAGAGGACAGGCTTATGGGTCTATATGACTTGGGCGTTTAGTCTGATATCAGACTAGATAGCTTTGGTAGGTAGGTGACCTTCACCTTCCGCCATATGTGTGGTATGTACTTCCAGGCCAGACAGACTCTGAATATTTTACAGAAGTGTGGTTTAGTATATTCTGGAGCAGAATTGGGCAAATTCTATCCATTCCAGGAGACTTGAATGGTTGGAACTTGCTAATTGCCCACCGATTTTGTCGGGTTTTACTACCTCATTGGCCAGCCTTCAATCCGTAGATCTGGGCCGCTCCGGCCTTTGATCTAACAATTGCACGGCCTCCAATATCAGTGAGCTCTGAAAGGGTGCCTCCATGAGCAATTTGATGCTTTCCGTTAGTGTTTCTGTGTAGGTTTCATCCTCTTTCTTGAGGAAGCCTACTTCATTCGCAGTACAACCATCCTTGGTCAAGACCCTATGGATTCTGGAGGCTGCAGGGCCATCATTGACCTCTTCGCAAAATCTCCTCCATGAGTTTCTTTTGGCCTTGCGGATTTCGTTGTTTTATTGCGTGAATTTTATTTTGTTGGTTGGATCTGGCCTTATTGAACAGTTTTCTCACTTCTGAAACTTAACTTAACATTATAAAAATCTATCATACAGTTCGCTGAATCCGACCTCCAATTAGCTGGATTGCATGAGTCACCATAGCAGTGATTGGAATTTTGGGTTTAATTTCAGGCGCGTCGTTATTTATTAAGGAAGGAAGGAAGGATTTATTAAAATGTGCATACATTTTTAGTTGTACATATGAATACATGTATTCTATGTATTCTGCCAAAATAAATGAGAAACTCATAAGGTAGGTTCATACTATACTTAATTTCGATTTATTTTGTAAGAAAGAACAAATATACGTTTAATTTATTGATGTAAAATTTTATATATCTATGCGCGCCACTGGAATTAAACCCAAATTCCGATCATTGGTCATTAGACATATTTAAAGCTAATTATGAAATAGAATTACTTCTTTTCAGCTTTTATGAATATTTCAACAGTATAATAGCACTACTACTAGATATGCAATACTTTACCATCACTTTCAAGACAATGTGTTTATCCAATCATCACAATTAAATCCCATTTAACTATCGACAACCGGACGAAGACTACATTACTGTTTAAATTCCACCACATTAATTGCTAAGTAGAAAATTTCCCGTAGGCCTACAATCAGGTGTCATCATAATAACAAAAATTAATGGTCGCTGTCAACAGACATTAACAAAAGCAAACGAATTTAATGTACGGCATTATGATGTACAAATGCAGACATCTTTAAGACGTCACTGGTGTTTAGAATCGCTAAATAAAAACGTAATAATGACGAATTTAATGTACGTCATAATGCCGTACAAATTCAGATGTCTTTAAGACGTCACTGGTGCTTAAAATCACTAAATAAAAACGTAGTAATGACGAATTTAATGTACAGTATTATGACGTACAAATGCAGACGTCTTTAAGACGTTACTGGTGTTTAAAATCAATAAATAAAAACGTAATAATGACGAATTTAATGTACGGCATTATGACGTACAAATGCAGACGTCATTAAGACGCCACTTTTTGGTAACATGACGTCGCCGACGAATAGTTACCAAAAAATGACGTCAAAATGACGTGACCGTGTTGCCTGGGCCAAGATACCATCCAGCAAGAACGTACTAGAAATGGTATTTTCTGATGTTTCGTTAAACGTGTTTGACTTTGTCTGTGCACTCTAGATGAGTAACCAATAAGCACATTTGTCTAGAATCTCAAAGTCTTGGTAGCGGAAGTGAGGGAAATTCTCTTGTCATGGCAGTCGAGGTTTTAAAGATTAATTTTTTTTTATTTATTCAGCAAAGTTCTCACATATTAAAGAAAAATGCATAAAAGAAATGCATAAAACTCTAATTAATTTAGAAGGGTTCATTTTTTTAGATTGTTATTTTTTTCTATAAAAAATATTTGTATTATTTTGATACCCTGCTTTGAATTGAATCCTGTTGAAGATAAAAATTGGAGGTACGTTTTTGTAAATACACCCATTTTATAGTTCTTTATCTCTAGCACATCCAGATGTGCGTTGTCAGGGAATTATAAATCTTAAAAATTGAAAATTTGATTACATTTTTATTTTTGATTCAATAGATAGTTATTTTTCTAATAAATTCATTTTAGGGAGATAAAAATATATCTTATAAAGTTGAAAACTGATTGAATTGCCTATGACCGGTCGTCTTGATTTTCACTGTCGGAGTATGGGTTATTTGATCTCCACTGCAAAAATCTATTTCAAAGGAACTATATAATCAGTTTATGTAGCGCCCTCTGTGTAATAAACTATATAACTATGAACGTTTTTCCATAATTTACCTCAAAGCAAAACTTGCGGTAAACTATTTTATAAAAGATATATATTACTTATGACAACACAATGTCTCCATATGTGTAGTAGTAATAAATGAATCCGTGTCATAATGTCACAATGTAATAACTGGGGTTAATCTTACGTAAATAATTCAAATTATTATACATCAGAGATATGTAAATTTTATCCAAATCTCGTCATATAATTGCTTTAAATTTGATCCGTTTATAAATTTAATTTTACAATTAACGTTGAGACTATATAAACTCCTGCACGGGGTACACAGAACACTAAAAATCCTGTTATGCAAATGAAGTGAGGTGTAGCTCCACGCCACTGAATAAACGGAACAGTATCACCGCTGTAATAAAATTACCAACTTTCACCATTTACACATCATAATCCTTAGAGTAGGACTATTCTCCGCACCCTGATTTCCTTCCCCACCATCACGAGATTGTGCCGACAAAAGGACAATCACTGAATTTCAGAGAGCGGTTGGAATGTCGCCTACAACATTTTAAGCGGGATTTTCGCATTTTCGTGACCTAAACATTACTCTTTTTATAAATTCATCCCTTTTCCATTAACAAGAAAGCAAAAGGATTCCCTTTAACTTCAAAGGATTTAAAATGCTGTGAAGAGGATTCTTTAATTGATTGTATTGACTTACTAGATTTTAACGCATCGAATTTTTCAGATGATTTATATTACTTTATATAATAATGGCCCGTTGATACGAATATAGGAAATATTCATATTTTAATTCATAAAAATGTGTGCCTTAAATTTTAATTATCGCATAGGAGTGTGTTTTTTGCAGAAAAAACGTACTCTCGATTCATTCAATTTGGAAACGTTGAATTAGCTTTCGACGTCTTGACAAAGAAAGGCGTCCTGTCACTTTTAACAAATTTTCATTGCATCTCTCGTTAAGGACGAATAAAAGTAAGTCACATAGAATACGTAGAGTATTAGATTTTGTGTATATGGTTGATACTCCAGTCAAATAGGGTAAACTGGAGGGAAAAACTGATAAAATTTTGAAATTTGGCAGAGATGTTCATTAAGGCCCACCCGTTAAACATACTAAAAGTCCTCTTGCACTCGTGCCGCTATCTTGAAAAAATGGTGCTCCGATCTCGCTAACCATTAGATATATCGAAATTATGTTTTATATAAAAAGTAAAGCCTATAAAATTCTCTACAAAAAATGTAATACATTTTTTCCGCATCTATTATTACAATCTTCGGAAATACGAACATTGCATTTGGTCAGCACATTTCTAAAACCGTAAATATGACTCGTAGAGAAAATAAAATTCATATCATTATGTTAATTCTAGAATTCCGAATAACTTTTAAATGTTCCTCGTATGGCCGTCTGTTTGTCAGTCTGACCATATGCCTCTCTGCACGACATGTTTTTGTGAGTACGATAACTTAAAAGAGAAATGTTCTATTTTATTGAAATTTGGACAGTAAGTTAGTGTTAGCTAGAGGAAGAACCTTATTTCCAATCCTTAACAGTATATTCTAGTCTGTTTTTATTTAATAGGGTCAAAAACAAATAGTGAAGAAAATAACGCCTTACACCGGAAAGAGGAAACACGAACAGCTACGGACACGTGTTTCGGAATTATTGTTCCTCATCAGCGTAGCGTAGCAACAAAAAGGATCTGGAAATTACAGATAGGAACAATAATTGAAGGTTGAAACCACAGTACACAGTACTCTTATTTGTGGTCATATCTAGATTGGTCTGTTTAAGACCTTCACCGACAGTCGGAACTTAGAGCCCTATGTGGACTGCCCAATTTCATCGTGGCGAGTCAAATAAAATAAGAAGGAATTAATAGGGTCAAAAACGAATAGTGAGGAAAATAACACCTTACACCCCAAAGAGAAAACACGAAGCAGCTACGGACACGTGTTTCAGAATTATTGTTCCTCATCAGCGTAGCATAGTAACAAAAGAGATCTGGAAAGGACAGATAGGAACAATAATTGAAGGTTGAAAGCACAGTACACAGTATTCTTATTTATGCATTTATATCTAGATCGATCTATTTAAGACCTTCACCGTCAGTCGGAACATAGAGCCCTATGTGGACTGCCCAATTTCAACCTGGCGAGTCGAATAAAATAGGAAGGAATTAATAGGGTCAAAAACAAATAGTGAGGAAAATAACGCCTTACACCCCAAAGAGGAAACACGAAGCAGCTACGGAAACCTGTCTCGGAATTATTGTTCCTCATCAGCGTAGCGTAGTAACAAAAAGGATCTGAAAAGGACAGATAGGAACAATAATTGAACGTTGAAAGCACAGTACACAGTACTTTTATTTGTGCATTCATATCTAGATCGGTCTATTTACGACCTTCACCGACAGTCGGCCCATAGAGCCCTATGTGGACTGCCCAATTTCAACCTGGCGAGTCAAATAAAATAGGAAGAAATTAATGGGGTCAAAAACAAATAGTGAGAGTGAAGAAAATAATGCCTTACACCATATAGTGCTCTATGTGCCGACTGTCGGTGAAAGTCTTAAATAGACCGATCTAGATATGAATACACAAATAAGAGTACTGTGTACTGTGCTTTCAACCTTCAATTATTGTTCCTATTTGTCCTTTCCAGATCCTTTTTGTTGCTACGCTACGCTGATGAGGAACAATAATTCCGAAACACGAGTCCGTAGCTGCTTAGTGTTTCCTCTTTGGGTGTAAGGCGTTATTTTCCTCACTCTTATGTGCTAAACCTTTACGGAAAGATTTTAGTTCGCTAAAAACAGAAAATAATTTCAAGAATTTAGTGATGTATATTTATTTCTTTTATACTTAAAAAACCCATTTTAAACTTTTTGTATTGTAGTTAGCTGTAATTAAGTGCCGGATATACAGCTATGCGTCTTTCAATAGGCCTCGCAAGTATTTCAGTTTCACAGCTGGTCGTTTACTAAGTTTACTGTTAAGATTGCCAGTCTTTTATTTAGTGGAAGTGAGAGGGTCATTTTGATTGACTCTAAGCAGAATTCTAGGAATTTACAATTTTGACTCGGTATGAGATGACTCTTATCCCCATTTATTAAGAATCCGAATTTACATACAAGCTGTTGTAACGCTATATTTATGGGTGCCAGGATCTATTGATTTTATCCTCACAATAACATCGTTTATATGGGCTAAAATGGCAGTACTCTGTGATTTAATCGTAGTATGTAAATACGTAAAGTTAACTCCATAGATAAACGATTAAACTTATACATTATATTTGTAAAAAAAAATTTAGATATTGTTTGTGTTTTTCTTCCTTTTCACCTGATAATAAATAGTATGTATCGTCTGCCATCATATTCTCATCCCATCTTCCTTGATATTGACGCTCGATCTTGCGAATATCTTGGTGAAACCGTTCCCATTGCTCTTCACTATAATCTTCTAGATTTTCAGGAAAGAAATTTATATGAGAGTGCAAGAAGTGCAACTTTAGGTTCATTAAGCAACCCTGGTTCTCTAGATTCTTAAGAAGATCAGCCACTACGTTTCTATAGTCCGGGTTCTTCGAGTTTCCAAGAAATTCTTCAATGACGTTTCTAAAACTTACCCATACTGCTCTTTCAAGGTCATCCATTATGTTTTCAAAATGTTCATCTTTTAAGAGTTTTAGAATTTGAGGTCCATCAATATTTCTTCTTTTATTTTCGCATTAGATAGCGGAGAAGATTTAACGCGATTTATAAAGATCTTTTTGAAGTGATGTAAAAATTCGAACGTGGTGAATCAATGCTGACCTGGGATTCGGTTTCTGCGCTCCAAAATACATGTAAGTCAACTGGTTAGCTCGTTTAGACTTTTAATTTATTTTTAACCTCAGATTTGGTTGATTTTTACCTGTTTTTGAGGTTATGTCAAAATTCTGCCGTGATTAATCAATATTTGTTGTGGTGGGTTAAGGCCTTGGCCGACACGTTCAGTAATAGTGTCATTCCAGCAGATCATTACAGAAACATCATTACTTAAAATTTCCCCGTCATTTCCTGTCATTATTTTCCACACCTTACACGTTCATTATCACTGACATTATTTTTCCGTCATTATGTTTCAAATGGCGATAGAAAGCACACCGATTTTATTTTATTAGAGAATGGATTTTAAGAAAAAAGTATGTCTAGCTATAATTATTGCATTAAGTATGAAACGTAACATGACGAGAATATTTTTAGTAAGGATGTTTCTGTAATGACATTATTACTGAACATGTAAGGTGCCCTTTAGGCTGGCCAAGATCCTAAACCCACCACAACAAAAATGGCTGCTATAGTACAAACAAAGCAAAGTGACAGCGTGTTGGACTGGCCTATTCTGTCCTCGGATTCGATTTTAGCACCAAAATACATAAAAGTAAAGGATTTTAATTTATTTTGAACTTCAGTTTTGGTTGGCTTTTATCTGTTTATTGAGGTTGTCAAAAACCTGGAGCGATGGATCAGTTCTAACCTCGGATTCTGTTTCAACGCCTCAAAATACGCATCGGAATAGTTGTCGCTGCAAAATTTTTTTTGTATTGTGTGTATGTAATTATTATTGTAGTTGGCATCACCGTATTGCAACTTTAATTCATAATTTCTATATTCCTACGAACGTGGAGCAAATAATAAATACATAATTTAGTTATCACGACCTACATCAGTAACATAATAAAAATTTAAGAATTTACGAGGAACCAAGCATTTTTAGTAAATACTTTCCTTATCATTTTTCTTATAGATTTTTTCATTCGTGGAATTAAATGTCACGTAGTTAACGCTAGATAAAGACCTTATTTATAGATGTACCAAATTTGTATTGGTATTAGGAGTTTAGAATGCTCGTTCGCTTATCGGCTATATTAAAGTCACGTTAAGCGCTAATTAATATCTTCGGGCTATTATAAGTTAATGTAGGTATACGATCACACGATATAGCTTTGTCTTTATTTTGCCATTTATCTTGTTATCCATACAGATATAACGATTTATGGGTTGTATCTTGAAACCCTACATTATCTGTTATCGTCTTGGAGGAATTGTATTTGTTGACACAATCACAGAAAATCTTGTAATATATACTGGACTTTACATCAAATAGGTTACTAAATAGCTTCTTTAAAAGCCTTTTTTTTCAGGTATATAGTTTTAATGATATCTCTTAATAGTACAGTAACTTGGTGATCTCACTTTGGACTAATTATATAGCAGTTTTAAATTCAAATATTTTTGGATAGTTTGATTCAAAATGGGTCAAATATGATTTATTAAAAATGAATAAGGGTGCTTTTTCGTTGGGGGGTGAGTTTCGAAAAAGAAAAGTGATTATTGGAACGTGTAGATCGTCGAATTCTACCCCAAAAACGCCCTTATAACGCTTTACCAGCCGAGTTGCAGGGGGTTGAAAAAGTTGGCTTTTAAGCAAAAAAACATTGATTTTTCAAAGGTTTTAAACAAATTACTCAAAGAGGATCACATTTTCGAAAAAGTTTTTCACAACAAAAAAGTTAGCTTATGAGATAACAGAAATAATTCATGAAATAAAAATTTGTTTATGCTCATCATTGACGAGATACAATTAATGTTAAGTGCATTTGAACGTAGCCATGAAAAGGTCAGCTCTTCAAACACTCATAACTCTGGTTTAAATAAACCTTTTATCATGTACTTTGAAATTAAAGATTATTACAGTAGTTGAAAATTTTCTTTCGGCAAAATCAAAAATGATACAAGGGAAATAAAGGCAAAATTTTGATTTTATACACAAAAAACTGCACGTTTTTTGATTCCAGTAAATTCCAAATTGAAGAAAAATAACGAAATCGTGTTTTTCGTTGCTCTTTACTATTATGTATACGCACAAATTTTTTGACTGTGATGGATGATTTATCTAAAAGATTTTACACTTATTGCATTTTGGAAACTATTGAAAAAATGACTTTTTTTGGCTTTAAGGTTAAATAACTTAGCAGAGAAGCATCTTAGCTGAATGTTACTAGAGGCAAAAAATTAAGGCAGTAAACTAAGGAAAATGCCGCTTTTTAAAAATTTTTTGATATATATATATATATATATATATATATATATATATATATATATATATATATATATATATATGAAATCGGATTTGAAGGAAACAACTACTCAGCGGGCAAATACCCCGACCTGCATTGAATTACACCTTCAAATCGTGATCAGTAACTTGCAAAATAGCAAGTCGCTATACGTCAGTGACATTTGTCCGACGTATAGTAGCATCTGACCATATGAGAGTTTACCTCTCACCGTCACTCCATTTGATTCAGTTTGTATAAGACTAGCAAGTTGACCACTATCATTTGTCTGTTCCATGACCTATGGCATACTGATGAGAACATAATAAGTTCGAAACCGGTCTATGTCTGGTTAGGAACAGACAAATGATAGTTGGTTACTGATCACGATTTGAAGGTGTAATTCAATGCAGGTCGGGGTATTTGCCCGCTGAGTAGTTGTTTCCTTCAAATCCGATTTCATAAACAGTGAGTATAGCCCACTAAGGCTAGAGGTCGCCGCTCTTGGTACTTGCAAAATAGCAAGTCGCTATACGTCAGTGACATTTGTCCGACGTATAGTAGCATCTGACCATATGAGAGTTTACCTCTCACCGTCACTCCATTTGATTCAGTTTGTATAAGACTAGCAAGTTGACCACTATCATTTGTCTGTTCCATGACCTATGGCATACTGATGAGAACATAATAAGTTCGAAACCGGTCTATGTCTGGTTAGGAACAGACAAATGATAGTTGGTTACTGATCACGATTTGAAGGTGTAATTCAATGCAGGTCGGGGTATTTGCCCGCTGAGTAGTTGTTTCCTTCAAATCCGATTTCATAAACAGTGAGTATAGCCCACTAAGGCTAGAGGTCGCCGCTCTTGGTACTTGCAAAATAGCAAGTCGCTATACGTCAGTGACATTTGTCCGACGTATAGTAGCATCTGACCATATGAGAGTTTACCTCTCACCGTCACTCCATATATATATATATATATATATATATATATATATATATATATATATATATATATATATATATATATATATATATATATATATATATATATATATATATATATATATATATATATATATATATATATATATATATATATATATATATATATATATATATATATATATATATATATATATATATATATATATATATATATATATATATATATATATATATATATATATATATATATATATATATATATATATATATATATATATATATATATATATATATATATATATATATATATATATATATATATATATATATATATATATATATATATATATATATATATATATATATATATATATATGTATATATATATATATATATATATATATATATATGTATGTGCGTTTCCTCAATCACGCAAATTTACATAACCTATAGAGTTGTTAAATGTTAAATAATATAACAGAATTTCAAAAATTGAAAAATGTCTGCTCCAATTCATTTTTCAAAACTTCTTACAGCTTTATACATTATTTCATGTCAATAATTATTTTAAAAACGTTAAGGTGTTTCTCATTTGAATTTAAACTACCTATGCATTACTCTCTCAATTTTTTAAATAAAAATTTGTACCGTCAAAAATTTATCTTTTAATGTTACGTAATTAGAATTAAAAAACGCTACACTCTTAATTGATCATTGTTTTATTTCTTAAGCGGTTACTCAATGTAAGATGGTATTATATTGTTCCTTTTTCCAAATTATAATATTATTATGGAAAACGTGGTACAATAGACGGTATTTAAAAGGAACCAGAATCAATTTATAACGGAAACTTTTTGAACAATGAAAAGCTTATTCTTTGCGTGATAAATGATGGAAAATTATTTAATTAAATGAAACTTCCTGCATTTAGTTTCGTTTATGTTTTTATATACCATATTGAATAAGGTTAAATGGCGCATAATTGTATTTTCACTTTTCCAAAACATATGCATTAAAGTTGTTATTGAAAAAGTTCATTAATCTGTTATAATATCAAAGTTGGTCTATAATAAGAGCGAATTATGAGTTTTTATAAATACATTGGTCGTTGTCCTGAGATTTCAGTGCAAATAACTGAGATTGATGAACATACCATATACAGTATGTCCCACTTTTCATGGAGCTCGTCTGATATCTGAATATTTTGAAATTTTGGTGGTGAATATATACCTATAGTGTGATTTTAAACATAACCACATTTGATTTTAGTCAGAGGTGTCCGATTCTAGGATGGAAAAGAGAGTAAAAAAAGTATAACGACTGTTTTAGAAGAAAAACTAATAAGATGTTCTTAATCAGCACCTTTGAGAACTCCTTTATTCCAGATTACATCGTAGTGGATTCAAAGATGTTTGAGATAGGGGCCGTTAAAAAAAAACAATTTTTTCAACTAAAAATAATTTTTATCTGTAAAACATATGCTCAAATGAAAAAATGTATTCTTCATTTTTTATTCAGAATAATATATTGTACTAGTTTGAATTGGTTTTACAACAAAACAATTATTTATTATAAGGCAAGAATCCTAATTCGTGTATACCTACCATTTTTCTAACAAATAATCTTCAATAATAGTCTAGGAAATAGCGTGCAAATTCGACGACGAGTGGTGCCAGTCGGTAATTGAAGAGACCATATAAATACAAAATGTCTTTCTCTTTGGAACTTTTTGGTATGGTGGGGGGGCATTTATGTTTAAATCGAATGATTATCGATATCTGTCCGCATAGGTAATTAGTATATGTACTTCACATACCTCAATTACGCTGGCAGACGAAAATTCCAAACGGCGCGCGCGCTAACCGGAAAAAGATAAAATAATTTAGTTTCATTTTCCGGTTAGCGCGCGCGCCGTTCGTCTGCCAGCGTAATTGGGGTATGTGAAGTACATATACCAATTACCTATGCGAACAGATATCGATAATCATTCGATTTAAAAATAAATGCCCCCCCCTACCTATCCCCCCACCATGCCAAAAAGTTCCAGAGAGAAAAAATTTTGTATTTATATGGTCTATAAAGCCATTAAAACAAAAGTTATTGCAAGTGTCAATTTAATTATATAATCCTTTGCATCTCTATGTAACCATCATCATTCCTCATACAATGCTCAATACTCTTTTCTTATATGGTGTATAACTTTTCTAATCTCAGCACATGCCTGTCTAATTCTGATCACTAACTCTTCTTGGCTACGTTGTCTGCTCTTATACACTATATTCTTTAAACGATTCAACAAACAGAAATCAAGTGGTGTTTGGTCCGGAGACCTAGGGGGTAACTTCTACCCTTGACTTTTTAGACCTATCCATCTACCTGGAAAATTGTCTTCTAGCCAAACCCTTGCAACGTTACGAGCTCGAGGCACCATCAAGTAGATAATACAAACCTCTTCTGACATCTTGCGGCAGATCATTCAGAAAAGGTTGAATTTCATTTTGCAACAAATTTGAATACGTTTCCCCATTCAATCTCAGAATGAAAAGAGGCCCAATAATCTGGTCATTCCATAAACCAAACATTAACTTTTGACACATATTGCCTTTTTGTATTGATAAACCAGTGGGGGTTTTCGTCTGCCCAAAAACCGCATTTATGGGAAGATACTATCCCATTGGTGGTAAATGTTGCCTCATCAGTAAATCTGACGTTTTTCAGAAAATTTATACTGTTTAAAAATTCACACTGGACCCAAAAACAGAAATCCGACCTTCTGTCTGTATCACCATATTCTAGGATATGTAAAAGTTTTGACTTGAATGTTCTTTTTCTGTATTTTTTCAAGCAATGCCAAACCATTTTCTTACTAATGTTTAGATTTAATGACACTTGCCTTATCTTGGATTTTCTCTAACATATTATAAAATGCGTTCTGCATTTTCAATTTGCCGACTTTGTAAATTATATTTTTTGGTTTTAATTTACATACGTTTCCTGTATTGTTAAAACTGTTATTAATGGTTGCTACCAATTTATGGCGAATAGGAGACTGACGGTCAGGATGCAATAAATTAAATTCAACAGCAACTTGTCTAATTGATCTGGCATTATCTCCGACTAAACGAATCAACTCCACTTTTTCTGGCATTGTTAAACGTCGAACTATATTTATTACACAAAAATTTACACTTTACTTATTATCTAATATTAAATCAGCATTCACTTGAATTATTATTAACAGATTAACTTATTTACATTCAATAATAAATTGACAACTGCAATAACTTTTATTTTTATGGCTTACATCTTTATTGAAGAGTATTTGTTAGAAAAATAGTAGGTATGTACGATTAGAATTTTTGCCTTATTAAATAAATAATTATTAAAATCAATTCAAACTAGTACAATATATTAATCTGAACAATAAATGAAGAATTTTTTTTTTTCCATTTGAGAACTTGTTTTACAGATAAAAATTATTTTTAGTTGAAAAAAATTGTTCTATGACGGCTCCTATCTCCAACACCTTTGAACCGACTGCGGTTTACTATCGTACAAAGTGGTTTCTAAGGGTGCTGATTAAGAATACCTTACTATTTTTTTTTGTAAAAAAAATGGCTAACACTTTTTTTTAGAAAATCGACCCTCTTTCTCCATCCTAGAATCGCACGCTTCTAACTAAAATCAAATGCGGTTATGTCTAAATACTCGCTTTATAGGATATATTCACCACTAAAATTTCAATATATTCGGACATCAGATGCGCGAGATATGAGGGTGAATCCATGAAAAGTGGGACATACTCTATATTAGTATTTTTTTTTAATGCCTTATTTATATTTACGTCCTGATGGAGTTTAGCCGTACGCTATACCACCAATTAACTGGGACACGCACACATAGACAACAACTCAACATCTATTCCCTACGACATTGCCAACTGCCACAGTTGAGACTCGAACTCAGGAGAGGAGAGCGACTAGTCGTGTTGTCTCTCACATAGTCGCGGTTTAGCCCACTACTACCGTCTCGGCAACACATGACACGTCACTACAGATACCCTACCCAGGATTCGAACCCGGGACCTCGTAGTCCTGATCCTAACGCTGAACTGAACTGGACAAGAATTTATTAATATTAGATTACAATTATGCGCTTCCCCGAAGCTTGGGCCCAAGCCAGCCAGACAACCACGGTGCACAGCGCCGTGATGAATCTGGGTCTGGACGCGAAAGGTCCGGTTAGGCTTAACGACAGTTTTGAATTAATGCTCCTGTTTAAAACTTAAAAATTTAACATTAACAATAAACAATTTAAAAATAATATACAAAGATACTTAAAAATAATTTAAATAAAACTTCTTAAAATTAATTGTTGCACACACGCACTAAAAAATTTGAATTGTTGACGCAGAAAAACAAAACTCAACGAAAAAACCCATTCGAAACAATTCCACTCTGGTGATCTTCCTGCCACCAGGAAAGTGTGGTGAAATAGAAGTTGTCTTATAAAATGTTCAGATTTTAAGGAACATTTCGGCCTAAAGGGGGTTTTCAAAATAAAAGAGGACAAAAACCACAAACAAGAACAAAATTAACAAATAGAGAGAGGATAGAAAATGGTTAGTTTAGTAAAGTTAAGGTAAAGATCAAAGGTGGTGAAAGCATAGGTTATGGTATAGGAAAGTATGGCTAGGAAAGAGGTTGCCGAAAAAAACACAACGTCTGGTATGGTAGGGTGTGTCGAATATCGAAAAGGATTGCATTATGTCTAATTCGGGTTATGTTGCGGATTAGCGGACTATCGCCCAGTTTGAATTGATGAAATTTTTTAGATATTTCTTATACGTAGTCCGCTAGAGGGGTTATGTCATGGCAACAATCTTATAAGCCTCTGAGGGAGGTGTATCTGCCGGAATCAGAAATGAGGCGCATATTTTTATGTTCTAAAACTTTTAATTTTCTCATTGTCGTGGCCGGTGCGCTGCACCACACCGGCGCCGCGTATGTGATGGCCTCCCTAATCACCATCATGTACAACAGCTTTCAAGCCTAACACCTTAAGCCACTGACCTGTTTTGTAAAGCATTTTGTAAGTTTTAATTCTGTACCTAACCATTTTCGTCGCAAATTCAATGGGAGAGCCGAAAATTGCGAAAAAAATTTGTGACTTCCCCACCTTGGCGGGGCGAGTCTTGTTCTAGTGTGATAAATAAATGATTTCTCAATGATAACAAGTGAACGAATTCAATGTCGGAAACCTTTTGCTTGAATTATTTCTGAATTTTTTGTGAGCTATTGGAGATTGGCCTATATGTTGTTTCAGAATATGTGAATTTATAGTAATAAAAATTATCTCGAAGCCTCTCTTTATCCGCAAACAGGTGATGTTTGATTTGCCATTTATAGGAGAAGATTTATTGTTCCAATTGTATTCCAGGGAACTTTTACTGGACAGAGAGCAATTTAGTTATTTCCATGATTATAGGGTCCGAGAACGTTTAATCAGTCTTGGTACTATACATCAATATCTTAAGATTCTATGAGATTAGTCCATGAGTAGTATTCATAAAGCAAAGGATATGCTTATACTTGCAAAATACGAAGGCAATCTTTCTGCATTTATTCATAATAATTTGAAGCAGAACCTTATACTTGTAGAGTAGAAGAATATCCTTGTACTCATAGAAAAGTAAATGGGTATGCATAAACTTAACCCTTTACTTCAAAGAAAAAGCATATCCTTCAGAAAAATTTAGGTTGGTCAGTAGCAGACTTAGCGCAGTGGTGAAAGTTGTTTTATCCGAGTTTGAGCGCGATGGCAGATAATGTGGATGTGAGGGATGTTAAACACTACAAGCCCCGCTTATCTACACTTGTTCGTGACTTTAAAATATTATACCGGTTTGAAGAAAGAAATGTACAATGGCTTGCGGATAGATTCTTAGGTACAAATGAAGAAACTCGGGGAGCTGCGTTGTCATCTGTTCATAAAATGAAGATGTGTTTGCGTTATCACAGTGATCTTGGCTATCAACAAGGTATCGGTCAAAAAGTTGATGTTAGTCAAGCCACGGCATCTCGGACTGTGAATGCAGTAGTTGCATAATTGCACATTTCAATGAATCGATAAAGTTTTCAAGTACCAACAGAGAAATAACAGAGGCAAAACAGTTATGGCAAATGAAGTTTCTGATAGCTATTGGTGCAGTTAATTGTACCCACATAGGAATACTGAAACCAATACTCCATGGAGATGAGTACATTAATCGAAAAGGTAAGCCTACTCTGAATGTGCAAGCCACTTGTGATGCCAAAGAAATGTTCACTAGTGTTGACATGAGTTGGCCTAGATCTGTGCATGACTCGAGGATATGGAAAAATTCACAAGTGTGCTTACAATTACAAAATAAAGGCAATGCTGTACTACTTGGTGATGACGGATATGGGATAGAGCCATGCCTTATGACTCCATTTCGAGATCCTACTCCTGGTGCAGAGTTAAATTATAACAAACTTTTCAAAAAAGAGAGAGTAATAATTGAACGATGTTTTGACCAACTGAAACGTCGGTTTCCAATCTTACAGTATGTGTGTCGCGTAAAATTGGAAAATGTTCCAAAGATAATCGTTGCTTGTGTTGTGCTCCATAACGTTGCGAAAACGTTAGGCGATCCTGACTTCCAAGCAGCTGAGGAGGCACCAGAAGATGAAGAATACCATGACAATAATAATGGTAAACTATTTCTTCGCCATCGAGGACAAGAAATCAGAAGAAACTTGAGTATTATAATTAACAATTTTAATGATAATTAAGTTTACAAGTAAGCATTGTACGTGTCTCTGTCAACGAATCACTAATTTAAAAAGTTACAGAATTTACGATTATGGTGAATAAACTCAAATTCTATTTGTCTGAAACTAAACATTGTGAATTCAAATAAAACGTTCTGGTGAATTTTTTATAAGCTGAAGTACGTTGTAGATTCCTTACGCTGCATCAGTTTCAACTTCGTTTCATACTATTCCCGTTGTACTACACTCGTGAGGTACTGCTGTAACAGCACTAAGCATTGGAGTTCTTTTGTAGTTAGTCTTCTAGTTTCATGTGTTTCGTTTTCGTTTCTTATCATTTAGAGCTCAGACGGTCAACCCTTTACTTCTGCTTGAAGGATATCCTCGCAAGTATAAGGTTATCATTATGAATTCGGACAGAAGGAAATGCTTATACTTCTACCTTTTATTTTAAAGCATAACCTAATACTTCTACCTTATACTTGGGAGGATATCCTTTGTTTTTATGAATACGACTCCATGTGACCTTTGTCATTGAATTTTTTAAGAAATTCAACGTTTCAAGTCCCTATTGCTGTTATTGATCATCTTCAGGCTAGAATTGCGGAGAGAATCGAAGGAATCAACAACAGTTCCATCTACTCCACAATACTTTCTGCAACGTAATGATGAACAGTTTCAGTTACTTTAATAAACAATATTTGTACTATAAATAAAATTTCATGAATTCTTATAATGACACGTACTAAAAACAATCTAATATTATCATAATAAGATAGCTAAATAGGTACCCACCCAAATAAATTTTCAGTTGCGTCCGCAATTATGAAAGTTATTTGAACGTCAGTTAAAACTATTAGGTGCAAAACGTAAATTGTAATATAGAACATATAAAATTCAGCTAGGTCTGTGAAACTAATAGGTTTGGTTTCAATTTGGGAACATAATTAAACAAAATGCGGTTAACTTTACCAATCTCTCCACAACGAGAGAGGTTGCAATTTTAAATTTATAGGATAGGAAGGAAATTGGACGTGGTTAAATACAAATTGATTTGTGGTTACTAAGTCACATCTGGAAATCTATTGATCATTACACCACTTACCCTAGGATATGGAGCTATTTATTAAAAAGTAATTAGTTGTGTGATACTATACTAGTTGCACATATGACTGTGATTTATTTTAATAATTTTCTTCAATTCCTGGATTTGTTTGAATATAAAGTGTAACTGTAAAAACTGTGTATACAAGTAATGTTCAAATTGACGTTGTACAATAATATCATGTGCGGTTAGGGTTGCCAGGCCTAAAATTCGAAGAAAAAGAAAGAAAAAATAAAATTGGCCGGAGATTTTTTACAAAAAGCCGAGCAGCATTCTTTCTCCATAAAAAAAATAACTAAAACACAAAATCAGTATTTTAATATTTTTATTAAACTTGATTAATTTAAAAATAAACATTTGTTACATAGGAACAGAAAAAGTCATCGCAAAAGAATAAAATGTTTCTATAGAAAAGCGACTAAAAATGAAAAAATCACCTTTTAGAGCTTTAGGCAAAAAGCTAAACAACAGCTCTTTATTATTTTCCCTAAAAAACGAGATTTTTTTGAAAAGTTTTTAAAGCTTCATAAAAATCTGCCATTTCGTGACGTTAAGATTTTTTTTTCTTAAATTGTAGTTTTTTGAATGAGATTTACAATGGTGATAAAAATTAATTTTTTGTATTATTTTAAAGTTAAATTTCGTGCATTTTTGTAAAATACATTTTTTTGTAATGCGTTTTTCGTATCGAAAAAATGTATCCTGCCAAAGACTTTTGTCATCTGTTAAGTGATTCAAAAACGAACAATTAAAAGAACATTAGACCCTCCCACATTAATTAGAATATGAGATATCGTATCTTTTCTGTATCATGCATTTATTTTTGAACATATATATATTTTGAGTCGAAATTGTTACTGTTTATTCTCTAATGTGTGAGAACTTTAGTGAATATATAAAATAAGTTTTAAGGTACTTGTATACTGATAAGAGCGAATCTAGCGGTGGTTTAATAAATTAAAACGTGATAGTAAGAAAATAGAGAGAATAAAAACTCTTATATTACCAGTTAAAATCCACTGCTGTACGGATTGTGTTTTTAAAAGAGTGCCTTGACTCAAACAACTGACACAAGAATGTTTAATTGTCAATTCGTGTAGATTTTACTTATTCAAACTTCTGCTTATAATAATAATTATAGCTCTTAAAGAAACGATGGCATATTATATTTGAATTTTATAAAAAAAAAGAGTAAACTTGTAAAATTTTGAGAACCCCAACTAATATAGCTTTGATATTTTTCATTAATTGGAAAAATCCTCGATTTTCTGCCATTTTTTAAGATGGTGGCGAAAGCTCCCAGCGAATTTATCGGGACTATCATTCCTGGACCCATTAGGAACATATATATATGATAAACATCAGCTTTATACCATTTTTGGTCCATATCAGTCATTTTAGAATTCCTATTTACTACACCAAATCCGCCAACAGCATAATGTTTACATCTAGTTTTGTTTCTAGATACGTCCCTGTATCACTTCAATTATCCTTATAAACAAACAACCTTTACTTTTTATACGGAAAAAATGCAAACGTAATAACAACCTGTATCTTTCTCTCTCAGACCGAGTACAACCAGTTTTTATCGCAATAATAGATAACAAAGTTTATGTGAGAAAATAAAGTATAAGCAATTATTTCTATTACTTTGTCGGGTGTCAATAGTTAGTATTAAGTGAAAAATATAATTGTAGTAGTTAGACACAGGTGAGTTTGTATAAAAATTACTGTACACATTATTATGTAGTCTCAATATTCACGTTTCTTCAGTAAATTAATTATAATGTCGTTAGTCGAACGCGCCACCCAATTGAAGTTTAATTTATAATGTAATACCTCATAATCACACATGTGTAGATTCTAGAGATACCTACCTATCAGTCGTTTAAATTTTAGTACTGTTTATTTATGTTTAATGACGGTTTTAAATTCATTTGTCGTCCATAGTCAAATAGATAGGTAGATAGATATTTATTGGTGATAAGACATTTACAAGAAATTTATCAACAAGTTAAAATTAAACATAAAAATTAGATATAAGTAAATTATGTAAAAATCACATATATGAATAAAGATAATATATAATATAATATATAAATATAAAATAAAATCATAAAATATAAAATACAATACGGTGCCACAATAAGAAAAAAAAAATAAAAACATGTAGAAAACAATCTTTTTGTGACAAATATAGTTTGACACAACAAGAGTTCAGTTACGTATGTTTTCACGTGAATAAAACATGTATTACTCAACGCTGTAGAAAACTTGTCCTATTACAAATGCTCTTAGTTTAATTTTGAATAAATTAAGAGTATTTATTGATTTTAACTCATCTGGAAGTAGTGGAAGTATGTTGAAATACATAATTCCACAATGGTGACCTTTCATAGAATGAATGGTAATGTTTTTCCGTGTAGAGCTTATATTTACCTCTAATGTTATACTCGTGATTATCCTCACATTTAGTTAGTCCATTTTTGTTTCTTATACACATAAATTCATATTTTATACAGATAAATGCCGATTAGCTTAAGAATATTTTTCGAGCGAAAAATTTGCCTACACGAGTCTAAATATTTCAAGTTATGTCAAATGTTATGATACTTCCTTTTAATGATTATATTGTTTAAATAATAATAATTTTAAAATATTGTTTTAATAAAGATATTTATTTTGATAATTCAAATCATAACCTACCTTTATTGATATAATTACCCGGGGCGCCAATACCTTTCGGTATACCTAATTGTAGAGCATGAGATAACCGTGCATAGCCTGCATAACAGTTACTCTCATCTAAGGAGCAGTTTCAATTAAAATATGGGTTTTAAAAAATAAAAAATATAGAAAAATTCAGTTAGATTAACAATATATTATAAAATAATTGAGGAAATTTTATAATAGTAAATACCTTAAAATTAATTGAAAACTTTATTATTGTTTAATTTTGTTCGAGACTTTGTTTATTGCAAAATGATAAATTTAGTAAGCTTACTTGGTTTTAGTATTTAAAAGGTGGTGCTTTCAATAATACTCCGGTGTCTCCTCTTTATTTTCTTGCTCTGTGAAGTTGATTCCAATGTTAATTTTAACTTATTTATAATACATGCAATTCTTCCAATTCAGTGTCTCCTTCTTGATCTGTGACGTTGATTCCGATGTTAATTTTAACCTATTCAGAATACGTGCAATTCTTCCTGTTAATTCTTTTCATTCAAAGTGATATTTTGTTATTAATTATACCTAGCTCATTATTTGGATTATATACTTCTTATTGATGTGACATAATATTTTCTATTGAAAATTCTATTAATTGGTTTTGTTTTATCATTTCATTTATCCTATCTAAGTCTATCATGGAATCGTTTATCCAAGGACGACTTGGATGTTTTCCTAACATAATCTTTATTGGTGATATTTTTGTCACAGTGCTTGGGATATTATTCACATAATCCTCTACCGTCTCAATGTAATATATCCAATAACTATGTTTATACTGCGTTAGTATTCATAAAAATCTTATTGTTTCTTGTATAAAGCGTTCGGCTATGTTCGCTTATGGATGCCGAATTGATGTAAAACTGACTTTTACTTGTCTATTTTCCCAATATTCTATAAATCTTTGGTTATTGAAATAGGTTGCATTGTCCGCAAGAATTTCATCTGGTATACCTACTGTTTCAGCGTACTTTTCCAATAATGCTATAGTTGTTTTCGTATTGCACCTTTTTGTAGGGTAAGCTTTTATATATTTTGAAAACAAATCAGTTATAATTAAAACATGTTTGTAACCTTCTCTAGTTGATATCAAATTGCTTAAATAATTAATTACTATAAGCTCAAGTTTTTTGTGTGTGATTGTACTACATGATATATTATGGTTAAGTTCGCAATGTATCTTATAGGATACATGTCAAAAAATAGCTTATTATTAATTTTTATTTCAAATGCATAGTGTTTTGGCTAATGTTTCCTATAGTACACATTATATTTTATTTAATGTTGATACGGCAGCGCCATCTAGTCGCTAGCATTTGAAAAAGACACTAATTACTGTGATGACCACCAGAGGCTTGTGAGAAATGGCGTCTCAATGAAATATTGGAGTAAGTAATATTCATTTATTTATTATTGTGAAGAAAAACATTGAAAATGAAAATAACAGGTGATAAAATATATGTAGAAGTATTGCTTGTGATTTTTTTTGCTTGATAGCAACAAGTAACATTATAATTACATGTCATTTTGTAGATGTATCTCCAGAGATACATTGCCCAATGTATCTCCCAAGATACATTTCCCAAAATCGGAATATATTTCAGATCTATTATATTTTCAAATTCTATTTTTTATTATTATTTAGGGTCATCCAACATGCGGACACTACATATTATCACTTGTGCCAATGGAAGAGGCCGATTCTGATATAGAATCGGAAAACGAATTTGTGGTAGAAGATTTTGAAGAAAAATTGATGAGAATTTTATGAAGATATTAATAATATATAATACTAGTACTAAGAAAGCAGATTCAAACACCAACAATACCACTTCCGGATGAAGAAACTCGTTATGATGCAACAGGACATTTTTCTTTGCATACTAAAAAAAGGTCACTACCGCTATCGCCCCAGTGGTCAAACGGCTATATTTTGTCAACAATGTAATGTTAGATTATGCCATATTGGATTTCGTAACTGTTTTTACATATTTCATAGTCGTTAACATGTGAATTATACAAACTAGTTTAATAATAAATAAATTGTCGTTAATTTTTTTTGGGGATTTACTTTAACCTGTATTGGCCAATATATTTTATAGAATACAGATAGCCAAAATGGCCTCCCTTTGTCGAAAATATTATTTTTGATAGATAATGTATTATAAGCTAATTTTTAACAAGAAAATAGTAGTAATTATTTTTTTTTTCTAGTCCTAAGCGGGTTTGTCCCTTTAAGGGTTAAAAATTATTCGAATTAGTCGCTTTCGAATTAAAAATAGTCTATTTGCCAAATGTGATGAGCCCCATACAACAATATTGTTGGTTAAGTGCTAATAAAAAATTCCGTAGTAGATTTATACTAGACAATCGATTGTCAGTGAGTTCTTTAAGGACAGAATGAGAAAGCATGACTTGTTTAATTTATTTGTTAGGTGCTCAATGTGGTCCGACCAAGTCAAATTATTATCAACGATTGTTCCAAGAAATTTAGTATTTTTGAGTATCTCAATATCATTATCGTTGATGGAAAAGTAAAATTTTTGCTTCGTTTCTAAAGCACCAGTCTTAGTCATACTGATGACCCAATTGTTTTTATCGCACCACTCTTTAGAACACTTCGTTACAAGAATCATTTTACGAATAATTTCCGATTCGCATTTATCACTAATAATTAACGATGTGTCAGCGTACATGAAGATATTGCACGCACTTAGATAGTAAGGTAAGTCGTTGACCTATAAAAGAAAAATGAGTGGACCCAGGGCACTACCTTGTGGAGTGCCAAGTTCAGTATCATAGCTCTCTGAAAAAACACCGGCATATTTAACAATAAATTTTCTATTTACGAGATAGGATATTATAAGAAAGTTAGCATTTCCTCGAATACCAAGTTTACTTAATTTCATCGAAACAAATTCTATGGTATCGAAAGCTCTAGACAGATCAAAGAATAACCCAACTACGTTTTGGGATTCGTCGAGTTTACCTAAGACGTGCTGAATAAATTCGGTAGTAGCAATTTCGGTTGATAGGTTTTTTCTGAAGCCAAACTGACATTTATTAAACAAATTGTGTTGGTTTAAGTGAGAATTTAAGTTTTCAGAGATTGCAATTTCAATGATTCAATGACTAAAACGCAAAGACTACTGTATCTCGGTTCTAAATACAAGTAGAGCAATATTATTTTTTTTAAACATTGGTTTTCTCATCTACTTTCATAATTGTCAATTGTTTTTGGTTTGATAAAAAGTTACTTGAATTTGTATATTACTACATTTATTTTGAAAATTGTAAACGAATTCCAAAGAACGGTTTAAATGAAGAAAATATACATTTTTTCTCAATACCGTTATAAATACATGTAATAACCTACTCTTGAAAAAGCGATAGGCCATTGAAACTTCAAAATCTTTGTTTATTTTCAACCGTCCCAGTAAACATTTTGCGCTCAAATGTGGTAGTTCAGTAAAAGGCATAGGTTCACCTAAATTCTTTAAAATGTATGCATTATTACTTCGTATTTTTTAAATTATACAAATAGGACAATTTTGAAAGGTTTTTATTTTTTTTTGTAATTTTTTGATAAATTATCAGAAAGTTTATTTGTCCAGTTCTATTAGAAATTTTATCGAGCGGTTTGACATTTTTATTTTCGCGATGTGGTTACTAGAATCGAAGATAATCGCAGAAAATTTTAGCTTCGCAACATAAACTGTTTAAATTTTATAGGCAGCAATGGACATTTAATTCAAAACTTCCCATTACACTCGTCACATCTAAAATAAATTAAAACCATAAAATTTCTGCACCAAGACAATTCATTATCACCTATTTTGATACTTACTTTGACCCCACTTAAAGTGAAAAAGGACTTTGAATAAATTACAAGCAGATATACTTATCCATGTTAAGAATCTCTCTTTGTACTCAGGGATGGGCACACAATCAGCAACATCCGGCTATTTACCATACTCGCTACAGTACAAGTAACCGTATGGGTGGATATGACTTTTAGCATATGTGATTACTGTAATTAGTCAACATGTGTACTATACAATTACTTCCATCGTACGATAAATTGGTTTCCATTTCTTGCAAATCTGTTCAATCTGTTTGCGTTATAACCAGTAAATTCAGATAAATAGGAATATTTTACTAACTACTTCATGTTTTGTTCTTAGTATATTTCGGAAACGTTATTAATCAAAAATATTGTTAATACTTTCCAATTTTGGTTGAAGTATAACTGAAGAAAATTTATACCATGTTTCGAATAATAATAATAATAATAATACTTTATTCTCTTGAACTATGGAACCAAACTGTGAGCCCAATAACATCACCCAAAGTACAAGTTCTTCTTAACAGGAAACTTTGAGATATACGAAGGATGACCTACGATATCAAAACCACCAGGTTATCGCTTCTAAAATATAATTGGAAATGCTACCTTAGCCTAGGTAGCGCCTTACAATTATCCAAAAACACCTTACTGCAAATTTTCTTCTCCAAACAAAGACAACCAATAAGAGAATAACGTTGGTTTAACCAAAATTAGAGCCATATTCCACGAACACATAAACAAGTACCCTCAACATCTGAACTTGCTAGTAACACTAAACGTTACCTTCTGATCTTTACACCGCGATGCCTCAATTTTCACAGCTTAACTGCACGCTATCTACGAAGCATGAAAATACTGTCAATCCGCCAACGATCACCGCTTTCTGATATGCTCCGACTCTGAAAGTAGCCTTATCGCCATTAAAAACAAATTCACCTCCCACCCACTTGTCTCCATAATATCTCTGTTAGATGATGTGGAAGCAACCATTGCATTTCTGTGGACCCCAAGTCACGTTGGCATGCAGGGGAATGAAAAAATGGACCAAGTGGAACACCAGGCTACTAAAAGAGACTGGCTTCGAGACAAAAATTCATCCAGAATATCTTACAAATACGTAGAAGAAACGAGAAATTAATGAATGGCGAAATATATGTCAAAGAGAAGAGGCAGCCTTAGACAAATACAACCAGTCCCTGGACACAACCACAAAACCTTGACAGGCGGTCGCAAGTAGTTATAGGAAGATTACGAATTGGACATACAAACCTGACACCAATACATATATTAAGAGCAGAACGACAACCAAGGTGGCCAGATTGTAACGTTCCCCTGTAAAATATCTCTTGGTCGAGTGTTCCGGTTACTGGACGTGGTAAGTGGCATACTCGACTCAATTCTGTGGATGCACAGAAATCGCTTCAACCTAAAAAATAAAATAAAATATTTCTTAAATGTTAATGACACCGATAAACTAATTATTTACCTGAACGTCTACTATAAAATCCGTCCGTCCGTCTTTAAAGCAACACAACAGACACAACAGACATAATTGATGACCTTTAATGACCCAAGTGATCGATGTCATTAAAAATATGATAGTATTTATCCACGACTAATACATGTAACAACTGACGAATAATTGTAGCCATAATTCCAACTTAACGTATTATGAACATAATCTCATTATAACACTCCTTTGACCAATCAGAAACTAGCAATTTTCATAATCAATGGGCGAGTCCATTATTTCAAAGGGAGAGTTCATGTTTTCGTCTTTGACGTCTAAAACGTCAAACAATGTTTTACTGTGAACTATTTTTATTTTTTCAACTTTAAAGGATTTAAACAATTAAGTCGAGGAAAGCATAGTATTCTGCTCGCGAACAATGGCTATTACACGCTCGGATGATTTATGGCACTCACCTTCGGCTCGTACCACAAATATCATCCTCGCGAGTAATAGCCATTATTATACGCTCGTTTAATAATATACTATTATTTACCATTTGCGTGACACATTACATGTATGTAGTAGTACGTACTTAGATTAGATTAGGCTTGAAGAGAGCAGCTGGTCGTTTGGCCTTGGACACCGCGATCACTATGGATCTGTTGTAGGGCTCCTAATCTAATTTATTCCTTATCCAGATTTATCCCTTGTACCAGACTCCATAGCCTTGATGAGGGCTCCTTAATATAGCTAAGTAGGTCCTTGATCTTATTCTTATATTTGAACAATTTGAACAACTTTAGACTTTCAGGCAGGATGTATAGTATTATCCCATTATAATAAAAATACTCGTAGAAGTCTTGTGCTGAGGAATAGATAATAAATTCCCTCGTCTTGTATTATACCCGTGATTTTCAGGGAGCATATAAAAATTATGCATATATCAATATATCCTATTTATTTAGGCATTATTATTAAGCATATAGTTGTGTTATTCTGATTGTGAGTCAATGCATATTAAACAAAGATTATTATTATTATTGTTATTGTATCTTATATGTATGAGGCACTTGTATATATAAACACATGAATTAATATTCTCTTCGAAAGAAAAGTATTTTTAGAGCTTCCCAAAGGACCATAATGGAACATTATATAATGAAGAATAGTTCAGAAGAAACCAGTAGTAAGCGGCAGAGATGATGTCTTCCAAGAGTTAGGCTGATGTTACCAAGGGAAGAGGGAAAAGCTTTGGTAAGCCTATAATAGGCAACCATGACGGATAGCGTAATACTGTCAAACGCACCATACAACAAAGAGAGGTCAATTGTAACAATATATGGGTCACAAAAATCTGTCAAGACATTTTAAATAAGAACTTATGCAAGTAATACAAACATTTAAGCATCATTAAAAAGTGAATATCATTCCTAATCATTTCATCTTTCAAGTTATTATGGGAATGAAACCGCTTAATTGTTATTACCCTGTTGATGTAGCTTCTCATAAAAATAATCGTTTCGATTTTAAGTAACGAAATATAATTCTATTTCCGCTATACAATATAGAATAATGTTTTGTGTGTTTAACTCTTTCAACCTTCCTCCTTATAACATTATTTCTACAATTTAAACAGTAGCTAACTAGGTTATATTTTTCTTAAAATTGTGTTATATAAATGAGAAACGTATACGTGTTATGGTTAGAGTAAATGCTGAAAAATAACATATCTTTAGGGTATTAACTTTGTCGATTGAATTTATTTTCAAGCGAACTTAATATTGCGACGTAAGACTTTATAACTATGTTTTTTGTTTGTTCTTTGAATAATATTTTTGTGCTTTATTTATGTTGGCTCATATGTAACTTAACTTCCGTATCCTTTGTTTCAGATATGGAAGGCAGCGAGATATTGTCAAAAGAGCAATCCCAGAAACTTATGGAAAAATACACAGGAACAAAAAACTTCGTTATAAAACATTTTTCTGTAAATCTCCAAAAGGCGCAGTTCGACGGACTAATTGGTGAACAATATATAGTAAAAGTGCATTATGACGTAGAAGGAAAAGATAATATAGCTGAATTTTTCCTTAAAACTCTTAACGGGTCGAACCGAGTTATGTTTGAGATAGCCAAGAGTATATATGCTTATGAAAAAGAAGCATTTTACTATGAGAATGTCATTTCACTTCTTGCAGAGAAAGGGCTGGAAAGTAATTATGTACCAAAAAGTTATCTCTGTGAACCATACATTATTGTGTTAGAGGATCTATCATTACTCTCGTACAAGGGTACCCCAAAAAACAAACCATTAGACTTGCAGCATTGCAAGAAATGTTTAGAAACCATAGCCAAATTTCACCTAGGACCCATTTTGTACGAATTAACAAGAACGAAGGTATTAGGTAAAAGCTACAGTCTTAATGATGAATTTAAAGACATTTTAGAAGATAAAGTATTCTCTGAAGAAGAGAATGGTGCTACAAAATTTATGCGTTCTTCTCTTAAAGGACTTTTTCAACTAATAGATTTAATACCTCGAAATGGTATTAGTAAAAGTGATTTTAAAAATAAATTAGAGGAAGTTCTAAACGATATCATGTCATCGCAAGAAGATTCAATGGGATTTAGGTCTACACTTCTCCATGGTGATTTGTGGGGAAACAACTTCTTATATCAATATGAGAACGACAATAAGATAGCTGACTGTAAGCTGATAGATTTTCAAACAGTAAAGTACGGTCCACCAGCCCTCGATGTCCTACAATTTATTTTAACAAATACCAGAAAATCATTCCGTGATGAACATCACAATGAACTCTTAACATATTATTACGATTACTTCGGCAGTTTATTGGCTAACCGGGGGTATCAGGCCTCTGAGATACTGACTGAAAGTGAGTTTAAGAAATCCTGTGATATCTTCTTACTGCCGGCTAAAATACAGGCCGTGGTGGATAGGTGCATAACTTATATGCCCGATAAAACGTTCGTTGAAGCTTCTCAATCCGAGGAAAGCTTTCAAAACTTCCTATTCGAGGAACGTGGAAAATATATTGTCAAATCGTTTAACGAAGATCAATATTTTCGAGAGTTAATGATCGAAGATGTAAATGAGTTAAGAGATTTTCTATTTGAGGAATAAGATAACGTTATCTCAGTAAGATATTCTATTTAAGGAATAATGATAATGTTACCTTCATTATTGATTATTTATAACATACAATTAAAATCTAAGTTCTATTAGTGCCAATAAATGTGTAAGTGTAAATCTTGTACGATATTTTAAAATAAATGTATTCCATTTATTTCATCAGTTCATTATTTATTATACCTATTTCAACTCGTCAAAGTATATTGTGATCAGATATATAAGCTACACGATGAACGTAAGAAACATTGTTGAGTAGAAATATTTTTATAATAGTGGAGTCAAATTAAGCATCAAAATAGGTGAATAAGGAATTCTCTGGCTGCAGCAATTTTACTGTCTTAATTTGTTGTAGATATAATAACAAGTGCTAAGACAAGTTTTTCATTAAATCAGTTCATTGCTTCTTGTAAAATTCAAATGATCTTTGCTTCAACATTAAAATTTTCTACTGCTTTCCTTATTATCCCTGATCCTAGTAATCGCATCAAAAAAATAAAAATATCAAATTATTTGCAATAATATTTTGAGTAAAACTTGATTTGGCAGAATTGACCAAAAAAAAGAATCCGATCCGACAGCCTTTGCAAGCCTAACACCGGAAAATCAGAAAAGGGGGTGGTTTAGAGGTAGTGGGTGAAGGGTAGGTTGGAAAATATCGTCACCATTGTATTCTCCGCCCTCGAAAACAGGGTATACCGCTTTCCAGCTGATTCTCGTAGTATTTAGTTATTGGGGGTGGGGTAGTTTCAACCTTAAATATTTACCCGTGGTAAACATTTACTTATTTTATTCAAATTGACCAAAAAAAAAGCCCGATCCGACAAGCCCTTGCAAGCCTAGCACCAGAAAACCGGAAAATGGGGTGTTTTTTTGGTTTAGGGGTAGTGGTTGGAGGGTAGGTCGAAAAATATTGTCACCATCGCCCACTCTCGAAAACGGGGGTGGGGGTAGATGTCTTGCGATCCGGTCTCAGAACTCTTGGGGTAAAAGCTCTTCCTCAACGGACTAATGGAGAAATAGAAAATTTAAAATACATCTCTCCTATATCAATCCAGTAAATAAGCCGGAAAAAAGTGTAAAATGTGGAAAAGTGGTGGAACTCCTGCATTACCTCCGAAAATGAGAAAGTTAGGGGGGTTTGAAATGCCCCAAAAAATAGCTGTCAAAAAAATTTATAAAATTAATATTTCTCCTCGGAAATGAGCTCTAGGAGGTTGTTTGGGTCATTGATCATGAATCCGAGGTCCAAATTGAGGAATTCCATATTCTAGTATGGAATTCATGCCATTCTTTGATGAAAATTCCACTTTTTCGGGAGGAAATTTAAATATGAATATTATGCTGGGGAAGCGTGCTTTAGGGGGTTTTTGGGACGCTCATCACGATTCCGTGGTCCAAATTGAGCAATTCCGTATTCTAAACTGGAATACGTGCCATGGAAAATTCCATTTTTTTTTTAAATTTAAATATTAACGTTTTTCCACGAATATGTGCTCTTGGCGGTTTTTTTTTGGTCACTGATTACGATTTTGAGGTCCAAATTTAAGAATTCCATATTCCAGACTGGAATACGTGACACGGAAAATTCCATTTTCTCAGAAAAAATTTAAATATTAACGTTTTTCCACAAAAATGTGCTGTAGGGGTTTTTTTGGTTTCTGATCATGTTTTTCAGGTCCAAATTTAAGAATTGCATATAGACTAGTAGATGGTGACAGAAAATCAGAACTGATAGCCTACCATCTGCAAGTAATTTAGTCAGTATTATCTATACAATAAATCTCAATTTTTTTTTACTTTCAAGGTTTGCCCGCATGCACCGGATGTAGGAAACGATTTCCGGTTTGTATAAAAAAACAATGTTTTCAACTGATACACTACCGTCCGCAAAGTTCATAATTCGAAATTAAAGGAATAAAAATATGTCGGAAGCGCTTTTGTAGACAGTTCAATTATGCACCAAACCTTATACAGGGTACTCCAAAATGTATCAAATTTTAGTAAAAAAAAAAATGATAATTTGCCATCTGCAAACAGTACAAAATGATGATTCTGGTTCATGAAGACGAGTAGGGGAAAGGTTCAGACGTTTACGATATGCACGTCACCATATCGTGCGCATGCCAACTTGTTATTTTTTTTCACAACTTTGAACAATTGTTTACCGTCTGCAGCTAAAAAGAAAACATGATTTAAAAATAGAGCTTCGATAAAGAATTATTTGCAGATAGATTAAATGTGTACAAAGCACTTGCCGCTTAACCCCTACGGGGTAACTTTTACCAATTATTTACTGTCTGCAACTTGGTAAAAAGAAAGATTATTGATTCAAATATGCAATTATTTAGTTTAATGCGCACATGCACGAGAGTCACAATAAAGTGTCAAAAATATTGAGCAACGCATCTTTGCCTAAGCATCAAGCTTACAAGTTGAGGAGTATGGCTGGTGCAAATCGGAGGACTGTTTGATAGAGATGAAACGCCGCAAACCGTCAAAGAAATGTTTGTAGGTGATAACGACAACGGTACGAAAATACCGTAGTTTTCTTGTTAATTCCAATTAATTTCAAATGCTGATTAATTTTTAAAATTACAGTCGCAATTACCAGTAACAGTGTGGTCGAGGAGGATAACGAACAAATGATGCTCACCGACAACAATGCTGATAATGATTCAGATGAAGAAAACTTGTTTTTAGAACATATCATTGACAGCGAGGATTATCGGAAAACGTTCCAGGAGTCAGTGGTTGAGAATGATAAAGTTGAAGAAGAAACAGACGGCGAACAACATTTTTTATAAATAATAATTATTATTTTTATGATAATATTTATAAGATTTTTGTTACAACTTTAATAAAATAATATTTTTTCAATTTAATTTAACTACGACGCGAATTATCGATCAACTTTATCGAATACCAGCACTAATTCTGGTCCGTGTGCATCTGCATGTTGTCTGCCCATCCGAAAAAAATATACTTGTATAACTTAGCTTACACAATTTTGTGTTGCAGAAGGTAAAGAGTTGTTTTTAGTGCATATCGCACACGAAGAGATATCAAACGGAATTCGCCGAGTTTTGACTCTATTGTGGCTCTCGTGCACGTGGGCGTTATCTGCAAATTGAATAATTGCGTATTTAACTCAGTAACCTTTCTTTGTACCAAGTTGCAGACGGTATAGATAGTTGTTTTTGGTACATATCTTTGGTTTTAGTGCATGTGCGCAATGTCAGCAAATTAAATAATTGCGTAATCGAATCAATAACCTTTCTTTGTACCAAGTTGCAGACAGTTAATAATCGGTAAAAGTTACCCCCATTTTCTTACAAGTTTATAGAATTCAATGGACAACCGTGCATATTGAATTCGTCTGAAAACATTGTTTACAATAGTTTTGCAACATAAATTTTCTAATAAAACTATAATTAAACGGTAAACAACTGTTCAAAGTTATAAAAAAAAATAACAAGTTGACATGCGCAGAATATGGTGATGTGCATATCGTAAACGTTTGCACCTTTCCCCTACTCGTCTTCATGACACAGAATCATCATTTTGTATTGTTTTTTCTTTCTAAAATTTGATACATTTTGGAGTACCCTGTAAAAGGTTTGGTGCATGACAGAACTGTCTGCAAAAGCGCTTCCAACATATTTTTATTCCTAATTTCGAATTATGAACTTTGCAGACGGTAGTGTATCAGTTGAAAACATTGTTTTTTTATGCAAACCGGAAATCGTTTCTTACATCCCGTGCATGCGGGCAAACCTTGAACGTACCTACTGACTAAATTAACTTGCAGACGGTAGGCTATCAGTTTTGATTTTCTGTCACCATCTACTAGTCTAATATTCCAGATTGGAATACGTGCCATGGAAAATTTCATTTTTTCAGAAATAATTTAAATATTAACGTTTTTCCACGAAAATACGCTCTAGGAGGTTTTTTTGGTCGCTGCTCATGATTTTGGGTCAAAATTTAAGAATTCCATATTCCAGACTGGAATACGCGCCATGGAAAATTCCATTTTTTATGGATACTATAATGTGTTGCTGTCAAACTGGATGCGGAGCAGCTTGTGGTTGTCGCAAGAATGGCGTATTGCTTTCAAACTTGTAAATTTTGTCACGGAAACAACTGCAGTAATTGTGAGGCACCTGGACTTGCAGACGTAAGGGAAAATGAATCGATTTGTCCGGCTAAAATATCGTATGAACAAGAAGATGAAAGTGACACTGAAGAAGAACCAACAAATCATGAATTACCAGTTCTCGAATATAAATGGTGTAAATTATATAAAAAAATAATGATAAATTACAAACTATTTTATCACACAGAATACCAGCTTTTGTACCAACACAATAAATGCTATATTTTTATAAAAATTGTTATCTTTTAATCACTTACCACACTTGAAAGAAGACAAAATTTGCATGCATTCCAGCAGTGTTTATAAAATTGCCATGTATATTAATTTGAAATGCTAGTAATATTCATACATAACTTTTTTTCTTCAAAGTAAAATTGACTTGAAAAATTATTTTGAAATACTCATAATATTCATACATAATTTTTTTCTTCAAAGTGAAATTCGACACGAGAAATGGAACAAACTCCAGTACAGAATATAGAATTCTTGAATTTGGACCTCAAAATCATGATCAGCGACCCAAAAAAAACCCTAGAAAACACTTCCGCAGCACAATATTCGTATTTAAATTTCCGCCTGCAAAAGTGAAATTTTCATCAGAGTGGCACGAATTCCATACTAGGATATGGAATTCCTCAATTTGGATTCGTGATCAGCGACCCAAAAAACCTCCTAGAGCCTATTGCCGAGGCGAAATATTAATTTTATACATTTTTTTATGAAAGATACTTTTTGGGGCACTTCAACCGCCTTTCTCATTTTCGGAGGTAATGCAGAGGTCAGTGCTGTTGAATATTCCTGGGGGTCTAAAGAACACGTAAAAAAGGCTTATTTATTGAACTATATAGTTTATTCCAATATCTGACAAAATATCTCAAATTCTCTATTATATTAATGTTAGGTTAGGGTAGCTTTTAAATAGTCTCAAAATCTGTCAAATCTATTGTTTAGCGTTAATGATAAAACACCAAAAAAAACAAATGGGAAATTTATAAGCTTAAATGTTCAGCATGCAATAACAATTTTATAGGCCAGACTGGAAGAAATTTTGGAACTAGATTTAAGGAACATAAGTACGTCATCATTTTAGCATAACAATACAAACTGTAACTCTGCAAATCATTTTTTACAAACAGGACACACATTTTCTAATGACTGTATCGAAATATTACATACCTCTCAAAAGAGTCATAAGTAAATTCCCTAAAATCAATAGAAATGTATGAATATATTAAATACAATAATTTACATTTACTTAATGAATAATTAGAACTAGGGTCGTCTCCGTTATTTGACCATAGCAAGTACAAAATATTTAGGATATATTCATTGCAATTGTAATTTAAGTTCATTGTGTTTGATAATATAGCTAAGCTACGAAACTACAGTCACACTCCTGTGATTCAACAAAGTAAAACAGTGTATTTTTTCAATTTGTAAAAGGATTCAAGTAGCTCTCCTTTTAGTCCAGTGCAACTAGTCATTATAAATGAAAAATGACGGAACCCAGCTATAGTAAATGAATTTGAATGATTTTTTTTTTTGGATTTCCAATTCCATATACTAAAAAGTCTACCAATTGAAAATTACAGCAATTTCGAAAATTCGTAAATTAAAAAAAAATTAAACTTAGAAATCTCAAAGAAAAATACTGATTGTTATAGTTTTTGAGGTTGTCTATAAAGAATTTGTAAAAAAATGAAACTTTAAAATTAATTTGAAGATGGCAGAAACTCCAAAAAGCGAAATAAATGAATAGTACAGTAAGTGGAGCTTTTAAATCCTAGCCCGAAAACGATGTAATTTTATTTTCAACATGCTTCATCTATATGGTCATTTTTCGTGCTTTTTGGTTAGGGGAGGTTCCCACCCGTTTTTAGGGGTTGTCGCAAAAAAAACAAAAAATACACATAATCTGATAGAGAATCAAATTATAAGAAAAAAAGGTCTTATATAATTTTTTGCTAAAATGCATATTTTTCGAGTATTCGAGTATTGGCAGAGATTTTTTTTTAAATTACTTCAAAAATGTGGAGTTTAAAAAAAATGCAAGAGTACAGAATTAAAACTTTTACGAAAACAAATCCAATGGTTTTTCTTTTTTTTCCTATATTTAATTTTGGAAATATGGCATTTTCAAAATGGCGCCGAAACGTTCAGAAAAAATATACGACGCGACGTTAAAATCTAAAATTACTAAAAATCTACAACAATGAGAAAAATGATTAATCATGTAAAAATTAAAGGTATTAAAATTTTCTCTCGATTGAGACATATTACGACCTTATACACTGAAAACTAAAAAAGTTACAAAAAAAATATAGTGCATTTAAAAATTTAAAATGCTCCTATATATTGTTAATGCATATTATTACTAGCAATTTTTTAAATAATTATTTTTCATTCTGTACCCATTTTCAGTAATTAAGATTTTGATAATTTTTTGAAAAAAATCCGGTTTTTGGAAATTGCTCAGAGAATATTTTTTAATGAAAATAGTAAGAGTACAAAAATGAAGTTTATAAAAAAACGAATAGTTTGTTTTTTTTTTTTTACTTTCCTCCGACAAACTGTTCCAGAGATATAAAGGTTTAAAGACGGCGCTTGAGCGCATACGCAAGAAAATTATGTATTTAAAATTGAAATATCTCAAAAACTATATAAGATTGAAAAAATCGTGATATAAGAATGAAATGAAGCTTATAAAAAAACGAACAGTTTGGTTTTTTATTTTTTTTTCCTACGACAAACAGTTCCAGAGATATGACAATTTGAAATAATGTTGAAACTTCTCAGATTGTAAGCGCATTTTAAATAACTATAGTAGGTAAAGAAACGAGCAATAGCTGTCTATTTTCGAAGAATACGCGGAAAAAGCGGGTTGCATTGCAGTTTAGCATGTTTAGAGTGCAGATTAAAAATGTTTTTTGATTAGTTTACTTAATTGTATTAATTTGATTTATTTATAACAATCTGTATTTTTAATGAAATTAGATATATTCTATACTCTTTTGAGACCATTTTTAATCAACCATTTCTTTTTTATATAAATTTAGACCTCATAATCATATTCAGCGTCATAAGTATATGGATTTTCGAGAATTTATTTGTAACATTAGAAGAATTATTATTAATTTTTCAGTATTTAAGGGCGATTTCAACCCTTAATATTTCCATCTGATAAATTTGATCTCACAGTCATATCCAGCGACCCCAAAAACATAAGTCTATGGATTTTCGTTAATTTATTCGTAAAATTAGAAGAGTAATTAATTTTTCAGTTTTTTGGGTTGGTTTCCACCCTTAAAAAAAAGCTGGTAATGCGACAATATAGATTTAAAAAATTACAGACTAAATTTTCATTTTTTTACAAATTCTTTATAAACAAGCCCGAAAACTATAACAATCATTATTTTCCTAAAAGAAATATTTAAAAACTCCGACAATTGTATTTTTCGTTGAGATTTCTAAAAATTTTAATTTTTTTTTAATTTACGGATTTTCGAAATTGCGATAATTTTCAATGGGTAAACCTTTAAGTTTATGGCATTGGAAATCCAACAAAAAAAAATCATTCAAATCCATTCACTATAGCTGGGTTCCGAGGTATAAACCTAATTACATTGGACTATTTATAAATATTTAATAAACAAAAAAATATTGACTATATGAAAACTGCCACCACCTATACATCCTTATTAGTACAGCCACAGCCTCAGATAATGCGTTACATTGTTTACTCTAGGTGCAAAAGGGCACTTGCTGTTCTTCAAAACTTGAGACAGTTTTTGTATTTTTTGGTTGTGACCAAGAAAAAAGCGTTAACTTAACCCCTTCCCTCACTTTCAATAGTTAGTGACTCGGACGCCAATAAGGCGCTAGCTAATTATTTTGAGGAACAGAAAAGCGCATAACTAAAAACCAGTGGGGTGGGGGGTAACTTGCTTCAGAGGGGCTAAGTTGGCTCCAGTTTTGTAGGGGAGAGCTAGCGCTTACTTAAACCATTTAAATTAAAACTATCGCACTAACCTACCTAACTAATGCGTTATTAGTCATCAAATCGGAGGGAGTGGGGAGGACGCAGGTGGCAGTCACAATATATACAGCATTTGAAGCATTGTTTATATAAAAAAGCAAAATATTTATTGTAAAAAATAGTTAGGTATACGAAAAATTAATTATTACAATAATTACTGTAATAATATTATTGGAAAACTTATCCAGGAATCAAAATATTTTATTTTAATAAAACCTATTTTAGTTGACATCTTAACCCTTTACCCTTCACCCATTTGACAATACGTTAGAAATTTAGCCAATCTGAATTGAGCAAGAAATTACGTAAATGTAGAACTTACATCAGGTTAAAGCGAAAACTAATGTGTAGTTTCACCAGTTCAAGCATACATCGTCCCTGCTGCTTCCAGCCGTCATCAGCTTTGGTATCTAATAACTAATAAAAGGTAACAAACACCCCCCCCCCCCTCTTCCATCTATCTATACCTACAATACGGTCCCAGAAAGGGCACTAGCTTTTTGTACTGGGAGCGCAAAAGGGCGCTTGATACTCTTTATCCTTTGTAATTTTTTGTTAATGTGACCAAAAAAGCGTTAACTTGGACCCCCACCTCTCCTTCAATAGTTAGTATTTCGAAAACGAATAGCGTGCTAGCTTATTACTCTGGGGTCAACTTTACTCACCCTTTTTTCATATACACACAGTTTTTAATTACCTGCCTGATAACTCTCATATCACTAGCGATAAATTAGATAAACAAACAGGAAATTACAATGACCTCTTATATCTATTAAATAGCATTAAATTTTCATTTGATTTTACGGTGAGTTGAAACTTAATTTGATTATCTGAAAGACTCAAAGAAAAATTTTATTAATTAATAACATGTAACTAATTTTAAAAATGTTTGGCTGGTTCTGTTCAGTCTATTGCATGAAACTGACTTTATAAAATTAGTGTAAATAAAATTATTATGAGACGAAAGCTACGAAAGTATTGTTTGACTAATTCTGTTATTTTTCAAGATGTTTATCTTTCTCTTCGACGAACTGATTCTTGCTTACTTTTAATTAGCATATTTGAGATAGATCTGCAAGTTTCTTTGATACAGAGTTGTAACAAATTCTAGAGCAATATCACTGACTGCATTACACTGAAGGTAATTTAAAACTCTTCAAATGGGTGCCTCACAGAACTGGACCAGCCTGAGATTTCTACACCTATTCCTTTTCATACTTTCGTAAATTTTGCAAATGGTTGACTATAAGATATCTTTCATGAGTTTTTGATACGTATGAAAGACATTTTTTTACGTAATTCATGGTGGACGGAAGACGGAAGAGCATCTTTGTAGATACTTGTACAAGAAAAACTGTTAATTAATAACCCAAAAATGAACACAAGCAACGTCATATAAGAAATAACTACGAGGTAAAGAAAGTTTTGATAATGCTAAGAATGAAACTTGTATGCAAGTATAAGGAAATGAACCGAGTACAGTGTGAACCAAATTAAGTGACTTGATCTTTTAAGTTGTTTTTCCCTTTCATAATATTGGTTTCATTGTAAATTATGGCATGTTTCGCATTAAATTGTCAATGAGACTTTGCGGTATTGATTGTGTCTTGCCTTGAGGTAATTTACTAGTGTTAATTAACTTTTTGAGAATGTCCCAATAAAGTTTATTTTCGGAAGCATTTGCTGGACACGGCTAATTGGCTAATATCAACTTCAACAATGTCCTGCACTACCACTTGGAATTGCATGATCATCAGCATAAACAAAATTTTATCCAATTTCACCTCGAAATAGACAAACTCAAGGTTTGAAAGAACCGTTATGTTAATTCGTCGAGTTATCAGGCTTTCCATAACTAAACTAACAATGATGGGGAATGATGTAAACAAAAATTGAGACCTTTGGTTCTTGTACACACACTAAATCACATTTCTATTTTTTTTACCCCCTTCAATAATGTGGGCGCGATACTAGGGGTGGCTAATGCGAAAAGCATTTTTAACCTTAGCTTCTCATACATACACTAAATGCCAATTTTAGGGACTTTTACTTACTTGCTTTACCTGATGCTGCATGAATACCCTTCCTGCCCTCTTGTCTGAGGCTATGTTTACTCCTATCATACAGACGTTGTTTTTTCCGATTTTTATGATTGCCGTGATTATATTTTCAGTTATCTTTTTCGTCCTTATCTCGATGGGGCTCGTCTAGTCACCTATGCAACTCCTCTGCTAGCCTTTTCTTGACCCCACCCGCTTAGTTACCATTTGTAGTTTTATATGATTGCTGTTCCGTCTATCATGTGGGTTTCTTGTATGTATGCGACGTCGATGTTTTTTGTCTGTAAGACCTCATCGGTTTTTTCTCTTTTCGCCCTCTGTAAGCATCCTCTGATTCCAGAGTTATTCAATCAGTTGGTGCTTCCTGACTTTGTCCCTCTTCCGTTCTTTGCGATATTTTATACCTATTAATATTCATCGCTTCCTCCCTTTTTGGGCAAGGCGTGTCATTGTTGTGCTTGGGGAATATGTTACATCCAATTGTTCTTGTTCGCCTCTTTTCTGTGCAGTGGTTACGCTGTCGTAGTGACTTCTGTTGTTTCCCTGTTTCCTGTACACAATGCCCAGTGGCATGTTCTCGTCCTCTTGTTGGTTACTAGGGTGAAAGTTTATGGGTTCCCCGTCCTCTTGGTGTGTTATTATCCACTTTAGGTTTGCTGTTGGTGCTTTCGTCTCTACTCCACCCCATAAACCGTCTTTTCTCAGATCTCCGATGAACGCCTCAATATTTTCCTTGTTGGGTGCTGTGTTGATTGTAACGGGGTTTCAGTTCATTGATGGATGCCAGCATGAACGGGGTGAAATAATCTCTGTTGCCTTGTATATAGTTAGCTACTTTTTTCGTAGATTTTTCATAGCGTTGGTATATGCCGATGTTGTTATGTTTTCTTCTTCTAGCTGGTGGCTTAGTGCTCCCGTCACCGTCAATTTTTTGTACCAGTAGCTGGTGTGCGCTCGTTCCCGCGTTCTGTAGTAGATCCATTATTTTGTGTGTACTGGGGAGGTATTATTTCTTAGGAAAATTTATTATTATTATTATCACATTATCGTGTGTAATTATCTTGATTGGCTGAAAGAAATTTAGTCTTAGCTGTTAATTATTATTTGTGCTATTGACCTAATAGTATACTTCTGGCTAGTTCAATGGTTTAGTTTGTAAATTTTTTGCTGAAAGAAAAATATTTATTGCCCTGTTTTTATTTATTACCCGAACTTTCGAGTTTATTTGTCTATGGACTATCAAGTATTTAAAGCATAGATAAAGTTAAGTGGTTGAATAGGATGTGTACACTTATCTTTCGTATGGTGCCTGGTTTGATTTATCGTTCTCTGGACGTTCTCGGCTTGTTGTTTCTGGAACTTTCACTTTTTACTTATGCACTGAGTGATCATAATCACCCTATTAATTAGATATTAGCTATATAACTTAACTGTTCTGATGTTATTACATATTCCGCCTAATGTAAGCTCCATAAACTATGAAACAATTTTTGAATCCATTGAGTCATTAAATGGTATTTTTGACAACAATGTGTTAATAATAGGGGATTTTAACATTCCCTCGTATTCTTTATCTATTTTAAATGGCATCAATACTGCTGAAGTTACAGCTCTCTATAACTTTACAAATTTTCTAGATCTCTCTCAATTTAATTTTGTGTACAATGACAACAGATTACTTGACTTGGTTCTATGCAATACCAGTTGTGTAGTTGAGAAAGCGTTAGATGTTTTGTTGAAAGAAGATAAGCATCATCCCGGACTTGTAATTTCCTTGAACACTGAATCTGAAATCTGTAATAATAATTTCCTAATTAATTATACAAATACATTTAATTTTAGAAAAGCCAATTTTGAACGATTATATCAGAAACTGCTTAAAGTCGACTGGTCTTGCATTGAAGATTATACTGAAATTAACTCCGCGTGTCAACAATTTTATGATAAATTATCGGAGATATTCACCTTGTGTTCCTAAATCTGTGTGTCCTAAAAATAATAGAAAATTCCCACCCTGGTTTAATGTTGAAATTATCAAAGATATAACAACTAAAGAAAAATATTTGAGGCTGCACAAAAGAACAGGAGATAACATTGGGCTTGGTGAATTTGTGAGATTGAGGTCTAAAATTAAATTTGATATCAAAACTGCATTCAGAAACTATACAGCTCAGGTTGAAAATAATATCAGCAATGATCCAAATAAGTTTTGGGCCCACATAAAAAATAAAAAGGAGTGACTAGCATACCTAAAGATATGTATTACGATGGCATCATTTGAATAACCCACAAGATATTGTAAATGCTTATGCTGATCTTTTTGAATAATCATTTTCACCTGTAGAATCGGAAGACACATTAACAGATCAGTCTGTTGATAGTAATAATAACAGTAGCATCAATATAGTGTCCTTTTCAGAACATGAAGTACCATTGGTTTAAAAAAAAATAAAACCCAAGCTCACCATGGGACCTGATGGCATTCCCGCGTTCTTATTGAAATATTGTGCTTATATCTTTGCGAAGCCACTCATGATTTTATTTAACCTGTATATTAAGTGTTGTTCATTTCCTGACATTTGGAAATACTCCAAAGTATGTCCGGTATACAAAAAGGGTGAAAAAAATGATATAAGAAACTTTCGACCGATCACTATAATCTGTCATTTTGGTAAAGCTTTCGAAATATTACTACATAATTCAATTTACCCACATGTTAAAAACATAATTTCCACGCAACAAGAAGGATTTATGAAGGGCCGCTCTACTGCCACTAATCTCATTTGTGCTACGCAATACATATCTAAATCCATCGACATGCAAGTTCAAACAGACGTAATATACTTTGACTTTACGAAAGCTTTCGATAGGCTCAATCACAACTTACTTATTACAAAACTCTCTAGCTTGGCATTTCAGATCAGCTCATATCTTTTTTAAATCATATTTAACTGAACGACAAAAATACGTCGCGTACAATAGCTTCAAGTCCTCTGATTATGTCTCAACCTCAGGTGTTCCTCAGGGGTCCGTTCTTAGGCCGCTGCTTTTTAATATTTTTATCAACGACATAGGTAATACTCTAGAAGTTCACTTTTTAATGTATGCGGACGATATAAAACTTTTACATATAATCACTGATCTGAGTGACTGCATCACATTGCAAAATAGCGTTTCTAATCTTAGTTCTTGGTGTGTTAAAAACAAACTTTCATTAAATCTGTAAAAGTGTAATATTATGTTGTTTTCAAATAGAGATTCTATGATTACCTACGGTTACGCGCTAAACAATGAACAATTAATGCGACCGTCTACGTTCAAAGACCTTGGTGTAATTTTCGACAAAAAACTAACTTTTAATGACCACATTGATACGTTAATATGTGACGTAAATAAGACATTTGGTTTTATCATATGTAATAGCCACGATTTCTCAAATATTGCAACGCTAAAATTACTATATTTTTCATTTCTGAGATTTAAGTTAGAGTATGCATCCCTTGTTTGGCAGCCCTGCTATAATATTCACATCTCAAAAATAGATAGTGTACAACGTCGTTTCCTTAAATATCTTCACTTTAAATCTCATGATACATATCCACCTATTGGTTTTCCGCAAAAAGATTTGCTTGAAATGTTTTCCATGTGCAGCCTAAGTGATAGACGTAACAACTACGCCATTAACTTCTTAAATAAAGTAATTCATCATGAAATTGATTGCTGCGAGATCCTCCATAAATTAAATTTTCACACTCCAAGAGTGAATTCGCGACATCACCAAACTTTTTATCTGCCTAGAACCCGGACTAACGTCTTACAATACTCACCGATATATAATATCTCTTCTACTTATAATAACAACCCGAATGATATTGATATTTTTACTTGATAGGAGACGTTATCTACAGTTAGTTACCATCTTATTATAGTCGGAGAGCAGCCAATCTGTAGGAAGCATTTTAAAAGTAGTCTATACAACTCGCGAACACCCACCTAAAAAACAGATGATATTATGTAAAATGACCTTCTGGATTTGATTTTTGAGTTCGCCCATTAATTTGAGATTGCCAAATCGGTCAATTCGCAAATTTTTTGAAAAATTTTAAAATTATGTGTTAATTTTTGTTTTGCACATAACACATCATATCTTTTTTATTTTAATTCCGATTTTGACCAATATTTTACACATTATCCCTCCAATATTCTTAGACAGGCTGACGGCAAAGAATATAGTGTAACTAATAATATAATGCCTAAAAAATATATAATTACTCTCTATTGTCGCGGTTTTTTAAAATTTGCGTTGAAAAATACCCGATCGAGGTAACTTTTTTATTTTTAAAGAGAGAGTTATAGTATAAACGAGAAAAATGTTCCATATACTTTAAACAAACTTTTTTATAAAGATATTTTTTGGAAATTCGGCTCATGTAACGAGATGACGCTGTTGGAAGCGGCCGCGCAACTCGTCCGCATTAATTTAAAGCATAACTTCTGTTAACGTCGCCCATCTGTGGTGTCGTTTAAGCGATCAAGTGAGTCTACGGATTATTTAGTTTCTATTTGCAATTAAATGTTATAAAATTATGTAGATAATCTCGAAACATACACATTAAAAAATATATTTTCATTAATTATAACAGCAAGTGGGTACTAAAGATTACATTTTCCTTCGCATAAACAACTTATGTTACATTGCGCGTTTGCTTTGCTACACTTGCAGCTTGTAGTACAGTTATATAATTTACATTTACAAAATGGAGTTAACTCAATAAAATTGGGTTTTGGGCTTTTTGAAATCATCTTTGGAAATAAGATTTCCTCCTTTAGGTACCATCCAAAATCTAAAACATTTGGAAATCTGGGCTTAATTTGGTAGGCTGTCTTGTAAATAGCACATTGCAGAAATGCCCTTTTTGCTTGTATTCTCTGTACTGGGATTTACAATTTCTGATTTTCTTTTATAAGCAGTTCGGGTATACGATCTTCTACATTGTGCATGGTAAACTGGATTTAGTGATAAAAATAAATTTTTCTGTTCTAAATATTGTTTTAGAGCAACAGAAATGTCATCGGATTTTGCATTTGATCGGTACATTTCTAAAGCCGTAAATATCGCTCGCAGACAAAAAATTTTCATACCATTGTGTTAGTGAACGAATTCTGAACAACTTTCAAAATGTCCGTCTGTCCGTCCGTCCGTCACGTTTCTTGTAAGCACGATAACTGAAGAAAGAAAATTCCGATTGTACTGAAATTTGGACAGTAAATTAGTGTTAGCTAGAAGAAGAACCCTATTTGAACAAAATCGATCGATAAATAAAAATGTTATTACTTAATGATTTAAATTTGATAAATCCTATATAAAAAAGTCTATTTGACAGTCACATTTTGTCACTTTGACAGTGATAAAAAAGGTGCATCGTTTCTTATCACGATAAAAATACCTGTTCCTCAAAAGCAGAGTATATCTAGTAGTCGCACGTCATTTTAAAATCTGTACTGTCGGCTATAATTACTTCCACGTCCAGTGGAAGTATAGTAACGACAAAAATTTTTTTTTAAATTTTTATTGTCCAAATAGGCTTAAAATGTCATGAAACGTCGAGATTTTAAGTTTGAGCGAAAAAAAAATTTCTGTCTGTCGATCTGTCTGTCGGTCTGTCTGTCTGTCGATCTGTTTGTCGGTCTGTCTGTCTGTCTGTCTGTAACTTTTTTTTTCTGCCCACGGTTACTCTGGAACCGTTTGAGATATTGACTTGAAATTTGGTACACATATGTACTTTAACGAGATCTAGAACTAGATTATATTTCCATCTTGTTCCGTCGAAGGGTTGGGGGGTAAATTGGGGTAAATTTGGGGTAAACGGGCAAATCAAGCAGGTAAGAGTCCATGAAATTGGTATTTAGTATATACAAGAGAAGCTGAGGTCTCAAAAAAAATTTTGGCATTAGCCACCCCCATTACCACCTCCACCTCCTTATTAAAGGGGATGAAAAAAAAATGTGATTTAGTGCATGTGCAGGAACCAGAAACCTCAAAATATTTTTTTACTTCATCTGCCCCCCCACTACCACCCCCCTATCACCACCCCCACCCCACTACCGATGTGGGGTATCGTTTTATGGGTTTTTGGGGTAGAGGATTTCAAATATTATATTATTAAAGTTCCATAAACAATTATTTTCACATACAAAGTTTTTTCGTTGTGAGTGACTTGGATAGAGAATCTGGATATGGAAGTAGTGATTCCTTGGGCAGCGGTTTTTTTAAGTCTTGTGGAAATTATACTGTACGATATGAGTCGTTTTGAGAAAATTATAATTATATTTAATTGTTGTTCGTTCACATATTCTGTCGTTAATTTATCTTGCCAAAAATCACTCGAGCTTTTCTTTTATGGATAAATTTCTTTTTAACTCAATATTTTGTCAATCAGTAATTTTGCTCGAAAAACTGACATTTGACAAAATCGCTCGATCTCCGGTCTCGCGATTTTTTCATGTCAGTTTTTCTCATAAAAGCTCTTGTGATTTTACTGTTGAAAAATTTTTTTTTTAATTTTTATGTTTTTGTAATTGAATAGAAATCGGGTGAAATATTTCATTTTAATATTTCTAATTATTTATATATTTTACAAATATACATTTCATAATGTAATATACAACCGTGAAAATATGATTTTATAGCTCGTGTCTTATAATGTAAAAATTTACATTCTTCTACGTGTAAGGTGGTGGTGTAGTTCTTTTGACTCGGAATCGAAACCCAAATGGGGTTTGGTATAGTTTTTTTACCAAGTCTTTTACCAACTAAGATCGTACTATAAAATTAAAAATGTCTAAAAGTAACATTATTTACAAAAAACTGCGAAAAGTATCCTATTGAATGTATAACAATTATATAAAAATCCAGTTAACAGGCGAAGAGTACGTTTTTAGCTTGTTTCCTTTGATTTCCTATCCGAGTAATTATAATTTATTATGCCAAACTATGTGTTTATAACGCACTAAGTATAAGGACTGAGACAAAAAGCACTTTCAACTTAACATAAATGGATACTAGAAAATAATAATCACCCGGCACGGCACGTGTCTGCGTTTAGCTCTAGATGCGATTGCGGCCGATTCATAGTAGCGCGCATTCGTTCGGACGCTGAAACAATTAATGAATATTTCGATAAGGGAGCAAAATTTAAAAAAAAACTTCTTATAAAAGATTTTATTTAGTTCATTCGGAACATTTTCTTCGATTATAGTAGGCACCTAACTTTAAAAATAAAAAAGATACCTCGATCGGACATTTTACTCTGCAAATTTTAAAGATTTTGCGTCAAAGAAAAGTTGTTATTTTTTTTTGCCAACTAATTATTTTTTAGGTAAAGTTTTTTACTTTCAACATATCAAAGAATAGTTAGAGAATATTATGTAAAAAAATTAAAAAATTCTGAAGTAAAATAAAAAATATATGACGTGTTATATGAAAAACAAAAAATAAGACATAATTTTTATTTTTTTTAGAAAATTGCCAATTTGGTCATTTTGGCAATCTCAAATCAATGGGCGAATTCAAAAATCAAGTTTAGCGGGTTATTTTACATCAGATTACCTATTTTTTAGGTGGGTGTTCGCGAGTTGTATAGAGGGTGTCGAATTCAGAGGGTCTGGTCTTCCACTATTATATTCTTTTATGTGCCGTATGCATAATTATTTGTTAGCCTTATTTTTTGTTTTATTTAGTTTAATTTTAATTTTATTCTTATTGTTTTCTTTGTATTACATTTGTAGTTTTAGTTACTCGTCTATGGTGTGTAGTTTATATTAAATATGTGTTGTTTCCCATCTTGTAAATGTACTGTTAGATGGTGTATAATTAAATAAATAAAATAAATAAATAAATATCACTTTACGTAGAATTTCTCACTTGACACAACAGCGTAATTTCGTCCTATTGTACCGTCTTTTGGTCGAGTTTTAAAGCAAATTACTAGGAGCGTTTTTAAAGGCGTCCGTTCTGTTTGAGACCACTAGACGAAACATAGATAATAGTAAAGTATACAATATAATGGATATTTATAATGGATTTTCTGAGATATGCCCCTTTGTGATAATGAGGACCGTTTGTAAAACTACATAACAGAATACTTTCTACTGAAATTGAGCAATATCCATCCTACAGGGTTATCGGCAGCTACATGTGAGATGAAACGTTTTATATAAATTACGTTTTATTATAAATTTAAAGTAAAATATTACAAAGGTGTTTGATTGAATAGACAAAAATACCGGACCATGGCGTTGGTTGGTTTAGTGCATCTCCAGGTAATGTCAACATTAGGTACCGAATCCAGACGTATGAATAATATTAGGGTGTAGTAAATGTTTTGTTGTTTGTATAAACTACTTTATAGTAAAATATGTTAAAGTTATTAAGAAAAATTCAATTAGTACATGAAATAGTTGAGAAGATAAAACACTTTATCGAAATTGTTTTCTCATTGTTCAAATTTAATAATTTCTCGCTTCCAACATAATCATGAAATCGATAAAAGCCAGGAAAAATAATATTAGCTGTCTCTGGTCGCTGAATGTGATGAGTTATTTGAAACAAACTCTGAGGGCATATTACCATTTTTCGTGTCATTATAATTGAAATTTAAGAAAACAATAGTATATTACTTCTGTATAAAAGCATAATCAAGATAATTTTATATCCTGAAAATAAAGTTGTCTGTTAACAAAGTAAATTCAAGTTCATGCGTAAAATTCAATGTTTTGTTAAGGCTGTGTTACCAATGTGAAATATCGCGTTTAAAGTCGTCAATTTTTCAAATGTTTGTTCTTAAAAACGAACCAACAGAACTCAAATTTGATTTAATGATTAAAACTTAAATCTAGTATGTCTTATATTTTATATTTGAATACTAAATGAAATTAAGTTTCCAAAGTTTTCTGCTTTAGATTATTAAAAGAGAATGTACCACTCAGTCGTCCCTTATTATTCATTAATTATTTTATATTCTTTAATATGACTCAAATATTTAAATAAAATGTAATACATACTAGAATAAATATATTTATTGAGGAAAGAAGTTAAAAATAGAAATAATGTTTGCTCCTATAAAATATTAAACCTTTAGAAGAATTTGCTGAATTATTTACCTATTTACCTCTTTTGTTTCAAATTCCAAACAGTAGCTCAGTGGTTTAGCGCGTCTAGCTTGCATACTGGCGTACCTAGCGAAGCAGGTTCAATCCCTGCTCATCGCAAAATAATTTTAATTATAAAATTATCCCCAAGAAGTTGTTCGGACTCCACTATAAGCTGTCGGGCCTCGTTTCTCTTTACCTAACAGAAAATTATTCTGGATTTTCAAGGAGTTACTTCAGTGACTTGAGAAGCGGTTAAGAAAACATTTTAAGAAAACATTTTTCAATATGAGTAACATCTGGTGATCTGGTGGTCACGCAATTAAAATACTGTTCCACCCAATCCAATACATAAGGAAGATGTCATTTAACCAATTTCTAGGTTCACTATGGACAAAAGTCTCGTCTTTTCCTAATCAGAGGTCCTGTTGAGTAGGTAAAGGCAAATTTTGAACAGCAATTCGGATCTCATCACTTAAAAAATGTTTCAATCTAACACTAAATTATTAAAAAAAGTGGACAATTATTATTTCGGAGTATTTTTAACCCAGTGTGGGTTTTACATTGACCGATACCTCGAGTTTTACAACGAGACCACACCATTTGTAGTGAATAGCCTCGTCACTGAAACTTAAAAAATGTCAGTTGTCTAAAAACATACTCTATGGTCAGGCACAATATTCTAATTTCTCTGTGCGTCTCCTTCTTTTATAGTATTTACGAATTTAAGCTTATAAGGTTTGAAATTTCGCAAATTAGGGCACCTTCAGGTTTTATTTTTCTATGTTCAAATTTGTAAATAAATCTCTTATACTAACGCGTGGTTCATCATTGACAGCATCTTATATTACTATAATTCAATGGACTATCTAAATAAACGGACCTAGCGAATTTTTAAGTTGAATTTAAATCCACATATCAATATAGAGAATTTAAGAGATAATTTATATGTGAAACAGCGAGTTTTCCCGATTCTTTTATTTTGAAGCACTTTACTATCTATAGAATGTGAAAGAAAGGTGTGTTTTTTTTACCAAATTTTATAATTTCCGAGGTTCAACAAAAATTATTTTATATTTTTTTTTGACCTTTTTTTAGTCACTGGTTTATCTGAATAAAAACAGTTTCTCAAATTTTTGGTATCTCTCTTACTTTATAAGATACCGATTTTTTCTAAAAACCTGTCATCTTTGCCATTTCATTGCCGTTACTGTCTGAAGCCTCTTCAGCAGGTGTATGAACTGATTCTCGCTTGGTGCAACTCTGAGATAATCTGTACATCTCAAATTAGAAATGTTAGTTCCGAATATAGCTACTCCACCCTACTACCATTCCTCAGCATATGTCACATCACATGTGCACTAAAGGGGATTGATGACAGGACACAACCCCGTTTGATGCCTTTGCCAACTTTACGTTAACCAAAGTTAGTGTTCTCCCCTTTCACCACAGCAAAGTTTTCTTCATACAATCGTCCAACAATAAATACCCAATTTTGGGTGTTCCCATCTCCACTAAACCAGCCTACAGTGTGTCCCATTCCACATTGTCAAAATTCTTATGGTAATTTGAAACAAAGGTACATAGGCATGTAGTATTCTCTTGCTTTCTTGATAAGTTGTCGCAAAATTTTTCATGTAACGTTTTATTGTGTATTTTATTATAAGAAAATAACTATCTAATGCTTTGTTAACGTCAATATTAGAAATTTTCCTTTGGTAAATATCCGAGATAGTCCAGCCAATGGAGCGCTAAAATGACCAAAATCTCTAATTTGAGTGCTAATGAATGGATTTTGATGATACCTTGTGCAATGTGTTTGTAATGACGTTAATAAAGAAGTTGAAAAAAGATTAGAGTAGGAAGTGATCGGAAGGGGTATAGTCCAATAATTATAAAAATTTCCATCACAAAAAATGTTATCTGAGATTTTCCTTCAGTAACTTTTAGTTACTGAAGGGATTATACATCACAAAACCACAAAAATCCATTCTGGGGGTGCCGCAACCCCCCAAAAAACCACCCCTTCGGTGAAATAAGCCTTATTTTACTGATAACTCGTTAACCGTTGAAGATATAAAAAAAATTGCTCATTATAGAAAAGAAAGCTTGACTAATTTCCTAACAAAAAGTCCTATTGTTATTTTGTTGTATATGCCATGGTTATCGAGAAAATCGATATTGAAAAAAATTCCAAAATTTGTATTTTTGATGGGCGCGAATTTTCGTTTATTTGAAATTTATTGCGCGCGGCCTATAGAAAAAATTGAAATGCTCAATTTTTTATATCTTCAATGGTTAACGAGTTATCAGTAAAATAAGGCTTTTTTCACCGAAGGGGTGATTTTTTTTTTTGGGGGGGGAATTTTTATGGTTACAGTTACTCAAGGAAAATTTCAGATAACATTTTTTGCGAGCTTCTGGTGTATTTTTTACTTTACCGACTGGAGTAGTAGAAAACGCAACCTCTTTTATCACGGGTTCCGTAACTTGTAGAATTAGATCAAAAATCGAAAAAAAACAACAATATATTTACCTTGTGATGTTTTTACTCTTGTGAATTTTTCCGAAAAGTGCATATTTTTCGAGATATAGCCACTCGAAAATTCCTAAAAGTGGGGGAGGAGAAATGTAAGAGTTGAAAAAGAAATCTGAAAAAATTCAGGTGAATGTATCATCGAAATGCAAGACTTTTTTATTTGCAACTTTTCTGTGAAGTGCGTTTTCACCAAGTTTCATTGAAATTGTAGCACTTTAAAAATATGTAATTTAAAATTTTGAAAAAATACAGACGTATGTATTGAGGTCCTCTAAACATTTTTTGTCTCTTGGAATTTTTTTGTAACTTGCTAATTTTCCGAGTTACAGGCAGTTTTTCACGATAAATAATGTACTGCATTTGCACATTAAAAAAAACATGAAAATTTGAGAAATGAGCGTGATTTATATATATTATTATATAAAATATCGAACCTATATAATAATCATACCATTTTTAAAGGTTCAATATAATTTTTAAATTAAAAATGTGCAAAAAATGTAGTACATTATTTATCGTGAAAAACTGCCCGTAACTCGGAAAATTAGCAAGTTGCAAAGAGATTCCAAGAGACAAAAAAATGTTTGGAAGGCCTCAATGCATACGTCTGAATTTTTTCAAATTTTTAAATCAATTATTTTTAAAGCCCTACAATTGCAATGAAAGGGTAGTTTTTCATGTTTTTCCAGAAAACCTCGGTGAAAACGCACTTTACACAAAAGTTTCAAATAAAAACAGTCTTGTACTTCGAGGATACATTCACCTGAATTTTTTTAGATTTTTTTTTCAACTTTTACATTTCCCCTCCTCCACTTTTAGGAATTTTCGAGTGGCCATATCTCGAAAAATATGCAAATTCACGAGAGTAAAAACATGTTAGTTTGGGCCAAAAAAGGTAAATATATTGTTTTTTCTTTCATTTTTGACCTAATTCTACAAGTTACGGAACCCGTGATAAAAGGGACGTTTTCTACCCCTTCCGATTATTTCCTGCTCTAATCTTTTTTATTAACGTCATTACAAACACATTGTACAATGTTTCATCAATATCCACTTATTAACACTCAAATTAGAGATGAAACACCCACCCCGTTGACTGGACTAAGAATAAATAGCTGCATATTAAGGTGTCTATAATGGTGAGCTTGGTAATGCTTTCTTGTTTGCAGAAGAAATTAATAGTTTTTAATCAAATTTTCAGGCACATTAAATAAATTTTGTAAAAATACTCCATCTCAATTGTTAATATAACTTCCTAATTTTTCATATTTCATTATGGGAGGTACATTTAATTTGAATGTTTCCTTAACAAGAATTTAATCAAAATTTGAAACAACAATTTATAACAAATATAAATCAAATTCGATATATAAATTGAAGACACAAGTGGATGAACGGTCTATGTAACAACAAAGTGATTTTGAGATAATTGATCTCAAAGTTTTTAACAACCATCAACTTCAACAGTACATCATACATAGATCCTTTATCAATTTATACATCAGATATTTTAGCATTAGAATCAAATGTATTATACCTGGGAGAATTTCGTGTACCTACTTAAAACCTTCATTCATATAAAGAACTCGTTTTTTCGGAAATGTCACATAGGCCCTTCATCCACTTGTGCCTTCAATTGTTGGAGATATGGCAATGCGGTGATGGAAAGTGAAGCAGACTGTATGTTCCATTCGACACCGATTAATATTATACATTTATTTTTTGATTTACACTACTGATGGTTTACTAGAGAAATTACTTTACTATTATATGGAAAATCAGTGTCTACTCTCTGCACGTATTTATGTGGTTATAACTTTAATATTACTAGAAGTATATTTCAAAGAGAAAAATGTTGTTTAAGATATGCCATTAAAGTATATCTTGTGAGGTTGCTAGTTCCTGGTGACTTGATGGAAGAGTACTGCGAGATTTATAAGAAATAATATTCTAGCAGCTCGTAACTCACAGCTAAAGTAGATGTGACGGACATTAATCCTATCCTTTTAAAGAACTTCAGAATGCACTTCTTAGCGGTGTTTAAATTTTTTATTGCAATAGAATCCATTTTACAATTTCATTACTGGATAAATATTTAACAGAGAAGGTTCTGAAAAGTCACAAATTTATAAAAACAGTTATGCACTGAATATTTCATTACAAAATATATTATGATGAAATACATTACGGGATCTATTTGTTTTTTAAATATTTTTCTATTAGATTTATAACAAATGGCTCTTCATGTAAGTGTCTCTTCGGTTAGTGTTACATTCACCAAATTTAAATCCATACGCTGAAATAATTTTTTTCTGAAATCGACCGGCAATGTCTACATTTTCGGCGCGATTTCAGATCTAAAAATGCACAATTCCAGTATTTTAGTCCGTTGCTAATCAGAAAACAGACCTGAAAAGATCCGTTGCCAAGCAACGATCAACAAAACCGTACGGGAATGTTACTTTCCCGGCCTAGGCCGGGAAAGTAACATTCCCGTACGGTTTTTTATGTATATTTTAGACAGTAAATAAATACACGTAGACAAACCAAATAAGCTTTTAACCCAGAACACTTATTTAGGTTACAAATGTTAATAAACCACATTTAAATCTGATAAATTATAAACATCACTAAAAGCTCCAATATTTTGTTCTAAATTAAAAAAACACACATGTTAAGAAATGCTGTATTTAACTTCTACGCCCACCATTTGCTTTTGCAGTTCTGCAAAAAGAGATAACGAATTATTTACATTTTTATTTGAGGTACTCATCAAAGGCGCCGCCTTCCTTTGCTTTGAACCGCCGCGCCGCGCCGGCCGGCGGAACGAGTCGGTCGGTAATCTTTGCACTTTTTTATGACAATTTAAAAGTTGTATAATTGGGAACTACTACACGTCCATTGACCCAGAAAGGCAGTGGTTCTCAAATATTTCCTACCCTAATAGTCAAATTGTTGACCTAGGTCAGTTTTTTCAAAGTGTCCCTAGGGGGAAAAGTCATAAAGGTTTTTTGTTTGTCTAGTCGGCCTCCATTACCAGTTTTTTTTGATGACATGAAACTGATTACACCCTGTATGTTTCCAAGACATTATTTAGCGTTATTTACAAACAAACAAACGCTTATATGTGTATGTATGTTATTTCATTTTACTTACCGTTGAGACGTCTGTAAGTAAATTACTTACCGACGTCTTAGGCCTAGCAATCAATAAACACAATCTCCCGTTTTGGCAATAGATACTGTAAATAAACAAAAAAGCTCGATCGCGCAAAAAAATTATTAAAATGTAGTAAAATGGACTCCAGGCATACGGTATTGAAAAATCATACGAGCTGACTTTAAAAACTTTCCATTTATAAAGCTAAGCCTGTTTATGCAAATTAAATTATAGTGCTTTGTTATGAGGAAATTTTTTTAACAAATAATTTTATTTCCTACCTACAACCTAATATGTAAGCAACTTTATCGAATAAATTCTTTAAATGATAAACAAACCGAAAAAAAATTGCATGCCCACTATTAGTAGATTTGTTTCCAGATTTACTAATGCCAATAGCGTGTTGTTTTGCAAATATATGAATAATAATTATTGTCATAAACGACCTTTGTTTATTATAAAATACGATTTACAAGCATACTGTAATTTAGAATAGCACGTTATTATTCTCCGTTTATTGAAGGACAAATTTAGCTTAGTATAATAGTGCCGTATTAAATTATTCTATTCACTAACCTGTTTCACTTAGTACCCTACCCTACACTAACTAGAAATATATTCACTAGGTTTGTTCCGTTTCGCGTATACATGATATTAATGAAAATTATATAGTGTATGTACAGATTAGAGTTTGCGATAGGTGTAATACACCAAAAAAATTTAGTACGATTTTCTGCAGTCTCGGTTTGCTTGACGTAAAATGGATTTTTACTAAATTTCAGTTAAAATGCTATCTAACTCGCGGAGTTAATCTAAGAAGAAAATAAAAGGAAATAAATCATTGCCGGTAAACTGGTCTTTCTGTTAATTTTACGGATAAAATATTTGACATTGAAAGTTAGAGTCATATGCCAACTTTCATAGCATTTGAGCAAAATAATAATAATAATAATAATAATAATATCTCTTGAAGAAATTAGAAGATACAAAAAATTAAAGAAGGGTGGAATTAAGTAGTAATTTAGGTAGGGTACTATATGAATAGGTTTCTAGTTGAATTCGTTGAAATTGTTAATTGTGTTAAAAAATAAAAAGCTATTTACTTCAAGTAGTATTTGTAAGATTTTAAAAGAAAAAGTTCAACACTTAATGAAAATTGTATTAATAACAAAATAAGAAAATAGTAGACGTACAATAATAGTTATTACACTCAAAGAAAATGATAGGTAAATTCAACCAAAAAGAGCATATGAAATCGCGCCTATCTAGTTTCATAGTTAAATCAATCAGTAAAGAATAGTCATACAACTTTATTTGTTTTCGTAAACAAATAGCAGTTTAATAATCATATCTTCTTGTAACAAATTAAATAGTACAATGACATTTTTTTATGTTCACTAACCATTTTCAATTTGGTCTACAATTAAATAGTACAACGACTTTGTTTTTTTGTTCACCAACTAATTTTTAGGTTGATCTACACTTTATTGTATGATGAAGTTTTTTTTGGTTAGCCAAAATCTCAGTATTGAGACATCAGACCACCCAAACCAAAGATTAGAGATCGTTTATAAGATCCATCCAAATATATCGATGATCCCTGAGAGAATTTGAACACTGCAATCATGTTATTAATTTTCTATAAATTTATAAGAGTGTAAGATAATGCATGATTGATTATTGTCAGTGATTTGAATGTGGCGTCATCTGGGAATAATTTCTGTAATAGACTACGTGGTAAGCAAGCAAATTTTATGGTAATTCTTTTAGAACTTCTAGAAGACGACAATAATATTGGTTTGTCTAAGTACAATAGTACAGCGAACTAACACTGGGTTAGAATTACAATTCGATAATAGTTAAAAATAAAATATACTATTATCTAGTTTAATTTGACAGAATTCAACAAAATAATAGTCAGACGAACAAAATAATAGTCTTATTCATCTATTTTTTAAGTTAATGTTTGTTTTGTTGTACGACAACTTTTTATTAATTAAAATAACAATCACCTCTTGTTTAAAAATACCATCAATATAGTTTGGTTTAACAAAATTAACGATATTGTTAGTTAACCATTTTTTTTGTTGAATTTACCCATACTATTTCTTTGAGTGTATAACATGCGTGCTCTTGGCACTATTCGGGTCCTGTCAATTTCTAACATATATTTTTTTTTTGTTCAAATACAATGAAAGTTGGCATATATGGCTCTAACTTTTAATGCCAAATATTTTATCTAAATAGAATTTTTCCGTAAAATTAACAGAAAGACCAGTTTACCTAAAATGATTTATTTTCTATTATTTTCTTCCTAGATTAACTTCGCTAGTTAGATCCCATTTTAACTGAAATTAAATGGTAAAAATCCATTTTACGTCAAGCAGACCCAGACTGCAGAAAATGAAAGCCGTACTAATTTTTTTTTTGTATATTACACCGATCGCAAACACAAATGTCGCCCACTTGTAAAAATTAGCCGCCCAGTGATTGAAATTTTGAAGCACAAAGCGACAAAGATTTTGGTCAATCTGCCACCTTCCTGGAAACCAAACACCAAACAGATTTGCAACAATACATTGAGTAAGTGACTGAACACTTTGTTTCGGATAATTTTCCTGTGCTTTCTTGTGTTGCTGACAATATCGGCAGGTTTTTTCAATTGTTAAAAATATCTGTGCTTTCATATTCCAACTTATATAATCCGTACTCTTCATAGTTGTGCCATATCAACTTGATAGTCAAAAGCAAAGTTGCTTATCAAGAGATGTTGTCAACAGCCGCATATAGTGCAGGAACCGTCCATTTTGATCCACGATTGGCCGTGGAAACATTTTTGGAAAAAAAAAGGAGCGCCGATATAGTTTTGCAGAACCATACATTTTTCTTTTATTACACAAAATACCTAATATTTCGTTAACAGTAAAATTAGATTAGGTTCAAAATATTTTGGGTCTTGTCGCCCAGTGATTCTAAATCACTGGGATGAAAAAATGCTGATGCGGAGATTTTCCTACTAAAGATAGATGTGTGTTATCCAAATGATATTCAGCATCAGTAGTGAGGTGGGGATAGTGATGGAGAAGTGGATGAAGTAAAAAAAATATTTTGAGGCCTTTGGTTCTTGTACACACACTAAATCACAATTTTCTTTTTACCTCCTTTTGTAACGGGGTGGGAGTAGTAATGGAGGTGGCTAATGCCAAACATTTCTTCTCTTGTATATACTAAATACCAATTTTATGGACTCTTACCTGCTTGATTTACCTATTTGCCCATATTTACCGTAATTTACCCCCCCAACCTTTCAAGAAAGTAAGACGAAAATATAATCTAGTTCCAGATCTCGTTAAAATACATACGTGTACCAAATTTCAAGTCAATATCTTAAACGGTTCCAGAGTACTCGTGTGCATAAAAAAAAGTTACTGACAGAAAGATCGACAGACAGAGCGACAGGCAGAAATTTTTTTTTGCTCAAACTTAAAATCTCGACGTTTCATGACATTTTAAGCCTATTCGAACAATAAAAATTTTCATTATTTCTATGTACTGGTGAACTAAATTCAATCATGCTAACATATTACAAAAAGCCTCTCCCTATCGAGACATCCTTTCCGGTTCCAGAGTACTCGTGTGCACAAAAAAAAGTTACTGACAGAAAGACCGACAGACAGAGCGACAGGCAGAAATTTTTTTTTGCTCAAACTTAAAATCTCGACGTTTCATGACATTTTAAGCCTATTCGAACAATAAAAATTTTCATTATTTCTATGTACTGGTGAACTAAATCCAATCATGCTAACATATTACAAAAAGCCTCTCCCTATCGAGACATCCTTTCCGGTTCCAGAGTACTCGTGTGCACAAAAAAAAGTTACTGACAGAAAGACCGACAGACAGAGCGACAGGCAGAAATTTTTTTTGCTCAATCTTATAATCTCGACGTTTCATGACATTTTAAGCCTATTTGAACAATAACAATTTTCATTATTTCTATGTTCTGGTGAACTAAATCCAATCATGCTAACATATTACAAAAAGCCTCTCCCTATCGAGACATCCAGTATTTCTGGCCCTACGATACTCCACTATAAATAAGCATTTGTTACATTTCAAAGCCAAGAACTACTTAAAAACACAAAGAAAATCGGCATAAAACTTCACTCACAGCATGCATGTCCTAACAAATAAAATATTTCCTTCCACTGCTAAATACTCCAATTATTGTTTTTTAATAACGATGTAAGCAGAAATACAAGATATTTATTTTTAAATACTAGAGAAGCTATGGGGCTCTAAAACAGTGATTCTTTTTAATTTTTGTTATATCTGTAAATGTTTTCTTGTCAGTTTTTTAACATAAAATTATTTTCTTATTATTTTCTAATACTTATACTAATAATTTTGTTTCAAATGAATTATATGCCATTCTGATGAATTGTAAATAGAATGAAAAAAGTCGATCAATTTTTAAGTGGCTTAATCAGTCAAAAGTAGAACGAAATATTTTATTTATAAGGACGTGAAATGGGGGTAGGGACCACGCGACATCACCATCGTGTTGGCCGCCCTCGAAAACGGGGGTTCAGCCATGTTTGGTCGCTACCCTAGCACTCTTCGGGTTTTTGCAACTTTGGCACGAAGGATATAGAGGATACTTCATCATAATCAAACATATGTTTGATTATGATGAAGTACCCTCTATATCCTTTAACGAATTTCTACAATTTTTCCAAATCGTAGAAATTCGGATTTTTCGACTGTAACGAACGTTTGTGTCCCTTTTGGGAGGGAGGGGAGGAATGGGACAGCAATTAATAGAAATGTTTACATTTTCGCCGAATAAATTTTACAGCTACTTCTCCCGATTCTACTGGCATTTGTACCACCCGTAATTTTCTTTGTCCTATTTTTTTGCAAAATATGTATTTGTTTAACTAAGCAGAAAAATAATAGATTAAACAGCCAAGGCAGCCAGTCTATTTTGCTGCTGAGTTGAACATATAATTTTTTCGCCGATTGTTTAAATATATTTTAAAATATTTAAATTATTAAAATTCCCATAATCTCATAAATTGATACATCACCTAACCCACATAAAGTTCTTTCTAATTTATGAGACACCCTGGATATTGCAGTTTTAATGTCTTACATTCCAAATTTGAACAAAAGTTATCATGCTTATAGTACAGGAGCTAGGTGGTATTTTCATCTCGCCATTGTTTTATGCAGTATGAGATATTTTTATCGGTTTATGGATGTTAACGATTCACAAAATCTATTTTTGGCGCAGCACCTCCCGTCATGACCACCGTTTAAAAATCAGAGGAATTACGTCATTGTTACAAGGCTCACTTTCTGTGGGTGTACAACTTTTATGCTTAAACTAAATAAAATAAAATCGCCAAAAAGTGTGCGACTTCAGGAAGCTCAGCCAGAAAGGTCAAAGTTCTAAAAAAATGTAATTATAGCAAGCTTTTTCAAATTTAGAATATTTATTTAAACATTTTGTGTTGGTAAAAGGTCAACTTAGCGGAACATGTTTGATTCTTGTGCATTTAAGAGTACTGGTACTTTTGTTAGCAATCATAATCTGGGAAAGTGAAATTGATATTAAGAGCGAGCTTATATTTACGTTTGAAAAATGAAAAATTACTTATAAGAATGATTCTGAGATGAATTATTAGTTAAAAACCAAAATTTCTGCAAAATTTGTAAACTTTTTCTGGCTAGGTAGAGTGACAAGATTTTCTTTCTGGGAAATTTTTCGTGTTCAAAATGTTTAGATAAATGTTCTCAACCTGAAAAAAGTTGTGTCGATCACGTGCTAGATCTATTTTTAACATTTTTTACCTTTCTGGCTGAGCAAAACTAAGGCTGACACAAACGTCCGCAGAGTCAGGAGAAAGTATCTGAGCAATTTATTTGGCGAAAATGTAAATCGTTCTATTAATTGCTGCCACCTCCCTCTTGACTCCCTCCCACGCAAGGAGCTATGGCGCGAATGAAAATTTTGGTGGCACAAACGGGAACAAAACCCATTACAGTTGAAAAATACGAATTTCTATGATGTTAAAAAATTGTAAAAATTGGTCACTTTTTTGAAACACCATATTATTTATAAAAAAATAGCAGAAACAAAATTAAAGGTGGCACAAACGTTAGTCGGGAGAAAGTATTTATCAAATTTATTTGGCGAAAATGTACATCGTTCTATTTATTACTGTTCCCTCTCTCCTCGCCCCCTCCATCACAAAGGGCACAAACGTAGTTTTCGATGGTACAAACGGACACAAACGTCATAGAACCTATTACAGTCGAAAAATCCGAATTTCCATGATTTTGAAAAATTGGCCAATTTTTAAAATCTCCTATTTTTTAAAAAGAAGTGGCACAAACGAAACTGAACATGGCACAAACGTTCACATCATATGAACTTTTCAGTAGACCAATTCATTTTGTCGTCGCACCGAAGATTCCAAACCCATCTAAGTTTTAATTGGCTCCTTTCCATATCCGCAATTTTCTGCTCATGAAAACATCCTATGTGAAGAAATTATTATACGAAAATCACCCAAGAAAATAATATTGCAGATAAATGGTAGTAAAATATAACAGACACTTGCTGTGCTTGTCGAGCCAACGAATGCTGTTAATTTATGCGATGTGTTCATCACGTCTAACGACACAAATTAATCTAGTGAAAGAATTTTTTAATTCTTGGTGTTACTACATTTTAGCATAAATTTCTCCACGGTTGGCAAAATGTGATAATATAAGAGTGTCACATAGTAATTTAATAGCATTTCTGTCCAAGAGATTAAATACAATTCGCTTTTTAACACGTTTATCTGAAATTTAAATGACTACCCATAAATTGTTCACTTCATTACAGTATTAACGGTTCGGTAGTAAATATAAATACCTATATATACCGAAAGAGTAACGCATCATTGTAGAAATTCAATCAGTTCCTGAATCATAAAAATCTTCGGGTAACGTGTAACGTTCGTATAAATGTAACAAACTGGAATGTAACTTAACACTATTAGTCTTTCCCTCTACAAGGTTTTCATTGGCCTATGAATGTAGAGAGTTTGACTTCATAGCCTTAATTGGAAACTTACATAGGTCAAGTATCCATGGCGTGGACATCCCGGAAAAGGAGGAGGAAGCCCACCATCTTGGTTTTTATGTCAAACCTTATGTGGCCTTTATCCTTGCAATCGCTGGTCCGATTTTAAATTTAATTTTTTTTTAGCTCGTCCAAAAATTTTAGTGCAGAAACAAAAGCTTGCATGAATATCTTTTGTACCTTTTAAACTAACGGGGTAAAAATTATTATAAAAAGAAATAAAAATTAGCAATCATCATTTTTTTAATCACCACCGTCCACCATTTTTCACTATTTGTATTTTTTTTTTAAATATTTCTTTAATTTAAGATCTAGTCCAACATGTTAGTTATAAAATCGCAATTTGTCCACCCCATCACCTCTACAGCCGGTTTCACAATCGTTGGTTATCTTTTTGGTTGACTAACCAGAACCTGAAAGTTATAATTTATTAGTAAACACAACTTTAAAAGACATTCCTACCATTATAGTGATAAATCATTGATCAAATCCTAACTATTGATTAACCGACAATTGTAAAACTGGCTGTTAATGTCACAGATTTTTATAATAAATTATAGGTCAAATTCTAATCATTAGTTAACCAACGATTGTGAAACTGGCTGTAAGAATATGAAAGATACAGTCTAGTGGCGCGATCTTAATTAAGACTACTAAGTAGTTGCTACTAGTTTTAAAAATCTGCATAAGTAATTTAATACATTAAAATTTGGTTTTTAAGTTTAATAAGCAAAATTAAACCTTTACTATAATTATTACTACTACATTTCTTAATGGTGCAAATTACACAGCCCCACAAAAAAAGTTCAGACCAGCGAACCAGACCCTATGTATCGAAAATACATAAGGTCTGGTTGCTCAATCCGACTCCGAGGTCAAAATAAATCGTACATCCCCAAAATCATTAGCTAAAGCCATTCTGGGGTAAAAAGAATATTAAGCTACGAGAACAGTTGTTACATCTTAATCGATCGAATTATACAAATAAAAAGCAGCGTACATACAATAGATATGAAACACACCCCCAGTGAGGAGCGAAAACTAGCCCCCATTTATAAAAAAATCGATTCAAAACAGTAATGACTGCTGGAAAAGCTCGAAATGTCTAAGTTTTCTTAAAGTGATAAGAAACTGCATCAGGTCCGACGTAATATTATAAACTGCCCTATAGGATTGAGAACAACCACCCCTAAATTTAAAGGACACAAAACAAGAAAAAACGTAAAATCCAACAGGATTTCTATTTTGCGTAGTACTCTAAAATAGAACTTACGTACCATCAACGTCCTACAGTGTCAACCATCAGATGGTGTGAAAACTACCCTCTATGTTAGATTTATCAATAGAAAGTTACAATGACTTCTATAAAAATTCGAAACACCTGCGTTGTGTGGAAGTGAGAAGAAACTAGACTATGTTCGGCGCTGTGCTTGAAAACCACCCCCATGGGGTTGCGAGATGCTACCCCTATATCCGTAGGATGCTGGAAGTGTGCAACATGATTTTTGCCAATCATAGCATCCATAAAAATGTAAATCCGGTTAGTTTCTCTCTGTTTTTCCGTGGGGGTGGTTTTCGAGCACAGCGTCGAACATAGTCTAGTTTCTTTTCACTTCCACACAGCGCAGGTGTTTCGAATTTTTATATAAGTCACTGTAACTTTTTATGGTTAAATCTTACATAGGGGATAGTTTTCACACCCTCTGAGGGTTGACACTGCAGGACGTTGATGGTACGTAAGTTCTAGTTTAGAGTACCACGCAAAATAGAAATCCTGTTGGATTTTACGTTTTTCCTTGTTTTGTGTCCTTTAAACTTAAAGGTGGTTGTTCGATTTTTTGTATATGGGAGTTGGTTTTCGCCCCTCCCTGGGGGTGTTCATATCTATTGTATGCACGCTGCGGTTTAACCTTAATTTGTATAATTCGATTGATTAAGATGCAGCAACTATTCTCGTAGCTTAATCTTCTTTTCACCCCATTCCAAGGGTGTTTTTTGGCTCTAGCTAATGATTTTGGGGGTGTACGATTCTTTTTGACCTGGGGATTCGGATTGAGCGGCAGAAAATACACAGGCATACACATGGGTCTGGTTCGCTGGTCTGAACTTTTTTTTGTGGGGCTGTGTTATTTATCGTTTTTACAGAATTTTCAACAAATCAGTCTTTTGCAAATTCAATATTTTGTTTTGAAGAAAACTCTCCAGAATGTAACGTTAATTGCTAATCGATTTAAAAAATTCCTAAATAAAAATTTTGAATTACACCTCCTCCATAATTTTTAGGTATTTTTTTGAAGCTGGTTCAATTCTTTTATCAAAAATTTTTTTCACCCTTTTTAGTGGTCTCATTATTTAGCTTTTACATAGTAAAATACCCGCCGTTGAGCTTGAACAAAAAACTCTGTCTGTGGTTCTGTCTCTCTGTAACTATTTTTGTGCGCACGAGTACTCCGGAACCGTTGAGGATATTGATTTGTTTGGTACACGTAAGTATTATAACGAGATCTGGAACTAGATTATATTTTGATCTTATTCCATTGAAGGGTTGGGGGGTAAATAGGTAAATCAAGCAAGTAAAGATCATAAAATTAATATTTAGTATATACAGGGTGTTTCAGCTAAAAGTCCCCGGGTCATTATCTCATAAAATAATAAAGATACTTAAAATTTGTGAATCGCAAATAACTGACACCAAGAAAGGTCTTAAATAACTGCAGTTAGAATTGTTGCTTCGCAGTGCACAGTGATGGCGCTGCGGTGAGAAATTATTTTTCGATGGCTGGAACCTTGAAACACGATTCATACGATTAATGAATAAATTGTGAATAATTTTGATTGTCAAAAATTTTGTAAATACCAGTCGTTTTGGAGCTACATGAATTAGTTCCTCCATTTTTTGGTCTCTGTAAATTTTGAAAACTTCTGTAACTTTTCTGTTTATCATTTTAGAACACCAGTTATTTATAACTTTTATCTTATTATATTCCATACTTCTACTCAAAATTATTCACAATTTATTCATTAATCGTATGAATCATGTTTCAAGGTCCCAGCCATCGAAAAATAATTTCACACCGCAGTGCCATCTCTGTGCACTGCGAAGGAACAATTCTAACTGCAGTTATTTAAGACCTTTTTTGGTGTCAATTATCCGCGATTTACAAATTTTAAGTATCTTTATTATTTTACGAGATAATGTCCCGGGGACTTTTAGCTGAAGCACCCTGTATACGAGAAGCTAAGGCCGCAAAAAAATTTGACATTAGTTACCTATTATCATACCCACTCCATTATTAAAGGGAGTGAAAAATTAAATTGTGATTTAGTGTCTGTACAAGAACCAAAGGCCTCAACATTTTTTTTTTACATCACTCACCCTCACTATCACCCCCACTACTGATGTAATATATCATTTTATAGGTTTTTGGTGATTTCAATTATTGTATTATTAAAGTTCCATAAACAATTATTTTCACGTAGAGCAAATATGATATAATTTTTTTTTGCGTTGTGAGTGACTTGGATAGATAATCAGGATGTGGAAGTAGTAATTATAGTGGTTTTTAAATAAATAATAATAAAAAAAGTTGCATATGAAGTTTAACTAAAGTATACTGCTAGAAGTTCATCACCCGAAAATTAAGTTGTATTGCCATATGCACTAACAAATTGATTTTAAAATAAAAGTAATTTTGTATATAAACATGTCGTGTCTGAAGTAAAACATTTAACACGATATCTTTATCGTTAAAGTAGTTAGAGCTTTAAAACTTAAGTTTATTTTTCAACTGCAATGCAGAACAAAATAGATGTCAATGTCTATAATAAAAATTAATTTAAATAATCATTTGTTCTCGCATAATTCTGACACATAATAGTTTTCGAAAATCATTCGATTATTTGTAAATTATAAAAACTAAGCTGTATAGATCAAATTTAATTATCTGCAAAAGCATTTCTTTAATATAACCATGATACTATTTGGCATGTTAATTACTCTAAATTCTAGGCTTCATTCAATATTTGTTCTTGATTTTCATTCTTCATCAAATGAAGGCAGCGTATTGTCATAAACCACATCAAAATAATCAAGATAATATTAACGCCTTACAATATACTTGTTTACATATTTATAGTCCAATCAATGAATGCCCAAAAGGGGATTGTAGTGAACATTGAAGAAGGGAGAATTTTCCTCTTCAGGAATGTGTTGGGGATAGTTAGAAGGTAAACATACTAAATGTCCCCGCCCCTAGCCCCGCCGCTTCAGTGGGGGAGGGGGGTGGAAAGGTTAATTTTCCCGATTCTTCGCTTGGAACTCGGAAACCATGCGTCACACGGAAAAAGTAATCTATGCAAAATTAAACATAATTCAATTTCCTACAAGAATGTCCATATTCATTTTCTTCCTATGTGTTATGATTTACGAGATATTCGCCAGCCAAAATCGATAATTAAAAAAAAAAGTCAATTATGTACCTTGAATATTTCTATCAAAGCGGTTTACCGTGGTCTGCTAATAAATCACAGTCACAAAACAATCTGTATTTTGAAGATACCCTTATAACTTTTTTATTTTGATTCCGATTTGAATCAAATTTTACTCATGTATAGAAAAAATTAGAATCTACTTATGGCCAGAAAAACATTCGGCTGCTACAAAGGCAAAGCCACCTGCGGCACCAAAATATGTTGAAAAAAAAAATAAAAATATTTTGAATGTTAAAAATTCTAAAAAATGCACCCGATCGGCGTCACAAACGTACATGCACCAAAATTTGATTTGGTTATTGATGGGGGATTTCTCATACATAAGCTCATCTGGCAAAGGAGATCCTCAATTTTCGTAATTTGTGGTGGCTACGTGAAATTCGTCAAGACCCATCAATAAATTTTTAATCTTTTTCCGCATATTTTGGTACCACAGGTGGTTTTGCCTTTATAGCAAGAGAATGATTTTTTGGTCATAAGTAGATCCTAATTTGCTCTATACTTGTGTAACATTTTATTTAAATCGGAAACAAAATGAAAAAGTTATCATGGTATCTTCATTTTAAGTGAGTCACACTGTATATTTAAGGAAATGTATAGATTTCAACAAAATACTACGTTAGTAAATACGTTGAGCGTTGTAAGATAAAGATTGTTTTGTGACTGTGATTTATTAGCAGACCACGCTTTGACAGAAATATTCAAGGTATATAATTGATCTTTTTTTATTAATTATAACACATAGGAAATTCAGTTATGTTCAGTTTTGCAGAGATTACCTTTTTCAATGTGACGCATGGTTTTCGAGTTCCAAGCGAAGAATCGAAAAAATTAACCTTTCCACCCGCCTCTCCCCCTGAAGCGGCGGGGCTAGGGGCGGGGACTTTTAGTATGTTTACCTCCTAACTACCCCCAACACATTCCTGAAAAGGAATATTCGCCCCTCCTCAATGTTCTCTACAACTCTTTCGTTGACTGGACTATTAAGGTATATTATGTTTTAAATTTTAATTTTTTTTTAGATGGCAATACGTCAACTTTATTTTATTTTTAATATGACTTGCAAATCATTTGGAAAATGAAAATTTTGAAAGCTGCCTTCTGTCACCAATCCTCTAACATATATAGTCATGCGACATCTGCTGGCAGGGTGGGATAGCTATAGACGGAAATAAAACTTCTAAATTTAGACTTGCAGTTGGTACCACATTCGTTGCAGCAAGCGAGGGTGAGCTCATACATCTGGTAACAACCTTCAAACAATAGTCTCTGATTACGGTTTAACTGTAAATTATAACAACGAGATGGCTGTTCTTATTAAAACAACTTGTGATTTAGATGCGTTTAGTTTGAGGTTGTGATCACATGCATATTTATATATCATTTAAATCTTGATTGATAATAATCTGTATAAGTCCCAATGGCATATGTATGGGGCACTTTAAGTAATTTTAAATATATCTGAAACATAGAGTAAAAAGGTAGTGGCTCCAGAATTGACCCTTGCGTAACATTTGCTTTTAAAGTTTTGAATTGTGATTTATCTATATTTTGATTTATGACAACACATACTATCCTTAAAATATGCAGACACTAACTGCAGTGAAGTATTTGGAAATCTAGAATGATGTATTTTTGATAGAGGGTTTAAGACAAATTAACTAATTTAGCCATTTTCCTGTCATATTTCTATAGGTAACTTCAATAAATGAAGCAAACTGAAATAAAACAAGACCATTTATAACAGAGTATTGGCGTCATAGTTGATTTTTCTCAGATAAACTCGATTTCTATTCTTAACTTTTGGTATTTTTTAGTTACAGAAAAAATTAAATTACATTATAACCCTTTGTTCGACTGTCATTGAGAATAAACTGAGAACTTAAAGTTTGTACTTATAACGAAGCGTGAATCACTTTCCGCACATGTGCGGAAAGTGGACATATTCCGCTAGGCCCAAATAATTTCTCCTTAGCAACGATGTGTCATGGCTAACTCAAAAATGAATTTCCTGAATTTTAATAATAAGATAAATAAGGAAAATCGGTATCTTTTTGCCAATTTTGTTGTGGTTGTAGAGAAAATACTGTGTATACTATGGGAGCCGACCCTAACTGTACGTGCACCCCCCTCCCCCCCGATCCTTTAGGACAATATTTCTCGTAAAGATTAAAGCCTAAGGAACAATTCTAGACATGTCCTAAAAAAAAACTGGCTCTACTTTTAAAATGGCGGCCATGTTAAAAAAATTGTGCAAATGTTGTTTTTATCATTTAACACAAAATGTAAAAAAGATGGAGAAAAACTTTCTGCACAAAAAAACAAAGTGCATAAAAAATTCTACAATTTTGTTCCTATGCGATATTTGAATAACATTTATCATTTTCCACATAAAATATAACAAGTATAAGTAGCAGATTTGTGCAGACTTAAAAGTGATAGCTATCTTACTTGCTATGCAGCAAGGGTATACCAAATATTGCTGTTTTCTTTGTGAGTGGGACAGTCGAGCGCGATTAGAACATTACAAAAGAAAAATTTGTCCACCAAGACTGGGTTTTGAACCAGGAGAAAAAAACGTTGCTAACATTCCATTAACTGATTCACAAAAGGTAATACTGCCACCATTCCACATAAAACTGGGGCTTATGAAAAACTTGGTAAAAGCTATGGACAAAGAAGGACGTGCTTTCAGTAATTTAAAACAAAAATTTCCTAGACTTAGTAATGCGAAAATTAAAGAGGGAATTTTTGTGGGTCCTCAAATCAAGAACCTTTTCAAAGATGCTGAATTTGATAATATTCTAGAAGGTAATGAAAAAGCTGCTTGAATTTCCTTTAAAATGGTAGCAACACACTTTCTCGGTAACAAAAGAGCAGAAAACTATAGAGACCTTGTTGGGAATCTTCTTTCTTGCTACCAGAAATTAGAATGCAATATGTCATTAAAAATCCACACCTAGATTACTTCCTGGAGTGCAGTAAGTGATGAGCATGGAGAGAGATTCCACCAGAATATTCAAAATATGGAAAAAAGATATCGGGGCAAATGGACTTCTGCGATGTTGGCAGACTACTGTTGGACATGTATAAGAGATGCTCCAGAAGTAACTTATAAGAGACGGGCTAAGAAGCGCAAGAAAAATAATTAATTTTCTGATTAAAGGGCTTATATTCTAATTAAATATATAGTATATAACATGTATTTGAAATATATATCAAAATGGCAAATATTTTTTCGCATGATGTAATTAATTGCTTTTTTTATTAAAATTATACCATAATATGTGAGTTAGGTCAGTTATTACAATTTTTAGAGCAAACAAATTTTTTTATGACCATGTTAGACGTAGCTGGGACCAAAACAATGCAAATAAGTGGTTTTGGTTAACGATACAAAATAAAAGTTAAAATTTGTAGGTGTGTGATCCATCATTAAAATTGACAGATTGTGAATTATTATCATATCATTTAAATATATGCTTTGAAAATCTGCATGAAAGTCAGAAAAACAATAAAATGTGGTCGAAAATTTTAATTTCAAATGGAGTTAATTAATATTCCGCAAGTTAAATTGACTTGTCACATAAAAAATATATGTTGATGGATTACCTACGGAAGAAATTTAAAATCACCAGAACTTCATATTTGAATAATCAATGCATTTTATGATGACGGAAATTTTTATTTATTAATTTATATCCCCTGAAAAAGTAATTTTTCATGCTAACGAGGAAATTAGAAGTTTATCTACATTCACACCCATGAAAAATAAGTAAAGCGTTGAATGAAAAACTGTATGCAGGATATGCAAATATTGGCTATAGGGACTATCCACGAGGGAAAACAAATCATTAATTTGCTAAGAAGATTAGTTTAATGTAAGCAATTTAATATTTTGTTACAAATAGTTTTTTGCTGGGTATACAGACTGTACATTTTATCAGGGAGCTCGAGGACATCTCGATTAATATCAGTCCTACAAACAAAAATGGTTATCCAAAAATTGTGCCGATTTTATAAGCTACAAAATGGTTTAAAGATATTTGAAATCCGTGGCCTACTTTAAGAGTTATGGCGGAAATTCTCGAAAAAGAGGAATATGTGTAGGCCAGATATTTCCGTTGGTATAAGGGATACGACGAAATTATTAAGGCGAATTTTTTTTAGAACCACTGGATATGGAGATTTACTGTTCAGGGTAGTTAAAAAATATATACTTAACAAAATGATTTCGTAATTCGACAATTACTCCTATATCACTGAACCGATTAACAAAATTCTTTGACAGGCTTTTAGAGAAAACTTGATAGAATGATACCAGACTATTGAAATTAACAAAAACAAATGATTTTCTCACAAGTAAAAAAAATTTTCTTATCTGCCATGGAGATGATAAAATAAAACATTTAAAAAACTCAATAAATTATTCTAATCTTACGAAGGCGTAGAAGGGTCACGGATATTTTTTTCCAATTATTCCCACATAAAGGACCCCGCACGTTTTATATAGAAATCGGTCTTCCGGTGAAATTGACTGAAAATTTGGGAAACGATTCATTTTGTATCCCTGATCAAAAGTCTCAATGGGGTCAAAGGTTGAAATGCCCATCTTTAGGCAGTACGGCCGTTTTTAAGGGGCAAAAATGGCAAAAATTCAATTTTTTTAAGTATGTACTGTGTTTAATTCTTGAATAGTCTCCTGACTTGCTATATTATTGAGATACTTTGCATGTGTATGTGTTTTTTTGAGTCTATGCGTGAGTTTATATTTTTGTATGTGTGCGTGTGCGTGTGCGTGGGAATACATGTATGCACGAATGAATGTTTGTTGCATTTATTAACTACAATATACATAGATACGATAGTTGCGATTCATGCATTGCCCATGTGTGAATAACAAATACAACCTGGGACTAACCTAACCTTGTTCCAATTTTAGGGCATTACTGCACCTGTAAATCAGGGGCAAAAACTCTTGGTTGCTGTGCCAATATTGCCAGTGTTCTCTGGTATTTAGGTTATGCTAGACATGACATTAAACATGACATTAAATATCCTTCAACAGATTTATTAAACAACGTTATAGATACAGGACATCGACCTCCATAATTAAATCTTAACGATCCTCATTAATTGAAGGCTAAAAAAAATCTACAGTTTTTTTTCTAAAAGAATATTGAATATAACACTAATGTTGAGACAGAGAGGGTTTGGAGTCATTAAATACCGCGAAGCTGACGACTCGTGGGGTCCTTATCTCTGTTAAACATTATACTCAAACACACAAATAATAAACACAATAAAATCGTGCCCACAAACATTTCTAAATAACAAAAATAATAAAGCTTTGATTACTAAAAAGACGCAAATCTATATTTATTTATGACTACACTTTGTCAAAAATCATAACATAAAAACACTTATATTACATTTTACAAAAAAAAGACTTAAACATTTTTAATTACAATGAACAATCGGCCCTTTTCAGGGTCAAATAATGTTCAAAATCCGACTTGACAACCTCCTCGTGGTGCACATTGGGTGGGTCAGCGGTAATACCATGATCTACTGGTTTATGTTAATATAGCTTTACTTTTTTTAATACATGTATTAATGGCACATTTAAGGGGGGGTTTGAAATGTCACACTTTTAGGTTAGTCCCAGGTTGTATTTGTGATTCACACATGGGCAATGCATGAATCGCAACTATCGTATCTATGTATATTGTGTAAATGCAACAAATATTCATTCGTGCATACATGTATTCCCAAGCACACGCACACATACAAAAATACAAACTCACACATAAACACACAAAAAAACACATACACATGCAAAGTATCTCAATAATATAGCAATTCAGGAGACTATTCAAGAATTAAACACAGTACGTAAAAAAATTGAATTTTTGCCGTTTTTGTCCCTTAAAAACGGCCGTACTGCCTAAAGATGGGCATTTCAAGCTTTGACCCTATTAAGACTTTTGATCAGGGATACAAAATTAACCATTTCCCAAATTTTCAGTCAATTTCACCGGAAGACCGATTTCCATATAAAACGTGCGGGGTCCTTTGTAAATAATTTGATTATTCCCTGTTAAATCTGTAAATTATTGATTTACTTCCAGTTTCAACTGTAAATCTTATTATTCCCAGTTCAAACTGTAAATAATTCAATTGGTTCCAGCTGAATCTGTAAATAATTTAATTATTCCCACTTTAAACTGTAAATAATTGAATTATTCCCAGTTCAAACTGTAAATTTTTTTATTGCCCCTTTAAACTGTACACAATTCAATTGTTTACAGCTTAATCTGTAAACAATTCAATTATTTACAGTTTAAACTGTAAATAATTGATTTATTCCCAGTTCAAACTGTATTTTTTAAAATTCCCACTTTAAACTGTAAATAATTGAATTATTCCCAGTTCAAACTGCAAATAATTTAATTATTCCCAGTTTAAACTGTAAATAATTGAATTATTTCCAGTTCAAACTGTAATTTTTTTAAATCCCACTTTAAACTGTAAACAAATATTATTCCCATTTCAAACAGTAAATAATTGAACTGGAACAGCTGGAACTGCAATTAACTCAGTCGTTTCCAGTTTAAAAAAATGTAAATACCTATATTGAATATTATTCCCATTTTAAACAGTAAATAATTGAACTGGAACAGCTGGAACTGCAATTAACTCGGTCGTTTCCAGTTTAAAAAAAATGTAAATACCTTTATTGAATATTATTCCCATTTTAAACAGTAAATAATTGAACTGGAACAGATGGAACTGCAATTAACTCAGTCGTTTCCAGTTTAAAAAAAATGTAAATACCTTTATTGAATATTATTCCCATTTTAAACAGTAAATAATTGAACGGGAACAGCTGGAACTGCAATTAACTCAGTCGTTTCCAGTTTAAAAAAAATGTAAATACCTATATTGAATATCATTCCCATTTTAAACAGTAAATAATTGAACTGGAACAGCCGGAACTGCAATTAACTCAGTCGTTTCCAGTTAAAAAAAATGTAAATACCTATATTAAATATTATTCCCATTTTAAACAGTAAATAATTGAACTGGAACTGCAGTTAACTCAGTCATTTCCAGTTTAAAAAAAAATGTAAATACCTATACTGAATATCATTCCCATTTTAAACAGTAAATAATTGAACTGGAACAGCCGGAACTGCAATTAACTCAGTCGTTTTCAGTTTTAAAAAAAATGTAAATACCTATATTAAATATTATTCCCATTTTAAACAGTTAATAATTGAACTGGAACAGCTGGAACTGCAATTAACTCTGTCGTTTCCAGTTTAAAAAAAAATGTAAATACTTATATTCAATATTATTTCCATTTTAAACAGTAAATAATTCAACTGGAACAGCTGGAACTGCAATTAACTCAGTCGTTTCCAGTTTAACAAAAATGTAAATACCTATATTGAATATTATTCCCATTTTAAACAGTAAATAATTGAACTGGAACAGCTGGAACTGCAATTAACTCTGTCAATATAGATACTTACATTTTTTTTAAACTGGAAACGACTGAGTTAATTGCAATTCCAGCTGTTCCAGTTCAATTATTTACTGTTTAAAATGGGAATAATATTTGTTTACAGTTTAAAGTGGGATTTAAAAAAAATTACAGTTTGAACTGGAAATAATTCAATTATTTACAGTTTAAACCGGGAATAATTAAATTATTTGCAGTTTGAACTGGGAATAATTCAATTATTTACAGTTTAAAGTGGCAATTTTAAAAAATACAGTTTGAACTGGGAATAAATCAATTATTTACAGTTTAAACTGTAAATAATTGAATTGTTTACAGATTAAGCTGTAAACAATTGAATTGTGTACAGTTTAAAGGGGCAATAAAAGAATTTACAGTTTGAACTGGGAATAATTCAATTATTTACAGTTTAAAGTGGGAATAATTAAATTATTTACAGATTCAGCTGGAACCAATTGAATTATTTACAGTTTGAACTGGGAATAATAAGATTTACAGTTGAAACTGGAAGTAAATCAATAATTTACAGATTTAACAGGGGATAATCAAATTATTTACAAATTTATGTGGGAATAATTGGAAAAAAATATCCGTGACACTTCTACGCCTTCGTATTATCTTGATTAAAATTTGTAATAAAACAACAACATAATGAAGAACAATAAGGTAAATTCACATTACAAAAAGAAAATAATAATCAATAAAATAACATGGAACTATTATGGCAACAGTACTGTCAGTTATGCCCATAAGTCCAGGGGCGGATGGGCCCGGAGGGCAAACGGGCAAGCCCGTCGGGCCGATCCGATCCGGGCCGGGCCAATGTAATCCTTCCAATAAAAAATTGAAAGGGCGGAAAAAAAAATTTTTTGGATTTTTCTCCCCCCGCTCATCAAATCTCTATAATTACTAGTGTAATATTTTTTGAACTCGTTTATATATTTCCTTAAACACATAAGGAATAAAAACCAACCAACCATGCCCCGCCGAACACTGGATTACGATTTACAATCCTGGTCGCGTTAAGTGCAATAATATGTATTGCCACAAAACTCTAAAGTTTCGATTGCAACAAACACTAGCCCAAGACTTATTTCTACTCAAAGAAGCTCTCGTGCTAGCCACTACACATCACTTGCAGACTGCAGTTTCGAGCTGTTGGCTCTCGTCAGTGCAAAGTAGGTCTAGAATAACTGGAAAGAGAGCCTTGATGGCTCGTGGTTCATGACGAGATTTATGAAACCACGACATGTAACAAAAGTGGCAGGCTCCATCTAGCGGCTGATGTCCATTGCAATCGAAGAAGTAGCCTCTATCTGTTTTTAGAATCATTTTTAGACAATGAAAAAATATAAATTATTTTTATAAATTAGTGGCAACGGAAGATTGGAGATATATACAGAGTGGCAGTTACAATGCAAATAAAACATGTAATCTTTTTATGGATACTTTCTTATATTAGTTTGAGTTGGCGTTTCCTGTGAAAATAAGAAATATTAAAAATATTGAATGGAATAATACAGCTGACAAAGAGTCTAAAAATATCTTCATAACAGTTAAAATATTTATATCGCCTTAGATTAATTGGAAATCAGGATATTGTGGTGTACTACAAAAGGTATAAATTGCTATGTCGGCAAATAATAAACGAAGCGAGAAAATGCACAACGGCAGAATTTTACAAAATTCCGAAAATAAGTCTAAGACTGCATAAAAACCTATAAACAAGAAATAGATAATAATAAAACTTGTTTAAATATTGATAATGTAATTCCGATCCCTCAACAACCATTTAATGATAATTTTAACAACATTTTGAACTTTTATTAGGGGATTTGAATCACCACAAGTTAATAAAGTTAAATGTTCATTCTTTTTCCAACCATCGATGAGCTCAAGATATTCAATAAAATAAAAAGTTTAAAAAATTTGAGATCCCATGGGGATGATAATATGAGTGTTAATTTCACGAAAAATGGTTGCTGCTAGCTATTAAATCTTTATGTATGTTAATTAATTCATCTTTTTTCAAGAACACCGAACACTGTGCAAACCTAAAATTGGTAAGGTTAGACCGTTTTTAAAACAGGATGTCGAAACAAAGTTGAAAACTATAAGCCAGGGTAGTAAATGTATTTGATTAATTCAATATATTTAATAATAATCAATTTGGTTTTCACAGAGACCGTTCTACTTCTACAGCTGCTTGACGGAGTTAGAATACAACCTTACAGACACAAGTTTTCTTCTTCTTCATCTTCTTATTCACAACGTCTTTCCGGAAGTGTTGTGATTCATAAAAATTATCCTAGTTGGCCTCCGCTTGCTGGATAGCACGTCTGGCGGCATCGCGTCATTTGTCGCGGTTCCTTATATCAGCATTATTAAAGTTCTTTCTCACCAGCTCTTAGGTGACATCAGCCCAACGCAACATTTTGGAGGGAGTTTCCTTGCCAGCTGGTTTTCCCTAAACAATAAACCATTATATATTGTTCTATCTCCGGTTGATGTGGCCAAGAAATGAGGGAAATCGAGATAAAACGTTGCTGATGAATCGGTCTTGGGAACATATTACACCTATACCATAATCAGAGCTTATTTTCTGAAACATGACCAACAATTGTACGAGCTCATCCTCGTTTGCTACAACTACGGTGGTACCATCTGCAAATATTAAGTTAGAAATCTTCGTTCCGCCTATAGCTACTCCACTCCGCCAATCCCAGCACACGTCGCATCACGTATTCACTATACATTTAAAGAGCAGTGATGACAGAACACAGCTCTGTCTGACGCCTTTGTCGACGATTTATCCGAGTTGGTGTTATCTACTTTCACCAAAGATGAGTTTTCTTCATACATTCGGAGGATAATAAATACAGATGTTTGGGTGTCCCAATTACAATAATACACTCTAGCAGTTTGTCCCATTCCACATTGCCAAAAGTTCTATACTAGTCTACGAAACAAATGTACATAAGCACGTAATATTCTCTTGCCCTCTTGATGAGTTGTCACAAATTCAGTATTTGTTCTCTGGTATTGCGTTCTTTAGCAAAACTTGCTTGCTCAGGAGGTATTTGTCAAGACAGAAACAAGTTTACAGGAATATTTCTAGATTTGAGTCAAGCCTTTGATCTTGTTGATCACAAATCACTCTTGTAAAAATTAGAATGGTTCAGGAATTACTTGCCTGGCAGGTGATGTCAAATCTAGACAAACGTAACTTACAGTCAGTGTGCCATAATTATCTGCCTTGGGACCACTTCTTTGCATAATTTACGTTAACAACTTTTATGAACAAATTTAATTATTTTTGTTGATGATACTAAACATAGTCCCATCCTAAATATTAGTAAACCCACCTTTAATACGTACTATACATTATAACACTTTTAGCTTTTACATATTAGTGAATGTACTTGGACCATACATATAAATGGAATTTGTAAAACATAACTCCAGTATCAGTTAATTACGTTAAATTATTAATAAAGCAGTATTAATTACCCACTACCGTGCATATTTTTATTAGATATTTTGAAATAACGTGCATCGTTGAATGTATTTTACAATAATGCATCACTACTTAAATGTGCTCTTAAAAAACTACTAGCAATAGTTTTCTTCTCTTACGGTTGTGGTGGCCGAAACCCGCTGTACTAAAGCTTGAGGTTACCATACCAATTAATTCCATTCCTCCCAGAAAAGACAAGTATACGGTCGATAGGAGGTCTGGCTGATTCTTCTGAAACACAAATGGCTGGGCATTCACACAACATGTGGTGAGGAGCTTCCCTATCCTCTCCACACTACTATACCCTAAATTGTCCCTCACCCCTATATTAGTTAGGTGTTTCTATAGTGTGCAATGTTTTGTTAGAATGCCCACTGCATGTCTCAGCTGTTTTCTGCTCAGCTTTAGCAATTCGTTGGTCTTAGTTTTAGATCATCCGTCAGCGACATTATAATTACTGTCTCATTCCCGGTGCCCCAGTCTAAGACAAGTTGTGTTTCTGACTTAATAAATGCTTTAGCAATCCTCAAACGTATTATATAATATTTCTCATGTTGGCTCGGGTCCTATCATAGCTGTTTTTGCGTCCTCTCTGGCCAGCTTATCTGCTTTTTCATTACCTTACCGTACGATCTCAACGAAACTCCTTCCCATTAATTCCTTAGTAACATCAATCCATTGATTTGGAGGGCCTTTTTTTCGCCATCTGGTTTTAACTGAACCATCTCCGGTGATGTGGGCAAAAGTGATAAACTGTGGAAGAATATGATGTTGGAAAGTTGTTTTGAGAGGTGTATTTCTTGAAGAATCGAGTTGCTGCAATGGACTGTGCAAGAAACTCATAACAAATATTTGTCCAGATATATAACAAATATGCAATTCATAAAATTCTTAAAAATCTTAAAAATTATTTAGATGCTTTTGAAGATCTTAAAATATAAAAAATCTTTAAATTATCTACTAGTCTAAGATACGTACTAAGGTCGACCTTCACCGATCAGGTAACTGAATGAAATCTATTTTAAAAAAAAAAAATGGTAACAAAAGTAACGGTGATGGGTTGCTTAACGAAATATATTCAAGGCTTTTTTTTGTTTTTTTTTTATTAGTTTCTTATTTTTTTAATTTTATTTATACTTATCGTTTCGCAATAAAATTATCTTTATTTTGATATATAATTTATTTGGTTACCAGATCAGTGAAGGTACCACTTTCGATTTACCTATTTAAAACTAGCAACCGTACAGCCTTAAACGGAAAAATGTAAGTAACCCTATGTTTACATATTCTGTAGGTTTCTTAGTTTCGATTAGTGTTAAATATTTTTGGTTAGAAGATCGGTTCAGGTATGGAAAAAAAACTAATTATTGAATTTTCAATTAAATATAGCCTTAAACATATTTCATTAAGCAACCCATCACCGTTACTTTTATTAGCATATTTTTTTTCATAAAAAATAAATTTCATTCAGTTACCTGATAGGTGAAGGTCGACCTTAGTACGGATCCTGTACTATACGTAAACTACATGTTTAGAAGCTGTGAAGCATTTGTCAACGTCATTGATAAAAATACTGAAAAGGAGGGGACCCAAGTGAAAACCCTGGGAACTGCGAATGTCACATAAATTTATTTATGGCGACATATTGTGATCTGTTATTAATATAGGAGGAAAGTAGCAAAAACAGTTAAGTAATAACCAAGTATTAAGTATAATCCAAGTGATTTCCTCCATCAAATCTCATATTTATAGTCTTCAGTATTGTCAATAAAAACACAGAGGTACGCAATGGTATACTTTGGTGCACAACACGAAGCTATTCACTATTCCACTTGTCTATCTCTGACTGAATAGTTTTTATTTGTTTGGTTTTCATTCGTAATTTTCGTATTGTTTTAATCCACATTTAGACCATACGCCGAGATACGCAGAGCTTATAGGCCAGTCGAAATAGATGGAAAAAGGATTATTTTACGAAATGTCGTTTACCCGCAAATTTTTTTTCTTAAAGTATAGTTTGGGATGTCCACAGATTTATGCCAACTGTCCGTACGAGTGACAGGTGGGGCAACACACTTTAAAATTCAAAAATCGTCAATTTTTCGCTTTATTTGCAATATAACTCGTAAATGAAGCATCGTTCGAAAATATATCGAGAGATAGAGAAGTTGAGATGATTTTGAACATTTTACTATTCTTGACATTTTCCCAGAAAATTTTTGGATTAAGAGCTACAGACGAAAGAACAATGCTACTTTTTTATCTTTTGATTTTTTTTTAAGTGAATATAGTAAGAATTAATAGAATAGAATAGAATTAAGTTATATATGAAACTGTACTGTGCATAAAATAAATAGTCTGTTTGTGAAAATATATATTTGTTTATTTATTTTCCCATCATTTTAGTACCTCAATACCTGAAAAGTTTTATTATTATTTTTTTCTATTTAACATGTAAATTAAATATAGGTCTGTAAATATATTTTATTTCAACGGTATATTGGACCCTTAAACATAAATTACATTTTACCGATGATATATTTCGTATTAATATTTATTATATTCACTTAAAAAAAAATCAAAAGATAAAAAAGTAGCATTGCTCTTTCGTCTGTAGCTCTTAAATGAAGAATTTTCTGGGAAAATGTCAAGAATAATAAAATGTTCAAAATCAATCTTCTCTACTTTTCTATCTCTTGATATATTTTCAAACAATGCGTCATTTACGAGTTATATTGCAAATAAAGCGAAAAATGGCAAAAAATTGATGATTTTTGAATTTTAAAGTGTGTTGCCCCACTTTTCACGCGTGCGGATAGTTGGCATATGTTTGTGGACATCCCGAAATATACATTAAGAAAAAAAATTGCGGGTAAACGACATTTCGCACAAAAAAACTATTCCAACTGACCCATTACTGTATTGAAGATTGTCGAGCACATTTATGAACTCATCTTGACTTGCAACTAAAGTGATCAAACCTTATAAGATAAGCTACTGCCGAAAATTCACCTCGTGAAATTTTCTTGCGAATGAGACTATAGTTAAGTTATAAATAAATATGTTGATGGAAATCCAGATTAGACTATTTTAAAATAATGATCATTTGATAATAACAGTTTTTAGCGTATTCCACTTCAATTAATGCGAGGTATCAAATATAATATCAAACAAATTAAAAAGTAATTTAATTCTCTTGATGAAACTAATAATTTAGGAATAAATATTACAGTAATAATGTAATGAAAATTTACCACTTACAATTCGTTATCTCTTTTGTTTCTAAAAAGCGTGATATTAATTATGCTTCTTTCAATTAATATTAAAGGGGGCCAAAATTAATGCATGTACATTTACTTCCAGAAACTTTTTTAATTAAAATTCTTTAACCACGTTTCTCAGTTAAGCGTGAATATAATTTATTTCTTTATGTTTTATTTTACATTGTATAATATTAGCAAAGTTAAAACTAAATTACATTTTTAACAGTGTTACATTTTTCTTTTTTCAAACTTTGTAATCAAAAAAATCATTTACTCTATAATATAATTATAGATAAGCAGTTTCCTGTATTTCACGTGAAACAAAATATATTATATCTACAATATTTATGATATCAACTATATAATGGTTGTATATACTGATGTGATTCTATAAGGCGTTGAAATCTTTGATATTATACTAGCTATAAAGTAGTTTCCACAAACAGTAATAACATTTTAAAGACTAGTTTTGCCTACCATGTCGGCATCATCGGCAGATATCTACAAATAAGAACAATATAGTTGGCGAAACGTGCGACGAGTAAGGGATTTCGAGTGTAGGGTTCAAGTATTTTAAGTATTTGTGGATAGAAATTTTTATGACTAATAACAAGACCCAATTAACCGGATGACTACATGAAATTTTATGGCCTTTTATGGCATGGTCTCGATACTTATTACAATTTCGTATTTTACTAGGATTACTTTCCATTCAGTGACTTGTGTGATAATATAATTACAAATCTGGTAGATGGGGCGGGTGTTGTGGATCCGTGTTTATCTGACCATTTAGGACCTTTATAGTCGGAGAGCAGCCAATCTGTAGGAAGCATTTTAAAAGTAGTCTATACAACTCGCGAACACCCACCTAAAAAACAGATGATATTATATAAAATGACCTTCTGGATTTGATTTTTGAGTTCGCCCATTAATTTGAGATTGCCAAATCGGTCAATTCGCAAATTTTTTGAAAAATTTTAAAATTATGTGTTAATTTTTGTTTTGCACATAACACATCATATCTTTTTTATTTTAATTCCGATTTTGACCAATATTTTACACATTATCCCTCCAATATTCTTGGACAGGCTGGCGGCAAAGAATATAGTGTAACTAATAATATAGTGCCTAAAAAAAATATAATTACCCTCTATTGTCGCGGTTTTTTAAAATTTGCGTTGAAAAATACCCGATCGAGGTAACTTTTTTATTTTTAAAGAGAGAGTTATAGTATAAACGAGAAAAATGTTCCATATACTTTAAACAAACTTTTTTATAAAGATATTTTTTGGAAATTCGGCTCATGTAACGAGATGACGCTGTTGGAAGCGGCCGCGCAACTCGTCCGCATTAATTTAAAGCATGACTTCTGTTAACGTCGCCCATCTGTGGTGTCGTTTAAGCGATCAAGTGAGTCTACGGATTATTTAGTTTCTATTTGCAATTAAATGTTATAAAATTATGTAGATAATCTCGAAACATACACATTAAAAAATATATTTTCATTAATTATAACAGCAAGTGGGTACTAAAGATTACATTTTCCTTCGCATAAACAACTTATGTTACATTGCACGTTTGCTTTGCTACACTTGCAGCTTGTAGTACAGTTATATAATTTACATTTACAAAATGGAGTTAACTCAATAAAATTGGGTTTTGAGCTTTTTGAAATCATCTTTGGAAATAAGATTTCCTCCTTTAGGTACCATCCAAAATCTAAAACATTTGGAATTCTGGGCTTAATTTGGTAGGCTGTCTTGTAAATAGCACATTGCAGAAATGCCCTTTTTACTTGTATTCTCTGTACTAGGATTTACAATTTCTGATTTTCTTTTATAAGCAGTTCGGGTATACGATCTTCTACATTGTGCATGGTAAACTGGATTTAGTGATAAAAATAAATTTTTCTGTTCTAAATATTGTTTTAGAGCCACAGAAATGTCATCGGATTTTGCATTTGATCGTAAATATCGCTTGCAGACAAAAAATTTTCATACCATTGTGTTAATGAACGAATTCTGAACAACTTTCAAAATGTCCGTCTGTCTGTCCGTCCGTCACGTTTCTTGGAAGCACGATAACTGAAGAAAGAAAATTCCGATTGTACTGAAATTTGGACAGTAAATTAGTGTTAGCTAGAAGAAGAACAAAATCGATCGATAAATAAAAATGTTATTACTTAATGATTTAAATTTGATAAATTAACTCCTATATAAAAAAGTCTATTTGACAGTCACATTTTGTCACTTTGACAGCGATAAAAAAGGTGCATCGTTTCTTATCACGATAAAAATACCTGTTCCTCAAAAGCAGAGTATATCTAGTAGTCGCACGTCATTTTAAAATCTGTACTGTCGGCTATAATTTTTAAGTCTTGTGGAAATTATACTGTACGATATGAGTCGTTTTGAGAAAATTATAATTATTTTTAATTGTTGTTCGTTCACATATTCTGTCGTTAATTTATCTTGCCAAAAATCACTCGAGCTTTTCTTTTATGGATAAATTTCTTTTTAACTCAATATTTTGTCAATCAGTAATTTTGCTCGAAAAACTTACATTTGAAAAAATCGCTCGATCTCCGGTCTCGCGATTTTTTCATGTCAGTTTTTCTCATAAAAGCACTGATTGGCAAAATTATTTACAAAGAGAAATTTATATAAAAAAAGCTCTTATGATTTTACTGTTGAAAAAATTTTTTTAAATTTTTATGTTTTTGTAATTGAATAGAAATCTGGTGAAATATTTCATTTTAATATTTCTAATTATTTATATATTTTACAAATATACATTTCATAATGTAATATACAACCGTGAAAATATGATTTTATAGCTCGTGTCTTATAATGTAAAAATTTACATTCTTCTACGTGTAAGGTGGTGGTGTAGTTCTTTTGACTCGGAATCGAAACCCAAATGAGGTTTGGTATAGTTTTTTTACCAAGTCTTTTACCAACTAAGATCGTACTATAAAATTAAAAATGTCTAAAAGTAACATTATTTACAAAAAACTGCGAAAAGTATCCTATTGAATGTATAACAATTATATAAAAATCCAGTTAACTGGCGAAGAGTACGTTTTTAGCTTGTTTCCTTTGATTTCCTATCCGAGTAATTATAATTTATTATGCCAAACTATGTGTTTATAACGCACTAAATATAAGGACTGAGACAAAAAGCACTTTCAACTTAACATAAATGGATACTGGAAAATAATAATCACCCGGCTCGTGTCTGCGTTTAGCCCTAGATGCGATTGCGGCCAATTCATAGTAGCGCGCATTCGTTCGGACGCTGAAACAATTAATGAATATTTCGATAAGGGAGCAAAATTTCAAAAAAAACTTCTTATAAAAGATTTTATTTAGTTCATTCGGAACATTTTCTTCGATTATAGTAGGCACCTAACTTTAAAAATAAAAAAGACACCTCGATCGGACATTTTACTCTGCAAATTTTAAAGATTTTGCGTCAAAGAAAAGTTGTTATTTTTTTTTGCCAACTAATTATTTTTTAGGTAAAGTTTTTTACTTTCAACATATCAAAGAATAGTTAGAGAATATTATGTAAAAAAATTAAAAAATTCTGAAGTAAAATAAAAAATATATGACGTGTTATATGAAAAACAAAAAATAACACATAATTTTTATTTTTTTTAGAAAATTGCCAATTTGGTCATTTTGGCAATCTCAAATCAATGGGCGAATTCAAAAATCAAGTTTAGCGGGTTATTTTACATCAGATTACCTATTTTTTAGGTGGGTGTTCGCGAGTTGTATAGAGGGTGTCGAATTCAGAGGGTCTGGTCTTCCACTATTATTACATGACTGTACTCTACTCTACTCTACTCCACAGCTCAACGCTGCCTTTTTATCAGAATCTCTAGTAATAGTACAGTAGATATATATAAAAAATAGGTGATAGGTGGAACTAATTGCCACAAAGACGGAGTTTGATTTTTTTAGTCTAGAAAAATGTGAGTGTGCAAAATGCGTTTTTTAGGCAGCTATCTTGAAAAAATGTTAAAAAATCATACAAAATCGTGTGTAGCATATCAAATTACAGAACATTTCATGCTGAAAAAGATTATTATATTGATTTTAAATAATAAAAATAAATAACAAAATGGTGGTCGAAAAACTGAAAGATTATGCAGTGTTGAAAATCATATTTTTATTAACTAAAATACGTTTTATAATACAAATGCATATGTATTTCATCAATCTTACATCTTACATAAGAGAAAAGCTTATCTAATAGTCTTCTTCAGTTTCTTCTAAATCACTTTCTTTCAGTGCACTATTTGTGCAATCTCTACCAGAACAGTTACAACATATCACAGTACGTTCCACATCATAACGTCGACACGTACAATTGGCGTCACCTTAAACTCACCATCCTTTGAGATGCTCCTTTTCTAACACGCCCCACTACAAATAATTAAATTCGGTAGTAAGTAAACATTTTTTTATTTCATTTCATTTCTCTTTTCATTCTTCAATTATTTGATTGTGGGACGTATCGGATATTCAGTAGAATAAATAAAGTTGATCTGATTATGCTTGCAGTATAAATGGCAATGCATATAAAATAACTGACGCTATAAGTAAGTAATACAGGGTGATTCAGAAAATTAATGCAAATGGTCAATTAGAAAACTTTCGAAAGCTGAAATACTCTAAGGATGCACTAGCAAACATCAGTAAAATTCATCAATATATAGTGATTACCATACCTATTATACAGGGTGGCCCACCGAAAACGAAACTGGCGTGTTTTCTCTTTCTATGATCATTTTTTCGACAAACGCTCGGATCCGTCAATTTTATTATCAAGGGGGGTACTTTTATTGGGTATTGTTGATCTCGAAACTTAAATCCTTAAGCGGTGGTAGGACCCACTCCAGGGTCAAGTATTACATCGTTTTAAAGCCCGTTAAATTGTGGTGTTCCATTTAAAAAATACAAGTTATATCTATATCTCGAAAACTGAGGCATGCATAGTTTTCTTCTCTTATCAACAACGGATTCTACTCAAAAAAGTGCCTCAAGAGTGTGTTACTTGATTTTCCATTCGACACTTGGTAACTGAGATATAGAGGTAATCCAAAAATGCTAATATTCAATAATTGAAAACGTATTACTGGTTAATTTTTGAAACATAGCATAGTTATGTTTCTGGAATCGCTAATTACGAATCCGAGGCCAAAATTTAAGAATTGAAATGGCGGATCCAATATGGCGGATGAAATTTTTTTCTAAAACAGGTGTTTTAAACGGACAAATTGAGCATCTAGGTGATGCTTTATATTAACAAAAAACAGCATTTTTTTAAGAAAAAAAAAGTTAATTATTGGGCAATTACAACAACAAAATGGCAACATTTTATTAAAAGAAAATGTGAAAACCCACATTGTATCAGCCACAACTTCTTTATTTTTTATGATATAGTAAGAAGCAAAAAATCGTTTTAAAAACAGATTAATTTTTATCTTTAAATTTGTCCCATAAAATTTTTAATAAGTGTCACTTTCTAAGATATTCAACATTTAAACTAAATACTTCATCCTATATGCGGTCGGATACCTTTTATAAACTTAAATATTTTCGAAACTGTCAATCCTACACAAATATATAACAAAATCAAATTGATTCTCAATTTATAAGCTTAATTTTTCGGGTCCACTATTTTTTCGCTAAAACTAATATAAATTGAGATATTTGCAAAGAAACATGCTACGTTTTTTTTCTAAAATCCCTTTACAGTTTAAAATACCATAACGAAAAAATTTGAACGTCTAGATCATACTATATATTAACGCATAATAATATATAGCAATATATTTTTTAATTACTGACTACTTACATTAACAAAATCGCGACGTCTTTTGTTTAAAAAAATGTGAAGAAGTACATTGTTTTTTTATAACTTTTTCGTTTTCTATGTTATAGAAATAATCAAACAATCATTTGAAAGCCTAATTAATAGACTTTCAGTTTGATAATTGGCATTTTTAAGGTAAGTGCCATAATTTCTAAGATATTTAACATTTGAACTAAATACTTCTTATATATTTTCGGACGCCACTTTTAAACTTCCAGATCCCCAAAACTATTAATTCTACAGAAATTAGAAAAAAAGGAAATTCATCCTCAATTTAGTAACTTTCTTATTTGTCTCTTGCATGTTTTCGCTCAATGTAATACCTTTCGAGTTATTTGACAAAAATCTGTTTGAAATACCTCTTTTTCTAGTTAAAATCCCAATTTTCAAGTCGTTATAACTTCAATTTATATGAAAAATTGCATAGAACCTTTTCTTCTCAAAATTTGATTCTCCTTACCGCCGCCATGTTTAAAAATGGCGCTCTAAACAGATTTTTCTAGATTATCTCCTTTCCTGTTACTTCTGCTCTAAATTGGGCATTACTAATATTGTAGGGAATAAAAGAGCTACTTTTATTTAAACAATCTTTCTTTATTGTTAATATTTTACGATTTACAGCAGCCAGAAAAGCGAATATTCTGCTTTAATGCAAGTTTTTGCAATTTTCTCTGCCCCTGTTGCTCCTACGTAGTAATTAGTTATCATGAATATTGTGGATTATAAAAGTTCCTATAACTATCTCAGTAACAATAATTGAGATCACGTGAAAAAATAATATTTTGCTGTTTTTATATGGTCAACTGTCATTAATTTAAAAGACTTTTTTTTTAATATTCGATAATTTTTTTACATGATGAATAACTCCAATGCCTTGTCTTACCCGCATTAAAAAAATCAACGTGCTATCAGTTATTATTACTAAGGTAATAATTTTTATATAATACAACTTTTCTGTCAAAATTTAGGAAAAAAAATTAATATCTCAGGAAATATTGATTTTAGCTATAAGGAACCTTTAACGAAATGTCCTTTAAATTTTCTGTAGAATCTAGAAAAAAATTAAAATGGAAGCATTCTATTTAAAATAACAAATTTCGGATCATCTTTCAGTATAACCGGAAAAATGTTTTCGTTGAAGAGATCCTACCCAGTTAGGACCATTGCCAAAAATTTTCAGATCAATATTATTTTTCTTACATATATACATCTAATAGGTGGTCAAAATGAATCACCCTATATACACTGAAATTCCATCGATCACCTTAATCCATGTATTTATATGAAACATACGGTCTTAGTGCATAGTTTCTGTCGGAAAATCGAATAATAATAATAATAATAGAAATAGGCGTAAATGTAAATTTGCTTCAAAAATTAAAAATTTTAAACTCTGGGCCGATTGTAAATGAAGGTTTCTCAAAATTCGACTCTGTATCTAATTTTAAAGACTACCAATTAAATTTAATTCTCTGCATACGTTGGAATAACAATATAAATTATAAAAATAAATATTAAAAAAAATTCACACTGACATTTCTTTGGAAAATTATTCAATACTTTTCAAATATAATAAAAAACGTTTATCATTCTATGCATTTTAAAAATGATGTGTTTGTCGAAAACATTACATTTTCTTGCACTTCGCCAATAGGTGTGACAAAATCACAGAATTATTAACCGCTTAATTTTAATGACAAATCACAAGACTCCAAAACTAGCATAATATAATTAACCACAATTAATTTCATTATAAGTGATATTAATATTTTTGTCTTGTTTGTTTTTGATGAATTATTATGTATATTCAACTTAATACCTTCATTTCTGGATTCGAATCTTTTTTGAGGTAACCGGTTGCATTAACTTTTCGAATTGTCTTGTTTACTTAATGTATTTACATTGCCAGTTTTTATTGCAAACAATGTTAGGTTAATAATTTATGAAAATCTATTAGCGTCCAGGATTCGTAAATCAGATAAATGAATAGTGGAGAGAGAAAGTTATAAATAAAATTGATATCATTCAAAATCTCTGAAATACAGAACCCTAAGCTAACAACTGGTCACATTCTAATAAAACTAATAAAAGTATGACGTCAGTCTCCACTCTGACCTAAAATACGGAATGTCGGAATGTATAATTTATTTGTAGTGGGGCGTGTTAGAAAAGGAGCATCTCAAAGGGTGGTGAGTTTAAGGTGAGCACCATTGTACAATACGTACATGTACTACTACCACACGACTCATTTGTATCCGTTTTGCAGGTGCAGCGGATCATGTTTAGTAATAACTCTGGTGCAGGGCTCATTTCACATGTTATGGGCTGTAGTTGGTCTCCTACTTTTATCCAACCCCTTTTTCCCACTCTTCGGAATTGGCAATATTTGTGTTCATAGTTTTCCAACAAGGACATTGTAAATGTACACGAAGAAGATGATGAACAGCAGCATCTTCTGTAGGTGGCAATCTTGTAATATTAAATTCACTTTTGGCAGTTGTGATTTTTTTTCAAGTAGAGATTATACCGTAATAGGTTCAGAGTGTCTTCGTAGTCTTTGGATTTTCACCGTACAATGATACCAATGCTTTGGTGCCAATATCTGTGAGTTCCTTTCTGTTTGCATTTTCTGATTCAAATAAAGTAGTGCAAATACTAAATTCTTCACATTTCCAAAAATGTCGATATGCTGCCGATTTACTTTTAGCAAATAAGAAGCTTGTGGTATCGCATGTATTTTTTTTTTTTAACTATTTAACGTCGGCCTATTTCCGCAACCAGGGCCTATCACCGACGCCAGGAGACTAGCTACCCCCAACCTGGAAATTTTGCCGAACTTCTTCCCTTAAGAAGAGTTGGCATCTTTTACTTGCCTAACATTTAATAGACAAGGAACCGCCTGCTTTACATCCCCTCCGAAGGATGGTATATCCACTACGTAATCCTCGTCTGAAATTACGTAACTTCCGCGTATACACTGATATACAAGCCGCTAGAAGGTGGGACGAGAACGCTGTATTTCCCAAGATGGGTCACCCATCCAAGTACTAACCGCGCTCGACGTTGCTTCAACGGAATATCAACTGACATTCACATTGAAGTCGCCTCTACGGTCGCCCCTCGCATGTAGTTAAAGTATGTGAAAAGAGAATAATTTTGCATCCCTTTTCGCCAAGCACATGTTGCATCGATTTAATATCACGTTTTTTATCTCTGAACGTAGATGACGGCAAACAAATATTTCGTATATTATTGTAAATCAAAAGTACGAGAATATGGGTGTCATCAGCAACAACTATTACGTGCTTTTCTTCTGCCAAGGTCAGTGCTATTTCCACAATAACAGTAGCATCAATCACAGTGTGGCCATTCGCTTCCAAGTGTTTCCCAAGTATGGTTATAAAGCACTGTTTTCATTATTAGAGAGCCAATAAGAAGTGGTGAGCTCTCAGTAAATTTTACTGTTACTAATGATTGTTTTGTGCGTATCTGATGCACATTTTTTGTATTGGAGATGGCATAGCTAATGCAATTCTCACAACTTTATACTGCTTAGCAAATGACTGCTATACACATTTGAAAATTTTCCACTTTTTGGTCATGGCAATTTGTGTAGTAGTGCACTTAGGTTTTCCCAGACTTTTAGTGTGTTATTTATTTTTCTTTTTTAAAATCAATAACATAATCTTTTTCAGCATGAAATTTTCTGTAATTTGATTCCATACACGATTTTATATGATTTTTTTAAATTTTTTCAAGATGGCGGCCAAAAAGAGGGCATTTTGAACACTCAGATTTTTCTAGACTTTTAGTAGGTCAAAAAGATACCAACAACGAGCTAAAAAATTCAAACCCCCGTCCTTGTGGGAATTAGTTCCACCTGGAAACATAATATCTACTGTACTATAAACACTTTTTCATGTCATATTGACAAACATTTTCCTTTAATAAAATGCAAAATTAATAATAAGCCACCTGTTCAAAGGCCTGACGACTCGCATAGAAAAATGAGAGATATACTTTCTTGTGTAAAAATTATGTCTAACTGTACTAGAGATTATCCATCGTATAATTTATTAAAAAATGGCTAAAATTATTGATTAAAAAAAATTGCATCTGACAATTACATATACAAATCTGATAAGGTACGTGATAGTTCGAAATTAATAAAAGACCCCCCACAAACTTTATGGAAGTTGGGTTTTAGTCGAATTTTCTGAAATTTGAATATGTTGTAGCTTTTGCTTTTCTGAGCAAAAGTTCTCATGTACGCAAGTCTCGGCTATGACTGCTTTTCAAGTTATGAGGGTTTGAACGTCACAATAAGCAAAAAAATTTAGCGGAGTGAAGGTAGCAATCTGTTTGGCAGTCCGCCATATTTCTCTTTCTTTTACGTCGTATAGATTATTTTCAGGGGAAAAATAGCTTTACACATATATTTCAAGAAAACGGAACAAAATCCGATATAGATAGGGGCTGACGGGATAACGATCCATAAAAAGTAAAATATTATTTTTGTAGTTTTTTTAATATCGTTTGTCCATTAACCATTTTCGGTGAAATAATAGCTATATACATATATTTTAAGAAAACACAACAAAATCCGACATAGGTAGGGGCTGACGGGGCACCGAAAATGGTTAATTCGCAAACGATATTAAAAAAGTTACAAAAAGAATATTTCATTTTTTGTGGATTTTTACCCTGTCAGCCCCTGTCTATATCGGGTTTTGTTCTGTTTTCTTGAAATATATGTATAAAACTATTTTTCCATTGAAAACAACTTATACGACGTAAAAGAAAAAAAAAATATGGAGGATTGCTAAAAAGATTGCTACCTTCATTCCGCGAAATTTCTATGCTTATTGTAACGTTCAAGCCGTCATAACTTGAAAAGCAGTCATAGCCGAGGCTTGTACCTATGAGAACTTTTACTGAGAAAAGAAAAAACTACAACATATCCAAATTTCAGAAAATTCGACTAGGAGCCAATTTCCAGTAGGTTTGTGGAGGGGTCCTTTCGAGATCAATAAATCTACTTCGTATTCTAGTGGGCATGATATCTCTCCATATTCTTTTAATACATGCTTCTATAAAATTGCTAAACAATTGATTAAATTGTTGTCAGTAGTAAAGAAATGACAGTTCTGTGACACCCCCCACCACTTTTTAGTACCCCCCTCCACTTTTCCAGAACCCCCCACCAATTTCTCAGAACCCCCCTCCATTTTTCATAAGCCACGCCCCATCCCCTCCACTCTTCCAGAACCCCCCTCCATTTTTCATAAGCCACGCCCCATCCCCTCCACTCTTCCAGAACCCCCCTCCATTTTTCATAAGCCACGCCCCATCCCCTCCACTCTTCCAGAACCCCCCTCCATTTGTCATAAGCCACACCCCATCCCCTCCACTATTCCATAACCCCCCTCCATTTTTTCATAAGCCATGCCCCACCCCCTCCCTACCTCATCGGAAATGTTATAGGTCAGGCAGTACATATTTTCCTACTTTATCATTATATCCATCTGTATGGATGTGTATCAGATGTATGAGTGTATTAAAGGAATATATGAAAATCTATCCCACCATAATTCAAACCTCCCACCTCACATCCCTACTATAATTCTGAACCCCCTTCCCTCATCATTACCATGGAAGAGGGTAATCTGAGACGTCATAGGTTAATCAGTACATATCTTACCACAATTCTAAACACTACCATTATTATACTAATCGTGTCTAATGTAAAAGTTTACTACATCACACTGTGTTCTTCGTGATTAGTTACCAGATCAATTGTAAGGATTTTTCGGAAAATATGGATTCAGCACTGAGCTGCCCACACTGTCAAAGAAGTGAATTAATAAAAGAGCACCAGCATGGTAAAAATTTGTATGATTTTACTGAGGAAGAGTTACAACATTTCCCATTAATATATCTGATTGAAAAAGTCAAACCCATTGAACTTCTTTATGCATGGTCTAAATTACCAAGAGTATATACACAAGATTTTAAACTAATGGTTCAACTACCTTGCTTTGTACACCATAACCGATCAGAATGGCATAGTCATGTGGATGGCCCACCAGAGTCGCAATCCAGATGTAATGTATGTAAATGGGGGCTTCAAAAATGTGGGTGATTTATGCTGTGTTAAATAATTGTAAATATTTATGATAATACCTTTTTATGTGGTGAAATAATAAAAAAACAAACAATAATGTGTGTCCTTTTATTTAAGAAATAAATTAATTTTTCATTGAACCACCCTGTATAATTAGAGTTGTAATAAGAAAACAAAAATACACATTTAATTTTATACATTTATTTTTGTAAATACAAATTATGAATATGCATATATTAATGAGTATTAACAATAATAATAATAATTAAAATAAATTTAAAAAGCAATAAAAAAATGCTCTATTTAAATGGAAAATTTACTACAAAGTCTCTCACATATTCCAAACTTCCTTCAATTTCATTTTGCTTCGTTTTTATATGGGAGTGTAAATCGGCTAATTCTCGTTGTTTTTTTTCAATTTTTTTAAGTTCCCTATTTAAAGTATTTTGCTGATTTTGGCAGTGTCGAGTATACCTCCCTGACTCAACAATTAATACCTTCCGTACCTCGTGCAGGAATTTAGTTCTAGCTCCCTTCATTTCATCATCATGAGCATCACATTTCCTCTTAACTTGATGAATGTAATTTGTGAAGAGCTCATCTTCCGAGTCATCCTCATTTTCCTCAGAACTACGACGAGCAACCTCACTTCTTTGATGTGATGCAGATGGGGCTGATGGAGCTGATGGGGCTAATGGAGCTGATGGGGCTGATGGGACTGCTTCAAAAATGGGACGAAGAGTTCCAAGATCACCTTCAGTAATGCAGAACTCAGAATCTACAGATTCAACTGAACGAATTGAGTTCATTCGCTGACACACTTTTTCTTCAAATGATATGTCTTCATATAATTCATCAGGAGTTGCCGAACGTTTGTTACTTGAGAAACTTTTTTGTGCACACATTTTTAATGATTTTTTATAGTAGATAAATAACGCAAGAAAAGTGAGACTGAAACTAAATGTATTTCTGATAAAGTCAAGCTTTAAATATGGAAATAATGTGCTGAAATTGCAAGTGGATGTTGTTTGTGAAGAATTGATAAGAATAGATGAGTACGGTAATAATTTACTAAATGAATTCATTGAAATGAAAAAGATATGTAAGCGTCTTTTATCTACATTGTTATTTATCATAATAATGAAAGAAGCATTGTCAAGTCATACAGAAACTATAAACACATACTACAGAGTAAGGAAATAATGTGCTGAACTTGCAAGCGGGTATTGTTTGTAAAGAATTGATATGAATAGATAAAAAAATATGTAGGCTCCTTATTTATCTACATTGTTATTTATCACCTCTTTCGAGGCATTATCAAGTTATATACTTTGATGGGAATGAAACAAACATGTAACGTTCTTATAAATAGAAGTAGTCAGCAAGTATTGAAGTACCATAATTTGTATTATTCATTGATATGACTCACTGTATTTACACTATATACCACACCCCCCCCAAAAAAGCCCCCCTCCCAAAATTACCCCCCCCCCAAAAAGTTCCCCCCAAAATTATCCCCCCCCACAAAAATACCCCCCAAAATCCCCCCCAAAGCCCCCCCCCAAATTACCCCCCCCCCCCAAAAAAATTACCCCCAAAAATTACCCCCCCCCCAAAAAAAGTTCCCCCAAAAATTACACCCCCCAAACTACCCCCCCAAATTACCCCCCAAAGCCCCCCCAAAAATTACCCCCCCCCCAAAAAAAACTTACCCCCCCTCCCCTCCATCTGCGGGTACTTACCACAAATATGTATACTACCTACAGCCCATATACCATTCTTATTACACAATTTATTATAATAACATTCCTTTATAAAATTATCAAGACAATAAAATATAACACCGTAGATAAAATATCAAAGCACAGTTGTGTAATCATATAACAAACAAAGGCTTCTTCATTCAAGATAATAAATACTTCCTCATTATAAAAACCAGCTATAAATAGAACAATGGGCTATTATTTTCGCAATTTATCAGTTACTGTTCATATATTATTTAAATAACACATAAGTAAATAAAAAGTATTTTATTATGATAAAACTTATTTTATTACAGCATAAATTTATTATTAATTAAATGAAATTTATTTACAATGAAATCTTAAATGATTAATATAACTTTATTTCACTATGCATTAAAGCGTTTAAACAATAGATAACTTGAGATGCACATTTTTTACACGGTGGCCTATGTAAATTCAGTATGCTATTGCAGGTACCCCCACCACTTCTTTTGAGAGATATAAAGGGGGAAGAACATTTCTGATTTTTAATATTAGAGTTTTTCTTGTGTTGGAACGTACATTTCAATAATGCAGTGTCCTCAGTGCTTGAAAACTTTTACTGCGAAAAGTAGTTTATTACGTCATCAACGGGAAAGTTGTCGCTATAGAGAGATCAGTGAAAGTCATACAACCAAAAAAATGAAAGTGAAAAATTCATCACAATGTGTTGAGGATAAATCAGTAAATCAACCTGGCCCTTCTTCCTCATCTAGCATAGAGTTTCCTACAAATTCACAAGAGACTCGTTGTCCAGTATGTGATAAAAAAGTGAAAAAAAATGAATTAACTGGTCATCTAAGAAGTTCTGCACACAATAAAGGGATTGATATGTCTGGAGACGGAATTGAAAAGCTGCAGAATGCGTTTAAGAATCGTATTGCAAGTTTTCGTTTTTCTTCAAAGGAATGCAGTGTTGATATATCCCAGTTTTTGGATGAAATAAAAGAGAAAGTTTTCCGTTTGATTGAGGAATATATTAAAATGTACTCGAGCTTAAAAATTAATGTGGAATTATTTGGGTTATATGTTATTGAAGAGAAAGAATTGTCAGAAATAAAATCATTCAATACAAGAAATAAAGTTGTAACACTTTCAACCGATTTATTAAACTTATATAATGACTTTAAGGAGGAGATACTAGAGAAAGCCTCAACATTTCAGGAGCGAGACTCAGGATGGGCTTTGAAACATGTTAGTTTTCTCGAGGTCAACATTAATAAGTATAATCCACTATTTGCATCATCATACATTAAATTGCCGAGGCAAATAGAAAATAGAAAAGCTGTTTTAAATATTGAGAGTGGGGATGAAAAATGTTTCGCTTGGGCTGTCAGCGCCGCCATCTTCCCTACCAATGGAAATCCAAAGAGAGTTTCATCTTACCCTCATTATTCCACATTGTTAAATTTTGAAGGTATAGATTTTCCTGTTAAACTTAAAGACATTCAAAAATTTGAAGGTTTAAATAATATATCTATAAATGTATTTGGAATAGATACTCAATTTAAAAATGGTGAAATGGTCAGTGAGATTGTAGGTCCCTTATATTTTACACATAGTCGACAAAATACACATGTGAACTTATTACTAATTACGGATAATAAAGGGAACAGTCACTACACACTTATTAAAGACCTATCGCGGTTAGTTTCTTCTCAGAGATCAAAACATGATGGTAGAAATTATATTTGTGATGGTTGTCTATATTTTTTTAACTCTCGTGAGAAATTAATGGCCCACCAAAGCAATGATTGTAACCATTTATGCACCATATTACCAAACCCAGAACCTCTAATTAATAAGTGTGGTGAAAGGCTTGCTGGGAATATCCTGAAATTTATAAATTTTGAAAAACAATTACCCGTTCCTTTCGTGATATATGCTGACTTTGAAAGTTTATTAAAACCGATTCATCACAACGAACCATGCGATAGTAAATCATTTACTGTTAAAACATATCAGCATGAACCATATTCATTTTGTTTCTATATAAAGTGTAATTTTGATGATAAATTTTCCACACTTGAATATTATCGAGGTACTGATGTTGCGGAAGTTTTTGTTAAAAAATTGGAAGAACATGTTTTACAATTGTATCAGAATCATTTGAAAAATATAGTCGAAATGAAGCCATTGACAGAAAGTCAACAAACATTTTTTGACAACAGTCAAATTTGTCATATTTGTGATAAACCATTTGAGAATGATGAAGGAAAGGTCCGCGATCACTGCCACGTTTCTGGTAATTTTAGAGGAGCTGCGCATTCTTCTTGTAATCTAAATTTCAAAATTCCTAAATTTATACCAGTATTTTTCCACAACTTAACAAATTATGATTCTCATCTATTTATTAAGAAATTAGCCTTAAAGAAAGAAAAAATACAAGTTATTGCACAAAATAAAGAAAAACATATTACATTTTCCAAACACATTCTTGTTGATAAATCTAATGATGAAAAACCGAAAAATATTTACATTAAATTGAGGTTTGTGGATTCATTTCGCTTTTTACCCGCTTCATTAGATAAATTAAGTCAAACATTGGAACCACATCAATGCCTCGAAGTGAAAAAATATTACAGTGATGAGAAACAATTCAATTTAATAAGACGAAAAGGTGTTTTCCCATATTCATACGTTGAATCCATGGATAAATTGAATGACATTGAATTACCATCACTTGAACAGTTTTTTAATATTTTGAGTGGTGAATCAATTTCTCAGGAGGATTATAATCGTGCTTGTGATGTGTGGCAAACCTTTAATTGTCAAACTCTTGGTGAATATTCAGACATTTACTTGGTATCGGACGTGCTGCTTCTTGCTGACATTTTTGAAAATTTCAGACAAATATGCATGCAAACATATAAATTAGATCCTGCACAATATTTAACGGCTCCGTCATTAAGTTGGGATGCTATGTTACGAAAAACTGGTATTCAACTTGAACTTTTAACTGATATAGATATGCTACATTTTTTTAGGAAGGGAATACGTGGTGGTGTCAGTCAGTGTAGTAATAGAAAGGCTGTGGCAAACAACCCATTTATTTTAAATTATAATCCATTAGAACCAACATCATATATATTATATTTAGACGCCACAAACCTTTACGGTTGTGCGATGAGTCAATGTATGCCCACAGGAAATTTTAGATGGTTAAATGATTGTGAAATTGAAAACTTTGATTGTACTAATCTTGGTGATGATTCACCAAAGGGTTATGTACTTGAAGTAGATTTGGAATACCCACAACATTTACATGATAAACATAATGATTTGCCTTTCTGCCCTGAAAATATTATACCTCCAGACTCTAAAAATTCAAAATTACTATTAAATTTACATGATAAACATAAATATATAATCCATTACAGAAATTTAAAACAATGCATTGAACATGGGTTAATACTTAAAAAAATACATAGAGTCATTGAATTTTCACAATCTGCTTGGTTAAAAACTTATATAGATTTGAATACTAAACTTAGAAATTGTTCAAAAAATGCATTCGAGCGAGATCTTTTTAAATTTTTTAATAATGCAATATTTGGCAAAACTATGGAAAATGTAGACAATAGAACTGATGTGAGGCTAGTATCGCATTGGGCAAATAGTATAGGCAGTGTTGGTGCTGAAGGATTAATTGCAAAACCAAATTTCAAATCCTGTACAGTGTTTTCGGAAAATTTAGTAGCAGTGCAAATGTCTTTGTTAAAAATACTATACGATAAGCCGCTCTATGTAGGTTTTACCATTTTAGATATATCTAAAACTATAGTTTATGATTTTTTTTATAATTTCATAAAAAAGAAATATTATGACAAAGCTTCTCTATGCTACACCGATACAGACTCTTTAATTCTAGAGATTTACACTGATAACGTTTACGATGACATTAAGAAATATATAGATTTATTCGACACATCAAATTTTCCTATTCCAAATATACACAACATTCCAAAAACGGAATCAGTTGTAGGCAAAATGAAAGACGAATATGCAGGTGTACCAATAGATAGCTTCTTTGGCACTGGAGCAAAAGCTTACTGTGTTCAAGCAAATGGTGACGTCACAAAGAAAGCTAAAGGAGTCTCAAAAAGTATTGTAAAAAATCAATTACATTTGATCGATTATAAACAAATTGTTGAGGATGGTGGATTGATATTTCGAAAAATGTATGTATTCTCATCACATCTGCATACTCTATATACCGAACTAAAAAATAAGGTTGCACTCTCAGCACACGACGACAAACGATATGTTGTACCCGGGAGTACAAAAACTTTGGCGTGGGGGCATTACTCTATCAGTAATTTACACAATAACGCTTACCATAATACCGCTGAAGATAACCTCACAATTCTTTTAAGGCTAGCCGATGAAATTATTGAACAGGAAAATTTAGCAATGGACTTTGATTTATTGTAAATAATATGAATAACATCACTAACTTTGTCTAATAAAACACTATTATAAAAATTTTGTGTTTTTTTATCGTTTAATCATCCCATCTTATTACAGTTAAATCATATATGAATTGAAAGTGGATGTGTGTGTACAATATAATGAAACAACATTAATACTCTGATTATGTTTTTTATTAGATTTTGTGTATACATTCATAAGCTATTAGGTACAGTGTTTTGGGCTGAGTGATAATCGGTTGCAGGAGACGATCTTTATATTTTTCTTGTCGAAAAGGAGTTCCAAATTTCACAGGACCAAAATTACAGTCAACAAATAAAGCACTTTTTAAATGTAGGGCTTTCCTAACCAAGACACAATCAAAACACCACAGCAATTGGAATATTTCATGGCTCAGATGTATCCCTGGTATTACATTTATAAATTCTATAATTTGTATATTATATTTTCGATGGTTGAATACATTAAAAACATTGCGGTAGCTTGAGGATGGATGCCAATCAGCTTTGTCACATTTCTCACTAAATTCGTTGTTGAAATAAAATATGTCCATACCCCCACTGGTGTTAGTTAATTTTAATAGCAAACATATAAAACTGCCAGCTATTACCCAACGTTGACCTGGTAAATTTCTCAAAACTTCATATTCTTCAGGGAAGCGTTCTTTAATTATTTGCACCAATTTATAATTCCACGTGCAATAATTTACTGCAGGACTCCTGAACATATTACATACACACACTGTACTCATTTCAGATATTAAATTTAATTTGGGTTATATAAATTTTATTAAGCAACTGCCATTCACAAGCTTAGGTTTCCTTTTATAGTTGTATATTTTCTTTAGCTGGGTTAAGTGGAGGAATAGTTTTGCTGAACTTGCAATAACATTTATGTCTAGACTGTAAAGTGTCAACTATGCAAATGCTGATTTGGTAATTAAAAATAGAACTGCTGACTGTGTGGATAGATAATACAATAATAACATTATTCTGATTGTAAAGTGTTAACTATGCAAATGCTGATTTGCTAATTGAAAATAGAACTGCTGTCTGTGCAGCTGGGTAGGTAAATCAAGTGATAAAATTGTTTTCTTTGTATAGACATTTAAGAAATAGGTGGGGTATATGGTTAGGTGGGAGTTTCATTATAAAACTGGAGCATTAATTTAACACTTTAGTCACTATCAATTTAATTCGGGGGGGAAATAAACAGTAAATTTCAAAATGTTGATGGCGTATGTGAAAGAAATCGAAATTGTTGATTTACAAAGTGGTGTGAATCATTTAAGACAATTATTTTCAAATTTGAGATTCGATGCGGAACATGAAGCGGTTTATGGAATGGGTAGATTTTATACAGAGGAAGAGTGTAACGAGGTAGCCAAGAAGTACGATGAAGGTCTTCAAAAATGTGACAAGTTTCTGGATGAAGAGATCTGTCAGCACTGCTTTGTACAATCTTTGATAGATTTGAATCTGTGTGTGTATTTGGATCGGATAAAACAATTTTTAAAACCGGATCTTGCCAGCAAGGTGATTGCTTATAATGGGGACTCTGACAGTGACAGTGGTGAAGATGTGTAGCTAAATTGAGTATATGCAACGATAAAATTATATATTTAGGTGGGAATTTCATTATAAAACACGGACACTTTAGTGACTATCAATTTAGTTCGGGAAGAAATAAACAGTAAATTTCAAGATGTTGGCGTATTTGGAAGAAGAAATCAAAATTGTTGATTTAGAAAGTGGTGTGATTTATTTAAGACATATATTTTCAAATATGAAATACAAAATAGTTTATGGAATGGTAATGTACGAAGAGGATGCGTGTAACGATCTAGCCTTGAGATTTGATGAAGCATATAGAAAATGTTGCAACTTTCTGGAGAGGGCGATCTGTCAGCACTGCTTTGTGCAATCTTTGATAGATTTGAATCTATGCACATATTTGGATCGGATAAAACAATTTTTGGAGCCGGATCTTGCCAGCAAGGTAATAGCTTGTAATGGGGATTCTGACTGATAGTAGTGAAGATGTGTAGCTAAATTGGAATTGTATTTGTTAGTAGTTGTATTGTTATAAAATTTTTTAAATAAAAACAACAGAAATTCATTTATAGTTTTTTTATTGTTTTACTCATGACATTATAAAATTTTCATACAAATAATATACATTAGAAAGTGCACACATAAAATTAGTATTTAAATGATAAAAACATTTTGCACTAGATTTTCGTAAAGGTGGCTGCTCCTCAAATTCAATAACGGGTTGTGAAGTGAACTGTCTAATGTAGTTCGCCTTTTCTCCTCCTTTTATGTAAACACAATCATCAGATGTGACCAAATTATCAATAATCTTTCCAAACATGTGTAGTGGTGTAAAGCCATCAGACCACTTAATGCAGTGATAATTTCCTGTTAACCAGCACACTTGTTTTTGTAAGTCTGGTGAAAGCATCTTAAATGGGTAGGGTGGTTTAAATATATAGTGACACGTTTTCATTCCATCATATCCTGCCAGTTCTTTAACAATAAACTTATTGTTTTCGATTCGAAATCCTTGAACATCGATAATAATTTTCATATCTTTAAACGTTGTAGTTCTCTTAGCATCTTCTCTTTTATACAGTATAATTCAATCGCTCTTCTTAAGTCACGTAATTTTTTTCTGTGTTCTTTTAACTTTTGAATATAGTCTGATCTCATATTCATACTAATAATTTACATTATAATTTTTTTATATATAGGTAAAAATATGTCATGCGCATTTTACTGCTGACGAACGATTTTTGTTAGAGGATTATAGGTGAAATGCTTCTCGTGCAGAATGAGACAATATGCATTAGTATCCGTGGTAGTAGGGGTGCCAGTCTCAAACTCTATTCTCATAACCACCGATCCTGTTTGTAAAGCTTCTTTTTGACGAGAACAATCAATATGAGCTATTGGTGCAAAATCTTTGAATTCAGTGGGATTGAAAATGGGTTGATTTATTTGGTGGGGGTAATAGGATTCTTGAAAATCGGCAAACATTTGATAGAGAGTTGCAAATTTGTTATTCTTGAAGTCTAGATATAAATCATTGTATGGATATCTTTCAGAATTCAAGAAAACTCTAATGCTTCTAAGATCACAATCATCAAATTTACTCATATCAGCCCTAATATTTCCTTTCTTATTTTTTTGAAATGCTATTATTACATGCCTAGGAGTTTCAACTTTAGTAGATGTCTTGACAGGCCACGTATGTCTGCTTGAGGCCGGTAGAGATGGATATTCAATCAGTTCCCTACTTCTAAATGTTATAGGAAGATCCACATTCCTACTTATAATTTTATTTAATCGAAGCTGCTCTGAAATACCCACGGTAACATGTGGAACTCTCCAAAATAATTTAGAAATCGTGATTTTCGGCTTTTCATCTATAGCAACACCATCTTTATCTACTTCATCCTTAGTATTTGTAATGCAGTCAAAATCATTACTATTACGTACCAGTACTAATTCTTGTCGCATGTTAATGATTATTTTTTGAAAATCTTCAAAGAAACCAACCAGGAATTTTAATGGAATACAGACGTTGAAATTTCCACTTGTATCTATCAAAATTTTAGGTTTTTTACCTTTTTTCTGTTTTGGGAACCATCCAGCATTTTCCATACAAACACTTTCATTTTGATTCAGTGATAGATAATTAAATAGAGTTGAAACTAAGCCAACATTTCTCACGGAATCTATTACTATTCCATTTAACTCATATCTAATTTCTCGAAATAAAAACGCAACACCATTATTGATAAACTCTAAGTTGGTAGGTGAAGTTCCATCCTCATTTGTTAATTTTCCTTCGATGTATAAATAGCTATAACATGGTGCTGTATAGGTATCTAAATCCTGAATGATAATTCTCGTTTCATCATTATAATCTAGAGTTCCAGATATATTGGGTTGATATGAATGATACTGATATTCTACTACGGAGTTGTCAATTATGGGTTGCTCGGTTATATTAAGTAATTCCATTATACTAATACTTCGAATCCAAGTGATTTTAAGAACCGTCGATTTGCTGATGTTATTCTGTTGAGAGTGTTTTTAGAACTGTTGACTTTTTTCCTACGTATCCTTTTATAGTGTGGTTTTTGTGTATGAATGGGAGACCTTGAATTAAATATCAACACCATTTTATTATCGAATTGATTTTCTAAGATGTAGTCTAACAGTTATCGTTTCTTTTTGAAAATTGACAAGATGTCCTTCTTGATCAATCACTTTAACTGTGATGTTGTTGATGGTTTTAACGCTCACTGGGAAGTAAATAATATTTAGAGGTGATTCTACTATTTTATACCCAATTGGAACTGTTGGATAGAACTGATGAATGATGTGAACAGGTTTTCCATTAAAAAAAGAACCAACAGCAATGTTACAGTCAATGCAGATAGCATTCACTTTGGAAACCTTTACTGGATCATCGGAAATATTAGTATCATTAGCGTTTAACTCTCTTTTCTTGAAGCCTAATACTGGACCTATCGAATCCTCCACGTTAAAATTAATTATCCTGTTTGTTCTTATAATAATTTTGGATGTGTTAATATCTATATCAATCCTAAGAACTGCTTCATCATCTTCTTGAACTATTTTATTTGTCATGATTTTTAAAATATCATCAATTTCATAACACCCTACAGGTATTTGAACTATATGTTCATTATTTCTTCCCCACGCAAATTTATTATTGTTGTTGTCAATATTTGGGATAATATTATAAGTATCAAAATTAGTTAATCCAATTTCATAATCTGCCTCATCATCTAAATATATCGGTGGATTGAAATTGTAATTTAATACAGAAGATTCTCCACTGAGAGCGAATGTAAAAGACATAGTGATACTTTGAACGTTTATTAGAAAATGAATAAGAAAAACTTATTTACATTGATTATATAAAAATAATAGACATAAATGTCCACAGACATATGAATCATAATTTTGTACAGAATCATAATTATATTTTATTTCATTCAGGCTACCATCACTTAAAAAATATTTTCTCAACTCATCTGGGGGTCTTAAATTTCCATAACTGTCGAAATAAACTATTTCCTTATTTTTCTTTATATATGCAATCCAGTGAGTTCCATCTCCATCATTGATATCCAGATTTACTATACCAGATTCTTTTTTCCTAATTTTTTTGGGGAGTGTATCTCTCATGAAAATACCTCGAAAATTTGGAATTTTTAGAATTTTCGAGTATTTCATTAAATCTATGTTAGTAAGTGGACGGTGAGGTAGCCTAATTAGTTTTTTTTGCTGTTATACGTCTTAAGATATAATCCAGAACCTTTCTTATGAGGGCCTAAATATAAACCCTTCCCCTTAGCGGCCTGTTCCATCGCCAAATTATGCCTCAATTGTTCAGCTATCACCTTACCATTTGACTTGGAATCGTTAACTGCTTTCACAATACCGGCTACACCCCCTCCAACAGCTCCTAATGCTCCCAAAAGAGGTAACAGAAGTGGAAGAACCCCCCCTCTTTTTGGAGTGTTGAGAATTCTTTTCCCTCGCTTCTTTGATTTTAATGTTTTTTTTACAGCAACCTTTACATTTATTTGTCCACCTCTCTTCCTCTTCTTCGTTGAATCACGATTTTTTCGTCGCTTAAGACCCATTCCCAATTTACTCTTTAATTTGAAAAAATGGAGGGGGTTATGGAATAGTGGAGGGGGTGGGGTGTGGCTTATGACAAATGGAGGGGGGTTCTGGAAGAGTGGAGGGGATGGGGCGTGGCTTATGAAAAATGGAGGGGGGTTCTGGAAGAGTGGAGGGGATGGGGCGTGGCTTATGAAAAATGGAGGAGGGTTCTGAGAAATTGGTGGGGGGATTGTGAGAAAAGTAGAGGGGGGATCGAAAAGTGGTGGGGAGATTGGGCGGGGCTTGGGGGAAAATGGAGGGGGGATCGAAAAGTGGTGGGGAGATTGGGCGGGGTCTGGGGAAAAATGGAGGGGGGTTCTGGAAGAGTGGAGGGGATGGGGCGTGGCTTATGAAAAATGGAGGGGGGTTCTGAGAAATTGGTGGGGGGTTCTGGAAAAGTGGAGGGGGGTACTAAAAAGTGGTGGGGGGTGTCACAGATCTGTCATTTCTTTACTACTGTTGTCATCGATTGACGCTTCTGCCACAGACCATTTAAAAAGTTTACCTAATGTTAAATCCTCTTTTTTCCTTGAACCGGTAACCTCTATTGAGGTTAGGGAAGCAGTTAATATCTTAAAAAGATCTAGTTCCACTGATGTATATAAATAATGTAATTCTTAAATAAACCATTGATATACCCACTTACTCCTCTTATTATTGCCTGTATTACTGAGGGACACTTTCCTGACGTATTAAAAGTTTTAGCTCTTTTTAAGGAAACGTTAATCTTATGAACAACTACCTCTATCATCCCAATTTTTGGGAAAATCATTTAAATTATTTCCAAAAAAATACATGCAAATTACTTAGAGAGTAATAAATGTTTAAATTGTCGTCAATTTGGTTTTAGAAATAAATGCTCCACCACTGTGGTAGTTTTTAAATTAGTGTGCGAGGGCCTTGGGGAAGGCAAGCGTGTAGCTGTTAGCTTGTACCGTCTCTCTAGGACTTTTGACTGTGTCTCACATGAAATACTTCTGGAAAAAGTGTGTTTTTATGGTATTCGAGGTTTTCCACTGAATATTTTCTATTCCTATCTTCGCAACAGACATCAGTATGTCTCTACAGATAATATAAACTCAGAACTTCATCCAGTTAAACATGGGATGCCTCAAGGCTCTGTATTAGGGGCTCCTACTCTTTATCTTATATCAATAATTTTTCTTACTGTATGTCACCAACAAAATGCTTATGCTGACGATACATCTAATATTAATTTTAATTTGAACATTCTAGACCTAAGTGGGGATAACTTTAGTTCTATCAAACAAACAAATGTTTGTTTTCAAATAATCTTAACTTAAATGAAGAAAAAACTCAACAAATTGTTTTTTCAACAAATAATTCCCTAATTAATGGTAATCGGGTTAATAATCTTAGCGTTGTTTTAGACGACACTCTTAGCTGATTCAATGAGTGAGGCAATTGTCACACAAATTATCAAGTTGGCTAAAAAATCAACTATGCTCTAAAACCTTAAGAACGTGCTATTTTTTATGATATCATGCTGATATTATTTATGCTGTTCACCTATGGAGTGGATCATCTCGTGTAGTTGTAATCTTTCGTTTGCAGAAGAAAGCAGTCAGGTTAATTGTTAATGCAGGTTGGAGTGATCACTGTTTACTAATATTTAACAGTTTTGGTATAATGCCGGTTCCTTCCCTTCACATTTATGTTACCATACTTAAAATTCAGAAGAACGTTTTGTATTCTCAGGTTCAGTGGCGGACTGGGCCGGCGGGACACCGGGCATACGTCGGTGGGCTGCCAGTATTCAGGTCCATGCCGTCCATGTGTGCCTATGTGCGGTTTACACAGACACTAGGGCAGCAGGGCATCAGGGCATCAGGGGCGCTGCGAATCCATTTTGAGCCACTCGCTCATCAAAAAATTTTTCCCATCTTGCACCTCCCGCTCGTCAAAAAATGTTTCTCCATTCCCCTCTCTCGCTCATTAATTTTCATGTTCGAGAAAACATTTTTTTTTCTATCTTGCGCGCTCGTCAAAAATGATTTTACGTCTCCGCTCATCACTTTTCATAAAGAGGCGCTGCATAGAGATAGACTTTTAGATGTGGGCCGCTGATGAAAAAGCCAATCCCGGACCGCTTCACCCATGCCAATCCGCCTCTGTTCAGGTTTTCATCGTATGGCACTAGGTCTGCTAGTCAACTCAGGTACCCTCGTCTTAGAATAAAAAAATGACAGAAAAACTCTCTAATACACTGACATTCTTCTTAATTTTAATAGTTTTAAGAAAACAATAAAAAAATACATTTTACAATATTGTTTCTATTCAACTGATGAATTTTTAAACACACAAATTTGTTAATACCATTTTAGTTTGCATCCTGCTTATTTGGTATGGTCTGACCATTTCGTATGAACTTGCCTCTCCTTTCAAATAAAAATATTTATATATCTGTTTATAATTTTTAGTAACATTTTCCTGGCATCGGTGATACTGATTTTAACAAAATCCATGAAAAATGATAAAATAAATATGTTTGCCAACTACCATAGAATCTGGAAAATACGTTAAAATTTTTCATCTGACCGACATGCCGTATGCCGCACAGATTTTGACCAGTTTCCCTCATTTAAAAGTAGGTTGGCTATGGTGACATTGATGTTTTTTTATTTCACTTTACGCGCTAGTGGGTAAAGTAATAGTAATAGTATATTACGTAATTGCTTTACAACTCGAATTATGTACTATACTTTACCTACGATCATATTTATTTATTTATTTAGTAAAATCTGGAGTTAGTTTACTAGTCAACAATATTATTCAACAAATATTATGCCAGTTTTGACAGCGAGCGAAAATTACGTAGGCGCACTTGTTTTTTTAAACCCCGCGTTAGCGATATAAGCCACCTATAATTGCGAGTCCCGTGCGTTTTGTTTACCGTGCGATTTGTTTACAGTGCGTTTTGTTTACAATATGTAAAGTTCTACTTACATAGATGGCAGGTAGTGTGTTTTTTACTATTTACAGTAGTGGCCGTAGGTAAAGCACTTTACGTACTAGAGCATAAAGCAATTGTTTATACTTTAATGTAAAAGTTGGTAACGATTTCCATACTAGAAAAAAAATATTGTATGCATTTCGTGCGTAAAGTGCCCCTTTTCACTTACGCAATTATCGCCTATGGCTCATTTTTATTTATGAAAAAAATATCACTTTACGCACTTGTTGCATAAATAACTATTTGAGGTTGCAATTTGATTTTGAATTGCAAAATTGGAAAAACTTTTTTATCTTTTCCACGAAAAATGTTCTTTTTAATTTTTTTTTTGTTCCCACTCCTCTATATCTATCATTTGTTGTAAAAACGGGATATTTTAGTAGTACAATACTCGCTTTCCAACGCGCTGTATGCAACAAAATATTTGTTATGACACGACTGAAAGATAAATAAATATTTTTGGAGTTGTGATTTTTGTATAATTTACAGCTAAAAAGTGTGGATGGAGGTAATTTTTAACCTCCCCAAAAAATTGTCCAAGGTCACTAAAATTGGTCCAACAAAGTGGTTTTGAAAAATGTCTCTGTGTGTGTACGTGCTAGCACGATAGCGGCGAAACTACTAAACGGATTTGGATGAAAATTTGCACGAGGGTTTCTTTAGTGCTCCAAAAGATCTGAACAGGTTTTGGTTGAGATCAGATTACGTTTAGTGCCGTTTTGGCACAACAAGTTGTTTATTGCATATTAACTTATGTATCACACAGGCATTTTTTTCGAATTGATTTCCGTGAAAAAATTTAAAAGAGAAAATAACAGTCTATAAATAGAGGCACGCTTCTTGTATATCATATATTTTACAACCTAAAGCAACTCTCTATAGATTAGTGTGCTGAAGCGTGAGTCTATGTTTGTAGAATTTTGTTCTTTTGCCTTTTCTGTTGTTCTTGTTCCCTTTTTGTCTTTCTAAATTCCCTCTAGGCCGAAAACTTAGCTAAATCCTAATTTTTTAAACCACAATTTTATTTCTACCCTACCTTCCTTGTCGGCGATCAGGCCACAAGGTCATCAAATGCGTCCGCCTACGATTTTAGTGCTCTCAATGTCGTGTTTATTTTTAAATTATTTTTAGGTCCATATGGACACATTTTTACCTTATCCTAGTTTTTAAGTTTGCCTACAGCAGACAGGACCTACTAGCCCACATCTCTATTTTTCTCAAAACCAAACCGGACCTACCCCATCCAGCCTCACATCCACCTCGGCGGTGTTTGCCGTGGTTGTCTGGCTGGCTCCGGGTTAGGATCAGAGGAGGCGTATATATGTACTAAAAATATTGAATAAAATATTGTTGAGTTGAGTTGAGTTGAGTTGAGTTGAGTTGAGTTGAGTTGAGTTGAGTGAGACTATACTTGAGGTTTGCAGGTTCAAATTTTATCGATCACAAGATTTTTTTTTAATGAAAAAATTATTTCAACTTAATAAATATAATTAAACGAAATCGTTAATATTTTGTGCTTTTTTCGGCATCAAAGATCCACCGGGTGGGGAGGTTCCAGCCGCTTGCAGTAGCTGCCGATTTTTTATTTCATCAATTCATTAGCAATAGCTAATGAATTGAGGAAATTTTTTTATCAGGAGCATTTTTTTATAAAATGCATAGAAAGTGATAAAAAGGCTTTGCTCTTGGGCGTAAAATATATAAGGCAGATTATTAAAACATCGTTGTGTTAGTTAGTTTTACATTTTACATTTCCTTGCAAAAAAAACCTTTTCATTAACATTTAATTTGCATTTATATAAAATTATTGTGCGAGTATTTAAGGTATAATTTTTAGGTCAGAAGTAATTTCTCTTGGGAACACACCTAATATATTATACGGTTTTATAAATAAATTTATTAACAAAACTTCATTACTTATTAATGTCAAAATATTCGTCAAATACTTGGTGGTCCAAAGTTCTTATGTTATATTTCCGCCATATAAAAGAAACAGAAGCTAAATAAAATTGTAATAAAATATAGAATTCCTATGCAGATAGAAAAAATTTCGATTAGAGATAATTTAAAAAGGTAACGCGTAATCGTTTCTTTATTGAGCAAAGTTAACAATACGATTTTAGCAAAAAATCAAAATGTAGACAAAAATATTAATCACTAGATAAAAAGTAAAAATACGTGAGTCAATAATAGTAATTTTACAAGAAATGCACAAAGCGATACTTCTTTTCACGAATGGGAAGTTTAACGTACGAGCCGTAGGTGAGTGCGGCAATTCCATGAGTGAAAAAATAGTATATTAACTCAAGTGTAGTAATGTGACACTTTGTGCTCTTAATACACAAATAGCTATTATATTGAATGATCCTTTAACAAACCTAGGTTTATTACGTTCTGCCATACCTTTATCATATATATTCTTTTTTGTTTTCATCAATAAAGTAGGATACATTCATATATGATATTTTTGCCTAGTATTGTAACTATGAATGCCCCTCTTAAATTGAATATTTTTAGATAAATACGTTGGTGGCAAATTATTTAGTAACTTATAAATAATGTTCTAAATTTAATATCATTTTTAATTAAAGCCAGTTGAGTGTTAATTGCATTAATATTATATTTACATAACTGATACATTTTAATACTAATCTCATGCAATGGTTTTGTAACTGCAGTTCGTATAAATCAGTGTCATTACACATATATAAAATTGAAGAGCAATAATCAAAATGTGGTTTAATAATTGAATCATATATGAGCTTTCTAGCATACAGTGACAAATTTTTAGTTACTCGATAAGCAAAACCAATTTTTTTCATTTTTTTGCCAATATATTCGATATGCTTTGAAAATGTTAATTGTTGATCAATAAGTACACCTAAATATTTTATCTACAATCGACATATAAAGTAGACTTTTTTGCTCACATTTTGAAAGCGCAAAGTTGACGTTTGCCGAGGATCTGTGAATAATGTCACTTTGCCGCATGCCTTCCATTACAACGAGCGGCAAAGTACTTTGACGCACGCTTCAGTGCATCTGCACTTAAACAAGCTTGGTCACAAAATTGACAATGTATGTTTATGAAATAATAATGCTCCAGAACTGTTGTTAATATAATGAGAGTTGATGTAAGAGTTAATTACCTAATTTGTTTATACGAATAATACGAACTTTATAATAATTAATAAAACCTTAATAAAGTGACAGCGATTGTGTTTTGTTCGTATGTTTATTTTCATCACATATGCAAGACATACTCATAATATATTGATGTATCGCCATTTCCAGTAAATATTCAGCCTACTTATTGGTTTTATTTTGATATTTTCAAATGATTGTAGATAAAATCATGTATGTAATTCGAACGCAAAGTGTCTCAAGTGTTTAATGTGGTCCACAGACTGCGGGAGATTAGGTTAAGGTAGAGCAGAATTAAAGGAAATAGCCAACCCAAGGTGTGGGTTGTAAAGTCAAGTAGGAAAAGATCCCTACTTTTTGACAGAGAACAGATTCGGCAAAATTTCCAAGTTAGATGTAGCTTGTTTCCTAGCGCCGGTGATAGGCCTTGATAGAAGAAATGGGCCGACGTTAAATAAATAAATAAAAATGTCATTCTGTTAGTCATCGAAATCTGAATAAGTTTCAAAATTTCTGCCTGCCTACCCGCTTGTCCATCTGTTATGCTTCTTTTAAGAATGATAACCTGAGAAGGAAACGTCATTAACGTAACCAGCTGTTTGGGGGAGGTGGCACTCGATTACCGGGCAGTTTAAATTTTTAATCTATAGAAGGACAGCTCCATAATGGCGCTCCCTTGGCCCCCTCTAGCTACACTCTGGGAAAAGTTCTATCGGATTGAAATCTGGACCACAAGTTAGTGTTAGCTTTATTAGTGTTAGCTAGAGGTAGAACCAAATGAAAATGAAACAAATCTATGAGTAAATATAAAAGTTATTACATATTCTAATGAAAGAGAACGTATATGAAAACGGTAGCGATAGGATAAGGTTATGTAAAAACAAAAACGGTGCTCACCCATACTTATTTTCGAAAAACTGCGAGAAGTATTCAATAGAATTTGCAACAATTAAATAAACACGTATATGAATCAGGTAAGAATATGATGTTCACAACTAGATTTACTTCTCCCACTGACGATAGACTAGTAATTACATCTACGCAGTACAGTGGAGGTATAGTAACGGTAAAAAAGAAATTAAATTTTCTTTTGGTCAAATAGGCTTAGAATTTCATGAAACGTTGGAATTTTCAGTTTGAACAAAAAAAATTCTGCCTGTCTGTCTGTCTGTCTCTACGCCTGTAACTTTTCTTGTGTGCACGATTATTCTGGAACGGTTTACGATATTGACTTGAGCTACATCTATGTATTATAACGAGATCTGGAATTAGATTTTATTTTGATATTATTCCATTAAAGCGTTAGGGGGAAAATGAGGGTAAATAGGCAAAGAAAGCAAATTAGAGGCCATAAAATTGAGAATGGGACTTTTTTGACATCAACCACCCCCGCTACCAGCGCAATTACCACCCCCAGCCCATTAATAAAGGGGTTAAAAATAAAATTTTGTACAAGAAATAAACGCCTCAAAAAATTTTTTCGCACCAGCCCAATATTATCCCTATCTCCACTAGGAGATCTGGATGTAGAAGTAGTGACTCCTCAGTCAGTGCTTTTACATCTAGGTTTTTACTTCCATATCCATGTAGTAAAGCGGAAGTATGGTAATGGATCTCTTTTGTTCAAGTTTTATGGGTTTTTGGGGTAGACGATTTTAAATATGATATTATCAATGTACTCTGAACAATTATTTCCACACGGTGGAGTGCAACATTTTTTTCACTGTAAGAGACTTTGATAGGAAATGTAGATGTGGGAGTAGTGATTCCTTAGGCAACGATTTTTTACAGTAGAAAATGCCAAAGTATTTTATTCAACGTTATATTTGTATTTTAAAGAAACCATATAATTTGTATTATTCATGGAATATCTTTTGTAAAAAAAGATAGATAACCTTTATCTACACATAATTTTGTCTAAAAATAGTGACATAGTTTGATCTAAATTAGGGAGGATATAATATATCCTTTCTGAAGAAAGGTAACCATAAAAAGAATAACATTATATTTTAAATTTTTTTGTGCCCTCCGATATAAGGAAAAATGAGCTTAACAATACCCATTTTTCCATCAAAAGAACATAATAACTTTATCAGAACGCATTATTTCTCTACTTACACAAAGAGATAGCTATCTCTATTAGAGAACTATAAATATATTTTTGGTATTGTTATTGTAATCATTATAGTTTATACATTATTATAACACAAAAATTATTCACAATGCGCAAGCGGATCTTGCGCAAACCGCATTTCAGCAGTTTTAGGCACCCAGTTCGAAACCTGAAACTTCAGGACGTTTCAGTATCGCGCGAAATCTACGAATGCTCCGTGCATAGTGTCAGTTGTTTCGCAAACACTACGTAATCGTACGTCGATATCAATATCAAAGGAAAATTAAATTAAATAAAAACTGAATGATTTTCATTAGAATCGTCCAAGGAATTTTATAAAAACCACTCCGTTAGAATGTGTGTCATATCTTAATTAACTCACCAATTTGTGTGCGTGTGATTAACAGTGTAAGTTTTTATATCGGAAATGATAATCAAAATTTTTAAAAGGGACAATGATTAATGAAACTAATTTAACACTGCACGGGCGTAATGTGACTTTTCAGAATTTAATGAAGTGGAAAATTATGTGTAGCATATTAAATAAATGGTGTGTTATTGTGTTGATGTTAAATCTCATGTAACAAAATGCAACGTTATGGTATTTTGTGGACGTAGCAAGTACTGTAGTGGAAAGGATCCCTTTTATATATATTAATTATAAGGTGAGTAATTACCTATTTCAAATACGGACTAAATGCATTTATATAACGAACGGAATTAAACGTAAATATGTAACGTACAATTTAATTAATTTACAATGGTACATAAATATATACCGGTTTGTCGAACTATATTTATTGTGATACAAAAAATATAAAGAAATAATTTATTTATTTTGTATTCAGATAAAAACCAGTATTTCGTTCTATATATAAAAAGCGGGTATCTATATTTTTATAATTGAAATTCATAGTATATTTAACATTAAACACATCATTACAATGAGATAAGAAAAATTATAATAATTAATTTTAAATAATACTTTAAAAAATGTAGTGGAGTCAAACTAAGCATAAAAAAATGTGAATAGAGAATTGTCTTGTTACAGCAATTTTATTGTTTACTACTTGCTTTAGCTGTGGCAACTAGTGCAATGAGAAGTTTTGAATTAAATTTGTCTGTTGCTTCATATAAAATTTAAACAACAATTTATGTTTTTACGATTTTCCGCACCATCTACAGTAGGGGTAAACGTAATACAAAAAAAAAATACTAAATTGTTCGCAATAAAATCTCGAATAAAACTATTTGGTAATTTTTTCAATTGTAAAAAAATAAAAACCATTAAAATTACCGTTTTTGGACAACTTAAGAATATAAATAGCTTTTTTTGTGATGTGGACCTAAGGACCTAAGATGATAAGTAAAATATTAGAAAATTTTAATTTTACAACATAATTTATTTAAATTGTGTAGTGTGTCCCATATTAACACACTTACTTTAAATTGTAATAAAACATATTATTTATCATTTACATCCTACGCCAATAATTTGCCAAATATAGGACCACTAAATATTGATCATGACACCAGTATACCTGAAGCTACCTCAATTAAATACCTAGGCATTATATTTGACAGACATTTAAGATGGGACCTACAAATCAAAAATATAATTAAAAAAATTAGAGGTTTTCTTCCAAGGTTTAAATGCCTCAAAGACATCTTAGAAATAAAACATCTGAAAATACTCTACTATGCGCTAGTTCGGTGACAGCTCTCATATGGCATCTTGGGTTGGGGAGGAGTAAGTAATCACTACCTAGAGAACCTAAATGTGCTGCAAAAGTGGATAATCAAAATAATATTTGGTAAAAATCTTCGCTACTCTAGTGACACTTTTGCGGAAACTAACATATTGGACATAAGGCAACTATTCTGTTTAAATATTATAGTAAATACATTCAAAAATTAAACCAACATAATACCAATAACACATAATTATGAAACAAGACACAAACAGAATAGCTGCCACAAGCCAAGAAGTGAAAAAACCGTAGGACGGAAAACTTATTTATACCTCAGTCCTAGACTATTCGACCTTATTCCATTGAATAATAAACATATAAAGAGTTTAAATTTGTTCAAGATAAAATTAAAACAGTGGATAACACACACACCCCGGCATGTTTTTCATGATATCGTGAATCAAAAAATTCTTATATAAGTTCTACTTCTCATGGAACTTAAGCATTTTTATGATTTAATCACCTGACTTGACACCTTACTGTTGACATATTTAACTGATTTTAGACAAAATGATTTTATCCATCTATATTGATCCATAGTTCACTTAGAAGTATATCTTTAGATTATGTATTGTTATATACTCAAACTATGTATTATTATATATTCAAACTATTATTACATCAAATTAATATTCAAACAATTTTTCAAATTATCATTATACAAATTGTTCTCCCCCCCCTTTTACCCCCTTTAATCACGCAAAAGTAGATGTATATATCTACTTCAGTGATATCTCTTTTGTATATTTACCGTATCTATTTATTTATGTACTGTCTATCTCTTTGTAATTACTTTCTTGGTAAATAAACATTATTATTATTATTATTATAATAATATTAATAATAACCGAAATATCAAGATATTTGAAGCATTCTAGACATCTAGAGATGCCCACTGAGAAAGATTTGGTTGTCCGAACTTTCCTGAATGAACAAGACATCTACACTACTACTAGCATGTTTGCCGTTGTAAGATATTTGTATTTACATCCTATGACTGATTTGATTTAGTTAACTTATGAGTTTTGATTTACTATGTTCACTTTTTTATTCGAACATTATATACCTAAGTATATCAATTACAAATATTTAAATTTTAATTACTTTATACACCCAATATGCATCAACGTAAAGAGAAAAAAATATGAATCCAACAATTTCAAAACCAATGATTCTTTTATTATTTTGTTGTGGTCAAGTATGTATAAAAGGAATGATAGCTTCCTAAATAAATTAACTAGTTAATTCAAACCCTTCTTTTTCTTGAACATAATTTTACTTAAAAAAGTTCTTGTGCAAATTGTTCAGATAAAAAGCTAATAAAACATACGGTTATTTTTGTCTCTTGTTATCTGTAACTTGCTAGAGAGGCCATGTATGAGAGTTTTGTTTTAAACTAATAGCACAGTCGTTGAAGGTATTTACCTTCAAAAATTTGCAAAATTAATATTTGTTTCTTAACGAGTTCGTGAAAGTGTATAGAATAATATTCTGAAAAGTTTACATTTCGCTCGGATGCAGAACATAAAAGAAAAAGTGAAAAATTTTTTCATCCATTTTTTTCAAAATTTGAAATTAAGTCAAGGTAGGAAAAAGTAAAAAATACAGATAGATAGATCACCTGTTTATGAACAAAACATGCTCTAACAAAATTGATCGCTAAAGTCACGGTATTCACGGAAAAAAATAGTCAAGTAACGTTATTGCTCGGAGCGAGATCCATGCGTGCGCACGCTTGAATACACATGACCGTGACACCAACGCACTGAATTACATGTCACTAAATCAGAATTTGTTCAATCCATATGAGTGTTGGTTCATTTAAAATATGGAAATTGTAGCTTTCCGATGTTTGTTTGCTTTAAACAATACAAGCAAAGGATGGATGGGAAAAATATACTTATATATTATCACACCCTAACTCAATCGTGGCAATAAACAATATAGAAAAAAAAAGCCCTTTAAAAAAATTCTTTCTTCATTGAGAACTATTAAAAAGTATGTACATTGTACACTTCATGATTATTAGGATTTATTAAGTTGTACAAACATGGATTCAAAAAAAGTACATCTCAAATCATTTTTATTTCCTTGCTTGATAATTTTATTGATAAATTTGATAAATTTTGATATATGTATATTGGAGGCTGTAACTTGCCGAGAACTTGACCCATTGGAAAAAATAAAATATCACTATTTCGAAAAAAATGTATACTTTTCGAATGTTCAAACAAATTCGTTTCCTTTTATGCATTTTTTTCGAGAATATGATCAATCCCATCATGATCAGGAATAGCGATTTTCACAATCTTATCCTTATAACTCTCTGTAGTTTTGTATATAAATTCTGGAACTTTTCCAATACATTAAAAAATGTATAAAGAATCCATTGGATATAGTTGAAATGTGAATAGGTGTACTTACCTATAATAGATCTGCTTCGATCCAGCGGCTATGTATAGTCTGTGTATGCGTTCATAATTATATATTTTCACGCGATACTGACTATTTATCCTCCTATTGACTAAGAAAAATGTTAAAAATGTGTAAACAGAAAGAAAAAAAGGTTTATTTTACTAGTTAGAACTGCTAAACATTTTTAGAGGTTCCCTAGTATGCATTTCACTCTGCGCTTGGCCGCGCACGGTGACAAAGTTACATCACTATTTTTTTTGCAGGATTACCGTGGTTTTAGCGATAAATTTTATTAGGATATTACTATAAAATTTCCTCTGTCATCTGGGCTATAAGACAATCCCTCAAAATGCGGATAATTCTTATGTGATTTTTTTTCCTAGGAGCTGTAGCAAAGGTAATACTTGAAGTAGCTTACTTAAAATAGTCAACCTATGTATGATTAAGTCTTCCTTTAATCCATTCTGATTATGTTTCAAAACGAAATCAGCGTGTTCGACTGTATGTCCAGTTGAAATGATACATGCTTCCAAGACAATTTAAAAAACGATTTTTACCTTATAATTTCGGTTTATTATTTAGTAACTTAAGAAAAACTATAACCAGTGGTTTTCAACTTACTAATTTTTCAAGAATTAAATGAAATTTTCTGAGCACGTGTTTGGGAATATTGAAACAAAGCTTTGTTTTTTAAAATTGTGACTTTATGGAATTTTCTTTTTTTATCTCTTACGTTGGGTAACTTGTTTGTTTTAGGTACTGAAATAAGATACTTGAGTATTAGTTGCTTAATTTAATTTGAGGGCCATTTTAATATATTTTGGATTTGTGTGCAATATCTTGATGAAATGAATACTTTTTGTCAGTGAAAAATAATATTGCCATATATCTTTTAAATTAAATAAAAGTAGGGCGGTGGATCTTCAGGTTGAATTTCACGGGAAATCGTAAGTATTTTGATTTATAAAGGTATAAGATACGAAAGCTTTCGTAGTCAGAAATAAAAAACATTTGAAATATTTAGGTGATTAAATGTTGGACTAGTGCTTTTCTTGGACATCAACAGCTGTTGCGGTTAATTTTTTATATACACACACACAATGTATGTAGAAATAGAAATTGGTCTAAGATGGTTATATTACACCGCGAATTAATTTTTCCCTACAAAACTCGTTGAGGCATATGAAAGTGCTACTCTTCCCCAACAAGATGCATTTTGAATTTTTTAGATATCTTAATTCATACGTTCTAAATTTAGAAATCTGACATAATTTTCTCTCTACCGCGAAAAATTTGAATTTATGGCGGAGTCGCCGGTGACACGCCCATAAAACGTCGTTATCATTATCTCCCATCTACGTCATCATACAAGGTCAATGATCTTATATAATTGTATTGTCACCAGAATTACATAAGTTTGTAAACTTTCAAATTGATACGACAATCTTTTTTGGTTGTAACGAAAACGCCAAACGGACGACGGCTTCTCCAAGAAGAAATAAAATATCTGAAAAATTCAAAATGCATTTTGATAGAGAAGAGTAGTACTTTCATATGCTGCAACGAGTTTTGTGTAGAAAACTTAATTCGCGGTGTAATATAATCTCGAATATAGCGAAAAATCGTGTTTTTTGCATTTTTAGGTTAGAATATCTCGAAAACCTAATGTGATGGAGCAATTCTGAAGTCGAATTTGGATTCAGTGAACCAAAAACCTTCAAAAAAGTATAGTCTGGTCTCAGGGTTTGAAAAATGTCGGCCTGTGTAATTATTTAACACCGTCGTAATTCAGCGCTCGGCGGGGCATTAGTCCGGAGAATAGCTGTTGGTTGCAGTCTGGTTTCTTATTCCTTATATATTTAACATATAGAGGAGTTCGACAAAATATTTCACTAGTAAATATTCTGCCCTCTAGAAGCATAACTACTAACTGTGCCCATGTCAGGGCTACTGCTGTTTCAATTGTAATGGATATCGGCCGCTAGATGGAGCCTGTCATTTTTGTTGCATGTCGTGATTTTATAAATCTCGTCATGTACAAAGAGTGAGCAAATGCCTCGTTACAGCCGTCTCAGACCTCACTGACGAGAGCCAATAGCTCGAAACTGCAGTCTGCAAGTGGTATGGGGTGGCTGGCACGAGAGCTCATTTGAACGGGAATAAGTCTTTCGGCTGGTGTCTATTACAATCGAAACTTAGCGTTTTGTGGCAATACATAGTTATTGTACTTAACGCGGCCAGGCTTGTAACTCGTAATTCAGCGCTCGGCGGGGCATTAGTCCGGAGAATAGCTGTTGGTTGCAGTCTGGTTCCTTATATATTTAAGGAAACATATAGAGGAGTTCGACAAAATATTTCACTAGTAAACCGTCGTGAGTTTTCGCGGACAATTTCTCTTACTCTCTGCATCTAATGTATAAATAATTGAAAATAAAACATAATTTTTTTCGTTTGACTCACTCTAAAGTCTATTTTTCATTAGTCGAGTTGGCGGTCAAGTAATTTGGGCAAGTACTAAGTATCCCTCTAACTCTACCAATGAGAACGTAATTGGTAGAGTAGAGTACAAGATCATGGTCGAGTAGAGTAGGATTAAACGGTGGTAAAGTAATTCGCCCACTCGCCTTCTCCTACCACTTTTCTACTCTACTCGACCGGCGCTATGCTAATGAAAACAGGTTTAGTATACACTCCACGACTCGCCCACTATTTTAATTTGTGTGTGAAAACGGATACTCTTCCAAATCCGGTAGAGTAGAGTAGTTTGGCTAAAAAGTATGCCAGTATACTCTACCGCTAACTTTACTAATGAAAACTAGGCTTAAAGGTCTGTTTGCACGCATCCAGTAATTTAGTCGAGTCGTTTAGTAATTTAGTTCTCGACCAATGCGGACAGCGTGTTTTAGTCGAGTGACTTAGTGGAAAGCGCTTTCCGCATTGGTCGAGTACTAAATTATAAAAAGGCTTGACTAAATTACTGGATGCGTGCAAACAGGCCTTAACGCAAAAAATGAAATATTCTCACATTTTTATACCTATTAATGCCGGTGTACACGCGGCCAGTAATTTAGTTTAGTAGAGTTCTTTAGTAGTCTAGTGCAACTTTAGTGCGTGTTTTTATTGGTAGAGTACCATGCTTTAGTTGAAGGATTTAGTTGACTATTGATAGCAGTTTAATAAGTGCATAAACAAAGAAGATGAAATCAACATTAGTATACTAGTCGACAAATAATGGTATAATCTTCGCAGATCATGCTACAGGGAAAGAAAAGACATGTTGAATAAAACAAATTGAAAATTCTAACCTAATTTTACTAAACAACTCGACTAAATCAAGCTGAATGCCAGCAATGAAAACAGTGTCCAGATGCTTCATAATTTAGTAGAATGGGAGGAACTCAACTCGACCAGAAAATAGAAATGTTTCTATTTCACTCTACTAAATAGGCAACTCGATGAGCGGATGTCTACTAAACTAAATACTCGTGTTTACACGAGTCGAGTACTAAATTACTTCCACATACAGTGGAAGTATAGTAACGACAAAAAAAATTTTAAAAACTTTTATTGTTCAAATAGGCTGAGAATGTCATGAAACGTCGAGATTTTAAGTTTGAGCGAAAAAAAAATTTTCTGTCTGTCTGTCGGTCTGTCTGTCTGTAACTTTTTTTGTGCGTACGTTTACTCTGGAACCGTTTGAGATATTGACTTGAAATTTGGTACACATATGTACTTTAAAGAAATCTAGAACTAGATTATATTTTCATTTTGTTCCGTTGAAGGGTTGGGGAGGTAAATTGGGGTAAATTTGGGGTAAATAGTTAAATCAAGCAGGTAAGAGTCCATAAAATTGGTATTTAGTGTTTAGTGTATACAAAAAAATTTTGGCATTAGCCATTTATACCACCCCCACCCTATTATTAAAGGGGATGAAAAAAAATTGTAATTTAGTCTGTGTACAAGAACCAAAAACCCCAAAATATTTTTTTACTTCATCCACTACGATCCCCCATCACCACCCCACCCCACTACCGATATGGGGTATCGTTTTATGGGTTTTTGGGTAGAGGATTCCAAATATTACATTATTAAAGTTCCATAAACGATTATTTCCACATACATTTTTTTTCGTTGTGAGTGACTTGGATAGAAAATCTGGATGTGGAAGTAATGATTCCTTGGGCAGCGGTTTTTTAGGTGAACTTGACTAAATTACTGGCTGTGTCTAGACCAGGCTTTAAGTATATAGTTTTAACAAAATGGGTTAATATGAAGGTCAACATTTAAAAAAATGTAGAGAATAGTGTGATTTTTTTTATACGACAAATTTGAAAAATAATTATAATTTGACCAAGAAACTAATGTTATATGCATATCACTTATCGGATAAAACAACTTGCAGGGTGCGAAGTTTTAACTTTACTAATGATTTTAAAACCAATTATCCTCATGAATGTATTTACAAAACGAAATTATATTATTTATATTTCTTTTTATGATGGAGTGTTTTGAACACTGACCGCATAGCAGACATGCATTTGAGATACCACTTTTTTCCCAGTTTATCATAAAAAGAATTAATTGTTTTATTTCAATATCAGCTTCGCATAATGGAATGAATTATTATTTTATGTGGGTATTTCAATTTTTTTAAATCGCCATTCTAAACAAAAATCTAATATAAACAAAGAGTCGTTATTACATCATTACGAAGAATTTTTCGTCTACTATGGAGAATTATGCAGTTCTGAAAGATTTTGGAAAGATTAATAACTAACTTGTTTAATTTCAATTAGTGCCTAGGACAATATAAAAGGAAAGTTTAAGAAAAAGTGAGTTACAATTAAAACTTTTGTGCTTACGCATAATTTTAGGAAGGAGGGCCGGGCTTCTTACTACGATGAATGAAAAACGACAAAAATAATTTTTGTTAGTGGTTGGTACTTTAATGCTCGTAAGGCTCGTCGTAAGGGTTGACGGATATAGAACAGAAAAGTGTTAGGAAAACAACTTTTTTAAATAGTCAACGTTTCGTCACAATTTATTGACATTCTCAGGGCTATTTAGGTGAGTTTTCCTTTGTCACATTGGATTTAAATAACAAAACACACATTTGTTTATATCAATGTGTTGTGTTTTATTTAGATCAAGATGTTGCCATTTTTCTACATTGAATTGATGTAACTTTCGGATTTATTCTCAGCTATTCTATTTGGCTTTATTTCAATACAGTCGACCATATAGCAGTGGCGTGCAATTAAATATTGTGTTTAAACAGTTATAAAAGTTTTTTTGGTATTTTTTTCACGTTGTCTTGACCCTATTTTTAACTGGTTTCATCATGTCATATACAATTTTCCTACGTTATTAATTGTAAATGTTTCTTCTACTCATCAAGAAGCAATCACAACAATTTCTTAAATCGACAAACTGTTATTAGACATTGTTATTCAGAATTTGTCAAATTGTGATACAAATTCGTGTAAGGAGAAATTATTTTACTGCTTGGTTTGGGCGATGCAGAGTGTGAATCGATCTTAATGAGAATCTTTAAATTACGTTAGGTGTTGAGTGTTCATTGAGAACTCAGGAGACCACATAAGAGGTAATAATTAATTATAGATGTCCAGAGACCCTCGCCCCAATGAAAAATGACCAATGCCTACCAGTTCATTTTTCTTCGAATTCTGTAATTAGATATTTGCAAATAAGGAAACTGGACGAAACGTTCTTTCTTTTAAATACTATATTTTACATATAATACCTAGTTTTTATCCGCTCCAATATCGACAACTGAGAAGAAGCCTTTGTGATTCATTTTGATATTTTTTAAAATACATTCCTTTTGTAAACATTAAAATGTCTCAACTTAGTGTATTCATTTCCATGAAAGTAGAGTAGTATACATTACTTTTGCGTATCTTATATTTTCCTTTACTGAAATCAATATTCTTACTGCATCATTCTGATTATATTATTATATCTATTTTATTTAATATATTATAATTTCTTTCATTATTTTAGCAACTACTACTACTACATTATATAATTAAAAGAAGAAAAACAGAATTGGAAATATGCAATTTAAATTTTGTGACCGAATTTTGAGAAATGATTTCCTGTCAAAAAGTAAAAGTAGAACACGTTTATACAACTGTTGCCCCAAATTGTTTCTCAATGAAATTAAAGCTGTGAAGCGTGAAAACCACATTTCTGTTGTTAAATCAGAGGCTTTGTAAGCTATAAAAGCGGCAGTCTAATAATCAGGTGCTTGCATTAAAAAAATATATTCAACACGCTCATTGTATTCCAAATTATATATTATTGTAATTTTGTCAAGTTTGACGTTATTTTTCGTCTACGATAAGTTTATATCTAAAATTAAAATAAAATTACTTCGGTTACACGAATTTGATGGTTTGGAGTTTTAACATTTACGTTAATCTTGGAGGAACTTGATATTACAGAAATCTTAATTAATAAAATCATAATTATTCAACTACTGGTGACTTTACAGGCCTCTTATTAGATGTCGTGAAGGACAATATCTTGCGATTAAAAATGTATGATTATTGCGGATTGTGTAAGGTTTACTACTGTCTATAGCTCTTGCTGTATACTATGGAGTTATTTTCGCACTTTATTACATAACCAAAGATATAGATGTTGAAGAAATTGTTCTGTCACATTGTCTATTGCGACATTTGTAAAAGACTCTCAAGTACTTCGTCTTCTTCACAACATCTTGTCAGATGTATTGTGCTGAATTCATTATTCTAGTTGACCTTTCGTTACTGTATGGTACGTCTCACAGCACTCTAACGGCATCACTTTATATGTCATAATTTCCGCACGGCTTTACCACAACTCGTTCCAATTAGCGCCTTGGTGATATTGTAGAAGAACACACTACCAGACTTCTAGGTTACGCGACACAAATTTATAGTTAGAAGGGCGCCAGCCGCTTTTTGCCCCGTTCTTCAACTCCCAAGCGAGTTCGAGATAAGATATAGTTCGATAGACGGGGGATGGGCTACCCTACCTCAGATCATTAAAGACACTCTCTCAGGACGTGATTTCAATTATTCACTGACAATAAGGGCTTTTACGTCTTTGAATTATTGCGATTTTTGCATAAAAAAAATCTCTATCGAAGATTTCTCTCCGACGGGACTGGAATTTGACGTGATCTATATGTATTTACCTATTAATAATGGTCTCCGCACTTAAAAATTTCTGGAGAAATCGCATAAAAATTTTGCTATCAAGCTCCTGTAAGGCGACCAGAACACTGAGTGTCGAACTTAGGGAATTATGATATTCCGATTAACTCATTACTTAAAAAAAGTTTTGGTTCGCTTATGAATAGCTTAAAGGCCCCAGATCATGATTTTATCATTCACGGGACGGAATTCGACTAATACATGAAAATTTTCGGCCAGTCTTACGACGTACTTCCCCATGCATGTTCAATATAAACGACGACTTTTGTGCAAAATGGACTTTTGAGTCCTTTGTGCACAAGGCGGTTTTCTCTATAAATTTGTTATTATTATTACTTATTTCGTGTTCATGTTCTTTTGCGTTTTTTACCCTGTATTTGACTACAAAAATATATCTATTTATGCTTTTATTTATTTATTTATTTATTTTTTTAACTGTTTAACGTCGGCCTATTTCCGCCACCAGGGCCTATCACCAACGCCAGGAGACGAGCTACCCCCAACCTGAAAATTTTGCCGAACCTCTTCCCTTAAGAAGAGTAGGTATCTTTTACTTGCCTAACATTTAATAGACAAGGGACCGCCTGCTTTACATCCCCTCCGAAGGATGGTATATCCACTACGTAATCCTCATCTGAAATTACGTAACTTCCGAGTATACACTGATATACAAGCCTCTAGAAGGTGGGACGAAAACGCTGTATTTCCCAAGATGGGAGCCCATCCAAGTACTAACCGCGCTCGACGTTGCTTTTATTTATTAATTATTATGATCTATGTTTGTTTAACTTGCCATAATGTACATTCAATGTATCTCTGAATGGTTAGTAAAGATCTATCTGTCTATCTATCTATTTGGAAAGCCTTTAGTTGGCTTTCCTACCATCGCTTTGTATCGACTACCGAACGCACTTGATCAAATTACGAGTCCAAATTGTTTTATGCGAGAAACCGGCCTTGTGCATTTTCACCGATTTTTTGCCAATTTTTTCTTATAGGCGGTACGTCGTTTTTGCCAAATTCGTCTTTTTGATACATTGCCTTGTTAAAATTTTATAGTCTGTCTTTAGACTAGGGTATATAATGACTGTACCTCCATGGTCAATGTCTTCGGCGGAGGAATTAAAGTACTGTTTTGGCGTACTTTTTAAAAAGTATGTGATTCATTTTTCTCATATCTTGGACCAAAATATATTTTCCTAAGCAAAAATTCGGTGTTTCTTCGAATTTTTATCCGGTTGTGCCTAATGTCTTATTGAACTCATAATGGTCCCTTTGGACTAGTTCGTAGCTCTGAAGTCTCTCAGACTCTTGAAAATGTCCTTAAATGAAATTTTTGCCTAAGTCGAATTTTTATTTTGGCTTCGACCTAGGTCAATTCTGGAAGGTCCTACAACAATATCAGCCCAACGATTTGGAGGGCGTGCTCTTCGCCACTTGTCACCAGGTTTTTCCTGAACTATATCAACCATTCATTTAGTCTTCTTTCTCTCTCTATCGCCTGAAAAGCATTGTTCGCAACGTTTGAAATTCCACAACTAATCGAAAAAGCAAAAATCCAAATACTATAAGGAGACATAAGCGAGGTCTTGTTTGCTGAAAGCTGTGAAAGAAGATTTAAGTGAGGAAGGCAAAAACAAATTTGAAGAAATTCCGCTGTCGATTCACTTCGTGATGGCGCCAGTTTATTCATTTAACTTACTTGGTCCTGGGTTCTGCTAGGCACATCTGATTGGATGTGGAGCTCATCCCAACTGTTAACTAGTCCATATTCATCAAGGCCGAGAAGTGGGAGAGATGACCAAAACCCGATGCGTGCTTGTATCAAGTGACGTAGAATAGTTTCACGAAAGTAAATTTATGGACTCGAAATATTTTCACTTATGTTTGCGGCTAGTCTGCTGGTGGCACATTTACATGCTCATGCGTACTGGGCTGGACTAACTGGCTTTGGCGACGCTCGGTATTAGCATGTAGAGATGCTTGCGCAGGCCTTTTATTAACAGGCGATGTATAGGACTTTGACGGTTTCAGACTGCAGTATTTTATTATCTGGAAATTATATAAAATATTTATCATAGCCTATGGATTTTACAAGTAATATGTTAATTAATATAAGCAAAATAACGCTAGGCACGTCTGATCGGATGTGGAGCTCGTTCGGAACTCTCATCCCAATCGGTAACTGGTCCAGGTCCACCAAGGCTGAGAAGTGGGAGAAATGACCATAACCCGATGCGTGCATGTATCAAGTGATGTAGGATAATTTCACGAAAGTAGATTTATGGACTTGAAATATTTTCACTTACGTTTGCGGCTGGTCTGCTAGTGGCACATCTACATGCTCATGCGCACTGGGCTGGACTAACTGGCTTTAGCGACGCTCGGTATTCGCGTTTAAGCCGAGTTTTCATTAGTCGAGTTAGCGGTCAAGTAATTTGGGCAAGTACTAACTATCCCTCTAACTCTGCCAATGAAAACGTAATTTGTAGAGTAGAGTACTAGATCATGGTCGAGTAGAGTAGTATTAAACGGTGGTAAAGTAACTCATCCACTCGCCTTCTCCTACCATCTTTCTACTCTACTCAACCGACGCTATACTAATGAAAACAGTTTTGGTAAAGTCGAGTGTCTAGTTGTCTTATGTTAACTTTTGTGATTTCAATTTTGCACTGTATGACTCGACCACTATTTGGGGAATACGAAAAGTTCAAATCGATTTTTGTCGAAAAAGGTGCATCATAGCGATAACAAATAAGAGTAGATTAATGTTAGAAAAACTCTATACTTTTTAAATCTGACATCAAAAATGCAAAAAAATAAATATGATTCAAATTCTCCGCTGGCCTCCCCCACATGAGGCAGTTATAACCGCGATATAAAATGTTTGCCATTTCTGTACATGAGATAACCGGATAACTTTAATTTGACAAAGTAAATTCATTTTTACCTGTATGTGCGAACCCGCGTGATGATACGAAATAATTTGATTTGGAAAAGATGTTTAGTTTTCCAATATTTTCAATTTATCCTCGAATTTATCATTCTTAGCCCAAACCTATACGACATGTCGTCGATATAAGAAAATAACAGAATTCAAGTCATAACTCAATTCTTTCTAAGCATAAGAACATTTTCAGACTTGCGACAGATTGTTTTACGTGAAAATAGGCTAGAATTTATTTCTACATACGGCTTCTAGCATAGCAATTTTTATATAAAGCTCTGATAATAATCTGCTCTGTTTGACTTTCATCAAATGGACGCAATAAATACCGCAAATAGGGTTCGGTTTTTTATTTAAACTATATTTTCTCCTTCAAATCAGATGTGCAAAGTTAAACAAAAACCCAATCTTGACTCTCCAGGCTATTATTTATAAATCCAGGGTAGCTTTCGGGCAGTAAGGCGTTTTGTTTTATAAGATTACGTGATGTTTAGGGCCATCATATAGAAGCTTTCACCAAAAGTAATATCATACATCACACTTTTCCTTTGGAAACGCTGAGAAAAATAGCTAGGAGTCACATAATCTTGAGTAACAACTCGACACAGTAGCCGTAACGTAATCTCTAAAGTAAATTATTTAAATTGGATTGAAGGATATTATATTTATATTGCCAACCTTTCTTCATATTTATTAACGGGAACAACGATATTTCAACAAGTTTTTGTAGAAAGTTTGGAGCGGCCGTAATTTTTCAAACAAAATATTTCAAAAGATTTCATTGTATTAGCTTATAGGACTCAAATAATAATCTCATTGACAGTTAGAGAACAGTTTGTAATAAACTAGGTCGTATAGAAATATACAATTCCTCAAATATTTGACAAATTTCGTCAACAATTATTAACTTGCCTGCATACATTTTATTTTTGCGTCGTTCGGAACTTTCAGTTCTAATTTAAAATCAAAACGTTTCATAACATTCTAAGCCTATTTGAGCAAATAAAATATATTTTTTTTTACCATTACTATACTTCCACGATGTGAAAGTAATTAACTAAATCTTACTCAAAGGTTCAGTGATTCTCGATATTATCGCTTTCAGTCAGACAGATATAGCCACATTTCTTTTTATACCATGAGGTAATATTAATAATAGGAAATTTAACATAAAACCGCTGCCCAAGGAATCACCACTGCCACATTCAGAGTTTCTATCCAAGTGTCTCACAATGAAAAAAAATGTTGATACTATATTTGCACTTCAGTATGTAGTATAAAGCCAAGTTATGTTCATTAAATTTAATTGTCCGATTTTAAAAATAAAATGAACAATATTTTTTAATTTTTTTCTGTTATTAATAATTATCTCTATTTAAGAGTTTCCGCCTGAGTAATAGATTAAAAACTACCTTGAAAAAATTTTAGCAGTTCTTTTTTGACCAAATAAAAATTTGGGAAAAAATTCTGAATTGCTTGGTGCATAGTTGTTCTCTTTTTTTCTAATATTAACTTTTTAGAAATTTTTTAATACAAATCGCTAAATGAAACTCTTTTCAAGCGATTTGCATTAAAAAAAAATCGAAAAAGTTAACATTGTAAAAGAAGAGAACAACTTTGCACCAAGAAATTCAGCATTTTTTCCAAAATATACAGGGTGATCTACCATGAAATGCGGAAAATTTATCAGTAGGTTGTCCCCACCGAAAGGAGTTAAAAAAATGAAAAATTTTTAAAAAATGGTCAAAAAAATTAAGTTATTTTTTTGCAAAAATGCGACGCCAATGACTTTAACCAATCTGACTTAACGCAGTATAACCATATCACGTTATCAAACTTGGGATTGACAGCTGGATAGGGTAGAAGTGAATTTTTGATTTTAATCAAATCACACTACAAAAATAGGGAAATAAATCAAAAATACATTGACCCTATGCTATTTTAGTGAACTCTGCAACAACAAGTAGATGTAAGAGATATTTACTTAAATCCGTCAATAACATGCCGGTGTCCAGATTGTTCGACCGAAAGTAAAAAAAACGCGGCACTTTGACTGTACCTGCCGACTTCACTTTTTATGCCAATTAAGGAAATGTAAACTTCTCCAATATGTTCTTTCACAAGTAAGTTCGTCGTCCTATTACTGACCTAGTCAATAACAGTAATGTATTTTCGTAAATTTTAACCATTTTTAATATACTAAATTACCTCGGGGCACTCTAAAATTTTGCAGGTGCTTTCCCATATTGAAGACTAGTACACCATTTTATTTTCCGCATATCATGGTAAATCACGTTGTATATTTGGTCAAAAAAATACTGCTAAGAGTTCTTCAAAGTGGATTTTAATCCAATACTCAGGTTGAAACTACTAAATAGAGATAATTATTGATAACAGAAAAGTATTTAAAAGCATTGTTCAGGAATTATGTATAAAAAAAGTGGAAAATTTTTATATTTAAAATAGAATTTGATATCTGGATATAATTTCGCATTATAAGCAACTTCTTTAAATAAAATTTTTCGATATCTTACTAACTTTTATCAAAAATAAAATTTTTCAGAGTCAATAACAACGGAGTTTAATATGATGCAGACTTTTTGGCGGACACTGTATACATGACGTGAACGTGGTGTGTCTTCAAAAGTTCACATATTTTAAGTATGTACTAATTACACATCGATCGACGTTGAACAATCTTTTTCACAGTAAAACTGGATTTTTAATGGAGGGCACCAACTCACCAAGGATCCAACGATTTTATTACATCTATGTCTGATCCACAAAATAATAACTAAACATTTTAGTTAGTATTTCGTGCCACATTACATAATAATAGTTGCGTTTTGTTGATAGGACTGCATAATCCTATTCATAAAACTACCCAGTGTAAATCGTCATTCTCATATCTTTCGGCTGGATTATACAATAAAATATCAAAAAGTTACCAGATATTCAAAAATAAAATTAAGTCTGTTTCTCAGTGGCTAATTAGTTTCATTACCACCTATATCATTGTTTTCTATAACCTATTTTCTTAGTCGTGTACTTGTTTATGGTGTAACTTTTGTTTTTCATAGCATAGTCTATATATTAGAATAGAATAGAATAGAAATATTTATTTGCCATAAAAAACTGTTTCCACAGAAAAGGTCTCGTCAGCTGTAAATTAGAAAAATATATAAAAAAAAGAGTAGACTTATGTAAAGGACAAACAGAAAAATATATACAAACAACAGACGTATATAAATTGTAGATAACAAAAAAACACAATCTTAATGTATTGAAATAGTCAGTCTAAATTAAATATGAGTGCAGTCTATGTCATTGATGAGCAGAATTCATCAACAGAATAAAAACAGTTTTCTATTAAATAACTTTTTTGTTCTGTCTGAAATAACCTGTATGTGTTTATAAATTTTAATCTCTCAGGAAGTAAGTTGAATAGATGAGCACCAGCACAGTAGGGGGACTTTTTATATTTACTAAGCCTGTAGTTGTCGATGTGTATATCGTTGGCACTCCTTGTTCTATAATCATGTACTGATTTATTAAGCCTAAATTTGCCGATGTTGTTAAAAACAAAACAAAGTAATTTATACATGTATATGCAAGGTAGTGTCATAATTTTTTTGTTTCTAAAAGTGTCACGACACGAATGCCTATAGGGTAAATTAAAGATAATCCTAATTATTCTCTTTTGCATAACAAAGACCCTACTAATTTCTACTGCCTGCCCCCAGATGATAATATTATAGCTAAGTATTGAATATACAAGAGAATAGTAACATGTTATTAGGGCCGTCTCGTTAACTTCTTTTTTAATGTTTAAAATTCCAAATGTGCATTTAGCTAATTTTGAGCACACGCTTTCTATATGTCCGATGAAGTCAAGTGTTGAGTCTATGACATGCCCAAAAACTTTGTATTGTTGCTTGTTTCTACATGGCTAATACTACGTAACAAAGTTGGTGTTGAAGCAGAAAAGTAAAGAAACACTGGTTTATTTTTGTTCACTATAAATGAATTTTTATCACACCAATTTTTAAATTCATCAGAAATTAGGTATGCCTTCGATTCAAGTTCCTGTACGCTATTCACATTAATGACCACAGATGTGTCATCAGCATACATGAAAACATCACATTATGGTTGGCATTTGTTTTTTTTTATTTGTCATGTATCTATGAATGTGTAATAATTATATTCAAGGTGTATCACGGTTAGTGGCACATTGGACGTTTCAGAAAAACTACAAATATTATGAGACTGCAAATTTAGAGAGAGGGGTTTTAATGGTTATATCGGAAGTTGACATCAGCTTCCTTAATTTACACGGCATGCCTTATTTTTTAGGTCGGACTCAAATTCTATTCATTATTATTTTAAGGTAACTTTCAATATCATTTAAAAAGAAATTAAATGTGCAGACAACACATATACAATGTCAAAATTATTTCCTACTTAGAGAAGAAAATGATTCCATAACCTCCATTCAGATGGTAGTGATCCAAATCCATCTTAATTTTATCAACGTTCTCAAAGTTTTGTTGCACTGTTTTTGTAGAAGATATTAAAATTTATACAAGTTTCATACTGTGTTTTTTATAGTGCTTTCACTAACTCACTTAGACAGAAAAATGTTGAAATCTTTCTCTCTTTAGTTGGTTCTGGATCACTACCTTCTGAGTCGAGGTTTTGGAATCATCTCCTTCTTCTCCCAGTAGGAAATGATTTGATATTATATATGTATTTTCGGCACATCCCTGACGAACTTTAAGCAACTTTAATGAATCTACTGTGATTCTTTTACAAAATTATTTTATTCTCATGACACACTATTGTCGATATTGATGTTAATTTAAGCATTTTTCTAAATAACTTTAAATAACCCAATAACCGCACATTTTGTCTATGGGAATGTACATATAGGTTGAAAGGTAATAAGAGTTAACCAAACGGGCTTATATTTGTAGGTTGAGCCCACATAAGCTCCATCTCTCATAGACATATGAGAGAAAAATTGGTTATCGGAATTTACCATAGCGAATGTTATTAATTTCCAACTTTACTTACTTTTTCGCATCAGATTTCATTAAAATTGAAATATCTCAAAGACGATTTGTTTTTTAGATAGGGATTAATATTGAAAGTTATCTTAAAATAATGAATAGAATTCTAATTCGGCATAAAAAAATAAGCCATGCCATTTAAAATAAAAAAGTTGATGCCAACTTCCGGTATAACCGGAATTATCATATTCGTGACGAGAATCAGGACATGTGGATAGAATTTGGCAATGGAAAGAATCTGAAATATATATTTTGTAAGGATATCGCCAATCAACTTCAAGAAAAATTTCTTCCATTTTCCATTCACTTACTGGTTGTAATAACAATAAAAGTGCTGGGAAGGTTGGAATTCCTTTTGAGATGTCACTATCACTTTCATAGATTTGGTTAACGATACAAAGCAGTCAAATAATGAACAATTAAGAATGCGTTCAAAAGTTTTCAATAAGTATTCCGTCATAGTGTCGAATGTAGTTATTTGCAAAAAAAGAAAACCGGACGATTGACAGCTTACCCCAACAACGAATGTTCTGCCAATTCACATATATGTATTTGTCCAGCAGGATTTGTTTGGGGTATGCTCTGTCAATCATAGGACTCCCATGCCCATTCAAATGGGGATAGAATATGGATATTGATAAATGAGTGCCGGTGTGGCCACTTGAGATATACAAAGTGGAAAAAACTGCAAATGTTTTTAAAAAAATTCGAAATTCACAAAATTCGAAATTCACAAAATTCATGCATAGAATGTTGCAATTAGATTATTCACTTTAAAATGTATCTTCATTATTCAGGCACTACAATTTAGGTATCTTATTTTCTATTAAATGTTTTTTGTTAATTTTATCATTATTTATATATTTTTTTGTTAATGCTTTAATATTGTAGAATAAGATATAGTGAACATATTGGGTTTTCAATATACTACTATCAAAAATAGTAACTACATGTGCGGTCGATAGAAAATGTATATAATTTTTATATCTATTGTTTAATTTATTGTGTCGCTTGGGTGACACCCAAAGATAGCTGAAATGCCCTCCCCATATTTCTTTTCTAAGTGGCTTTACGCAAGAAAAAAATAGTAAAACAAAAAATGAGAAATAAGTTTTAAAGGACACAGTCAATATTTTTCGGAATTTGTAGGAAGAAAGGTAAATTATTAATTTAATTGTCATTCAAACACCATCACCAACGAGAAACACTGGGATTTATAATACGGTATTTTTATGATTCTCACGATATTAACATACTAGACTATATATATTAATATTTTGTTCGATCCAAATTGGAATATTCGCCAAAAATTTGGCTTCCTCATTATTATGTATACATACAAAACACAGAGAGAATTCAGAGGTATTTATTAGAGTTCTGGTCATAAGGAACATGTCTGTCTATTCTGCTATTAGTTTTCTAGTCCATGTAATGAAGGCAGAAATAGTGTAAATATTTCGTGCAAAGACGAGATCACCTTCCCCTCACGTTTTTTCATTAAATCGACCACCCGCTGAAAACCCCTCTCCCTAAATTTTCAGCTTCAAATTATTTGTAATTTTCTTAAAAGTCAAATAGTCCACTAACTGCGATGCACCCTGTATGTTCTGTGTTTACTGAAATCTGTGGTTGGGATTTACACCAGCTTTTAGCTGACACCTCGCCACGTTAATTAAAATTTGTATTATTATTATAAAAATACTTAGTATAACACCTAATACTTAAAACAAAATTTTTCATCGTGATCAAATACACTCCTCAACTTGTATTAAGATTGGTTTGATTGTAGTTGCTTAACATTGCTTAAAAATTTAACAGTATATTTTTCATTGAAAATACATCGCGTGTGGTCAAGCTTTTATTTATTAGCGCTGATACAGACGCGTTTCAGTAGTTTAGCAATAATAGTTAATATGTCAATGATAAATTAATTTATTTATAGATTTATATTTGCCTTTTGCATAAATTTTCGACACGCATTAAACGAAGTTTGTGAATTTGTAGAATAACCATTTACTGCTTTATTTGAAATACAACTTATTATATTCTGTGTACCTTTCGTGCAATTACCTGCTATCTATCGTATTCAAGATATAGCAAGACATTCATGCATATTTTCTATTTACTAAAAATTAGTAAATAAAATAACAGTTTCATTTCGACACAGTTCTTATTCACTGCGTCTTGGCAGATATTTTGTGATCCATGCATTATTCACGTTGGACTGTCTTTATTGAATGGCCCAACTGACAGCACCCCGCCATCGGTCACAGTTACCGGTTAGATGTACAGCCTAGCCAAAACTTCTTCCCAACAGCTCCTTGGTGATATCAGTCCATCGTATAGGAGGGAGTCTTCTTCGCCTTCTGCCATCTGGTTTTCCCTGGACTATCAGCCGTTCTGTGTTATCCTCTCTTCTGTTGTGAGAGGACTCGGGAGAATATGATGCTGGAGAGTCACTTTGGGGGACGTATTTCCTGTGGAAACGAGATATTGGCTGTCCAAGGAATTTGTAACAAATGTCTCCAGATCCACAGCTCGAAAGCATCGATACGTTGCCTGTCTGCGTCTGCCCTCCTAATGATTCATGTCTCAGAAGCGTAAAGAAAGATGGAGAAAACTAGGTCGTTAGCAAGTCTGATCTTTTGTCACGCCAAATTTTGTTCAACTGGCAAGTTGCAGATCTTGCCACTTGAATTGTTCGTCGAATTTTATATTTACTATTGCCAATTTTATCCTCAATGCCTCCAAGGTAAGTTATCTTGTTTACTATCTCACGATCTCCTATCCTTAGTGTGTCTAAGTGGTTTTCATTGGCTCGGTCTACAATCATAATTATTGTTTGGTTTTAGTTTACACTTAAACTGAATTCAGCTTGCTGTTCGAAGATTATCCAACAGTTGTATGAGTTCATCTTTACTTGCTGCAACTGAGATTTGTAAATTGCCATGCCAATCCTTCACCAAACGTTGCATTATATGTTTACTATAGATTGTTGAGAAAACACAACCCTATCTAACACCCTGGCCGACTGTACATTTGGCAATTTTCACTAAAGCAGACTTTTCTTCATGCATTTGCCAAATAATAAACACCAGACGTCTAGGTGTTTCGGTCTCCAATAATACAGTCCACAGCTTGTCCCATTTCACATTGTCAAAAGCCTTACAGTGGTCTACGAAACACGTAATATTCTCTTGCTTTCTCTATAAGTTATCGTAATTTCAGTATTTGTTTTCTAGTACCAAGCTCATTAACAAAACCTACCTGCTCTAGAGGTATTTGTCAAGATAGATAAGGCTGGAGTCTGGATTTAAAAATATACAACAGTATATTACTGGCATGTGATATCAATGCTAGTAATCTGTAGTTGTCACAGACATCTGTAGTTCCCTTCTTATGTAGTGGTACGAAGATTGAGGATCTCCAGTCATCGAGCCAGATTCATGTCTCCCATATCTTTGGCATAGTCTGTGAAGAATTCTCACTTCATCTTCATTCACCAACTAACTTAAGCGCCTCGATTGTGATGTTTTCAGTTCCTATATGGCTGCTTATACTTTTGATTTCAGTATCGAAAGTTCACATTCGCAGTTCTGCTGTCATTTTCTGCCTCAAAGTGGTCACTTTCGAAAATATTTTCGCAGTATTGGCACTAGAATTCGGTAATCTGATCTCTGTCAATTCTTAGAGTACCAGTGGATTCATTAATTGACCATGTTTTGTTGCTCTTCCTGGCTTGTACTTGTACAGTTAGAGTTTGAGCAGTTATCCGATGTTGTTTCACATTTCTACATCTCTCGCTTTGTGTTTCCGTTGCTGATTTATATATTCCATGGATTTATTTTGGAAGAGTCCAGCTTAGATAAGTTGTGATGCACAGGCGTTTTTGTAATTACCTTCTACACGTTTTCAGCTTCAGCAAGAAGATGCAGATGAGTAACTGGTGATCTGAACCACAGTCAGGGCCAGGTAAAGTTTTGCAAAGCTTGATTGATGATCTCCATCGACATTCTATCATAATCTGATTACGTCATATACCGCTAGGTGACCGTCAAGTGGACAAACGTCGTAGATGCTGTTAGATGCTGCAGTATCAGCTATTGCATAGTTATTATTTAAACAGAACTGAATAAGTCTTTCTCCTCTTTTGTTACGTTCTCTGATACCAAATTTACCAATAATGACTCGCTGTGATTATCTTCCAGTGCGGAACCAACTTTTGTATTGAAATCACCTATAACAATGGTAATATCTCTGTTTGGAATACTGTGGGGCAGGGTTTCTAGTTTTTCTTAGAAGGCTTCTAACTCCTTCACTTGCAGTGCAGTATGTACATATACTTGCACCAAATTCACTGCTGTTGATCCTTAGGAAGATTATCCGATTACCGAGAGCCCTGTATCCCAGGACTGATCAACTAGTATCTTTAGAAATCCACAATCTCACTCCATTTCGACTAATGCTGTTGTTTCCCGAGAAGCATACCATGCTTCCCATCGAGGATCTAAAATGTCCGGAGCCCCTGTAGTGTATCTCGGAAAAAAACATTGTTTCGATATTTGATCCGGGTAAGTTCTTTCTCCAGAGTTTTCCGGCTGTAAGAGTCCTCTTGAATTACTGGTTTCAATGCGGATTTGTTTCCGAGTTTTTATATTAACTCACCAAATTTAATTTAAAACTTGTGTCAGAAAAATTGGTTGGTTTATTGCGATTTGCCAAAAATAGTGAATTTTTCAAATATATATAATCCCCGTGCAACCAGTACACTACACTATTCCAGATTAGTTTCAGGTTTATGCCTACATTTGGTGTGTGTACCGGCCATATGAGGACTCGTATTTTTCTTGTTTAATAGATACTCGTATTGAGCAACGCCCGACTGTTTAATCAAGGTAAAGTTCGTTCGAACCTGAGGGATCCAATGTATATTACAGTTTCGATATCTTGAATATCTTAGTGTTTATGAGTGCTTAATTAAAAATCTCAACACTTTGCTCCTAAGTTGCAATAAAACATAGTTAATATAAAACATGACAGTTTACATGCCTCTGACTATAACCTTGTATGGTATAAACACAAATGGATACGCTCGTGTATATATATATATATATATATATTTTATTCGATATATTAGGTCAGCCTGTATGCAGGGCCGGTTTTAGGCAGTTTTTATGGGGGTGCGAAATTGTTATAAATCCGAATGACTTCTTCCCCTTTGCTTCCTCATTTTCTTTATATATGATTATTCGCGTCAAGATAGATATTTTCTGAGAAGTTTTCTGGCAAGAAGTGGTTCGGACTCCACTATAAGCTGTAGGGCCTCGTTTCTCTTTACCTAACACAAAACCATTCTGGATTTTCAAGGAGTTACTTCGGTGACTTGAGAAGCGGTTAAGAAAACATTTTAAGAAAACATTTTTTTTTAAGAAAGGATTAATCGGCCTAATTTTTTTGCAACTTGTTTATTGAAGTCTAGGATCATTGGTAAAAAGAAAAAACAGGCCGCTGGGACTTTTTTCACTTTAATTTAATTTAAATAAATTTGTTAATTTGCTGTCTCAGAAACTATTTGACAGACTAAAAACGTATACTCGGAGGATTATGAGATCGCTGATTACAATTTTAAAAATTGGAAAATTCATGATGGCTGACTCAATATGGCGGCTATGAAGTATAAACATGAGATTTTCTGACTTAACTTTACATGAGAAAAATTACAAGAATAAAAAAATGTTTAGAATGTCATTTTTCACCTAAATATACGATTTATGAGTAACTCTCCTTCACCCCAATTGGGAGGTAACTTTAGTTTATTTAAATAAATTAACAATTTTTTAAAATATTCGAGTATGTCACACAAAATTTTAGTAAAAATATTTTAAATGTATGTGATTAAATTACCCGTTACTGAATTAATTTTACTGTTAATTAGCTAAAGGGCATACAAATTTTAAATATAGCGCGCTTTCTTGATCCCGGGATTTACATACGGTAAAGACACCCTCCTTAGTTCCTCCTTAATATTAGTACCAACCTTTTCAATAGGAAGAGATGGGATTTATCTTAGTAATATGTTGAATACATTATTTTACGATAATGAAATCGACGATGTTCAAGAAGAAAAAAATGAAGATGAAGAAAAACAGGGGCAATATTTTCATTTATAAATAACTCAAATGAAATTGAAAAAAATATTTTAAAGAATGGTGTTTAATTAAATTCATATTTTATATATTTTTTAAGTAAATAATTTTTATAATTGTGTAAAAATAAATAATGAAAAAAAATTACTTAATTTTTTTACTTCTGTAATTTCCACGTAAAGTGCACGTAAACAAAGTTTAAATTGTATACTGAATATTTACTATTTTAAGACCATTATTTTCAGTTTTAAAAATTACATATTAAATTCAATATTAAATAATATATTAAAAAATATATCGCATTTTTATACTGTATAGCCGTCAATCCTGAATTTTTCAATTTTCACTTCAAAATCGTAATCAACTACCTCGAAAACCTGCGAGTATGCTTTTTCAGTCGGTTTTCTCAAATACTTTCCGAGATAGGAAATTAACAAATTTACTTAATTTGTTTAGTGCTTGAAATTGCTAGTTTATTAACAGAAAAGTCTCAGCGGCCTGGTCCTATCTTTTTACCAATGTTCCTTAGACCGCAATAAACAGTTAAAATTATTCCGATTGGTCCTTTGCCAGAAAACATCTCAATTGTTAACTTTTCTATATTGACGCGACTAGATGATCATTTAATTTTTGGGATACAAAAAAAATGTAAATCTGATTGAACACTTATGATGAATCAAAGTGTCCTGTTTCCAGCAATTATGACAGAGCACTGCAGATATACATATACTCATATACATACAGCGCTCAGAGCTAGAGACTAGAACAAGCAGATTTGGCCATGCTGTTGCCAGCCAGGATGGTTTAAGTCAAATACAAGACAGAGGTTGCTTGAAAAGTAATAATTATTTATGGTATTGAGTTCTCATTGTTTTGAATTTTTTATGATTTTAAGTACATAATTGCCAAATGCTGAAAGTGCGGAATGGTGACGGATTTACCGAATCGGCTTCAAAGTTGGGAGGTGTGACATCCCTCCATACCTCCCCCATACCCCCCATATATCCGGCTCTGCCCGTATGGAACTGACTTCCGTGAAAAAAATATCACGAATTTTTGTTCAGTTACAATATACCCATTTGATTAAATCAAATAGATATAATAATATTAGAAATCGCTACGGATGCTCTGCTGAAAATGTTATCGATTAATATTTAAATTTTAAAGTACTACCGAGCTGCACTGCAAAGGAAAACATAAGATATCCATGTAGTTTCAACCGTATAAACTACATGTTTATCTTATTTTCTATCTGTAAAAATAAAGTAATAGAAGTATGTAAGTTTATACACAAGATTTGTTTGGATTTGAACATTTGAAAATTCCTACAATTTTATTTTGCTTATCTCGCAAGAAATTGACTAATACTTGTTTCCAAAGCATAAGTTTTTCTAATAAGTTCTAACTGCTTATTGAAATACAACTACACACTTTTATCTTCTGAACTTTTCCATTTTAAAGAAAAATGGAAAAACATAGCAATTTGTTATCATTTTCAAATGCAAATGTACGCGATAACAAAGACTAAATGAATGTCAACGATATAAATTAACAATACAATCTGCAACAAAATAAGGTAAAAGTGACAGGTTAAAATTGTAAATATACGAGGCAATTGACTTTTGACAACCTAAACTGACCAATCGGAGGTCAATTCATAAAATGGTGGAGTCGAGGGGAATATATCATGATATTCAGTGATGATTGACCAATCAAGTGGCGAAGATAATCAGTACGTCACATTAAGAGGGAGCAAGATTACAGGCGGCAATGAGCCAATGTAAACAGAGATCTTCGTAATAAACAAATTTTATCTAAAAACTTTCTTCAATAGAAGTGTAGTTTTCATTTACATACAAGAATATCTTTTTTTCAGTTTAATAACGTCAGCCGTTTTTCTAAAAATAGCTTCTTCCCAATCAAGATTTCTAGTACAATGCTTTTTAATAAATGGTGCCACCTACAGCACTACAATAGGGCATCTGCATCATGTAATCAACATAACCTTAAATTTTAAGTTTTTCAAGTTTATTCTCATTTTAATGTTTGTATACGCATTTTTAGCTTGGAGCCGTACTGGCTCCAAGCAAATATTTAAAAAGTCACGTAAATAATTTTTCGATATTGTTTATTAGTAAAAATATTCGGCTAATTACAGTTGAAAATATGGAAAACAGGCAGAAATTTTAATAATAGCTGCGTAATACTCTTAAATCCTAAGAAACACATATTTATGAGGTTAGCTGTGACGTCACGTGCAGATGCCCTATACCTGCCTACTCTTCGCCCCACTTCAGCTTCAGCTTTACCGATGAAACTTTGTGATTGGCGTTGTCTCCTCTTAAGAATTTGAATTTTTTACGGGTCACTACTGCATGTTTGAGAAAAATAAAGAAAACACGTTTTCTGTTTTCTCTTTAAGTATCCAAATATAATATCACCCAAATTTGTGAGAATACCCTATTAAGTATACCAAGCTTCCATGTTTTCCGTCAAAGAGAGTATTAGTCTAGGAGATAGCTACATATATGGGGCCTGGGATATAACATGTTGGCATTGCTGTTATGTTTTAGCAAATATTTTATCTTATGTGAGACAGACCTCCCCCCCTGACGGTTTTGGCGCTAGCCGCCCCAGAAAATATTCAATTGTGGAACAGAGTATAACACTTGGGGCTTGGTGTTCGTTGAAGAGGGTATCTTGGCAATCAACATTCGATAAATGCCAACATTTTTTCTCCGTCCAATTGACAGCACTGTCGACATCAATTATGGCTAAAATTGGAACGTGGTATAACACTTTCTGACCAGGCGGAAAATTTTCATTGTCAATGCTCATAGCCGGAAAACCATATACCAATATTTCCTGCTTGCCCATTTTCCAAATTTTTTTGACAAAAATTGGACTTGGCCGAAAACGGGCTAAAACTGGTGCTTTTCAGAAAAAAAATGTTAGCACCTCCTCAGACTTGTAATTTTTGTCCAAAGAATAGTCTCTGTGAGTACCAACATTATTTCTCAATGTAACCCCCCCCCCCCCCCCCCAATGGGGTACAATAAGCTTAAGCCTCAGTACAGCGGGGCTTCGGCACTGTAACCCACAAGGAAAAAAACTCCCCGAAAACCCCCAAACATTCAAATACTTTGTTATGTTAAAAAGGATAATTTTTCGGTCATTACTCACTAAATGTGTCATTTTTGAATCCTTTTTGGCATGATAATCGGTATTAATATTTTGGCACAATAATCGGTATGTTTGAGGGTTTTGGGGGTGGGAGATTTTGAATGATCAATTTTATTTATAACTTTCTCTCTCCACTATTCATTTATCTGATTTACGGATTCTGGACGCTAATAGATTTTGATAAATTATTAACCTAACATTGTTTACAATAAAAAACTGGCAATGTTAATACATTAAGTAAACAAGACAATTCGAAAGTTAATGCAACCGGTTACCTCAAAAAAGATTCGAATCCAGAAATGAAGGTATTAAGTTGAATATACGTAATAATTCATCAAAAACAAACAAGACAAAAATATTAATATCACTTATAATGAAATTAATTGTGGTTAATTATATCATGCTAGTTTTGGAGTCTTGTGATTTTTCATTAAAATGAAGCGGTTAATAATTCCGTGATTTTGTCATACCTATTGCCGAAGTGCAAGAAAATGTAATGTTTTCGACAAACACATCATTTTTAAAATGCACACATAGAATGGTAAACGTTTTTTATTATATTTGAAAAGTATTGAATAATTTTCCAAAGAAATGTCAGTGTGAATTTTTTTTAATATTTATTTTTATAATTTACGTATGCAGAGAATTAAATTTAATTGGTAGTCTTTAAAATTAGATACAGAGTCGAATTTTGGGAAACCTTCACTTACAATCGGCCCAGAGTTTAAAATTTTTAATTTTTGAAGCAAATTTACAATTACGCCTATTTTTATTATTATTATTATTATTCGATTTTCCGACAGAAACTATGCGCCAAGATCGTATATTTCATATAAATACATGGATATAGGTGATCGATGGAATATCAGTGTATATAGGGTGATTCATTTTGACCATCTGTTAGAAGTATATATGTAAGAAAAATAATATTGATCTGAAAATTTTTGGCAATGGTCCTAACTGGGTAGGATCTATTCAACGAAAACATTTTTCCGGTTATACTGAATGTTGATCCGAAATTTGTTATTTTAAATAGAACACTCCCATTTTAATTTTTTTCTAGATTCTAAGGACATTCCGTTAAAGGTTCTTTATACCTAAAATTAATATTTCCTGAGATATTAAATTTTTTCATAAATTTTGACAGAAAAGTTGTATTATATAAAAATTATTACCTTAGTAATAATAATTGATAGCACGTTGATTTTTTTAATGAGGGTAAGACAAGACATTGGAGTTATTCGTCATGTAAAAAAATTATCGAATATTAAAAAAAAAGTCTTTTAAATTAATGACAGTTGACCATATAAAAACAGCAAAATGTTATTTTTTCACGTGATTGCAATTATTGTTACTGAGATAAGTTATAGGAACTTTTATAATCCACAATATTCATAATAACTAATTACTACGTAGGAGCAACAGGGGCAGAGAAAATTGCAAAAACTTGCATTAAAGCAGAATATTCGCTTTTCTGGCTGCTGTAAATCGTAAAATATTAACAATAAAGAAAGATTGTTTAAATAAAAGTAGCTCTTTTACCCCCTACAATATTAGTAATGCCCAATTTAGAGCAGAAGTAACAGGAAAGGAGATAATCTAGAAAAATCTATTTAGAGCGCCATTTTTAAACATGGCGGCGGTAAGTGGAATCAAATTTTGAGAAGAAAAGGTTCTATGCAATTTTTCATATAAATTGAAGTTATAACGACTTGAAAATTGGGATTTTAACTAGAAAAAGAGGCATTTCAAACAGGTTTTTGTCAAATAACTCGAAAGGTATTACATTGAGCGAAAACATGCAAGAGACAAATAAGAAAGTTACTAAATTGAGGATAAATTTCCTTTTTTTCTAATTTCTGTAGAATTAATAGTTTTGGGGATGTGGAAGTATAAAGGTGGCGTCCGAAAATATATAAGAAGTATTTAGTTTAAATGTTAAATATCTTAGAAATTATGGCACTTACCTTAAAAATACCAATTATCAAACTAAAAGTCTATTAATCAGGCTTTCAAATGATTGTTTGATTATTTCTATAACATAAAAAACGAAAAAGTTATAACAAAAACAATGTACTTCTTCACATTTTTTTAAACAAAAGACGTCGCCATTTTGTTAATGTAAGTAGTCAGTAATTAAATAATATATTCCTATATACTATTATTCGTTAATATATAGTATGATCTAGACATTCAAATTTTTTCGTTCGTTTACAGCGCTTGGTTTAGAAAAATATGGTATTTTAAACTGTAAAGGGATTTTAGAAAAAAAAAGTAGCATGTTTCTTTGCAAATATCTCAATAAATATTAGTTTTAGCGAAAAAATAGTGGACCCGAAAAATTAAGCTTATAAATTGAGAATGAATTTGATTTCGTTATATATTTGTGTAGGATTGACAGTTTCGAAGATATTTAAGTTTATAAAAGGTACCGACCGCTTATAGGATGAAGTATTTAGTTTAAATGTTGAATATCTTAGAAAGTGACACTTTTATTAAAAATGTTATGGGATAAAGTTAAAGATAATAATTAATCTATATTTAAAACGATTTATTGTTTCTTACTATATCATAAAAAATAAAGAAGTTGTGGCTGATACAATGTGGGTTTCACATTTTCTTTTAACAAAATGTTGCCATTTTGTTGTTGTAATTGCCCAGTAATTAACTTTTTTTTTCTTAAAAAAATGCTGTTTTTCGTTAATATAAAGCATCACCTAGATGCTCAATTTGTCCGTTTAAAACACCTGTTTTAGAAAAAAATTCCCTCCGCCATATTGGAGCCGCCATTTCAATTCTTAAATTTTGGCCTCAGATTCATAATTAGCGATCCCAGAAACATAACTATGCTATGTTTAAAAAATTAACCAGTAATACTTTTTCAATTATTGAACATTCGCATTTTTGGATGACCTCTATATCTCAATTACCAAGTGTCCAATCGAAAATCAAGTAACACATTCTTGAGGCACTTTTTTGAGTAGAATCCGTTGTTGATAAGAGAAGAAAATTATGCATGCCTCAGTTTTCGAGATATAGTCATAACTTGTGTTTTTTAAATGGAACACGACAATTTAACGGGCTTTAAAACGATGTAATACTTGACCTTGGGGTGGGTCCTACCACCGCTTAAGGATTTAAGTTTCAAGATCAACAATACCCAATAAAAGTACCCCCCTTGATAATAAAATTGACGGATCCGAGCGTTTGTCGAAAAAATGATCATAGAAAGCGAAAACACGCCAGTTTCGTTTTCGGTGGGCCACCTTGTATAATAGGTATGGTGTAAGTAATCACTATATATTGGTGAATTTTACTGATGTTTGCTAGTGCATCCTTAGAGTATTTCAGCTTTCGAAAGTTTTCTAATTGACTATTTGCATTAATTTTCTAAATCACCCTGTATTACTTACTTATAGCGTCAGTTATTTTATATGCATTGCCATTTATACTGCAAGCATAATCAGATCAATTTTATTTATTCTACTGAAAATCCGATACGTCCCACAATCAGATAATTGAAGAATGAAAAGAGAAATGAAATGAAATAAAAAATGTTTACTTACCCACATTGCATAATTCCAGGCCGTCGTGTATCCTACAATGTTAGTCGCCACTCTGACCTAAACTACCGAATTTAATTATTTGTAGTGGGGCGTGTTAGAAAAGGAGCATCTCAAAGGGTGGTGACTTTAAGGTAACGCCGATTGTACAAAGTCTTAGTTGCATCAATATATAAGTACGGAATAATCGGCTGGGGTGGTGTTGGATCTACATATATTACACTTCTGGAAAATTTACAAAAAAAAAATCATAAAAATTATTTTAATTTATTATAATTATTCAAGGATTATCGGTATCCTACAGAGCTTCTATTCCATGACTCAAAATTGCTAACGATTAGGCAAATATATTACTACACTGTTTTACTAAATAATTCAGAAATATTAACAGAGAAAATGAACAATATAATACAAAAAGTAAACAACAAGGACTTCTTAGATAAAATAAAATGATTAAAACAATTGGGAAAAAATATTTTGGATCTATCGGAATAAAATTGTACAACATGCTAGACAAAAATATTAGAGAAATAACAAATTTCAATAATTTGAAAAAAAAATAAGTGAAAATATGGTTAAGGACGCAGGATATAAGTATTGTCACCAGAACTATAATACGTGAATGCAAAATTTTAGCTCAATTGGACGTCGTTGAGTGGTTCAAAATTGACTTGCGATAGTCTGCCTACGCACGTACTAACCAACATATAAAGCAAGTTAAATAAAAGCTTGCAAAAATGTTTTTCTTTTTTTTTTCATTTTAAATAATGAATTTGCAATGTTCTCAAAGTTTCTAAGCCACTATGTTAGAACTACGTGTTGTTTCTTTACCTACATGAACTTAAAAACTTTAATTAACGAACATAAGTGTACAACGTACATTTCGGATTGAGGCATTTAATACATGAGGGCTTCAGCTGGATTTCGTTGATGGGTTGTGAGGAGCTCCTATACATACTGTTTGTGCTCGTAAGGATATATATTAATCCTCCTTTGTTTGACGTCTTTAATCCATCAAATGAATTTGTAGGGGAGTAACACGCGTAGATTTTCTTATATTGTTTTGTAAGCTCTTCACATATAAAGTCCTCATATACATAAACAATCTAAATCCAATATTAAGAAATAAGGAAACTTTAATATTATATTTAAGGTTAACATTGTATTTAAAGTCAAAGATTCAAACTGTTTAGAAAATTTATTTCTTCGGCTCGTAAAAAATTAACAAAAAATTAACAAAACTGATTATATTCGAATTGCCTGAGATTCTTGGCTTTGGTATTCATTATTTAAGGGTAGATTAAACGCGAATAATGTAAAATAATTATATAATATGAAACATTGTTTTGTATTTTTATGACTACAAAAAATTTACATTTTTACCTACCGCAAAATATTTTTTACTAAAAGAAAATTTGTAGATTTTGTACAGTGTAATCCAGTTGAAACTTGGACATTCTCATAATATTTGTGTTTATCATTCGGTTTTGACTGTTATTTTCTAAATCAAAGAAACTCTACTTTGGGACATATTTCTCTTACTACGATAATGGAGCAGTATTTAACTGGCAGACACCAGAAAGTCACTATCAAAAGAGAATATTCTGATATGTCCCGTAAATCAAGGTGTGCCTCATGGTTAACTATTGGGCCTTCTTATATTTAAATTGTACACAAGTAAGTTTCAAAATGTTCTTAGAATCTGTAACATTTTTATGTCAATGACAGTCAGCCCCATTATTCTTTTAAAGAGGCTAATATTGAACATAATGAACATGCTTGCAGACTCGTTAACCAGCATCTAACATCTCTTATTAAAATATCTGACGCTTTTTGCCTTGCAACGAAATCCAAAGCTATTTGAATATTTAACATATAGGTTTATATATTGATTCAAGACTAAAGTTTGCTGAACATACTAATCCCGATACTGATTATGTTATTAAAGAGATCTCTTTCGTACTTAAAATTAAATTATTTCATTTATTTTACTTCCACGTCCAGTGGAAGTATAGTAACGACAAAAAAATTTTTTAAAATTTTTATTGTCCAAATAGGCTTAAAATGCCATGAAACGTCGAGATTTTAAGTTTGAGCGAAAAAAAATTTCTGTCTGTCTGTCGGTCTGTCTGTCTGTCTGTCTGTCTGTCTGTCTGTCGGTCTGTCTGTCTGTCTGTCGGTCTGTCTCTGTCGGTCTGTCTGTCTGTCGGTCTGTCTGTAACTTTTCTTTGTGCGCACGTTTACTCTGGAACCGTTTAAGATATTGACTTGAAATTTGGTACACATATGTACTTTAACGAGATCTAGAACTAGATTATATTTTCATCTTGTTCCGTCGAAAGGTTGGGGGGTAAATTGGGGTAAATTTGGGGTAAGTGGATAAATCAAGCAGGTAATAGTCCATGAAATTGGTATTTAGTATACACAAGAGAAGCTGAGGTCTCAACAAAATTTTTGGCATTAGTCACCCCCATTACCACCCCCACCTCCTTATTAAAGGGGATGAAAAAAAAATGTGATTTAGTGCATGTACAGGAACCAGAAAACTCAAAATATTTTTTTACTTCATCCACCCCCCCACTACCACCCCCCTATCACCACCCCCACCCCACTACCGATGTGGGGTATCGTTTTGTGGGTTTTTGGGGTAGAGGATTTCAAATATTATATTATTAAAGTTTCATAAACAATTATTTTCACATACAAAGTTTTTTCGTTGTGAGTGACTTGGATAGAGAATCTGGATGTGGAAGTAGTGATTCCTTGGGCAGCGGTTTTTTATTTCTTGTAGAATTTTGATTTATTGGACCGTTTTAGAGGTATAGTCAAACATGTGTCGTTGTTGGAAGGCTCCTCGCCCTTTTGTTTTTGCTGTGGGGCCTTAAAAAAAAGAAAATAGCAAAAAGCAAATGGAGGGTCCTATGTAAAATTTTATACTCTATCGAATGGCGTCAAGATCATTCCTCTAGCTCCTACCGTTTTTGAGAAAAAAAAATATATATAGGCAGATACAGGCAGCCCCTTTGAGGGGGGGCAGGGGGAGCAGGCATGATTTCTCGAGGTGGGTCTGTTCGAAAATCTACTTATTTTGACTAGTTCTATTCATGGTTAAAAGGATTTGCTATTACTCAGAAGTAGGAATATCAAAACACCTAATTCACTAAGAAATAACTCGTTTTTTGATTATAATGACCTTTTGAGTAGGACATTTTTTGACGGCTTTGAGATTTTGAAAAATCAGTATATCATCATTAATTACTTCCACATCCAGTGGAAGTATAGTAACGACAAAAAAATTTTTAAAAATTTTTATTGTTCAAATAGGCTTAGAATGTCATGAAACGTCGAGATTTCAAGTTTGAGCGAAAAAAAAAATTCTGTCTGTCTGTCGGTCTGTAACTTTTTTGTGCGCACGTTTACTCTGGAACCGTTTGAGATATTGACTTGAAATTTGGTACACGTATGCACTTTAATGACATCTAGAACTAGATTATATTTTCATCTTGTTCCGTCGAAGGGTTGGGGGGTAAATTGGAGTAAATTTGGAGTAAATAGGTAAATCAAGCAGGTAAGAGTTCATAAAATTGATATTTAGTATAGACAAGAGAAGCTAAGGTCTCAAAAATTTTGGCATTAGCCACCCCCATTACCACCCCCACCATTATTAAAGGGGATGAAAAATGTGATTTAGTGTGTGTACAAGAACCAGAAACCTCAACATATTTTTTTACTTTATCCACCCCCCACTCCCACCCCCTGTCATCACCCCCAACCCACTACCGATGTGGGGTATCGTTTTATGGGTTTTTGGGGTAGAGGATTTCAAATATTATATTATTAAAGTTCCATAAACAATTATTTCCAGATACAAAATTTTTTCGTTGTGTGACTTGGATAGAAAATCCGGATGTGGAAGTAGTGATTCCTTGGGCAGCGGTTTTTTATTTTGACTCCTTATTTATATTTAAGTTCTGGAGGGGTTTATCCATAACTATTACACTACTCCACCAGGACACACACACACATACAACAGTACAACAACCATTCCCCGGGACATTGCCGTCTGCCGCAGCTAAGGCTCGCCGTCTGAAGAGATAACAGCAGATAGTCATGTTGTCTCACTCAACCATGATCTATTGCGATATAATGGCTCCGTTTAATATGCTCAATTTATTGACTATAGGATCTAGGAAAATTTATACGCATATTAAAGGTTTCTTAGAAGAGACTGGAATTAAGTTGTAGGTTATCTTGTTACCGTATGTTTTTCCTTATGTTATTTACCCTTTCAACCGTGGTCCTCCCTGTAGTGTTTATTTTAAAATGTCCCGACAGACCCCAGGACGAGAAGTGTGTGACTCTGTTATATCCGTTTTCGCCATCTTCTATATATATTCTCCTCTCTCTCGTGTTAGGTTAGAGATAGATATAGTATATTTTCTCATGCTTATCTATAGTATTCAAGTATGTCGTATGAGCAATAAATTAATTTAAGATTTTAATTTACTTTTAAAAAATTGCGGCTGGCAGTATGGTCCTTGACCGAATGCCATAAAAAAACACGATCTAGCCCACTCTGCCATGTCGGTAGTACATTTAAAACGCCAATAAATATCCACATCTTAGTCTTAACATTCGAACCCTGGACTTCGTGGTCTCAAGCCTAACACGTAAGCACTGAACCACCGAGCCGGTATATTTATGCACGTAAAAATATGTTAACAAAACACTAAGACAATATTATGTGACACTCTTTTTCTTTTTCATTGCAAATTTTCACCAAGAAGTGGTTCGGACTCCACTATATACTGTAGGGCCTCGTTTTCTTTAGTCAGACAAATTTACGTCCCCTAGACTTAAGAGGGCGATTACATAATTTAAAACACACACTCTTGTCCTGTCTCATATAAATTTGGTTGCGTATTTACCTTTCAAGTTGATACCCAACGATTACAATGGTTACAAAATAGATATGTTAGATTAATTTTTGGTACAAAAAAGTTCGATCTGCCCAAGCAACACAGCTTCGTATAATAAACGTATTAAAATCGTTACAATTTTCTGAATAAACGTTGTATGTATGTGAAAACGTCCACGCGACAAACGTGTACTGCCAGTATATGATAAACTGTTAAACAAATTAAAAATTTAAAACTGTGAAAATCAACTAAAAAAATGATGACATAAAAGAATTTATTAAAGACGTATACAAATTATATCTGAAATATTAGTTATATTGTAACATTGAATACACGATTTTCTTAGATATTAATTGACGCATATTAAACGTTAAAGGGAAACGTTATGTAACAATCTTTTAAGATTGATTGAACATCTGTAATAAACAAGTTTTAAATAACAAAACTGCAGGTTAATACTGATCAGTATTGACTAGGTTTCTCATACGTTGAGGAGTTTCGTGGTATTTCAATAAATTGTGACGAAACATCGACTATTTAAAAAAGTCTTTTCCTAACACCTTCTGGTCTATACCCGTCAACCGTTACCAACATTAAAGCACAAACCATCATCCACTAATAAAAGTTGTTTTCAATGCTGTTAATGATGACGATTTCACTGCATGACGGTTTTTAATTGAGATGCGATAATGTCAGTAAATTTTTAGTCGGTTTATTACTACTCCCATCGGAAATTTGGTTGGAGTGCATTTTCTGACGATAGTTTCCTTCACTATGTTAAAGCTAAGTAAATAAAAGAAGCTACTAAAAAGGTTGAAAAAAAAAATGAAAACATTAGAAATCGAAAAAATACGTTTTGAACCAACTTCGAATTGATATTTGGTAATAAGGTGTAGTTCTTTGCTACTTTCCACTAATAGATACAGGTATTTGTAAAACTGAGTGAAATTTTACTTCTTACTTTTTAAAGATATTCTTGTCATATAATATTAACTGAATCACCTTCTTATTTGTACAATAAACTGATATATAGAGCAGATATACATTACTTTAATATAAGATAGAAATCAAATATCACCGTCCCAAAACATAAATCTGCCAGATTTCTTTGCGAGTTTTTATATTGTGTGGCTTCTCTTTACAACAACATTCCTGAAAATTTCAAGGTTCTGCCATATAATAATTTTACTTTTACTTTTAAAATACGTAGTCAAACTTCTCACGTGTTGTTTATTTTTAGTTAAAATGCTACGCCATGGTTTTTTCTCTTGAATACTGTTAGAAGTTTTAATTTATCTTAAATTTGTTTTTTTTTGGCGCCTAGCCATGCGGCCAACTATTACCTTAAAAACATTTATTCTAAATTAACCTATGTCGACAAAAGAAAAACTAATTTTGACGATAAGCAAAGGAGATAAAAACAGGGACACGCGCTTCTTATCCTAGGATCTATCAGGACATCTATTTTTGTAACAAACAAAATTAGGGGACCACTATGGATTATAGGATGCAACAAAGAAAAAACAACAGAGGATATGAAGCTAACCTGTTCAAACTTTCACTCGCAAAATTCATCATACAATTTCCGTTTCTTCCAAAAATCCGATAATAAAATATTCTGTCACTTGCTGATATGTATTTAATACTCTGGAAGAGAATATGATTCAGGTTTTTTCATTAGAAATGTCGCAATTTCCTAAAGGCGGAACATTTATTTTATGCAAATATGCTGTTCAAATTTGCGTATTATTGTTGTGATATATTTTCTTAAGTATGCATAATTTTCATAACAAAACGTAGGTGGAAGGTCAGGATGAGTGAGTATCTTGTAGGATTAGAATGGCAGAACTCTCGCCATAACTCTAACCATCTATTTCTAAATTTGGTTTTCAAATGTTGAAGTAGTTAGATAGATAGATTATCTGTTCTAATGGAAATTCCGAGTTGATACTTTCCTTGACCAAAGAGTCAACAATTTCATCATATTTTATGCTAAAATGTGATTTTACTCATATGAAATGAACCTCTTCTTTGGGTAACTTACGGAGTTATATTTCTTTTCAATTTTATTTTATTTGAATCAAAATTTAATATTCATTCGCACTTCTGAGTTGCCATAGTACTAAAACGCATGCAGCCAGAAGTGTAAAGAAATGAAATGTAGACTCGCAAGAGTAGTTCCCGCTGTGCACACTTGTATAATTGTCCATTTTTATATATCCCGCTTTCATTTCTTATTCAATATGCAAGTACTTTTTCTTTTACCTCTGTGAACCACGTAACGTACAGTTAAAATCGAAGACAAAAAACAACGTTGGAGGCTGCATCAACACCATTCAAAGTATGTGCACTACATGCAATTTCAATTCACGTTTTATATATTATTTATTTTATTCACACCTCTTTCCTCTTTTCCTCTGATACATTAGCCAAACGAGATTTTGGATCATTTTCCGGTCTTTTAGTTTGAAATTATTTTCTTTGTCACTCGAGATAATTATAAATAATGACCTTGGGTTTAAGTAATGAGTTTATTGATATCCTCATTAACGTGAGCATCCCGTCCCTCCGTAAAACGTGGGAGGCAAACAATGATTAAAGCTGAAAGAAATTTGCATATTAACAAGTTTTACTATAAGAGGTTTACTCGTTCAGCAGTTTGAAACTATCACATATAACCCAGTGTCCAAAATCGAAGTAAAACCAAATGAGCTGAAATTTTGCATGCGGTAACTTTTAGTACCTTCAACGGCATAAAAATAATTTTGCACCCCCGTCCCTCCCAAAAAGGGTTCAAGAACAGAAAATACGGTTTTTACAAATAACTCTAAATGCGAAGAATCTCAAGTAGAACATAATATTGTCTAGGACCCGATTTAATATTGGGTTAATATAGATAAATAAATTAACACCGTAAAAAATATAGACCCGACGTGATAGTAAAACATTGGCAAGCCTCTATTGGCAATATATTGTTTTCATCGATTGCAATCCATACAAGCAGACAATATTGATAAATATCTATATTAATTTAATAATATTTCAAAGACCTATATTGATCCTATTTTTTTGATGCCTTATCTATATTTTTTAATATATACCGTTTAATAAAAATTCATTCATACAAAGAAATATTGTTATTGTAATATTGAATGCGCATTTACCTACTCCGTGGGATTTTTGTGAAGGGAAGGTGCGACTATGTGGAATCTCTTTATTATATGCTAGATAATGGTGTAGTACAGGGTGTTTACCTTATAATTGCGCTGTTTGGTTTTTATGGCGTTATACATCCAAGATGGCCGCCTTGCGAGACATTTATTCTTTACATCAAGAATAACTCCTTCCAGAGTGCTCATACGCAAAATCTGCATATAACATTTTCTGTTCCACATGAGCCAAAGAATAAATTTAGTTCTTATCATTTTTTTCGTGTCTTTTACCAATTAAGAGTTATGATTCATTATATATGTCACTATCGGTTTAAAACATAGCCATCGGTTATTTATTAAGGGAAGAAATGATTCTGATGATTCTGCTGCTGTTTACTCACAAAAACTTTAATAATACCTAGTATTAATACATACAATTTGCAGTAGGACGTAGTAGTTGTATTATAAAATTGGTTCTTAAAATAAATTATGTATTGACAGAAAACAATATTTAATGACATTATATTATTATTCTCTTCAAAACAATGTATCGTCACCATCTAGGTCATCCCATGAATCCTCATGTCTTGTATGATCATCACAGTTGTCACACATATCTTCGTCTCCTCCACACACACACACATAGTTCTGTGCACTTCAGATCGTGGGAAAAACATTTACATGGTGGAGCACATTTTTTCTTAACACAAGAGCACCGAATAAGTTGAAGAACTGTCCCTGGAGCATATGGTAGCATACACGTAACAGGAGCATAATTGTTGTTTTTTAGTTCCCAGCCGGAGGCAGATTAAGGTAAGGCTGGTCAGCACGGCACCATTCTATGGTTTGATAACGAACTTTATCAACATATAGTATTAGTGATGTTCTTATTGGTGGCAAGTTTTCTCCTTGAGTTTCCTTGTGAACCATCCACCACCTCAGTTCTCCAATGTCTGATATATTTGTGCCAGGAACATAGACTTGACATATGAACTTTTCTATTAATAGTCTATCTGTATCAAGAAAATTTTCAAAGCTTCCAAGTTTGCTTACAGCTTCGAGAATGTCATCATCTGCTTTACTGAAGACTTTCCAAAAGAAGGTTTTCGCTTTCTTTGCCAAAGTCCCTGTGGTGTCACTTCCGGATAATGCATGCAGACCTAATAATCTGAAGTTTTCTTTGAGCCCAGGGAATCGGTTACTTTGCTGAGATTGATCATTCTTTGATTTTGGCCAACTCCAGTTACAAACATAGTGTTCAGTGGAAAGAACTTATACCACCATAAAGTAAGTATGAAGACATCAGTATCAGGTGAGTAAATATGAAGCTGTGTAGCACCGCGACGACAGGCGAACATGGAATGCAAAATTATTTTTGTATCTGCCTCCTCATGATTGCTTTTCAGTTCATCTGTTTCATTCCCTATTGAACACTTTGCTGTTTCCCTCCAAGATACAAATAAATACTTGTTTCTTCCAGTTGCATATTGTATTGCTTTCTCGGAGAAGTAAGCTGTTAACTCATCTTTAGTCTTGACATGAGATAACAATGACTTCATAGATGTGTTACCAATGTACGTTGTATCACTGATCTTGTAGTGGACTGGTTGTGTGTGGCCAGTTCTTTTCTTACGCATAGAAGATTTTAGTGAATTTTCTCTGTGTCGAAGACTAAGTGGGTTTCATCATAACGTGATAGTGTAGGTATGTCTCTTGCATGGGCATCTTCAGGATCTGTGCAGTCACTCAAGCGCACTTTCAATATTTCACTATTAGAGCGTTGTAAGAGATACGAAAAAATTGATAAGAACTAAATTTGTTCTTTGCCTCATGTAGAACAGAAAATGTTTTATGCAGATTTTGCGTATGAGCACTCTGGAAGGAGTTATTCTTGATGTAAAGAATAAATATCTCGCATGGTGGCCATCTTGGATGTATAAAGCCATAAAAACAAAACAGCGCAATTCTAAGGTAAACACCCGGTACTACATCATTATCTAGCATATAATAAAGAGATTCCACATAGTCGCACCTTCCCTTCACAAAAAATCCCACGGAATACATTATGCCCCAAAACTATACATTTATAGTCGAGTGCAGTGAAAATTTTCAAACCTTGGAACTCGGCTATAGTGGAAGGATTTTCATGAAACTTTTTTTTATTGAGTTTCTAATCGTAAGAATGTTAATCTTTTACATTAAATAAATAAAGGCTGAAAATTATAGACAATTAAAATTAACGAAAAAAAAAAAAAAATAAAAAAATAAAAAGTAATTCCTTTATTGGCTGAAAATAGCAAGATTAAAATTGATGATGAACTGATTGCGGTAGATCCATTATTATTTTTTCAACGCATTTGTATATTAAAAGAATCAGATGAAGAACTTGAAATTTATATGAATTATGAGTTAGCTCCTTATCCTTTAGTTTCCTTTGATGGAAGTTTAATGCGGAAAACAAACAAAGCACAATGGTTGGTTATATTAGGAAAAATGAAATTCAGAAATCGAAGATTTGCGAACACGTTTGTGAGAACGGACATAGAATAAACTGAAACTTTAACAGATAATTGAAGAAAACGGCAAAAACTATAAACAACAAAACATTTATTGCATTTTTTTATAAACAAAAGCTAAACAAATTAACTTACGTTAACTTGAAGTAAACTATCAGAATTCGACACAAAAAACAAGGAATTTAAAAGAAAGGACATTCCTATAAAGCAAAAATTAAAAAATTAAAAATTCACTGCAATTTAAAAAAAAATTAAACAAATTATTTCGCATCAAATTAAATGAAATAATCAAAATAAAAGAGACGATTAATTTAAAGAATATACCCCGGCAAGGTGAAAATTGAGAGAGATGTTGCGTTAGTTGTGTTAGTTACCTAGTTGCAAAAGAGGATGACCGGGAGAGGGAAATATTACTTGTCAACCGCGAATTATGATTTCAAAGACGTTTTATTATATGCAATTTTAAAAAATGTAGTTCTAGATTATTTTCAACTAGCTGGAACAAATTTATAAGCACTGGAAAATAGCCAGTCTGAATTTCAAGACGAAATATCAATTTGATTATTTATAAGTGACCAAAACGCAAAAACTAACGTATCTCAGCTCCAAATGCAAGCAGAGCATTATTTTTTCTTAAAGATGGCTTATTCAATCTACTTACATAAATCGTTTACAATTTTTGATTTCATAAGAAAACCATAGAGATATTTGAATTTGTTAAATAGTACAATTTCGAAAATTATAAACAAATGCCATAAAAACGGTGTAAATTAAAAGAAAATGTATCCCTTCGTGATCTTAAAATATTTACAAAAAGCTACAATTTGAGCCATCGCATCGTACACATTTCTCTCTCACAAGGGTTCAAAGTTTTAGGAACAATTGTGTATTTGAGCCGTATTAATAATCATTTAGAATTGAAATATAGAGCTATATTTTGTCAAAATTTCATTGAAAGTTATCCATTATTTTAAAAAGAACAGCAATTTGTTTAAAAAATTATGATTTTGAAATGTTAAATTTTTTTTTAAATTAAATAATATTAAAAATTGGAATGAGTTATAGTTTATGTACTTTTGTTACGTAACTCATAGCGAACATTTTACTTCTTTTTGTTGATTTCCACAGGACTTACAGATTTCGAGATATACAAAGAAAATCGATGAAAAATTAAATTGTTTAAATATACAATATGCCCACCTCACCGTAACTGCAAAACTGAACTGTGAACTATAGATGACCTCTGAATACGGTATAACAAAAAAACTGCCATGACCAGACAATTCATATTAAAATCCTAATTTGACTTCACTATAAGCTTTTAGAAAGGAAACAGATTTTATAAAACGTTAGCAAAATACATTGTTTTTATATTTTTATTCTTATTCATCATATGTCAAAAACGCCTTCTAACTGTTTCTTTGAGGTAAAAGTCACAAGCGTAAAGGTTAGTTTTTAAAATACTATATAATTGCATTATATTGAAGATTTCACGGACACTGTTCTAGAAGAAAATACATGTGGCACAAGGTTCCAACAAGGATAGAAAAATTGAACTTTTAAATATTGTTGAAAATTCTAAAAAATTATCTTTATAGTTCTCCTCGCGAGTGTGGCGAAATAATGAATATACCACAAATAAATAATTATAACTATAGACAATATAGACATATTTATTCTACAATTTATATTGTCAAGGGCTCCACTGAACTCAAGCAGAATTAAACTAGTCCAAAGTGCTTAATTCGTTGCTCCGATAATGAACCATTTAATGTAGTGTCGAGCTACAGCTGTGGCTCGATAGATTGAGTTATAGGAATAAGATTGCTTTGTACCAGATGTTGGGTATCCATTATATTACAATAATAATTTTGAGTCACATAGGAAATATGTATGTTGATTAGTTCAAGATCCTAAATTTCATTAATATTAAACCTTCCACATAGTGTAGTTGCCAGATTTTTCTCCGTACCGAAATAGTTATTTATGACAAGTGTTAAAAGTGATATTTTATTTTGTGAGTGGGGAAGTTTGCGGAATGAGCGAAGTCAAAGAAGCATCCTCATGAACGAAATAAAATCACTTTTAACACTATTTTTTGTATGAACACTAACCAAAACCAACCAACAAAATTTATCAGAAATTAATTTCAGTGGTTAGTCTGGATCAATTCGCAATTTTGAAAATCTTTATTTTAAACTTTTATAGATAATTCTCTACTACGATACCTATTCTCTCTTTTCTCCTATTTAATTGAACTTATTATTTTCGTTTTCTTATATAGACTATTGCGTTTTATTTAGGTGTGAGGTATTAATTACAATACAATATTTATATCTAAAAACTTGTTTAGATAGTTTATGTTCTATAATTGTATTCTTTTACAGCGGAGGCGACAGCCAACTATAAAGCTCTAAAGTTCGTATCTATTTCGAAATATCAGAAAACTTCTTTCTGATTACATGGCAGTTCTCATAGCTTTAAAAAATGCCACTGCCTTTAAAATAAAACCAATCCTCTTATAATATACATTTAAGAGCTTGGTACAAAATAACTTTGACGAAGGGAGATAGGTATATTTTGTTTGGGTAAAGTCTTATATAGGATTGAAAGATAACCAACACGTGGACGATCTAGCTAAGGACAGTATTGATGTAGGGAATAATTATAATTATAAAGTATGTATGATGGATGCAACGATACTATTTAGATCTTTACTAAGGAATAATTGGGATTACATGTGGAAAGAATCAGCTTTCATAAAACCGACTCGATATTCTCTTATTCACTCTGACTTGCCGTATAAGTTTTGGCATGAAAACTGTAACTGCTCAAGAAAATACATCACAACGATTATCCGCTTGTTTGGATATGTATGTTATCCTACACACTTGTTTAAAATAAAGATTTACAGCTCTGATATCTGCGAATATTGCAATAGCACAGGTGACCTGGATAATATATTTTCTGAATGTACAAGTCATATAGCAGTAATTGATTATAACAATATAATAAAATATGGCAACATCCCTACACCGTTCAATATACTATATTTATTGTCCTTAAATACAAAATATTTTTCATGGGTTTCCCGGAAGAGACAAAGATTAAGTTATAACGCCTTACACTCCGAAGAGAAAACACGAAGCAGCTACGAGCACGTGTTTCGAAATTATTGTTCCTCATCAGGTAGCGTAGCAACAAAAAGGATCTGGAAAGGACAGATAGGAACAATAATTGAAGGTTGAAAGCATAGTACACAGTACTCTTATTTGTGCATTCATATCTGGATCGGTCTATTTAAGACCTTCACCGACAGTCGGCACATAGAGCCTTATGTAGACTGCCCTATTTCAACATGGCGAGTTAAATAAAATAGGAAGGAATTAATAAGGTCAAAAACAAATAGTGAGGAAAATAACGCCTTACACCTCTGAGAGGAAACACGAAGCAGCTACGGACACGTGTTTCTGAATTATTGTTCCTCATCAGCGTAGCGTAGCAACAAAAAGGATCTGGAAAGGGCAGATAGGAACAATAATTGAAGGTTGAAAGCATAGTACACAGTACTCTTATTTGTGCATTCATATCTGGATCGGTCTAATTAAGACCTTCACCGACAGTCGGCATATACCGACAGTGGACTACCTATTTCAACCTGGCGAGTTAAATAAAATAGGAAGGAATTAATAGAGTCAAAAACAAATAGTGAGGAAAATAACGCCTTACACCCCAAAGAGGAAACACGAAGCAGCTGCGGACACGTGTTTCAGAATTATTGTTCCTCATCAGCATAGCGTAGCAACGTAATGTACTACACCTTTGTGTTATATATGTCCTTCTAACCATGGTCTTATTTCGTATGTTAGAAAAATGCCCTGAAAGACCCTTAGGCGGGAAGTTTGTACATCCTTCGTTTTGATTCTGACAGTACGTCATGCAATTTATTGTTTAGATTAGATGTAGGTTTGCAATTTTTTTTCTTTGGCTGGCTGTATGGCTAGGCCTTTATGCCAAAAAAGAAATTGTATTCATGTACCGCTGTGTCCGTGAAACAAATAAATAAACAAATACATACATAAAGAATAAATAAACCACGATTATGAACTATCAACTGCCACGTTATACTGTTACATAAAAATAGTATCTAATCCCTCAATACATATTGCATGGTGCCCACTTATAGATCTGACTTTTTTGTATACATTTTAATTCTAATGAAGCTTCTGGCTTTGTCGATGGGTAATAGCCAGGGAGGTAGCGACAGTTTTCGTGAAATCATTTGTATAAAGCTAGATTTTTTTCCCATGATAGCTTAGACAGTATCAATGACGAAGGTGCATTTCTGCCAATCTATAAGTCTTGCAAAAATGAGTAAAAAATTAAATAACATGTTGCAAAAAGAGATACCGATTTTCTAAAATGTCACAAAACGCCACTTTTGATTCGTTCGGGCCGAGCCGAATTTTCGAATTTCGCCTTGCAATTTACGATCAAGTTTGTCTGGAAGATTTCCTCTTTACGTCGCGACATCGTACATCCGTCTCAATGGTGTTTTTCGAAAAATATGAACGTGTTAAGATTGCAAGCTTTTGCAATTTTTTCTGCGCCGAAATGCAAGCTGCTTTTTGCTATTTTTCCCAGATATCTCCAAAACGGTCGGAGTTAGCTCGAAATAAAAAATCAGATCAAACGAGTATTTTCCACTACGAATCTTCTGCTTCTATAAGAATTTTGATTTTTTTTCGTTTCGGAGATAACTGCTGAAATGTCGGCCATGTACGGCAAAAAATCGCAAATTTTGAGCTTTTACAGTTGGCAACTTTTTAATCTTGGCTCCTACGCCAAAAGACTACTCTAGCTAATTTAAATAGAATTAAATTTGCTAAAATCCTTTTTTCTATTTTTTGAATTCCGACAAAAATGAAGGAATTAGAGGGGGGGGGGGGAGGGGAATTTGGAGCTTTTTTTTTTCGGTAAAATTTCTCCATTTTGTCACCGTAATTAATCGATAATTAACTGAAATTGATCTTATATACGATGTTCACTTAATATCATGTACCACTTTGACGCTCCGTTAACTTCGGCCCTTCGAAACAAAAGTTTCATAAATGTATTATCTACAAAATTGAAATTTTACATACTCCCACATGACACAAAAACATACCGGAAAATAATATTCTGCCGCGTCAGAATCGTTGCCATGTCAGATCTACCACCCACGCAATTAATTTTTTCTGGAATAGTTTATTCAATAAGACATCCAAAAAATACAGTCTACATCTCATGTTGCTAAATATTCGGTAGATGTAATGGAATGCAATCGCGTGACCACGGCCGTTGCGCTTCGGGCTATTGCAGTTCGCGGAGAAGTTCTGCATTTTCCGCCACGGAATATTAATCTACAAAGCTGATTTTTTGTCTACAAGCAGTTTATGCACTATTTCGATTAAAAATCACTTTCTGCTTCCGCTGAAAGGTGGCTAAATCTTTGGTAGACCTTGCCAAAATGGCAATACATAAACAAATCATCACAATTATATTCATTAATATTAAAGACCAGACAGTTTTCTTATAGATGTGTTAATAATCACTTTTATTTACTTTTTAATATTGCTAGTGGTCGAGCTGCAGAAGATTGTGTAGCAGCACCAATGACTAATGCAGACATATCAAAAAATCATTGATACTTTTTATGTTAGAGAAAAAATAAAAAAAGTGTCGGAAAGCTCAATCAATTCTCTTTACATAAGCTGTCTACAAATTTTTCGAAAAAATGATAATTATCGAGAAAATGTAGGAAATTACACGTTTTCCTATAGAGTTGTAAATTTTAAGAAAATAGTTTTTCTCATAAACCTTTGTTAAGGGCCGAGATTAACGGAGCGTCAAAGTAGTACATGATATTAAGTGAACATCGTATATAAGATCGATTTCAGTTAATTACCGATTAATTACGGTGAAAAAATGGTGAAATGGCGTAGGAGCCAAGATTAAAAAGTTTACAACTGTAGAAGCTCAAAAAGTGCGATTTTTTGCCGTACCTACATGGATGACACTTCAGCAGTTATCTCCGAAACGAAAAAAAAATCAAAATTCTTATAGAAGCAAAAGATTCGTAGTGGAAATACTCGTTTGACCTTATTTTTTATTTCGAGCTAACTCCGACCGCTTTGGAGATATCTGCGAAAAATAGCAAAAAATAGCTTGCATTTCGGCGCAGAAAAAATTGCAAAAGCATGCAATCTTGACACATTTCAGAAAATCAATATCTCTTTTTGCAACAGGTTATTTAATTTTTTACTCATTTTTGCAGGATGCATAGTTGGCAGAATTGCCCTTCATCGTCGATACTGTCTAAGCTATCATGGGAAAAAAATCTAGATTTATATATACAGTGTCCCAGAGACAGTGGTCAAAAAGAAACCTGATGAAAGAGGACATCACTACCAACAGGGCTGGCTCTAGGGAAGGCGAAGCGGGCGGCTGCCCGGGGCGGCAAAATTCTAGGGGCGACAAATTCTTCAAATACACAGTTACCGAAAAATATAAAAAAGCTAAGAAACAATTGTTTCACTAATATAGTAATAGTAATGTTAACTTTATATAAATAATTTGTTATTGTTAGTTTTTTTTTGTATATAAAGTAGGTTACATACATACATTCTGTTTCTTATATGTGATTTTATTTCTTGTCTAATTTCTGTTTGGTGGTATTTTTTTAAGTTTCAATACTGTTAATTTTTTTCAATTATTTTATCATTATTTTAAATACAGTAATCATATTGCTGAAAATCCAAAAATTGCTGTAAATCTTGTAACTAAAAAAACAAACCGTCAAGAGTATTCAGTAGGTGACTCTTAAAATATTATAAAAAATAACAGACTAAAAAGATAGGGTCAGGCGGGGTAAAAATGAGACAGACAATGTAAATAGTGGGGTAAATAAAAGACAAGGTGATATCCAACCCATATTGAAATAAATTAAACTTAATCTTTTATTCAAGTTTGTTTTATACATTCAGAACTGTTTTATGTTATCCAATCAGGTCCTATGCCTACTGTTAATGCGGGAAAAAATATTATTCGGTAAACTCTTTAATTCACTTTTAAAAAAATTTTGAACGCACCTTAGTCCTTTTTTTTGGATTGTATAGTTTCTCTATTTGCATTGTCCGTATTTGGTAGACGCCAACTAGAAGTGTCATACTTCACATTTTGTGATCAAGTTTATTAATCTGCTAGTTTTAAATCATCAAAAATTTGATTTTAAAGATATAAAAGCGGGGAAAAAAGAGACTAAAGAGACCAAACGGGCAGACTGAAGCAGGCACATTTCAGCTTCCTAATTTAGGAGAAGCTAGCCCTTCTGCAGGCCCCTTCTTGTTTAGTAAAAAGTCTGAATAAATTACATATAAAAGAAAAAACCCTCCCCTGTCTTATTTTTGCACTTCCATTTGTACGACGTCAATAAGAATGGGAATAAATCACGTGTCTTTCATTTGCCCTCCACTGTCTTTTTCTTACCCCACTTGGAGGGTAAAAATGAGACACTGTTTATTTTTGTTTATCAATTAACGGTACTTTTTAGTAAAAAAATACATAGAAATATAGTTTTTCCTGTCATTTTTACATATGATACCAATCTTTCATTAAATATGACTCGATTCTAAGCAACGTAAAAATTGAAAGATGTCATTTTGTCTCATTTTTACCCCGCCTGACCATGTTATATATATAAGAGAGGGGCGGCAAAATGAAACTTTCCCCGGGGCGGCAAAATACCTGAAGCCAGCCCTGACTACCAACACCCTGAACATAATATAGGGTTAACCAAAAGTCGACGGTTTAAAAGTTATTCGGGCTTTTGAGATTTTTGAGGAATTTACTTCCTTCCTTACAAAAATCACCACTGTGCTTAAACTAATCAGTGTATTGACCTGAAATTTGCCACAGACATACTTTGGTAATGTACTAACCAAATAAAGTAACTAGGTTTATTGATTATTAACGTAAACACCTTTTTTTGTTTTATGTTAAAAACTACCTTGGTTTATGTTAGTTACATGAAAAATATTTCAAATTCGTGCAGCCATCGAAACATTTAAAAAAAAGTCATTAACCGTGATAAATCCAAAAAAACGAGGAAAATTAAACTAACCAAAACTGTACAAAATAATGAATGGAGAGGTATAATGGAACAATTAAATAACAAATAACCAAAAATTTGTATATTTATTACTTACTACACAAGAATAAGTGAAGAACAAGCGAAATAATCGTATTTTTAACAGACTTCATATTTCTTACGCGGTAGGAGTTATTCCTGGCGCAATACATCAGGAGCCTGGATCTAGGATCAATCCGGAACGCGAAGAAGAATTATTGCATGAAATTGTGCTAGATCCAATGTAAGGCAACATCTGTTCACAGAATTTTACGTACTAACAGATTGCACCCGTATCACATCCAGAGGGTGCAAGATTATTACCCAGTGATTATCCGATTAGAGTACAATTTTGCAGAGAGGTGCTACGAAGAAATCGGCGAGAACCTAATCTTTTCAATAAAATTTTATGGACCGATCAATCCCATTTTAAAAGATTTGGGCTATTCAACACCCACAATATGCACTACTATTGGATTCGGAATCCCCACAACTTCCAGCACCAATTTAGTGTAAACCTGTGGAGTGGGATTTTGAACGCTGAGTTCCCTTTGAGCTGCCGCCTCGTTTGCATATAGAGAGATATCAGCATTTCTTGGAAAATGAACTGCTGATTTTACCGGAGAATGTCCCATTAGAAATTCGAAAAAATATGTGGTTTCAACAGGACGGCGCATCCTGCCACCATGCCATAGAAGAACGGAGATATTTAAATAACGCCATTCCAAATAATTGGATCGCGGGCGGTGGTACAATCAGGTGGCCAGCGAGATCTCCTGATTTAAATCTCATTGATTATTTTGTTTGGGAGCATTTTAAAGAATAGTGTACGCCAGGAAAATTGCAGCAGCGATAAATTGAATAAAGCAAAAGCGGCAGACATTCATTCGACTAAAACGCAATTTTTTACGAAGATGTGGATTATGCATTTCGGAGGGAGGCAGAACATGAAAATTTAATGTAATAAGTACATATTTTACATTATTTGTTGTTTAATTTTTCCATCATACAATTTCATTGTTTTGTACGGATTTGGTTAATTTAATTTTTTTTTCGGACTTTTCATGAATGATGACTATTTTAAAAATGTTCCAATAGGTATTCGAATTTGAATTTTTTTTCATGTAGTTAGCATAAATCAAGGTAGTTTTTAACATTATATTCACTTTGTCATCGAACAGTCTTTTTTACAATAGCAATTTGTAAATTCAATTTTTTTTCTCAGAAACATAAATTTTAGAAAAAAAAAACAAAAAAGGACTTTACATTAATCCTAAATAAAAATTTAATACTTTATTTCATTGCCACATTACCAAAGTATGTCTGTGCCTATTTTCAGGTGAATATACCGATTAGTTTTAGCATAGTGGTGATTTTTGTAAGGAAGGTAGTAAATTCCTCAAAAATCACAGAAATCTGATTAACTTTTAAACCCTTGACTTTTGGATAACACGTCATGTTCCGGGGGGTGGTAATGATGTCCCCTTTCACCAGGTTTCGTTTTGACCACTGTCTCTGGGACACCCTGTATTAACGTAAAAATCTGTCGCTACCTCCCTGGCTATAATGGCAGTTATCTAATATTTGTCGTGTGTTATGTTACCTTATTTTAAATAATAACACAGCCACACAAAAAAAAAGTTTTGTGCAGCGGATCAAATTATATGGATATGGTGTATTTTTCGATGCTGAATTCGAATCCGTGGTCAAAAAAAAATCTATCGTGTCAGTGTTTTTTAGTCAAAAACATCCCTTAAAATGGTGTAAAATCATAGAAATAATCTAATAACTCTTAATGAAGTGTTCGAGCCACAGTAAGCTATTTCTATAAATTAAAATGAAATCCGCCCTTATGGGGCGTGAAAACTACCGCTAAAACTCAAAAGACACAGGTGACTGTGAATAACATGTGCAAAGGCCAAATTTTTGTATATCTTAGTGCAAAATATTTGCCTCTGGTGAGACAACAAGCCAATTACTCTCAAAGGGTAGAGAATCATCCCTATGGATTAACATCTTAAATACAAATCTGGAAAAGTGAGATAATCTTTTGACTCAAATGCTTCTAAATTTCCTTTAGGTACAGGTTGTGTATAGTATATACCTCCCACCAATAACTTTAAAAAATCAAATTGCCGTCTCATTGTTTCATTTTTACGGCAGAAGCAACAGCAATATATAAAGTTCTCGAATTTATTTATTCATCTGATGCAGATACCTCTATAATGTTATGAGATTTCCTATAGGTTCTATCTTCATTAGAAAACAACATCTCCTTCTACATCAAAACCAACACTTAAGTTCTATTCTAATAAAGAAACTGCTACACAACGTTTTAGCTATGAGACATGAGGTTCATTTTGTATGGATGAAAGCACACATTGATGTAAAAAATGATTAAATTGTCGAGTCTTTGGCCAAGGAAAGCATCAACTAGTGATTTACCTCAAAGGTTTCAATATAGGAAAAAAATTGAGGCTTTTGCAGTTTTAAGCAGGGTGAACAAATATGGAGTGAATTCGTTCCAACCACCGACACATGACTAGAGTTTACCCTTAGTAAGAGCTACCCCCATGCTCAAATGATGCATCTAGGTGCTATTTAAATTCGAAAAGGGTCCCCCACAGACGGCCGGATTTCATTACTTCTAATATCCTGGAACAAAAATTCAGGCATTTCTAGTTTTAGGCAGAGTAGATAAAAATGGAGTAAATTCATACATTAAGCATTAACCAGTTATGTTTTACTTATTATACCATAACTGCTTATTCAATTGTTTATCTTAACATTTATCGACTCATCTATCTTTTAATCTGTGTAAAGCTATTCTTTTTCCTATTTATATCATACTTTTGACCATCAATCCAAATACTTTCTATTCTTATGATTTTTCTCTCTTATCTTCAAAATATCTTTTCCGTGGTTTTCTTTTCCTATTTTTTTAGTCATAGATATAGGATGTTATCTCTTCAGTGACCTTTTTTCTATCTAGGTAAGCTATATACCTAAATTAACCTTTCCGTCTATCTATTTCCGTCCGTATGTGGGGGTAGTTTTTACCCCCATCCCAACCGGGGTGATTTTCAACCTTATTAAAAAGAATGGGTGGTAGTCGAATCAGATTTATATATTTGGCACAATGAGCTACACGTATTTGACCCTTTCCGAATTTTAATATGATATGTAACGTTTTTTTTTTTTCAGTTTTGACCCTCCAGTTTTGACCCTAGGATTGAGTCTCTGTCCTTTGAGAGTGATGGCTAGTTGTCGCATCAGAGTCAAATATTTTGCACTAAGAGATACAAAAATTTGGCCTTTGTACATGTTATTTACACTCACCTGCATCTTCTGAGTTTTAGTGGTAGTTTTCACTTCCACATAAGGGCGGATTTCGGTTTAATTAGTAGAAATAGCTTACTGTGGCTCGAACTTATATTCTCTACTCTCGACTACAAAACATCTACCATTTTTCACACTTCATTAAGATTTAATACACAATTACACCATTTTAAGGGATGTTTTTGACTAAAAAACAAAACTGACACGATAGATTTTTTTTGACCACGAATTAGGATTCAACGTCGAAAAATACACCATATCCATATAATTTGATCCGTTGCACAGAACTTTTTTTTTGTGTAGCTGTGTAATATATCCAAAGGAAAAAATAATGTTTCCAAAGGGGATATCATTTAGAATAGAAAACAAAAAGAATATAGTTCAAGGGCATAAAAATGTTCATACTTTAATGGATCGTTCATTTGAAATTGACGTATTTATATTGAGAATAAAATTAAATATTTTAATAATCTCTATTTTTAGGTACTTATCAAACGTAAAAATATCGTCAAGAAATTCAATCATTAACTTCTGGTTCTTACCATTCTCACTCTACATTCCCCGTCTAGTCAGTCTAACAATGCATAATATTTTGATTTAGTTCCCGTCAGGGAGATAAACAACTAAAATCCTTTATCCAAATAAATGTAGTGAAGTTCCCAGAACAATAAATTAAGAGGATCCAGTGAAACACCTAAACCCCTCAGTTAAAATTTGGACTAGTTTAAATATTTTGTATAAAGTGATGTTGGTCGGTGTAGTTTTATATATAAATTAAATATGTTAATAATCTCTATTTTTAGGTACTTATCAAACGTAAAAATATCGTCAAGAAATTCAATCATTAACTTCTGGTTCTTACCATTCTCACTCTACATTCCCCGTCTAGTCAGTCTAACAATGCATAATATTTTGATTTAGTTCCCGTCAGGGAGATAAACAACTAAAATCCTTTATCCAAATAAATGTAGTGAAGTTCCCAGAACAATAAATTAAGAGGATCCAGTGAAACACCTAAACCCCTCAGTTAAAATTTGGACTAGTTTAAATATTTTGTATAAAGTGATGTTGGTCGGTGTAGTTTTATATTATATTTAAATTACTTTAATGAGTTTTCCACGTTACTGATTTAGCAAATTAGGTTTACGGTATGTTAAATACAACAAAATAAATTTGATTTGAATATTTGATAAACTTTTATAAATTAAATTTACAAATATGTTATTGCAGTGTTTCATTTATTTATATATTTATTTATTTATATATTTATTTATTTATTTAACAATACACCGCCTAACAGAGTATTCCAATTATAGGGCAGGAGATAATAAATACACATAAATATAAAAGGAAATGTAGACACATAAAAATGTAAAATAAACATATAAAATGAACGACAAAAAAACAAAACTAAAATATTAATGAATGCAGATAATCTCTTTATCTCTGCTACGTTGTAGTGGCAGAATATAATACTGGTCTCCAAGATTTTTGAAGTTCTCACACATTTCGTATAATGGCGAGAATTTCTGAAGGTTAATTTTGGGGTCTTCACATAGAATAAGGATCGAAGAAACCAAATCCGAAGTTTTTCACCCTTAATCCCAGAACCTCCCACAAAATGGCCGGCTGACCATACCAGTGTGTCCTTATGTATTTGGATCCGCTTAAACCGAATCCGGAGTCGGAATTGTAAGATTGGCTCGTTTTTCACCCCCAAAACAAGAGGAAAGTGGTTTGTCCGGCGGACCATAGCAGTGTATCCTTACCAAATACATAAGAATACACTGGTATGTATCCTTATGTATTTGGTAAGGATACATTGATATGGTTCGATGGACAGACCATTTTTTTTTGGAATGGGGGGGGGGGGATTAGAGGTGAAAAATGAGCCAATCTGACAATTCTTATTTCGGATTCGGTTTCAACGGATACAAATACATAAGGATACACTGGTATGGTCTGTCCGACCATTTTTTTTTGGGGTGGGGGGGTGTGTTTTTTTCGGGTTAGGGGTGAAAAACTTCGAATTCGGTTTCAGCATTTCAAGATACATAAGGATACATTGGTTTAGTCACGACCGGCTTTAATGTGAACAGGCCGGAGTATACGATGTGGCAACGCGGCAATCTTAAACTATGTCAGTCCTACTAATAGTCTATCTAATGTAGAAAAAAATAGTGTAAATATTTCGTGCAAAGACGAGATTACCTTCCCGCCCCGTTTTCGAAGGTGCTAAACATGATGGAAGTGGTGGGAGAAGTTTTTGACCGCCGAAACCCCCTGAAGCGGCCAAAAACCATCCCTTTTAACCACCCCTTTTATGTATCCCTTTATGTTTTCATATATAAACTGGTCTGAGGAGTGATTTATCGAAAGATTATACTTGAAATTACATGGAAGGGAGTTATAGAGTAAGTGGAATGCAGGCAGCAGGTCTAAGGGTTGATTTACCCTCCCTAGGGGTGGAAAATCATTTTTTTTTCAAATTATTTGGTTCAAACGCGTATCCCCTCGGTCGCTGATCACGGGAAAAATATTCATTTTTAGTTCTAACCCCTCCTCATCCCTCAAATTGGCAGAACCACCCCTCACTCACCAGAAAGCATGCCAGAATTTACAGGTTTTTCGACACATGATCGTTATTCCTGTGCACATCCATTCATTTTTCACAGAAAAGAAAGTGGTAGCGACCTAGGGGGCTGCTTCAACCCTTACAAGGGTGTAAAATTCATTAATTACACATTGGATCGTCAATATGCCCTCCCTGTTTTCGCAGGCGCTGATCACGAAATAAATATTCACCGTCATCTCCGACTCTCCTCAACCCCCATTTTGTTGTCCTATAATGGACGGAAACTTACCCTCATCCACCAGTTATCGCTAGGACGATGACTGTGTAGGTTGCTGAGTAGAGTATAATGATTTCTTTATCGGAGAGTAATGAATAATAAATTTTGTTTTCAATGGCAATGTTGTTTATTCAAAGAATTACATGAAAATATTTTTATGACAAAATAAATTGTTTGTTTACAATTAATTTAAAAAACCTAGGTCGTTAAAGCATAACAATCATCATATTCTTCAAAATGCACATCGCATGCTATCTCTTCTCCTTTATCATCGCCCCGGCGATAAGTGGTGGATGAGAGTAAGTTTCCGTTGCCCGGGGCACTGCACCAGACACTAACATAAACTTTTCCATTTCTCTCTCCTTCCACACATCATGAGCATCTTTGAATCGTTCAGATTTGGATATTGCACTGTCATAAAAATGTTTTATGCACACCACTGAATATTTTGTAGGCTGCCAATTCTTCCTAGAAACTCTCTTTAGCCACTGTTTCCTCAGTTCTGATTCTTTGGGAAATCTAAAAGCTTGGACATAACCTTCAGATGAAGAACTGTAATTGCTTGTACAGCCAGCTACACGACATTTATCCGGCATGTTGTTATTGTTTTCAGACCCCAGACCTAGAATTAATTAAAATTATTTTATTGGTTTTGGTAGTAAAAGTGAATTGAATTAAAAATATAGTTTGCATAAAATGTAAGGTTATAACGTAATTTGACGCACAAAAAGTGATTTCAGGTGCGAACGGTGCGATAGATACCCATATAATTAATTAAAATAATAACTACTTACTTAATAAAAGACAATTTGTGAAATTACGCCAACAGAGAGGCACTTTTCATGTATTATAATGCCAATTTATTCGTGACAGATTAGTGCACAACTGTTTTGTTTTGCCAAGAAAAGACTGAATCACATTGCCACATTTCCATATACCGGCCTGTTTAAAGCCGGTCATGGTTTAGTCCGCCGAACAGATCACTTTTCTTCATAAGGATACACTGATCTGGTCCGCCGAATAGACTTTTTTTTTGTTGGGCTGTGCAATTTAAGGTTAGTTTACTGTTAAATGTATATCTAGATTGTGAAATGTTGATGGGCGTGTAAGCACGTGTTTAGATGATTTATCTAAAGAATAATTAAATTCGATAAGTTAATGTTTATTAGTAAAAGTTAGCAGATTGCACTTCCTTATGTATAACTGTAATTTATTTAAATTATACCATTCATTGATTTTATCAAGGGTACTTTGTAATGCCACACAATCATCAACACCTTTTACTTTATTTCATAATTTCTTTTCATCTGCACATAAGAAACCCCTGCCCAATAACTACTTCTACATCCATATTTTATATCTAAGTCTCTCACAACGAAAAAATTTTGTATGTGTAAATAATTGTTTATGGAATTTTATATACATCATATTTGAAATCGAAAAACTGAGGGCCTTTGGTTCTTGTAAACACACTAACTCAGTTTTATTTTTTTCCCTTTAATAGTGGCGTGGGGGTGCGTGGCTTATATACAGTGTGTTCCCGAATTGACTTTGCGATAGGTGTAATATACCAAAAAAAAAATTAATACGTCTTTCCTTTTATGCAGTTTCGATTTGCTTGACGTAAAATAGATTTTTACCAAATTTCAGTTAAAATGGGATCTAACTCGCGGCGTTAATCTAAGAAGAATATAAAAGAAAATAAATCATTGTAGGTAAACTGGCCTTTCTGTTAATTTTACGGAAAAATTCTATTTGGATAAAATATTTGGCATTGAAAGTTAGAGCCATATGCAATTTTCATTGCATATGAACAAAAAAAACTAATACTAGGCTTAAAATTAATAGCTTTAAATTTTTTAACACAATTAACAATTTCAACGAATTCAACTAAAAACTTATTCAAATAGTACCCCCACCTAAATTACTTTCCACCCTTCTTCAAATTCTTTGTAACTTCTTCTAGTTTCTTCTAGAGGTATTATTATTTTTATTTGTTCATATGCAATGAAAGTTGGCATATGGCTCTGACTTTCAAAACCAAATAATTTATCCAAATAGAATTTTTCCGTAAAATTAACAGAAAGACCAGTTTACCTAGATTGATTTATCTTCTTTCATTTTCTTCTTAGTTTAACTCCGCGAGTTAGATCCCCTATTTTAACTGAAATTTGGTAAAAATCCATTTACGTCAAGCACACCGAGACTGCAAAAAATGAAAGCCATATTAATTTTTTTTTTTTTTTTTGGTGTATTACACCTACCGCAAAGTCAATCCGGGGACACACTGTATACTAAATACCAATTTTATGGACTCTTACTTGCTACCTATTTACCCCATTTACCTGCCAACCCTTCAACGGATAAGATCAGAATATAATCTAGTTCCAGATCTCGTTAAAATACATACGTGTACTAAATCTCAAGTCAATATATTAAACGGTTCCAGAGTAATCATGTGCACAAAAAAAGTTACAGAAAAGACAAACCGACAGACAGGATTTTTTTATCGGGGATTGTCTTCGACTTTCGTGTAGGATTTGAAAACATTAACTTTAATATTGTCTATACTTATTAATTTGTAACATATTTATAATTTCTTGCTCTTTATTGAGTATTTTGCCAGTTTTGTAAAAATATTTAAAAATTTAATGAAATTTAATGATTCTGCAGAATGTCTCACACCTAAAAATATATAAACCGAAATAAAATTGGAATTACTCTCTAATTAAAAATTAAATTAATAACTGTTAATGTTTGGAAAAAATTTGTTCTACTTTCATTTTCAAAACTTTATACCGTCAAACATAACAGTTTGTTTTCTATGTATTTCCATAGTCACGTGAGTCATTAAATTATATTTATTTTGTTTTACTTACTTCATCTCCGAGGATTGGCAATCAGCTGGTTCAAAAATTTATAGAACAATTTGATACAGATTTATCCTCATTTAACAGAATAATAGTGGATTTTATTTCTGTTGATTTCTTTTCCTCATTTACATTGGATCTTATATTTACTATCCCAGGCGTGTTCACACATTTTTGAATGCTCGAATTCCTGTGCTCCTGAGATTCAAAAATTTAAAGAAAAAATGTGTGCTTCTGTTGAAAAATATACAGAACAATATACAGGGCATCTTAAAAAATAATTGAATATAATTAATGAATAAAATATGACTGCACAGTAATATTTGACATGAAGTTAACGCAACTGTCAGGGATGGAACTTTTTATAGTTTTGGTGGACCAAGACATTGCACTTGAACTTGAAGGAACTGTTAACCAGTCAATTGCCAAAGTCAAGAGCCAAAGGCAATAGATTCCATGTAGGTCGATCCGTGACTAGTATGGGATTGTATAAATACCCTCTTGAACTTAGAGTGTCAGAAGACGGTCATCATGGGGTATATGTAGTTACTCTAAGGTGTTAAGGTATTATTAAGGTATAATATAGTGATAACCGAAAATTAATATTGTTAGGAAACGGAACCGATCCTGCATCGTGATAGCACCTGTTTACTACATTAAGAATTGCTGGGTGCGACCTGCACATTATATTCAATTTTACATGCGGTAAAAATATAACAACAAATTTGCCACGTATTTCGCTCTGTAGAGATAACGTACACTGTAACACTGTAATTATCATTTTGCGAATAATAATATGGCCATTCTGTAATATTTTTCTGGGAAATTAAGGCGCCAACACACTTTTCGCGTTTCAAATTTCATATGCGTTTGACTCCACTTACACCTCATTTTGAGCGAAACGTGAAATTTCCGCCTTCCTTGCTATGTTTTCACGGATATAAAGGATATAAATAGGGAGAACTATTCCTACATAGGCACGTAATATTCCTTTGCCTTCTCTATAAGTTGTCATAAATTAAATATTTGCTCTCTAGTACATGGTGGGCCAAATTAGATGAAATATAGGGTTTTCTCTAAAACTATGGCAGACAGACAAAAACCAGTATAGGTGTTCTGAGCTCAATTTTTGAGAATCAAACAATGGCGCAGATCGCGATCGTCTATCTTTTTCGACTACCGAGCTACAAAGCGTTTTAGAAAAATTGTCATTTTTAGCAAGTGTCGAATCGAAAATCGAGTAACACGTTGTTAAGGCACCTTCTTGAGTAGAATCCGTTGCTGATGAGAAGAAAATTATGCATGTCTCACTTTTCGAGATATAGACAAAACCTTTGTTTTTTAAATAGAAAACCCTGCAAATTATTTCACTATTCTATCGTAACTTAAATTAGCTATCCAACGATATATCACATGTCATATTCTAGAAAAAGTGGTTAATTTTCGAAAAATTTAATATATTTGTGAGGAGGCCAAGGAAAACTATTTAACAGCACTTCTTATAATATAAAATAATTTTGCCAAAAATAGGAAAAACTAAACTACAATAAATGTTTGAATTGTCTTCCACTGGGATCTATGAATATTTATCGTATTTCTAATATTCATTGAGAAGACCATGGTAAAAAAAAAAGAAAATTGAAATAATCGTAAATGTCAAAAACTAATTTGTGAGTTAATTGTGAGTGAGCATTGTTAAAAATGGTTCAATTTAATAATGGTGAAATATATGATATGATTAAGTATTTTATAGTATGCGAAGAAGATTAAAATTCAGCTTCCGAGCTGTATTTGAATGGATACGTTATAGACAGCGAAACATTGTGCCAATAGTGCCACCTAAACAATATTTTTAGATATCCAGAAAAGAAAGAGCCAGGCATAAAAAAATTCAAAAGGCTACAACAAAATTTAAAAGACTTTGGATCACTTGTAAAACCTGGAGCAAAAATATATAATAGAGCAGGTAGAGAAGCTGTAGAAAATATTGTTTTAGAAACTGTAAGAGAAAATCCTAATATATCGTCTCGCGAAATACAGGAAAATTTAGGAATCCCAAAAACAACTGCGTTGCGTTGCTTAAAAAAAAATAAATTCATACCGTAGAAAATTAGGATTAGTCACCATCTATACCCAAATGGCTTTCAAAAGCGTCTCGATTTTTGATAGTGGTTTTTGCGTCAGTGCAATGAAGTGCCAGGATTTGAAGGAACAATTATATGGACAGACGAGGCCCATATAAGCAGTGCCGGAATTTTTATTCGGCATAATAACCACCATTGGGCCAAAATACGCACGTAACCGCTACAGTTAATCGTCATGGATGATTTGGATTTGGCGTTAGGTGTGGTTTTATTGGATACCAAATAATAGGTCCTCATTTTTTTCACGGCAATTTGAATACCGAAAATTTTATTAATATTCTATGGCAAGAAGTAGACCCCTTTGTAGACAATATGCCTGTAAGACAATTTCAATGATTAATTTACCAACACGATGGCGCCCCAGGTCATACGTCAAATGAAATTATTTAAATGTTCAATTTGAGAGGGATTGGATAGGTATCTATACCGGGTGACACAGGAGATATGTAACACCCCGTAGCATGTTTATTTTAAAAGATATTATTTTGAAATTTGGCAGACTTATATAATGCATGATTGTTCTTTTCACAGTACAAACAAGAAATTTTTTCCACTTCTGGTTTCACCGGAAGTGACATCTACGTTCTTGTTTTAAATAGCACCCTGTATATATTTTTTTCCTATCGGATTCTCCTTAAATTTCTCTTTTCAACTATGTATAGCAAGATGGCATTCGTTTTTAAAATGGCTACTGAAAACTATTTTATTGCATTAAGTCAAGATGGTCATGGTATGAAATGTGGCGGTAATTAATGCTTAGTATGCTGCGATATCAGAAGAACCCTCGTACACAATTTTTTGTTTCTTATTTGTTTTGTTCTAATCAGTAGACGAAGAGACTTGTAGAATTTTTACATTAAAGAAAAATCTCTAGACTAAATCCCCGAAATCATAGAAACTAAGATAGAAACACTAATTTTAAATTTGATCCATTTGTAAAATAATTATTCATCTTCCACTTTTATCCAATACAATTCATTGTTATATCTGATTTTGCTTGCTTTTAAATAAAATTGTTATCGAAGAATCTCAAAATGTTGGCCATTATTTTCCCTGCAGCGTCGAATTCTTGTAACAGTACCTCTAAGAACATTTTCTAACTGCAATTCAGTAGTCTTATTTATTGTTAACCTAACTCTTATTTCTAAGTCTTCCCTATATTGCAGTGGAGTTTTATAAACTATTTCCTTAAAATGGCCCCATATGAAAAAATCAAGTGGCGTAAGATCCGGTGAGCTAGGGGGGCTATTAATTGGCCTATTTGTCCCCATCCAGTTTTCTCCAAACCTTGCATTTAAATAATTTACAGCAATTCTACTACTATGTGGTGGAGCTCCATCTTGTTGAAAAATTATTAGGCAGTTGGTCCAAAAAACCTTCAACGTGGATTTGCAAAAATTTTACATACCTTTCACCAGTTAATGGTCCATCAAATACTATTGGTCCAACAATTCTTGTGCCAAGTACCCCCAACCAGACGTTAAAACCAAATCGTTCCTGATATGCACTTTCCCTCATGCATCTTGGATTTTCTTATGCCCAATAACATGTGTTGTTGTGATTGAATAAACCCAAATAAGTGAACCTAAACTCGTCGGAATATAGAATATGCCGATGAAAATTATTGTTCAAATTGTGTCTGTCCAAAAACCAATTGCAATAGTCCAACCTTCTTTGGTAGTAGTTTTCGAATAAGTGCTGATGTATTTGATACTTGTAAGATTTGAATTTATATTTGTTCAAAATGCGGCGAGCAGTTTCCCGATTTATCACGGTTTCATCTTCAATGTGCCTTACCGAAATCATGGGATCTGCTTCGACAATTGCCAATACATTGATTTCCGACTCTTCATTAACAATAAAATCATTTCCGGGTTCATTTGGTCGTCTTATAAACTGATCTTCAACTCGTGGCAAATAACTGTTCGGTGGGTGATTTCTGTCGGGCATACAAATCAGCAGCTTGTCTACTATTTTTATGACATTCGCCATATATTAATAGCATGTCTACATTTTCATTTCTTGAATACATGATAAATTACTCTTAAACTTGTTAATTTATAACGTAACAATGACACTTATTAAATTGCTGTCAAACAATAATTACTTGTCAAACAATAATAATGATGTGTCTTTTTTCACGTTTTTCATTGTTTCCACCGCCTCCTAAATATTTTTGTTGTACAATGTTAATTTACAGTGTACGAATCTTCGATACCAATTTTATTTAAAAGCAAGCAAAATCAGAAACAACAATGAATTGTATTGGGTAAAAGTGAAAGATGAATACATTTTTTACAAATGGATCAAATTTAAAATTAGTGTTTCTATCTTAGTTTTTATGATTTCGGGGATTTAGTCTAGGGATTTTTCTTTAATATAAAAATTCTACAAAGTCTCTTCGGCTACTAATTAATAGGGATTGCAATTTACCGGAAGTTTTAATAACCGGTAAATCGGTAAATAAAAATGTAAATAACCGGTTAACCGGTATTTACCGGTAATTTTTAGAATTAATGATTAGGGTGGCGAAAATGACAATTGTCTTTATCCATGTACAAAATTATCTAAATTTAACAAAAAACATTTTTATATACGTATAATTAATATAATTAGGCTTTGAGAAACATATTTTTTTCAAATTGAAATTCGCTTACAGTCGATTGAAAAAATTATACGGTTTTGCGAAAGACATATCTAGAGAGTGTAAATCAAAATTTTGTGATTTACTAGTATTATCTTTAGTTGATTATGGTGATGTTGTATATGGAAAGTTATTATCGGCGACAGCAAAAAAGAAAATTCAAAAACTTCAAAATTCATGTATGCGTTATATTTACAGTATCCCATATAGACAACATATATCACCACATCTAAATAAACATAGCATATTAAACATGGAAAACCGCAGACATTTACACATGCTCACACTTATTTGGCGAATAATTCATAATGACGAACCTCAGTACTTAAGAAATAAGTTAATTTCACGAGATCACTTGCATAATACAAGATACATACAAAATTTTTTGGTGCCTCAGCATGAAACTGCGATTTTTCAAAGATCATGTACGTATTTTGTATCTCATCTTTGAAATGAACTTCCAAATGAATATAAACAATATAAATAAAAATTTTTTTTATTAAAGTTGTCAAAAACTACATTTTGGCTGATCAGAAGCTGGAGACTTGATGCTGCGTTGTGGATGCGTGTATATTTCTTTTTCTTTTTCCGATATAATTTTATTTACTTTTAACCTTTTTGCTTCGCTTCGCTGCCCGTTCCCCTTGTCTGCTCGCATGTCTGAGTGCTGCTGTTGTTATTATTGTTATTATTATTATAAAATATAACATTTGTTAGATTATTACAATTCATTACTGAATATTAACAAATAAAATAATTATTATTCTTTTCTTGAAATTTTAGATTTATATGTATTAATATTTTTTTATAACCTTTTTATAATCTTAGATTTAGGTTATTTGTATTTGGGTAAATAGAAGAAGAGCTCTACATTTCAATTTGTACCATTTTTACTTTGAGTAAAATAAATGTATTATCATTACTATTATTATTATTATAATGAACAAACTAAAAGTTTTTTATCAAAAGGAAAAAATATAAATGAAATAAATTTAAATAAACAATTATTCTGTAAATAACAAAAATTAGAAACATAAACTCAAATAGGGCATTTACTGAATACCTAATCTAAAAATACAATATTTTTTAAAAATAGCCCGTTAAAAGGGCTAGTTTTTCAAAGCTGTATCTGTTAGTCGTCTGATATTTGTACATAGAATTCCACCAACTGAAAATGCCCTTCCTCTATTGATATTGGTAGGTCGATAAGTTAATAAGAATTGGTAATAACATTCTTCTAAATGTTTTCCACGGATATTTGAGGCAGTGAAATATTCAATTTCCTGTCGCAAGATATTGTCAATGTCTCTCTTACTTGTATTCCTTAGGGCTTGGTGTTTGGGTTTTACTTTTTATAATATTATTTATTTATTGCCAAAAGTGCTCAGTGTTGGGACAGTCACTCTATATTTAGTGAATACTAGTCACTGACATAAATAGAAACGTTGAATACGTGACATATCGTAAGTTCGGCGATTTTAATATCAAATTTAATAATACAAACGACCCAAATTACTTATCGTTTAGTGACTTAATCAATTCTTTTTCTTACAGACCTACCATTTTCGAAAATACCCGTCATAATAATTGTATTGATAACATATTAGTTAACTTCTATGATAATCTACATACGGAAGTGTTCGATCCCGGTTTGTCCGATCATAGGGCAGTTGTAATTTCGGTGAATTCATTGAGGCAAGTCCAAAATAAAGTGACAATCAAATACAGAAAATATACTGAGGAAGGTATGTGTATCTTGTACCATAACTTGGAAAATACTGACTGGGAGTTTGTTAACGATCAGGAGGTAGACGTTAATGTAAAATTTGATAAATTTATAAACATACTAACTTCAAATATTGAGGAAGCTTTTCCGAAAATTGAAAAAACAGTTAATAAAATGACTGGCAAACCTATAAATAAATGGTTTACCCAGGAATTACATGTAATGCGTAACCATCTATGCATGTTATCTGAACTGAACCAAAATTTTCCTGACTCACAATTTAATCAACAATTGAAAGATTTAGAAAGGTTTATAAGAGACAAATTAAGATAGCAAAAGGCAACTATTATTCTGAATATATTAACAATAAAGGGAATTATCCAAAAACATATTGGAATATCATAAATAATCATAGACCTAATAAAAAAGAAAATGTTGACATAGAAATTGATCTTGATGTAATGAATGACTTTTTTGTAAATACTGCTGATAGAATAACTCAAACTCTCCCCATAACAAATGGTATAGTCATAAACAATCCATTGCAATCAAATCCAACGTTTCATTTCAGAACCATCAGCTTTAATGATCTCCGATCGGTAATAAATAATTTAGAAAATAAAAATAGTCTGGATCCTTATGATATAGGGGTAAAAATCATAAAAAAGATGAAAAATATCATTTTAATACCTCTTACTAAATTAATAAACCACGCAATATCCAGTGGAATATATCCTGATGTACTAAAAATTTCCAAAGTTATCCCCATCCACAAAGGTGGGTCGCTGACGGACTTAAACAACTTCAGACCAATTTCTCTAGTATCAGTTATTTCTAAATTGCTGGAAACTGTGTTAAAAATTCAAATAGTAACCCATCTTGAAGAAAACAACTTATTTTATTGTAACCAATATGGATTTCGTACCAAAAAAAGTACCAATGATGCAATCATGCATCTACTTCGCAAAATTATTGAAGGTCAGGAAAATGGTGACTATGTAGGGGTTACGTTTTGTGACCTACAGAAAGCCTTTGACTGTGTGTCACATTCGGTTCTTTTGGAGAAGCTTAACGCCTTAAATTTCGATCGTGTTAGTTGCAATATAATCAAATCATATTTATTAAACAGACAACAGTTTATTCAAGTTAAAAATAAAAGTTCGCAGCTAAGCGAAATAAACTCCGGAGTACCACAAGGCTCTGTGTTGGGTCCTGTTCTGTTCTTGATTTACGTAAATGATCTTAGTGTGGCGGTACACAGGGCCGAACTCGTGTTATTCGCAGATGATACTACACTTATCAATTCTAATAAAGACATAAAGCGAATCCTACAATCTATGAATGATTCTTGCGCCCAAGCTACTAACTGGTTTTCAACAAACAGGCTATCACTTAATCGTACAAAAACAGTCAATATGATTTTCACTCATAGACCGGTACAAGATTTTACAAACCCTGATGTGGTAAAGTTTTTAGGTGTCTACATGGACCCAAAATTGAATTGGTGCCATCATGTTCAACATGTAGCTAAAAAAATTTCTAAAAACACATTTGTCATTAGGAAGCTAGTTACGTTAGTGCCTACTAATATATTATTAACGGCCTATTATTCACTGATATTATCACATATGTCTTATGCTTTGATAAACTGGGGTCATGCACCTAGTGCAAAAAGGATTTTTGGGTTACAACGGAGGGTAATAAGAATAATTACTAATTTGGGCTATAGAGATGATGTCAGACACAAGTTTATTGAACTCAACGTATTAACTTTTCCGTCATTATACATATTTACCTGCTTAAAATATACACACGAAAATATTCATTTATTTAATACTCATGAAAGCTTACACTCGCATGACACTAGAGATAATTATAATTTAAGAACCGATTTTATCAGACTAAGCTCGAGTAGGAATGGATTCAATTTTTTCGGACCAAAATTCTTTAATAAATTACCTGTACACGTCAGAAGTCTCCCAAAGAACACTTTCAATAATACAATAAGAACTTTCCTATCAAAAAAAGCTTTTTATGATGCGAACGAATATTTAAATTGCAACCTTGACAATGAACTTTTCTAGCCAAATTGTGGATGTATAAATGTTTTTAAAATATCTAAATATAGACGCATCGCAATGTGTTATGTGATATTTCATGTACTGTGTTTCTTATTTTAATGTTTATTTATTTTTTGCATATTATTGTCTTGCCAAATTTTTATAAACTATATGTTTTTATAAATTATATTTATCCAAAGCTCTGTGCTATGTATTGACCTGTGTAAAACATGTATTATGTTAATGACACCAATAAATAATTTGAATTTGAATTTGAATTTGAATTTGTTCAGAATTTAACGAAATAACCGGTAAAAAATTTAAATAACCGGTAATTATCGTCATGTGTTTTTTGTCCTGTTTACCGGTTAACCGGTAATGCAATCCCTACTAATTAGAACAAAACAAATATGAAAACAAAATTGTGTACCAGGGTTCTTTTGATATCGCAGCACACTAAGTATTAATTACCGCTACATTTCATCCCATAGCCAACTTGACTTAATGCAATAAAATGGTTTTCAGCAGCCATTTTAAAACCGAATGCCGTCTTGCTATATATCGCTGAAAAGAGAAATTTAAGGAGAATCCGATAGGAAAAAAATATATACAGGGTGCTATTTAAAACAAGAAAGTAGATGTCACTTCCGGTGAAACCGGAAGTGGAAAAAATTTATTGTTTGTACTGAGAAAAGGACAATCATGCGTTATATAAGTCAACCAAATTTCAAAATAATATCTTTTTAAATAAACATGCTACGGGGTGTTACATACCTCCTGTGTCACCCGGTGCATCACTCAGGAATAGTTTATCAAAGTCTAGTTAGCTAAGTTAACTAAATTGATAACTAACAATTAATTTAGCTAACTGGGTATTAATAAACAACAAAGTAGTTTAGATATTGTTTAATTTTTAGGAAATAATGTTCCTATTTTGTGGCCAGCTAGATTTCCCTATATGACTCCTGCCGACATTTGGCTTTGGAGTTATTTAAAAAATATTATATATAGAGAACATTCTAATAACATAGAGGAATTGGAAAACAAAACATTAGCTGCGTTTCGGACAATAACTCTTGTCATGATTGGAATTGCAACAAATGTTGTAAGGAGAAGGTGTCAAAAATGTATAGATGTCAATGGAAGAAATTCGAATATTTATTGTAGTTTAGTTTTCCTATTTTTGGCTAAATTATTTTATATTATAAGAAGTGTTGTTGTTGTTAATAATTTTCCATGACCTCCTCACAAATATATTAGATTTTTCGAATATTAACCACTTTTTCTAAAGGTAAATATGACATGTGATATATCGTTGGATAGCTAATTTAAGTTGTGATCGAATATTGAAATAAATTACAGGGTGTTCTATTAAAAAAAAATACAGATTATGTCTATATCTCGAAAACTGAGGCATTCATAATTTTCTTCTTATCAACAACGAATTCTGCTTAAAAAAGTGCCTTAACAATGTGTTACTCGATTTTTTATTCGACATTTGGTAATTGAGATATAGAAAATGCCAATTTTCCAAAAACGCTCTGTAGCTCGGTAGTCGAAAAAGATAGACGATCGCGGTTTGCGCCATTGTTTGCTTCTCGAAAATCGAGTTCAGGACTCCTATTTTATTTTTTGTCTATCTGCCATTGTTTTAGAAAAATCTCAAACCCCATCTAATTTGGTCCACCCTGTACGGCGTTGTTTAAGAAAATCTATTTGCTCAGGAGACAAGCAAACAAAATAAATCTGAAATCTGAATTGAAGAATATATTTTTATTAACCTCCCCACAATAAAATTGTGGGAGGTTACTACAATTAGTCCAAAATCGAAAATTGAGATAACATCAAATCTTTACGTTTTGAGGTCCCAGGAACCCAAAAAAGTTGTTTTTGAAAAACGTCTGTGTGTGTGTGTGTGTGTGTATGTGTGTGTGTGTATGCATTAACTGTGGAGGAACACTCTGTGAATAGAACTGAATTGTCGAGGATGACCGAATTGTCGAGGATTTCTCAGTCATCGACAATTTTTTATCGCTGCAATGAGATTCTCGATGCCTGCTTTGCACAGAAACGCAATAAAAAAAAATCCTCCAGAATTTGGGATTATGGTCAGTGTGTGAAAATCTGATTCATCATTAATTGTGGAGGATTTAAATTTATTGGTTTCAGCGCCCCCTATCGGTGTGTATACTTTTATGGTGATCTATTAACAGTGGAGGAATGTGTTAAAATATGTGTAAAAATATACCCAACGGTATGTCACATAATTGTTCAAAATAAGGATTTGGATGGTCAAAATTCTGAAAATTTGGTCATACCTTCAGTTTGTTGAGGTAATGACAAAAAAAACATGAAAAAAACCGCTGCCCAAGGAATCACTACTTCCACATCCAGATTTTCCATCCAAGTCTCTTACAACGAAAATACTATATTTCCACTCCACTATGTGGAAATAATTGTTTATGGAATTTTAATAATATATTTGAAATCCCATAAAACGATATTCCATATCGGTAGTGGGGTTGGGGTGGTGGTAAGGTGTGGTAGTGGGGTGGATGAAGTGAAAAAAAAAGGCATTTGGTTCTTGTGTACACACTAAATCACAATTTTATTTTTTTGCACCCCCCTTTAATAATGGGGTGGGGATGGTAATGGAGGTGGCTCATGCCAAAAATTTTCTTGAAACCTTTACTTCTTTTATACTAAATACCAATTTTGTCTACTGTTACTTGCGTGATTTACCTATTTACCCCCATTTACCCCAATTTACTCTTCAACCCTTCAATAGAATAGGATCAAAATATAATCTAGTACCAACATCTCGTTAAAGTACCTACGTGTACCAAATTTCAAGTCAATATTTTAAACAGTTCCAGCGTAATCATGGGCAAAAAAAAGAGGTAACCCACTGCGTATCCATTTTACACGAGGAACCCCACTATGCACCCATACTACTTGAGGCAACCTATTGCGCATCAATACTAATCGAGAAGAGCCACTGCGCATCGATAATACTTGAGAAAACCTACTGCGCTTCCAAACTACTCTAGGTAACCCACTGCGCATCCATCTAACTGAAGGAGGGAAGCCATTGTGGATCAATACTACTTGGGGTAACCCAACGCGCATCCATTTTATTCGAGGTAACCCACTGCGCATCCATACTACTCGAGGTAACCTACAGTACAACCATCCTACTTGGGGTTACCTACTGACCATCCATTGTACTCGAAGAAACCCACTGCGCATCCATACTACTGCTCATCAATGGTACTCGACGAAAGCCACTGCGCATTCCTAATACTTGAGGAAACCTACTGCGCATCCATATTCCTCGAGGGAACGCTCCGCGCATTCATACTACTTGGGGTAACCTACTGCGCACCAATTAGTACTCGAGGAGACCCACTGCGCATCCATCCTATTCGAGGTAACCCAGTTATTATAGAATCAAAAAAATAATAGAAGATATATAAACACCGTACAGGTTGCAGGTATTCTAATCCGAAATCGTAGAAGCTAGACACACAGTAGTAGGGATGGATGAAGTAAAAAAAAATTGAGGCCTTTGGTTCTTGTACACACACTAACTTGCAATTTTATTTTTTTCACCCTCTTTAATAGTGGGGTGGGGTGGTATTGGGGGTGGCTAATTCCTAAAAATTTTTTTGAGACCTTCTCTTATATATACTAAATACCAGTTTTATGGACTTTTACTTGCTTGATTTACCTATTTACCCCCACTTACCCCAATTTACGTCTCAACCCTTCAACGGAGTAAGATCAAAATATAATCTAATTCCATCCTGCGCATCCATTGCATTCGAGAAAATCCACTGTGCATCGATAGTATTCGAGGAAACTCACTGCACATCCATAGTGATCAGGGAAACTCACTACGCATCTATTGCACTTGAGGAAACCCACTGTCCACCCATAGTACTCGAAGAAACCCACTGCGCATTCATTGCACTCGAGGAAACCCACAGCGCATCCATTGTACTCGAGGAAACCCACTGCCCATCCATTGTACTCTAGTAAACCCATTGCGCATCTGTAGTACTCGACAAAACCCACTGTGCACCTTCTACCATCCCCGCTTTCACTCCTTCAAAAAGTGAATATCGAAATTTCGTATTATACGTATCTAATATATTTCAACAAAAAATAGTTCTGCCAAATTTCCATGCATCTAGATCTAACCATTTCCGAAAAAGCCTAAAATTTTTAACCCTCTCTTTCACCCTCCTAGGGGTCGAATTTCGAAAAATCTCTTCTTAGTGGTTGCCTACGATATTTGAGGAACACCTATTGAAAATCTGAAGTTTCTAGACTCAACGGTTTGAGCTGTGCATTGATAGATCGGTCAGTCAGTCAGCGAGTCATGGTATTCTTTTATATACATAAGATCTAGAAGGTGGTCACCCTGAAGAAATAATTGAAAAAATGTGAGAGAAGACGCTAATATTTCGCATGTAGTAAATACAATTGCGTGAAAGATCTAGGGGGTCACCTAAAAAGAAATAATGAAAAAATTTTTACGGAGGGCAATAATATTTCGCACGTAGTTATCACAAGCTTTAGTGAAAAGTATACAGTGTGGTCACTCTAGGCAGAGGAAAATAATATTTGGAATGTGGTTGTCACTATTGTCAGGAAGAAAACCTTAAAAAATACATACAGGGTATTCATCATACAGACAAGATATTGAATAAAAGAAAGATGCTAAATAGAAAGGGAAGTTTTGCGTAAATACTTTTATATATTTTTATTCAATATTTCAGGATCCCTTAGTCCTAGAGTGATGAAATTTTACGGTACGTTATATAGTATCAATAAAAGTTATTATTTCTTGATACTGGCCAATATGAATTTCAATCTCTCTTATAGGTAATCCAATTTTTTTTCTTCGGTTTCCTTTTTTAATTTTGGTACCGGGATATGATTTCCTTATCAAATTTGCACAAAAAAGGCCCCCTTTGTTAAATATAATAGGACCAACCGTTTTTTTTATAAAAACTTGTTTAAAATAGTTGTGGTTATTTTGTGGCCGAATTTCAACTAAAAATTTAAGTTCTGGCTTTGAAGTCAAATGTGGTATGTGTGATTTGACAACAAATCAATGGCACAGAGCATAAAATCTTAAGCTTGCGACCACGGGGTCCCGGGTTCGGATCCTGGCTAGGGTATGGATGAGTAGTGGCATCTTTCACGTGTTGCTGAGACGGTAGCACTGGGCTAGACCGCATGTCTCAGCTGCGGCAGATGGCAATGTCGCAGAAAATTAGTGTTACAGTTAAACTCCGGCAGGACGTTAATATAAATAAGACTCAAAAAAATCTTTAAAAAATTGAAATCAGCATTTTTCGTACTTTGCGTGGCTGTAAAATCTAAACGGTGTGATTTTGAACAAAGGAGTTGCACATTTCTATCTTGATTTCTAATATTCTACCCAATAGTGGCTGCTTCCGATTTAGCAGGCAGTATATCTTTCTGGTCTTGGGTCACTTCCCGTTTAGCATTGTTACATAAATTATTATATAGATTAATCAAAACTAAAACAGAAATGTGCAAGCGTTCTCATTTAAACCGTTTTGTTTTACAGCCTCATAAAATACGTAAAATGTTGATATTCAAATGTGAATATCTCGAAAACAATTAAATTATATACACAAAATTTCATAAGAGTTCACCATAGAATTCAAAAATGCAAAAATATATAGGCTGTATTATTAAAAAAAATATGTACCTGAAGTTTCGAACGTTCACTTGAACGAATTTTAGATGAGGAAGAAACGTTAATAAAACCCACACATCGATTTAGGCGTAAACACTTCATTGCCATATTTGCTGGCGATAATATCCACAATACTTAAGTTTTTACACCTAGGTAAATCGAAGTGTGGCTTTCTTAATTTTTCTTTTTCCTATGAAATTCGTTCAAGTGAACGTTCGAAACTTAAGGTACATAAAAAATACATATCTGATGTGGTATGACTTTGTGAAAGACCCTGTATTACCTCAAATATTTGTAAATTGCCGGCATTTACCCTAACATTCATATGAAGATGGCAGTTTTTCGCTATCTTTTTCAAAAAAAGCTTATAAATGATCAAATTTGAAACTTTGGACCACTATGCATGTAAAGATAAAGTATAAATGCAAAAGTAAGTTAGTAATAATGTGCGTATTCTCAAAATGTGGAGGATTCTAAGAATAGATTTCTATTCCATTCAAAACGCAAATATCAACACGTAAGTGTGTTAATAATATATCTATTCCCAAAATGTGGAGGATTCTAAAAATAGATTCTTATTTGGTTGGGGAAATGTAAAAAATACCAAACTAATACGATGGGCAGTACGTGTGTTAGTGATATGTTTATTCCCAAAATGTGGAGGATTCTAAAAATAGATTTGCAGACTGGACAAAAGGAAGTGATAAATGTTTTTATACAGTTATTGGGAATTAGTTCTTCAGTTCTAATGCAATCTCTTAAGAAGAAGGAAAAATATAAAGTGCATTAAGATTTGGTAACTAAAACTACTTGTCTAATTTCGCAACTACTTATGGGTACAATACCATTCACCCCTTTCAAACACAAAGCTACTTGAGATACCAAAATAAATGGAAAATTTAAAAAAATTGTAGACATTTTTTTATTGTAAAATTTTACTGATAGAAGTTGTTCAGAATAGCTCAAAAAACGTAAAATCAACATTTGATTAAATTCAGAAGATATAGAGTTTTTATTATTATTTTTTTTTCATAAAAAATAAAACACTAATAATAACTTTGAATTTAATTTTTAATCTCTAGGAAAAATTTTTGACAACCACTACTACTATACTTTTTATACTGAATGTACACTCAGTACATTCAGATGTTGAGATATTATCTATGTGTACGCATCCCGGTTCAGTTGTGGAATAGCTATAGCTAAACTCCTCCAGGACGTTAATGTAAATAAGACTTAAACAATAGTTCAAGTGCACAAAAAGCCCGCCTTAATTCTGAAAAACCTCAAAAAACAATTGAAATCAGCATTGTTCGTACTTTGTGAGGCTGTAAAATCTAAACGGTTTGATTTGGAACAAAATCTTAGTTTCTAATATTCTATCCAATAATGTCTGCTTTCGATTTAGCAGGAAGTATATCCCGCTTAGCTGTCATTATTATATAGATTATTAAAAACTAAAGTCGAAATGTGCAGGCCCTTTCATTCTTATTTAAACAGTTTTGTTTTTACAGCCTCTTAAAATGTGCAAAATGCTGATATTCAATTGTGAATATCTCGAAAACAATTAAATTATATACACAAAATTTCATAGAATTAAAAAATACAAAAATATATAGGCTGCATTATTTTAAAAATGCATATTTGATGTGTCATGACTTTATGAAAGTTCCTGTATTATGTCAAATATTTATAAATTGCCGACATTTATACGAAGATGACCATTTGTCGCTATCTTTTTTTTAAGAAAGCTTATAAATGACCAAATTTAAAACTTTGGACCACTATGACGCATGTAAAGATAAAGTATAAATGGAAAAGTAACAAATTCACACCGCACGTATGTTAATAATGTGCGTATTCTCAAAATGTGGAGGATTCTAAGAATCGATTAGTATTTCATTCAAAACGCAAATAATATCAACACGTGTGTTCATAATATGTCTATCCCCAAAATGTGGAGGATTCTAAAAATAGATTCTTATTTGGTTGGAAATGTGAAAAAATACCAAACTAATACGATGCGCAGTACGTGTGTTAGTGTTATGCTTATTTCCAAAATGTGGAGGATTCTAAAAATAGATTTGCAGACTGGACAAATGGAAGTGATAAATACTTTTATAGAGTTATTGGGAATTAGTTCTTCAGTTGCAATGCAATCTCTTAAGAAGAAGGAAAAATATGAAGTGCATTAAATTACTTGTCTAATTTCACAACTACTTATGGGCAAAATACCATTCACCCCCTTCAAACACAAAGCTACCTGCGATATCAGAATAAATGGAAAAATAAAAAAAAATCGTAGCCATTTTTTTTTATTGTAAAATTTTACCGATAGAAGTTTTACAGAATTGCACAAAAAGCTTAAATTCAACATTTGATTTAAATTTAGAAAATATAGTTATGTATCAATTTTCTTTTTTTTTTTTCATAAAAAGTAAAACACTAATAATAACTTTGAATTTATTTTTAATCTTTAGGGAAAATTTTTCACAAATTAGAATAAACACAACGCAAAAAATATTATTATTTTCTATCATACCACCACTACTATACTTTTTATACTGAATGTTCGAATTTTCATATAGATTTGGTAGAGGTCTTTTCGGGAACACCCCACAACCTATATTTAACTCGATTATTTTTGGAGATACTCAAGTTCTAGAATTACAATTTTAGAGGCACGAAACTACGTTGGGGCCAGGGTGGGTCATGGCCCATCCAAAATTGCTGTTGTACATGTAGAAGCTCCCAGAATCAACCTGAGTCGAAACACCGGCTCGGTGGCGCAGTGCTTAAGGTGTTAAGCTTGCGACCACGGGGTCCCAGGTTCGAATCCTGGCTAGGGTATGGATGTGTTGTGGTGTTTTTCATGTGTTGCCGAGATGGTAGCAGTGAACTAGATTGCCGTTGTGTGAGAGACAACACAATCTAGTCGCTCTCCTCTCCTGAGTTCGAGTCTCAGCTGCGGCAGATGGCAATGTCGCAGGGAATGGATGTTGTGATATTGTCTATGTGTGAGTATCCGTCCTGGTTGAGTGGTAGAATAGCCTACGGCCAAACTCCGCCAGGACATTAATATAAATAAGGCGATTAAAAAAAAAAGTCCGACTTAAGAAAACTTTATTTAAAAGGCAAATTTAGAGCACAACTATAACTAACCATATACGAAAACCAAAGATAATAAGAAAAATAGCAGAAAATTTTAATATTGCAACATGAATTATTAAAATATTTATGAGGCAATCAAAACCGTCAGTCTTGTGTTGATGACTCATCGATTTTTGAGTTAATCAACAAAATCGAGTGTTGAAATTTGACTTTTGGAGAGCAGTTATGATAGTTATGTTAACTACAGGGTAGTCGCGCGAACGTTAGAACCTTAAACTACGTTACGTAAAAAAGTTCAAAAATAAAAGTTATAGAAAATAATATGTATTTTCCAGAAATCATTACAGAAAAATAATTGAAAGTCGCATTTCGGAGATATGCACTTTACTTTGGTTTCTTTAAACGGAACACCCCATATATTTTTACACCGTCAGAAAGGCCGTAAAAGAGGCTTTTTAATGATATATAAAACATAATATTTTTCTTAAAAACCATACTAAATATTACATTTTGTTATCATTAAGCTCTGATGGTCCGAAAAATTTATATCAATCACTGAAATTTTCCATTTTATTTAAAACAAAGTAAAATTAGTTACCAACAAATATCTTGACAGAAATAAAGTATTGTTCACATTAAATTACATACTTTTGTTCCCCACGGTTATTTTGATAAATTGTAAATTTAAAGTAAATTAGACACATTTTTTTAAAGATAAATACTATGTTGCATATATCATTGAAAAGTTTTTTTATGGCCTTTCAGATGATGTAAAAATATACAGGGTGTTCCATTAAAAAAAAAACCAAAGTAAAGTTCATATATCCGAAATTCGACTTTCAATTATTTTTTTGAAATGTTTTTGGAAAATACAAGTGATTTTCTTTAACTGTTATTTTTAACTTTTTACGTAACTCCAAAAATAACGAAGTTAAATGAGGGTCTAACATTCGCGCGACCACCCTGTACATACTATATCTCCCCCACATTTTTTTCATTATTATTTTTAGGTGACCACCCTGTATATTTTCGTATTTTTCTTCCTTGACAGTTGTGTTAACTATGTGCAAGATATTATTGTTCTTACTTGGCAATTGTGATAACTACATGTGAAATATTATCGTTCTCCTTCCCATTTTTGGGGTGACCACCCTGTATATTTTTTATTTAAAATAAGCAATTTTAGGTTGAATATCATTAATTTATTAAACTCTAAAACTAGCTTCAGCGAATTTTTTTAAAGATATCCTTGCGAAGTATTCTTTATTATCGAACACGTAAATACCCTGTCAAAAAAATCTCATCAATCCGTATTGAAAATTATCAAAAATTAATAAGTATCTATGAGAACCTATATGGTCAATAAGTTTCTATAAGAGTTAGATAAAGTTGCTGTTGAAATAGTTATCAGTTTATATCAGAATTGACCAGCAAAACGAGTCAAGCCATATCCATTTGTAAATCCAAACATTTACTTATACCACATCAATGAGAATTTATGAGCACAGTATCTAATGTAATTTATGCGGCTTTCCATGATTAAAAGACAAGTGTTTCTTTAAGAAACGAGCTGCATTAGGTTAGAACAGTTTTGATTTGCAATTGAAGATTACAAATTATAATGTTTGAATAGGGATTTATGAGATCAGTTTCTATGAGTAATAATGTTTTTTTTTTCAGTAATATATCAAATGTGTTTTCATTTGTTTGAATGGGTAAAAAGAAAGGTCAGTTTTCAACTGCAATTACAAATACAAGTTTAATCACTTCGAATGGGGTTATATGCGATTAATTTCTAAAAGTATTTATGCTGTTTTCCGAATATAATTGTGATGAGGTTTAATCAGTAACAAATTGTTCACTACTTGTTATGATATGGTCGGAAATTCCAAGTACACATTTAGTATTCCCTAAAGAGGATTGATGAGAGCAGTTTCTACGAGTATCTATTTGTTGTTCCTCTAGTAAATTATATAAGTCTTTATCAGTACAGATTCGGATCTAATTTAAATATGAAAATTATATCAGAATAAAGCAACTAAATATTTTAAACAGTATCTATTTGTAAATCCAGATATTTACTTATACTATCTCAATGAGAATTTATGAGAACAGTATCTAATGTAAAACGTGCGGCTTTCCGTGGTTAACTGGCAAGTGTCTCTATAAGAAACGAGCTGCATTAGGTTAGAACAGTTTTGATTTGCAATTGAAGATTACAAATTATAATGTTTGAATAGGGATTTATGAGATCAGTTTCTATGAGTATTAATGTTTTTTTTCAGTAATATATCAAATGAGTTTTCATTTGTTTGAATGGGTAAAAAGAAAGGTCAGTTTTCAACTGCAAATACAAATACAAGTTTAATCACTTCGAATGGGGTTATATGCGATCAATTTCTAACAGTATTTATGCTGTTTTCCAAATATAATTGTGATGAGGTTTGATCAGTAACAAACTGTTCACTACATGTTACGATATGGTCGGAAATTCCAGGTACATATTTAGTATTCCTTCGAAAGGATTGATGATAGCAGTTTCTACGAGTATGTATTTGTTGTTCCTCTAGTAAATTATATAAGTCTTTATCAGTACAGATTCGGATATAATTTAATTATAAAAATTATATCAGAATAAAGCAACCAGATATTTTAAACAGTATCTATTTGTAAATCCAGACATTTACTTATACTATCTCAATTAGAATTTATGAGAACAGTATTTAATGTAAAACGTGCGGCTTTCCGTGGTTAAATGGCAAGTGTTTCTATAAGTATTAGGTTAGAACAGTTTTGATTTGCAATTGAAGATTACAAACTATAATGTTTGAATAGGGATTTAAGAGATCAGTTTCTATGAGTATTAATGTTTTTTTTTCAGTAATATATTAAATGTGTTTTCATTTGTTTGAATGGGTAAAGAAAGGTCAGTTTTCAACTGCAATTACAAATACAAGTTTAATCACTTCGAATGGGGTTATATGCGATCAATTTCTAACAGTATTTATGCTGTTTTCCGAATATAATTGTGATGAGGTTTGATCAGTAACAAATTGTTCCCTACATGTTACGATATGGTCGGAAATTCCAGGTACATATTTAGTATTCCTTCAAGAGGATTGATGAGAGCAGTTTCTACGAGTATGTATTTATTGTTCCAATAGTAAATTATATAAGTCTTTATCAGTATGCATTCGGATCTACTTTAAATACAAAAATTATATCAGAATATAACAACCTATTTTAAACAGTATCCACTTGTAAATCCAAACATTTAAAGATATATTTTAATGAGAACCAATCAGAACAGTATATAATGTAACGCGTGCGGCTTTCCGTGGCTAAATTTTAAAAGAATTTTTAACAAATAAGCTTTAACGGATTTGAACAGTTTTAATTTGCAATTCCAGATGAATAGTTTTAATTGTTAAATAGGGATCTATGAGGTCAGTGTCTTTGTGTAATGTGTTTTTTTTCCAATAAAAACACATTTTATTGAAAAAAAAAACATTGCACTGACCTCATAGATCCCTATTTAACAATTAAAACTATTCATTTGGAAATGCAAATGAAAACACTTCGAATCCGTTAAAGCTTATTTATTGCAAATAATTTTAAAATTTAGCCACGGAAAACCGCACACGTTACATTAGATACTGTTCTCATTAAAATATTATCTTTAAATGTTTGGATTTACAGGTGAACAGTTTTTAAAATATTTGGGGTTTCATTCTGATATAATTTGCTGTAAGAACAAGAAATAAATACTCGTAGAAACTGCTCTCATCAATCCTCTTGAAGGAATACTAAATATGTACCCGGAATTTCCGACCATATCGTAACATGTAGTGAACAATTTGTTACTGATCAAACCTCATCACAATTATATTCGGAAAACAGCATAAATACTTTTAGAAATTGATCGCATATAACCCCATTCGAAGTGATTAAACTTGTATTTGTAATTGCAGTTAAAAACTGACCTTCCTTTTTACCTATTCAAACAAATGAAAACACATTTAATATATTACTGAAAAAAAACATTAATACTCATAGAAACTGATCTCATAAATCCCTATTCAAACATAATAATCTGTAATCTTCAATGGCAAATCAAAACTGTTCTAACCTAATGCAGCTCGTTTCTTATAGAAACTCTTGCCATTTAACCACGGAAAGCCGCACGTTGTCTGAATTTACAAATAGATACTGTTTAAAATATTTGGTTGATTTATTCTGATATAATTTTCATATTTAAATTAGGTCCGAATGCATACTGATAAAGACTTATATAATTTACTATTGGCACAACGAATACATAGGTACTCGTAGAAACTGCTATCATCAATCCTTTCGAAGTAATACTAAATATGTACCTGGAATTTCCGACCATATCGTAACATGCAGTGAACAATTTGTTACTGATCAAACCTCATCACAATTATATTCGGAAAACAGCATAAATACACGTTTTACATTAGATACTGTTCTCATAAATTGTCATTGAGATAGTATAAGTAAATGTCTGGATTTGCAAATAGATACTGTTTAATATATTTGGTTGCTTTATTCTGATATAATTTTCATATTTAAATTATATCCTAATCTGTACTGATAAAGACTTATATAATTTACTAGAGGAACAACAAATAGATACTCGTAGAAACTGCTCTCATTAATCCTCTTGAAGGAATACTAATTGTGTACTTGGAATTTCCGACCATATCATAACAAGTAGTGAACAATTTGTTACTGATTAAACCTCTTCGCAATTATTTTCGGAAAACAGCATAAATACTTTTAGAAATTGATCAAATGTAACTCCCATTCGAAGTGATTAAACTTGTATTTGTAATTGCAGTTGAAAACTGACCTTTCTTTTTACCCATTCAAACAAATGAAAACACATTTAATATATTACTGAAAAAAAACATTAATACTCATAGAAACTGATCTCATAAATCCCTATTCAAACATTATAATTTGTAATCTTAAATTGCAAATCAAAACTGTTCTAACTTAATGCAGCTCGTTTCTTATAGAAACACTTGCCATTTAACCACGGAAAGCCGCACGTTTTACATTAGATACTGCTCTCATAAATTCTCATTCATTGATGTGGTATAAGTAAATGTTTGGATTTACAAATGAATACGGCTTGACTCATTTTGCTGCTCCATTCTGGTATAAACTGATAGAAATTTCAGCAGCAACTTTACTCCAGGCTCCAGTAGAGGGAGCTTATGCGTGTGGCTAATTCATATCTAATCTAATGTGACCTAAGGAACTGACGTGTGTTTGTTAAATTAGAAGTAAAGTAGTCTCTTTCACTGCTAACTCATTCATTGCTTCTAGGCTAGAATGAGGACTTTGCAGTATTTTGTGTTTACCACTATATTGGTATTTCTATTTGAAATATGCAATTTAAACTGTACATTTGTCGGCATGCATATCCAAATTAATACTAATAAAAAAGCATAATGGAAGTTTACAATAAAAATACATCTGTAAAATATACAATTGAAACTGTACATTTGTTGACATGTATATCCACATTAATACTAATAAAAAGACAATGTTGAAATTTACAATAAAAACATGTTGATAAATGGTGTGTTACATACGATAGATACTGGAGAAAGGACGGACTGAAACTATTATGATATTACTTATAGAAAAGTTTAGAATCTCTTTAAAGTTGTATCTGTAATTCCATATGTTTACAGATATAAGGGCAAGAGTGCATTTGCAGACATTAAACTGTAGATTTGTTGATGTATATTTCATATAAATACTCATGAAAGGGCAACATGGTAATTCCAAATAGCTCATTCGGAATTACTGTTTCATAACCGATTTAAAACTTAATAAAACAGACAAAATCCTGTCTGTATAATACTAATATAACTTATAGGAACGATAAAACCGCATCACTTTTTTTTTATAAGTTTCTATGTGAAATTTTTGGCAGGGTACATAATAAAAACATGAGACGTACTAAATATTCCCAAATCAGATAAAAAAAAATTGAACAACCAATTAATAAATAATCAAAAATTGCGGACCATCTCTAAAGATTTAAATTGTAGATTTTACCATTGCTAGTAGTTTCCTAAACAAGTGACTGCTGACCATTGTACGGATTTGGCGGGAATTGTTAGAAAGGTACATACCTAACAAACATCTGGAAATCGACCAGGCTCTAGAGTATACAGCATTGGCTTTCATAGTTATTTTAAATGTGTAACTAATAGTTTCTCAATTTGCTATAATGTACAGTCATAAATTTTTCACATTTTAAATCATATATAGTGGAGTAAAATTAAGCAACAAAGTAGGTGAATAAGAAATTCTCTGGCTGCAGCAATTTTATTATTTTAATTTGTTGTAGATATAATAACAAGTGCCATGGAAAGTTTTCGATTAAATCGGTGCATTGCTTCTTGTAAAATTTTAACAATTTATTTTTCAACACTGAAATTTTCTGCTCTTTTCCTTATGATAACAAGGAGATATATGGTTCTAATAATCGTATCGCAGAAATAAAAATAACAAAAGGCTATGAAAAAACTTTCTGATAATTTGTTAATTTGTAAGCAAATAAAAACCACCAAAAATTGCCTTTTTTGACAATTTAAGAAATATAAGGTAATAATGCATCCATTTTAACAAAAGTTGGTGGAAATATGCCCATTATTGAACTAAACCTTTGTGCCAAATTTTAGCATAAAATATTTATTTAAACGGCTAACAATAAAAAAAAGATTTCGAAATTTTAATCGTTTATTATTGTTTAATTGCATAGATTCGTAGAATATATTTTTTTTCAAAATGCAGGTTTTTAGGTTTTTACATGTATTTTACAATGGTAATAAAAAAAATTATCTTCATTTAGACAATATACAGGGTAGGTCGATAAGTACTTTAGAACATATTTAGCCTCGCTTACCTTAGTACAAACTCAAGGTTTCCGAACTATTCGCCAATTGGGATTTTTTTCGAAAAATCGCGTAGATCCGAATTTTACTTCCACATCCAGTGGAAGTATAGTAACGACAAAAAAAAATTTAAAAATTTTTATTGTTCAAATAGGCTTAGAATGTCATGAAACGTCGAGATTTTAAGTTTGAGCGAAAAACAATTCTGTCTGTCTGTCTGTCTGTCGGTCTGTAGCTTTTTTTTGCGCGCACGTTTACTCTGGAACCGTTTGAGATATTGACTTGAAATTTGGTACACATATGTACTTTAACGAGATCTAGAATTAGATTATATTTTCGTCTTGTTCCGTTCCTAAGGGTTGGGGGTAAATTGGGGTAAATTTGGGGTAAATAGGTAAATCAAGCAGGTAATAGTCCATAAAATCGGTATTTAGTATATACAAGAGAAGAAAATAAAAAATTTTTATGTTCAATACGTTAACGATTATCTAAAGTTAAAGTAAAGATTAATAATGCCGTTTAAATTTTTTTAAGTATCTGAATACAGGGTGTATACAAATTCACAATTTTGAAATTCCCTGACATTTCCAGGTATACCAGGACTTTTCAATAAAAATTCCAGAAAAATTTTCTGTTCGAAAAATGAAAATTGAGCGGGTGGTGAAATGGAAAACATTTTTTAACGAGCGGGGTGGCGCAAGATGGGAAGAACTTTCAGTCACGACTTTTCAATTTTGCACATAAGTTGTTTAATATAATTTTTAATACTTTCTTTAAAAATTTTCCCCTACCCATTTTTGAAAAAAATGTCCTAGAAGTAGGACATCGTGACTCAATGGATAATCCACACAAAATATGTAGCTAACAATTCTTAAACAATAAAACATATTTTTTTGTGAAAAAATGTTTATTTTTTAATTTACTTCAATAATAATAATAAATATAATATTATTATTTGGTATGAATTTCAGAAAACAATTCTTCACTAAGTGCGTATTGGGTATTTTCAATTTCATCAGCATTTTCTGGCAAATACTCTGGATCACTATCTCATACTTGTTGGTTCCCTAAATGATAACACATTTAGCTATAAATTTTGAAAAAAATACCAATGGGGTAGCCAAAAGAGTCAATTTTGCAACCATCATCATGTTCATCGGAGAGACATTCCACTTCTGATTCATCAAGATAGAGAATATAGAGTATAGTTTCTGGTTGGTTAGATACTTCTTGCCAGTTGCATCAACTGTGAAATATCGCAACTTAGCTAGTTTGTGATTTTTTTTTTTTTTGAAAAGTGAGATTAAGTTTACCTGACAATTTTGTGGTGTTGTGTCAAGCTGTTCTAATTCTAGTACACTATTTTATTTATAAATAAAAGTCTAAAATGTGCACACAAGTTCAAACAAAAAATCTCACACTGCACAATAGGTCTTTGTTCACTAATACAGAAAAAATCACAACAATTCGTTAATTGCAAGTATTAAAAAAATATTTGTTTTGCTGCACTCTCACATGGCATAAAATTTCTACAGACCCCATCGTATGTTTGCTTTCCTACATTTTTCTATCTATATCTAAATGGCCTCAAACTATACTAATAATATATCGAAAGAGGAACAATAAAAAAAAATCCTCTGTCAATTATTTACTAAGATACACTGTTGCCCTTATGCACTTTTAAATAAAAATAAAATAGTTATTTTGGCCTCCAACATGACCGAGAATGATAATTGATAACACATGCAATACGTAAAATATATTTCGTACTATATATTCTGAAGTAGCGTGAGGTTTAAGTGGAGTATTTATACGTTTTTTAAAAGCTAAATAATTTTTTACGTAGATTCCGATTTTTATATTAAATTTTAAACTTTTTAAATATATTTTTTGTCATTTAAGAAAAATAAATTAATATTTCAAAGAACTAGATCAAATAATACTCCTCTGACTATTTTCAGAATTTGACAATATAATTTTTTTTAAATTTCTCGTATTATAACAGTTTGTAGCTGTAAAATAGGGTAGGTAATCTATAACATTTAAAGCTTAATGCACGTTTGTCTGAAAATGAAAACTAACTTTCCGATGAGCTAGACCGTTGAATTTTACACTCAAAACGACGGAAAAAAACTGTTAACCAGGGCTGAGATACAGGGGTGGAAAGATATTGCTTTCGAGCTCCGAGAAAGGCTGGGTTATTCAGCTAGTAGGTAACAGATATTTCATGAATAATGTACTACACTGTTTCATATTATAATATTTGGAAATTTGGAATTAAGTGATTATAAATAAGTTGATATTTTTATTTTATGAAATAGTACCTATACCTATAGTGTAGTTATGTATAATTGTGTATTAATAGTGGAAAGTAGGTTCTCCGCATGAGCATAGAAATTGCTATAAGCTACGCGAAATTGGAGAAGGTACTTTTTTCTCATCATACACGCATGATTTTTTCAACAAGACAGTACAATTTAAAATACACAAATTATTAATTCTCAAATATCATGACATTATCGTAATTTGACAAACCTAAAATTTGTCAGAATGACTACTTTCTGCGCATTACCGATGGTAACTGACGTCTATTATTGATAGTTTGACTAATTTTAAAGCATGTACAAAAATAATATTTAATAATATAGTACAGTAACTACAGGTTTTAACTTACGGAATAATGTCATATGAATTAGATTTCGTTCATTTTTGGCAACTTAATAATAAATGCATCAAGTAAAAGTTTCTATATGATGAGGGTGTTTGCTAATTTATAGGGGGTGGATACTACCCTTTTCAGGGTGTGGCACCTAAAAAAAAAAAAAAACAAAAACATTGGAGCTGAAAGATAATCAAATTTGGAGAAGAAAATGTTCTATATGCAACTTGCAACTTTTTATATAATTTTTTTTTATCGCCTTATTTATTTTAATATCCTGACGGAGTTTAGCCGTAGGCTATTCTGCCACTCAACCAAATTAATAGTATTTAAGTTGTAACGACGATTTTCGTCAAATAACTTGAAGTAACACATTGAGCGAAAACATGCTAGAGACAAATAAGAAAGCTACTAAATTGAGCGATGAGGTATTTGGTTTAAATCTGAGAGACTAGGGCACTTACGTCAAAAATGCTAACCACCTAAATGAAAGACTATTAATCAAATGATTTTTTATTAACTCTACAACATAGAAGTTATGACAAAGACAATGTGCTTCTTCACATTTTTTAAATAAAATTGTCGCCATTTTGTTAATGTAAGTAATCAGTAATTAAAAAAAAATATTTTCCCGCATACTGTTTTTCGTTAACATATGATATGATCCAGATACTCACTCAAAGTTTTTCGTCCGTCTACAACGCTTGCTTTAGAAAAAAATTGCACTTTAAAGTATATAGGGATTTTCGATAAAACGTAAATGTTTTTATTGTTTGCAAATATCTCAATAAATATTAGTTTTAGCGAAAAAATTGTAGAGATCAAAAATAAAGCTTATACATTGAAAATAAAGTAGGATAGTTTCGTACATATTTAAGTATAAAGATGGCATTTGAACATTTATAGGAAAAAGTATTTAGTTTAAATGTTGAATATCTTAGAAAATATCACACACGCCCATCAAAATTTCTAAGAAACAGAATTAAAGATAATTTATCGGTCTTTAAAATGATTTTTCGTTTGTTTCTGTATCATAAAAAATAAAGAAACAGCATGCGTTTTCACAATTTTTTAAACAAAATGCGGCCATTTTGTTATTGTAATTATGCAATTACATTTCTTTTCTCAAAAATACTGTTTTTTGTTAACATATAACATAACTTAGATACGCATTTTTTTTGTCTCTTTAAAACACTTGCTTAATTTTTACTTCCACATCCAGTGGAAGTATAGTAACGACAAAAAAATTTTAAAAAATTTTTATTGTTCAAATAGGCTTAGAATGTCACGAAACGTCGAGATTTTAAATTTGAGCGAAAAAAAAATTTCTGTCTGTCGGTCTGTCTGTAACTTTTTTTGTGCGCACGTTTACTCTGGAACCGTTTGAGATATTGACTTGAAATTTGGTACACATATGTAGTTTAACGAGTTCTAGAACTAGATTATATTTTCATCTTGTTCCGTCGAAGGGTTGGGGGGTAAATTGGGTAAATTTGGGGTAAATAGGTAAATCAAGCAGGTCCATAAAATTGGTATTTAGTATATACAAGAGAAGCTAAGGTCTCAAAAAAAATTTTGGCATTAGCCACCCCCATTACCACCCCCACCCCATTATTAAAGGGGATGAAAAAAAATTGTGATTCAGTGTGTGTACAAGAACCAGAAACCTCAAAATATTTTTTAACTTCATCCACCCCCACTACCACCCCCTATAACCACCCCCACCCCGCTACCGATGTGGGGTATGTGGGGTATATATGGGTTTTATGGGTTTTTGGGGTAGAGGATTTCAAATATTCAAATATTATATTATTAAAATTCCATAAACAATTATTTCCACATTTCACAAAATTTTTTCGTTGTGAGTGACTTGGATAAAAAATCTGGATGTGGAAGTAGTGATTCCTTGGGCAGCGGTTTTTAATTTTGACTTCGTAATGATTCGTAATTAGGGATCCCAAAAACTTCACGTTTCAAAAACAAATCAGCAAATATTAAATATCTAAATTTTAGAGGTGGTTTTCACCCCTTGAAGGTAAGAGCAAGTGTCCGGACCATATAGAAACTGAAGATGACACCTTTTACTACAATAATAACTCATAAAGAAAAATTATCATTACTTGTGAGATTATTCCGAGATTTTACATATTTTTTACCTCTAGTTACTGTACTTTCCCTTAAAAAATGTTAAAATCACAAAAATGTGTATTTCAAAACAACAAGCGCGTAAAATATCAGTTTCATAAAATATAAATGTCATTTGATTTACAATCTTTTGATTCTAAATATTAGATTATGAAATAGTTTAATATTATGATTTATGATTTAAAAATATCATTTATTACCTTATTTATTTTGTATGAATTATTACATACGGTAACGTTGTATCTCAGCGTTAGTATATTTAGTTGAATTTGTACAATTACTCTAATTATAACAAAGGGTTAAATTAGGGTTGATTACCACACCATTCTACTTGATTTTATTTATTAGAAAACTATCATAGATGCCCTTCAGTTTGGGTGAAAGTTATAAAGTATATGGACCTTCAGCGTTGCTAAATAGGTTGTTTTCAGAGTCATCCCATTCTCTAGTCTATAAAAGGGACAAGTGCCCCTAATAAATAAATGTTTGTATTATATTATCTTAAATTAGTTACGGTTCAAATGGGCAGATGCATTAAAGTTTTGTCAATTTTCAATTCATAGTTTTATTATAAAGTACAGTTCAAAGTGAGAAATAATATAAACATCTATCTACAAATTGTTGTGTATAGGGAAGGAAATTTTATGGTTAGTTTGTGGGTACAGGTATTAGAAAAACGATAAGAAGGCATGGGTACGAGAATATTAGCGAGTGCCACGTTTTTATGATAGTTATAATATAAATGATGTTATTCCACCCTAGTTAAGAAATAGCCCTATTTGTATATCTATTTATCTGAAAGAAATGATCACCATATTCAGGATAAAGGGAGTAAAGTGCAATACAATAATACAAAGGTTTTGCTTGATAAATGGCGGTACGCACTTGCAGTTCGGTGGCAATAATTGCAATTTAGAACTTAAAATTAATCTTACAGGGAGGCAAGGTACCTGCCCTCCTGAGCCAAACAGGCGTTTCTCGACATTATATTATTTTGAGATAGAAGGCATTTTATTTATGAATTGCAAAACAGCACATAATAATCAAACATTTACATGGTTTTTATGAGTGAACACAATGAAGCTTGAGACAACAATTGACATGAATTTGAATTGTCACGACAATTCAGTTTATGCAAGCATAAATTGTTATTTTACTATTTAATATTAATCAAAAAACACTTTTAGTTCAGGAAAATTAGTTTTTAAAAGCAAAAAAAATTATTGCTGCATTTTTTCTTAGGAAAGGTGTACTTATTTAATTACATTTTAAGAGTGCCTAGCAAATGACAAATGCATTTCCCAGTAAATGGGTCACATATGCCCATAAAATTGACTTTTGGTTGATATCTCGAAAACTATGCAATTTAACGGAAAAATAAAATACCTACTTTTTAAAAGTTGTGAAATTCCTTTTCTTTCTTTTTAAAACCTGTTATTTAACTTGCAATGTTTGTATGTATGTATGTTTGTTTAAGTCAAATCTTGGAAGCTGAATTTCTACTAGTTCTAATTAAGCCTAGAGCTTTGAAATTTGGCACACGTAGTGGGGATGAGGTGGGAAGAGGTGGGAAGGGGGAGGGAAGGGGTGGGAAGAGGTGGGAAAGGGGTGGGAAGTAGTGTTGGAGGGGTGATAAGACGGGAGAGGGAAGAGGTGGATGGCGGTGGCAAATGAAGGGTTTTATCGGTCTGTCTGTAAAATAAGTAGACTAAAAAGTAAAAAATAAAATTATATAAAAAAAACATTTTTAAGAAAAAGCTTTTATTTGCAAAAACTACTAAAAAGTAAAAATAATTTTTTTAAAATTCATACACCTGGAAACCAAAAGCTTTGGGGGGCAGTGAATTGAGCAAAGTAACTATGCAATAGCGCTATATGACCATCCCCAAAGCTTTTGGTTTCCAGGTGTATGAATTTAAAAAAAATTATTTTTATTTTTCAGTAGTTTTTGCAAAAAAAGCTTTTTCTTAAAACTATTTTTTTTATATAATTTTATTTTTAGTTTCTTTGTACAATAATGACCGAGATAGAATTTTTTGAAGGTGAGAACTTTTTATCACCTTTTTTGAAAAAGTCAGTTATCAGGCTCGTTTCTTGCGTTTTACTAGAAAACGGTGCGATACATTTTATAAATTTAAAATTTTGCGGAAGCTTTTTGTAGAAGGTACAGAGGTTGGCCTAAGTAAGCTGATTCTGTCTGTATTTTTCTCGGAAACTGTAAGAGCTATGTTTTTGTATATACTGGGTGTTTCACTTAAAATAACAAAGTTGACCTCACAAGAAAAACTAATATATACACCTCCTGTATAAACAAAGATATCATAAAATAAAAATTTGCTTGGTATCAAACAACTTTTGTATAAAACTTTTAGTCGTAGCTCTTACGGTTTCCGAGCAAAAGTACAGAACTGTATTATGTGGGCCATCCTTGTATAAGTTATATACAGATTCGGCATGTAGTTTTATATATGGGTTCTGAGATAAACGAGAGCAAGAAAGAAAACAGAGAATTAGTAAAAGAAAGACGTATCTACTTCCACTATAATGTGCACGCGGTTAGAAGCGATAGGTACTGATTTTCCAAGAAAAACTTATTCTTTATAAAAATTTATAAAGTTATAATTTGATATGGGATTTGCTTTGAAGTAACAGGAGAACAGGATGTTGCGGTGATATGAATATTCATACAGGGAAATTAAATCACAAAAATCTGCTTAAAATACTTTGTTATTTGATAAAACTGTATGTTTTTTGTAGATGGTGTTAATGAATGTATAGAGTTTACCAGCTTGTTTGTTTTCCCGGTGCAGGATTCCTTAAGGAAGGAAAGGATTGATATCGAGGGATGTTTGTTGGGGTGGGATATGCTAACCCTGGAACAACGAATTTACTTGGTCAAATGCTGTGGAATCGGAAATGTTTCTTATAAATAGGCAATAGAAGTTTAAAATGAGAAGTATTCAGATATTAAAGTGACTTGCAAAGCAGTATGGCAGTACGTAAATTAACTTATAAATTTGATTCCACTGGGGATGTAAAAAATATCAAAAGAACCAAAGAACAATTAAATGAAGATGACGCTGCTACTGTTATAGATTTAGACTCTGTACAAGAACACCCAAGGTGGTCGTTAAGAAATGATCAATTTTAGGTAGTAGCAAATCTCACATTCAGAGGATTTTAGTCGGCAAAAAATTTTATTCATTCACGTTCTTCACAAACTTCAAATTGGAGATTATGCTCTTCGTTTAACTATGGGTGAGAAAATTTTTCATCGAAACATTTTATTCACGGACGAACCTACTTTTACTACTAATGGGGTAGTCTCGTCTCAGAATTGTAGGTACTGGACTCAGGAAAATCCTAATTTCCGAATTACCACTAATAGTCAAAAGTTTAAATTGTTTGGTGCGACAAAATGTATCACAGAATAAGCGGTACTTATTTAAAAATTTTCAATAATTTTGTTTCGTTCAAACTGGACAATAAAAATTTACAATATAGAAGAAAAATAAATTTACAGCAAGATGGATGCCCAGTAATTCTTCAATTCTAGTTAGACAATCACTTCCACGACAGGTGTATTGGCCGCCATGGGCAAACAGCATGGCCTGCGCGTTCGCCAGATCTAACCCCGTTGGATTACTTCTTATGGGAGTATTTAAAGCAAAAGTATATGCAAACGATTTCGAAAACGACGTAGATTAATCAAAGAAGAAATTGTGGATGCTGTTGCAACCATAAAGGAAGATGTGTACTCATTCTGTCTGAAGAATTTAGAAAAAGATTAGAAAAATATGTACTAGTAGGAGGTCTACACTACATGTGGAATAGTTTTCAACTTAGTTCAATAAAATGTTATTTTCTTTTTAAATTGCTATTTCCTTATTTTGCAACTATACTCCATACTTAAGTTTTTCTTCATAATTAAAAAACATTGTTAAATAAAATTTTCAATAAAAATCTAAAAAAAAAAAGGTTCAAGTCGATTTAATGTTTTCTAATTTTTAGACTGTATAATTTATCTTAAGTTTGACAACTGTTTATGACTTCCTAAGACAATATATATAAAGAATGCCTTTTTCCCGGCAAATCAAAAATAAGAGTGCGATACCTCATCCGGAGACACCCTAAATAATCCGTAAATATTTTATTATCAGGCAAAGATCATAGAAAGATGCTTCTGTTGGTGTGAACTGCACTATCATTGTGACGGAGTGTAATTCAACATAAAGTGTGGAGGAGTCTTAACACATTTCCATATGCCACATTAACTGTCGATGATTAACACTCACGGTAGATTGTCAATTAACTGTGGAGTATATTTTTTTTTCTGTATAACTCCTAAACAAAGGAGTGTAAAGAAAAATTAAAAACAGTAACAATACAAGTGAACTCAGAGCAATCCGAAATTTATAAAACCAGCAAATCTTCCACTATTGGGTACCAGGACGGTCCTCCACAGTGCATTACCGTGCGTGTGTGTGTGTGTGTGTGTGTGTGTGTGTATGTATGTTAGCACGATAGCGGCGAAGCTACTAAACGGATTTGGATGAAATTTTGCATGAAGGTTTCTTTAGTGCTCCAGAAGATCTGAAAAGGTTTTGGTTGAGATCGGATTACGTTTAGTGCCGTTTTGGCACAACACGTTGTTTATTTTATGATTACTTACAATTTGTAATTGAACCATTGAAAAGCAGTAAAAATTCCGATTTCAACGATATATCACACTTGCACTTTTTCGATTTGGTTTCCGTGAAAAAAATTAAAAAACAAAAATTTCACTTGTTTTGTCCTCAAAGCAGTGCAATGTACAGGGTGATTGATATTCTAATAATGACAGAGGTGTTCAGTGATTTCGGCTGATAACTCGGGAACGGTTCAAGATATCGAACTGAAATTTGAAACGTAGGTATAAATATTGTAGACGGACGGATTACGAGTGAATTAATAATACACCTACGTCACATGACGTCACAAATAAGAAAAATTCTTAGAAACTGGTGCAGATATCGACTTAACCATTGGAAACATCCAATTATAGTTTGAAACGTAGGTGGAAATATTGTAGATGGATGGAATACGTGTGAATTAAAAATATACCTACGTCAAATTTTCGAAGAAATGTCACCTTTCAAAAAAATGCCAAATGTTTGAAACTTGTCAAATTTTCGGAGTAATGTCACTTCAGAAAAATGTAAAATTTTCGAAAAAATGTCAAATTTTCAGAGAAATGTCACTTTTCAGAAAAATGTCAAAAATTCAGGAAAATGTCAAATTTTCGGAAAAATGTCACTTTTCAGAAAAATGTCAAATTTTCGAAAAAATGTTAAATTTTCAGGGAAATGTCACTTTTCAGAAATATGTCACATTTTCAGAAAAATGTCACTTTTCAGAAAAATGTCAAATTTTCGAAAAAACGTCAAATTTTCGAAAAAACGTCAAATTTTCGAAGAAATGTCACCTTTCAAAAAAATGCCAAATGTTTGAAAATTGTCAAATTTTCGGAGTAATGTCACTTCAGAAAAATGTAAAATTTTCGAAAAAATGTCAAATGTCAGAGAAATGTCACTTTTCAGAAAAATGTCAAAAATTCAGGAAAATGTCAAAAATTCAGGAAAATGTCAAATTTTCAGAAAAATGTCACTTTTCAGAAAAATGTCAAATTTTCGAAAAAACGTCAAATTTTCGAAGAAATGTCACCTTTCAGAAAAATGTCACCTTTCAGATAAATGTCAAATGTTTGAAAATTGTAACATTTTTGGAGTAGTGTCACTTCAGAGAAATGTCAAATTTTTGAAAAAATGTCAGTTTCGGAGAAACGTCACTTCAGAAAAATGTCAAATTTTCGGAAAAATATTACTTTTCAGAAAAATGTCAAATTTTCAGAAAAATGTCAAATTTTATTAAATGGACTCAAAGGAAAATTCCCAAAAAATACTATGGGTCCATTTGTGGTATAAGTTCTCTGCTAGTGTGTTAAAGCGTGCAGACTGTATGCTAAGTATTTTTGACGTGTCAAGTGCATCGAGAGATTACAAGTTTTTTCGACGTTTATAAAGCCCACGGATGGTGTGAGAGGCCATCCTGAACCGCTTACAAGCCCTACAAGTGTAAGCAACCCCACCGGAATGCTTTCGGTGAGTTTTTTCCAATAAAACTTTAAAAGTGACAGTGACATTATATTTTAAAAACTATTTCCGCTACTTCCGGCATCCCGCCGGAAATTCTTCCGGCAACATAACCTGAAAATAGTACTACATAACCTAAAAACAATTTAAGACATTGGTACCAACCTAAACATTTTTCAAAATCCAAAGTCCCCAGAGAAACATTGGAACCAAAAATTTGACAGCTATCACTTCCCCGACCGATTTAGTGAAAAATTGGTCGGGGCCAAAAGATAAAACAAAATATACCAACTCAAACTTAAACGATCCACCATGAACACTACCCTGGCTACATCTGGCAGGGAAGCTGTCCACCAAGAGTAATATGGTTTTTTCCAAAGATGGCCATCCCTGCCATCCATCCCATTACCAACGAACAGGTTTTTTCGTTTAGTTGTTTCCCGTATCAATAATCAAAATTATTAAGTGCTCTTGCCTACGAACGTTTTTATAGAATTGTGCTTATTTTTATATTCATTTTAGGTCCATGTGGACACATTATAATTTTAACCTAGTCTTTAAGCCTGCCTACAGAAGACAGGAGCTACATTTCTGTTTTTCTCCAAGCCAAACCGGACCTACACCGTCCAGCCTCACACTCGCCACGGCGGTGTTCACCGTGGTTGTCTGGCTGGCCCCGAGCTAGGATCCGATGAAACATATATTTGTATTAAAAACATTGAATAAAATGTTAATGTTGTGCAGACTATAAATTGAACACTCAAGTTCTTAGGTCCAAATCCCACCGAACGAAAGACTTTTTTCTGATTTAATACGAAGAAAATATTTCAACTTAATAAATATAATTAAATGAGATCATTCATATTGTTTAGTGCTCTTTTCAGCTTCAAAGATTCACCGGGTGGGGAGGTTCCAGCCGCTTCCAGTAGCTGCCGATTTTTTTTAATAAGTATTATATTCAAGCAGTCTGTTATACATTATTTTAATAATAAATTTTAAAATAAGTTTAATCCTTGGAAAAATCCGTCTTTGAGTCATAAAATTATCATTAATTATATAATAATTTCATATTGTTTTGGTTGAAGTTTCCCTTTAGGTTGAGGAGTAGGTCGCTGAAAGTTTGCGTGCTTTTATTAAATCAGTAGATCACGGCCGTGTCAAGTAGTTTAAATGTCATACACAACCAATTTGTCACAGCAAAAGTGTCAGCAAAAGTTCCCAAAGCTTTTACACCCACCGTAACGAATACATATCGTATTGACCAGATTTCATCGAAAGAAGCAACAAGATTATACACGCTCAATTCAATTATTAACAAAGTTTTTGTGTATTCTGGAGCACTTCTATAAATTATTCCATAATAAAGGCATTTTCAGCTAACTGAATTATCTCCAATCACTTCCTAACCGGAAATAAATAAATTTAATTCTATTATTTAAGTGATATATTTTTACGTATTAATGTGCAGATAACAATTTTTATACTGGTAGTCCGGGAGCCCTCCCTAACTGTTGCCAATGTTGTTTTTGTCATGTAACACAAAAACTAAAAAAGATGGACGAAAACTTTTTTCACAAAAAACGACGTGCATAAAATTTTCTACAATTTTGTATCTATGCAATATTTTGATAAGAGTTACCATTTTCCCGATAAATCAGTCCGAAATTAAGAAAACATGGAAATTTATATATCGGTAAATCACTTAGAGGAAATAACTGTGACAATTATTGTAAGGCGTATAATATAACTCTATATTATTAAAATTAGAGAATATTATTTAGGTATTATGCAAATCACAACTTACACACTTTTTTATTTATTATGAAAATACCTACTTTCTGTATATTGCTGCCCTAATCTGGGCACGCTAATATACTAGTTAGGTAAATACTTTAAAACACTCATTATTGGAGAACCAATCAAAACAACTACTCTTCTAGCTAATACTGACGAAGTATTGAATTACATGATTCTTAGCATTTTAAAGAAAAAAAATATACTGAAAATACTTAAGTCATTCATTTACATTTAGTCATTCACACTTTTTTATTTAATAGGAAATTATCTACTTTCTGTATATTGGTACCTTAATCGGGTCACGCTAATATACTACTTAGGAAAACACTTTAAAACACTCATTATTTGAAAACCAATCAAAACAACTACTCTTCTAGCTAATACTGACGAAGTATTGAATTACATGGTAGGATTCCTGGCATTTTAAGGCAAAAAAAAAAAAAAAAAAATTATATTGAAGATACTTGAATTATTTATTGAAATTCAGTCATTCACAATAGTTATTGAACCTTACATTCTATTTCAACTCTAGAAAAGTTGTACAAGTTTTTTCGAACTCGTTAGTTCTCATCAGTAGAGTATAGAAACATTCATTCATTATTTACAAGCCTATTCTTGATTTATTTTTTACAATTAATTATTTTTATTTATTTGCTTTTATTATGATTAGAGAATATTATTTAGGTATTATGCAAATCACAACTTACACACTTTTTTATTTATTATGAAAATACCTACTTTCTGTATATTGTTGCCCTAATCTGGGCACGCTAATATACTAGTTAGGTAAATACTTTAAAACACTCATTATTGGAGAACCAATCAAAACAACTACTCTTCTAGCTAATACTGACGAAGTATTGAATTACATGATTCTTAGCATTTTAAAGAAAAAAAAATATACTGAAAATACTTAAGTCATTCATTTACATTTAGTCATTCACACTTTTTTATTTAATAGGAAATTATCTACTTTCTGTATATTGGTACCTTAATCGGGTCACGCTAATATACTACTTAGGAAAACACTTTAAAACACTCATTATTTGAAAACCAATCAAAACAACTACTCTTCTAGCTAATACTGACGAAGTATTGAATTACATGGTAGGATTCCTGGCATTTTAAGGCAAAAAAAAAAAAAAAATTATATTGAAGATACTTGAATTATTTATTGAAATTCAGTCATTCACAATAGTTATTGAACCTTACATTCTATTTCAACTCTAGAAAAGTTGTACAAGTTTTTTCGAACTCGTTAGTTCTCATCAGTAGAGTATAGAAACATTCATTCTTTATTTACAAGCCTATTCTTGATTTATTTTTTTACAATTAATTATTTTTATTTATTTGCTTTAATTATGATTAGAGAATATTATTTAGGTATTATGCAAATCACAACTTACACACTTTTTTATTTATTATGAAAAAAAGTATCTTCAATATAATTTTTTTTACCAATATACAGAAAGTAGATAATTTCCTATTAAATAAAAAAGTGTGAATGACTAAATGTAAATGAATGACTTAAGTATTTTCAGTATATTTTTTTTTCTTTAAAATGCTAAGAATCATGTAATTCAATACTTCGTCAGTATTAGCTAGAAGAGTAGTTGTTTTGATTGGTTCTCCAATAATGAGTGTTTTAAAGTATTTACCTAACTAGTATATTAGCGTGCCCAGATTAGGGCAACAATATACAGAAAGTAGGTATTTTCATAATAAATAAAAAAGTGTGTAAGTTGTGATTTGCATAATACCTAAATAATATTCTCTAATCATAATAAAAGCAAATAAATAAAAATAATTAATTGTAAAAATCTATATTATTAACATAACAAAAAATAAAATAAACTGAAAAAAATTAATAATAATAATAATAATATTATAAATTGCGGACATTTATCTCGAAAACGGCAACAATGGTATCTGGAAAACTCTTATCCAAATATTGTATAGGAAAAAAATTGTAGGAAATTTTATACACTTTGTTTTTTGTGCAGAAAATGTTTCTCCATCTTTTTTAGTTTTCGTGTTAAATGACAAAAACAATATTTGCAATTTTTTTTTAACGAACGCCATTTTGAAAGTAGAGTCAGTTTTTTTGGGGGACATGTCTTAAATTGTTCCTTAGGCTTTAACCTTTATGAAAAACATTGTCCCCAAGGATTTGGGGGTGCACGGACACTTAGGATGGGCTCCCGTAGTATTACGTTTTATATTGAATTTTATATTTTATTTTGAGAGCTGAATCATTTATCTGGAAAATTGTAACTCTTATCCAAATATTGTATAGGAACAAAATTGTAGGAAATTCTATGCACTTTGTTTTTTGTGCAGAAAGTTTTTCTCCATATTTTTTAGTTTTTGTGTTAAATGACAAAAACAATATTTGCAATTTTTTTTAACGGACGCCATTTTGAAAATGCAGGCAATTTTTTTTTGGGGACATGTCCAAAATTGTTCCTTAGGCTTTAATCTTTATGAAAAACATTGTCGTATGGGTAGAGATTTTATTATCGGTTTAGGGACTGTCGAAGTATAGGGTACCTACCAAAAAAAGACCACAAATTATCAGGAAAACATCGCTAGATTAGCGCTTTTCGAGAAATCGGCTGTGAAAATGTCTCATATGCAAATTGTTCTTCTTATTCATAATTCCTTTATATTACTTCCACATCCAGTGGAGTATCGACAAAAAAAATTAAAATTTTTTTTATTGTTCAGATTTTAAGTTTGAGCAAAAAAAAATTTCTGTCTGTCTGTAACTTCTTTTCTGCGCACGATTACTCTGGAACCGTTTAAGATATTGACTTGAAATTTGGTATACGTATGTATTTTAACGAGATCTGGAGCTGAATTGTATCTTGATCTTATTCCGTTGAAGTATTAGGGGGGTAAATGGAGGTAAATAAGTAAATCAAGCAAATGAGAGTCCATAAAATTGGTATTTAGTATATATAAGGGAAGCTAAGGGGTCAAAAATTTTTTTGGCATTAGCCACCCCCATTGTCACCCCCACTTCATTCTTAACAGGGGCGAAAAAATTAAAATTGTCATTTAGTGTGTGTATGAGAACCAAAGGCCTCAAGAAATTTCTTACTTTATCCACCTCCACCACCACCCTCTTCTACCACCCCAGCCCCACTACCAATATAATAAATATTATATTATTAAACTTCCATAAACAATTATTTCCACATATAATTTTTTTTCATTTTGAAAGACTGATAGAAAATCTGGATGTGGAAGTAGTGATTCCTTGGACAGCGGTTTCTTTTCTTTGACACACGAAATATTCTGCTTGTCTCCTCTTTGTTGTATAACAGGTTTCACAGCACCACGTCAACTATCACAGTTGTTTGCTAAGCCTAGACTACCATTAAATTTCTTATATTATTTTAAACATTGTAACTTGCACACTTTACATTTTGATTGTGTCTAATTGACTAGTCCTATGACATTTGTATGGTTTTTCTTCAGTACCTTGGTGGCGTGGCGCGCGTTTGTCCTAAATTTTATATATTATTTTTGCTTACACTTTAACTTATTAAAATAGGTTATATGAACTAAAGTACTTTGTTTTCGAAAATATATTTTTAGGACACGAGCATTAATTGAACGTAATATTATACATTGAATTAATGATGAAAAATATCAGCAAAACTGAATTTTATATGGGTGTTATTTGAATTAAATAAATATAATACTGCTGCAATAACTAATTGATGTGTCTCACAGAAACCTGGCTAGATTCACATATTTTTGACTCCGAACTCAGCTATGATAACTATAACGTTTTTCGATGTGATAGAAAATTCAAGGAACTAGGTTTAACCAGAGGAGGTGGTTGCCTTATTTTGCTTAATAAATCATACAAAGTAAGCATGGTAAATCTAGATTCCATCCATAAAAACTTTCCCAATATTGATATTGTCGGAATTAAAATCATTTTAGGAACCACAACACTTTCGGTTTTTCTAATCTACGTCCCACCTAACCTAAACACCCAAATATACCACTCAATTTTTGACTGCTTGGCTAACATACACGGCATTTACGGTACGGACGTACTAATTTTAGGCGATTTTAATATCCCGGAATATTATGAATGCATCCATAACAACTCAGCCCAGACAGCTAAAGTAATTGAACTAAATAACTTTGCTAATTTTTTTGATCTTAATCAATTTAATCGTACAACCAATACCAACAATAAATTATTAGATCTGGTTTTTTATAGTAAAATATGTGTCTTTGCAAAATCCGACTCCTGTGTTATTAAAGAAGATGCGCATCACCCACCACTAAATATCGAATTAAGTTTTAACTCTTGCCAAAACAAACTTCCTAAAAATCACCCAATGACATACAACTTTAAAAAAGCCGACTTTCTATCACTTTATGCAGATTTATACAACACAGATTGGGACGATATGTATAAAATTCATGACGTTAACGAGGCAGCAGATTACTTGTACTATACTTTCAATAATAGCATATCAAAATTTGTACCAATAAAAAAGACATCTAAAAAAAAATTTCCTCCATGGTTCACCAAAAATGTTATTAGTGACATAAGACATAAAGAAGCGGCTTTGCGTCTTTATAAAAAAACTAATAATCCTGCCGATCTCGAAAACTTTACATTTTTGAGGAGTAAAGTGAAAAGAGACATCGACGTGTCTTACAAAAATTACTTGCAGTCAACTGAAAACAGCCTATCCTCCAACCCAAAGAGTTTCTGGGCATACGTCAACAATAAAAAGAAGTCCAGCTCAATACCGAGTGCCTTCACTAATAATGACAAAATCGTGGACAATCCTGAAGACATAGCCAATTCATTTGCTGACTTTTTTAGCTCAGCGTATATCCCTTCAAGTCGTAATATAAACTTCTCTACAGATTTTGGCGATAATATTAATATAACAATTCCAGTGATAACCAAGAAGGATGTAATTACTGCATTCAAAAAAGTTAAACCAAAATTTACTGCCGGTCCCGATGGCTTACCAGCTTTCTTCTTAAAGGATTGCTCTGGTATATTAGCTGCACCATTAGCACATATCTTTAACCTGTCCTTGCAAACTGGCGTATATCCTGATAAATGGAAAATATCCAAAATTTGCCCAATTCATAAAAAAGACAGTAAATCTGATATACAAAATTATCGCCCTATCACAATTATAAATAATTTTAGTAAGTTATTTGAAATTGTCCTGCACAGCACACTATATCCGCAAGTTCATCGGAGCATAAGCAACAACCAACACGGTTTCTTCTCACAGAGATCAACAACGACAAACTTACTTTGCATAACACAATACTTAGCCGAAACTATGGACAGCGGTGGTCAAGTCGATGTCATTTACATGGATTTTTCTAAAGCTTTTGATAGACTCGACCATGGTGTTCTGCTAACAAAATTGGTTTCTTTTGGATTTAACTTAAGTTAATAAACTTTTTTGAATCCTATCTTCTAAATAGAAGCCAGTTTGTGCAATATCAGGGTCATAGGTCTATCGAGTTTATATCTCAGTCAGGCGTTCCTCAAGGGTCGGTTTTAGGACCCTTATTGTTTAATATATTCATAAACGACATCGTCATTGACCTCCATTGTCCATCTCTATTATATGCAGACGACTTGAAAATATATTTCAGGGTCAATAATTTATCGGATTGCAATAAGCTACAAGCGGATTTAAACTTAATTCACGAATGGTGCGATAAATTTAAACTATCTCTAAACATAAATAAATGTAATGTAGTCTCATTCACAAGAAAACTAAACAAATTGCAATTTGATTATACTATTAATAGTGTTAATCTGACACACCAAGACAGTCTTAAAGACCTAGGTGTAACATTTGACTCGCAATTATCCTTTAGAGAACACACCAATAACATAGTGACATCATCAATTAAAATACTAGGCTTTATAATACGCAACGCTCGTGATTTTCAAAACATAGATACCTTAAAAACATTATATAATACCCTGGTACGACATAGACTAGAATACGCAAGCGTAGTATGGAACCCTCACTACCATGCTCTGAGTAACAATAGAAGGAATTCAAAGGCGGTTTTTAAAATTCTTGGCATTTACAAACGATCACCAGTATCCGCCTCTAGGATATGACCATTCCTCACTACTGAATTGTTTTATGTACAGCTCTATGAAGCAGCGTAGAGAGATGCAAAGCGTAATATTCTTATACAAGCTTCTAAACAACATGATTGACTGTCCAGAATTACTTGAACAAATCAACTTTAGAGCACCTACCAGGCCAACTAGATCTACGTCACTGTTTTACCTTCCTAATACCCACACGAATACCTTAATGTTTTCCCCACTATATAATATCTGCCGGAATTACCAAACCATAGAAAATGATGTTGACATTTTCAACACTCGATTAAGCCAAATTAAATTAAGTTTCTCGTAGTTTATGTTTATACATAATTATATTAATTTAGCAATAATAATTATTAGTTAGAGTAGTATCTGTTTAGTTCTAGGTTATAGTAATTTAGGTTATACATAATATAATAATTGTACTTCTGTTATATTCTACATATATTATAAGCTTACGTCTGTAGGTAAGCCTTATTTGTAAACAATTTGTATTATCCCGGCCCTGTAATTGGAATGTAAATTCTGTAGGGTTCGTGTATGTAAATAAATAAATAAATAAATAAATAAATAAATAAATAAATAAATAAATAAATAAATAAGTAAAAAATATATGCATGTAATCATCAATTTTTTTTTTAATTATTATTTATATATAAATTCTTGTTAGCCAATATTTTGAAGCTTTTTAAACTGTAGTCATCAAATAGTTACTTAGTTATGATATATATTATGCAAATATGAGAAGTGTATGTAAATCAATATAAACAGATATAACACATCATGAATCTGAAACTATTGTTTTCCTCACACAGTCTACGACTTTGCGAGTTTCTTGTTTATTTGTTTGTAATATATATCGACATGTATTGTATATTACATTATACAGTATATTACATTATGTACCTACTTGAATTAATGCAAATAAACTATTATTATTATTATTATATAGCAGGGTTCAATAAAACGTTTTTTTTTGTATCTTTCATCAAAATCTGTAGAAATATGCAGTGTGTTGTATTTAAAATAACAAAGTTGGCTTCACTTTCGCGAAAACCGGAAGTAATATTGAATGATTACGCAGGCGAAAACATGGAACTTCACAAATAGAAATCGATGAATCCGAGCGTTGTTGACGAAAGAAAATAGCTAAAATTTTGTCTAATCTATTCCTTTAATCGTAAACTCATTGTACAAAACTTATTTCCGAGTATCTATTTTTCTATCTCGACAATCTTGTCGCGTATTGCTGATTGCATATGGTGAAATTCATAAATTAAAATTTATAAGTTTAAATTACTTGACACTAGACGGCATACTTCGCGTTTTTTTTGTTCAAAGAAAGATTCTTACAAAAGAGAGTCAATCTATTGCCTACAATTAAAAAAATATTATTTTTGGTTATTTGTCGGATCGCACAAATTTTGTGTTATTTTTGAATTTCTTGAGATACACTGTGTATTTTCGCTGGTATGTTGTTGATTCTGGGCACTGCTGTAACATATTGGATATTGGGATCAAAAGGGAAGGAATCAGGATTGTAACTGAAAAGGCCTTTTCACCAAGCAATCCTCCTTGAGACCCAGGAGCTTCATCCACCAAAGGTAAGTCGCTCAGTGCCTCCTTTTGCTCAGTTATTTTATGCCATTAATTAATTACTTTTTTTGTTAATCTTATGTTATTTTTTTACGCTATATAAATACAGTTTACTGTTCTCAACGATATTTTGAGCTGTCATACGCAACAAATCTTATGCAACACTTATAATAACTTTGTTATACAAAAATAATTAATGGTAAAAAACTCTAGAACTTATTTCCAAGGAAGCATTTCGTCTGGTGATTACCATTAATTTAAATTATGCAATAAAGAAGAGTATTAGTCATAATTAGAGCAAAAAGTCGTGAAGTCAAACATGCAAATGGGTCATTTACATACTTTACATTCTACCAAATCTTAAGGGTGTAGCAAGGGGTGCATATTATCTTGATGGCGATTAGAGTAAAAACAGCAATATTTATAATAAAGTGTGTCAGTTTTAATTATTTAAAACAGAATTTAAATGAATGAATGCAATCATCAAAAGAAAGTCTGTCACTTTGCATAGGGAAATATAAAACTGTGACTTATATTTCAGTGAAACAGGGAGAATTAGGGAAAATAACTAATACAGTTTTGAAACTTGACATAGATGCAACACCTTTAATGAGACACTATAACAATAAGGATACTGAATAGTATACTAACCAACGTTTTGACAATCAAAATGGTATCTTCGGGAGACGATTACAATTGCAAGTAGGTACAGCAATTAAACCTATAATCTTATCAAATGTTTCGACACACTTCACGTACATTTTCTTCTTATAATGGTGCGTAACCTTTATATTTACTGACCTATTTTCTTCTAGGGTTCTTCTTCTAGCTAACACTATCTCGGCGTCCAAATTTCAATTAAACCGAACTTGTCTCTTTCAACTTGTCGGGCTTACAAATCATGACGAACAGAAAAGCAGACGGGCAGATGAACAAAATGACAAACAGATGACAAACATTTTGAAAGTTATACAGAATTCTATGACTGACAATGATATAATTTTTTTCTCTGCGAGCGATATTTACAGTTTTACAAATGTATTGATCAAATGCAATTTTCGTATTTCAGAAGATGGTAATAATAGACACGGAAAAAATGTATATAACATATTTTGTAGAGAATTTTATAAGCTATATTTTTTATATAAACATAATTTCTATATCGCTAATGTTTAGCGAGATATAAGCAAAAACCTAATCCAACCACCATTATTTCAAAATGGCGGCTCGAGAACAACAGATTGAGTTCAGGACTTTTATTATGTTTAATAATGAACATCGCTGCCAAGTTTCAAAACTTCATCAGTTACTTCCGTCAAACGTCCAACATCAGACTGGGGTATTATTCTATCATCACATATTTAATATCGAACATGTTAACTGTTCAAATGCGATGTCAAAGATTACACGTTCTGATTATATGCAATATGCACGTACTGTGAGTTCGGGAGCAAGAAATCATATTACTTTGGGTCTTATTATACTTTTCATAAACACGAAAATGAAGAGTACATTGCATTTCTTCGGCACATTCCTAAAAGCGCAAATGTCGCTCGTAGAGAAGAAAAATCATACTGCGTTAGTGAATGAATTCTGAAACTTTCAAAAAGTAAGTCTGTTCGTCCGTAAGTCATGTTTCTGTAAACATTAATTTAAGAAAAAAGTCCGATTGCATTTTAAACAAATCGATCAATAAAAACTTATTAATGATGTAAATATTAAAGAATTGTCCTCTTAATTTCCTTGTTTTCTAATTGAATAGAGATCTGTGAAATATTGTTGTTGTTTTTGTAAATATTTATTTGTATATTTTATTGATATACAGTTCATAATAATGTAATATCCAACCGTTGAAATGTGATTTTCACTTAAACACATTATACAGTGTGTGCTATTCAATATTGCAACATCCTGTTATTTTGAAACGCGTTGCCCGATTTAAATTATTTTTTCTTTGGATATAGTACTCGATGAGTTATATTTTATTATTTTGAAAAATTGCACAAAATAAGTCGGTTAACAAACATAAACATTTTTAATTTTGGTGTTTTCAATATAATTCTTTTCATATTTTATGTATTTTTCATTTCAACTTTTGGCGGGTCCTTATTAATTGTTGTGCTGCACACTTGTTCAGTCCTTAATCTCTCCTCAATTAACATTAACATTTTGTGGTTTCGTGTAGTAAGCTTTCTTTTAAATTTCCCCACAGAAAAAATCTAAAGGTGTTAGATCGGATAAATGTGGGGCCAATGTAAAAGAGGGCTCTTCAAACCACCTAAGTACAGCAACTGAATAATGTATGGAAGCACTATCTACTTAAAAAATAACTTTTCTTTTTTCTTCCTTAATTAGTATTTGATGTATCTTAATTCGAATGACCACTTTACGTTTTTAGTAAACCTAAAAGATTTTTATACAAGACCAGTCGAAAAGCGAAAAATTCTAAAATTTGGTCATAGAATAAAAAACGCCTTATATGAGGCATCGATCTAAAATTTTGTATAAAGGTATTTGAGATAACTGCGAATCGAATACGCTATTCAATTTGTCGATAAAAAAATTGCCTATTAGTCGATCCCGAAATTTCGACCCATTTAAGGGAACAAGGTAAGCCTTGAAAATATCGACTCATTGACTACCATGTCCGAATTAAAATCGGGCGACGCGTTCCAAAATAACAATTATCAATTATCCAGAACAGGTTTTTTGTCATTAATTTTCTCGTCTGCCCAATCATATATGCTTACAGTTTTTTCTTTCACACACGCACCTATTGTATTTTATAAATTATTTTAAGTTCTTTTTGCATGTTAATTTGAATTGCTATTTAATTCGTACTTTGTGTACATTTTACACCTTTTAATTTCTGTCTAAACCCACCTGACCTCATGCCGTTCAGCCCTAAACTAACAAAATTTACAAAATAACTTAGAAAAAGTATCCTATAGAGTGTGAAATAATTATATAAGAAGTTTAATAAATCAGAAAAAAGTATAATGTTTATTCTAGATTATATATTTATTCATCAAGTATTTTAGTAAATTTCATTTTAAAAGCTTTCTCATGCGTATATAGATGATTCAGTGAATGTTAAGACCACAACGATTTAATTTATTATTTCATTAACAAACCAAATTTTTTAGGCCCGTTTCAGGCACATGGAAATATAAACATTATGCTAAATAATGTATAATCTAAATCGTACGGGTAACCTAAAGTAAATAAAATATTATCTATGCTTATATTATTTTTTGCAAATTTTCATCATATGAAGCGTTCCCGATGTTACAGAATCTACAGATCGTTTATATATGTTTCAACTCGAGATTCGCTAACTTGAACTGGTTCTACGTTTGTTTTTATTATTTTGTAGCAAACGGCGACTTGGAGATATTTATTGTATCTATGTCAATGATAGTTTAGTCTTAATAGAAATTATGCAATAAAGAATTCAGAAGTAAAAAAAGTACAGAAGGAAACTACACCTCGTCCCGAAATTACCAGATATTATTGCAGGAATTCCATATATTTTTGCATTTTAACAATTTTCGAACAACTGTCACATTCAACATAGTTTCTGAGTTTTACAAAGTCTCAGTTTATTATATGTCTGCTCTCCTAACCAAGTTCGTAAATCTTTAATCTCTGAGTTTCATTTTTCATGATTCGAATATTTGCGAACACGCTTGGGAGAGCGGACATAAAATAAACTGGACGTTACAAAAATTTTAACAAAAGATGAGGATAATAAAAAGAAATGGAAGTCAAATAATCAGAAATAAGGATACATGCGCGTTTAATTGTTGTTCGTACAATCTGTTAGCAATACTAAGAGAAGAACTTAATAAAGGGCATAGCAGGATAAGCATGTGTTAGGTGCCCCCGCACCAATCGGGTCGAAATTTTTAGCACAAGTTGATAGTAGTGTTAGATGAAATTTCCCAAAATATTATTTTTGGAAAATCATTTTTACGGGAGTTATGGGGGTAAAAAGAAAAATAAAAAAAAATTTTTTTCTCGAGAACGGATGAACCGATTTTCATGAAAAAAATATATGTTATGGCTTTTGATGGTGCAAATGTGGGAAAAAATTATTGAACCCATTTGTCGAAAAAAAGTGGTAAAAAAATTTTTTCAAAATAAAAAAAAATTTTTTTTTAGGGGATGTTCCAGAGGCACACCCACCATTTTCTTCCAAATAAATGCTTATATGCCCCTATAAAACATATCCAATTTTCAAAGCGGTCGGAAGGGTACAACATACTCAAAATTGATCATCATTGGCAGACTGCGGGCGGCGCGCAGTCTATGTAATGAAGCACGACTTTTTTGTAAATATTTCGTGCAAAGACGAGATTACCTTCTCCCCCTCATTTTCGAGGGTGCTGAACACGATGCAAGTGGTGGGAGAAGCTTTTGACCGCCGCAACCCCCTGCAAATTTTTTGAAAAATTTTTTCAAAATAAAATTTTTTTTATGGGATGTTCTTGAAGAATCAAGACTAAGAAAAGTCTCATCAATATAGAGTAACCTGATTCGTGAGAGGCAGGAGGACTCACGCAAAAAAGTCAACCCGAATTGTGAGAGGCAAGGGGACTCATAATAACCAAGCACCTCGACTAATGAGCGGCAGGGGAACTTACAATAAACAAACGACTATTTAGAGGCAAGGAGACTCACGATAAATAAACACCCCGACTCATGAGAGGCAAGAGGACTCACAATAAACAGGCACCTTCACTAGTGAAAGGCACTGTAACCTCCTCGTAGTGGACTTTGAAAACTAGTTCTTTCGTAGGCTGACTGCGGACGTCATCCTTGCAAAATCTTCAGATTTTCAAACTAGATTTTGTTTGACCCCACAGTTGACGTCAGAGAATTTTTGCACCACACTTCTTGAAGTTTGATACTGATTTAAATGGTAGGGTTGTAATGGCCGCCAGTGACCGTTGTAGTAAGATATAGTAAGATGTAGTAATGAACCGCTAGTCTATGTAATAAAGGCAGAAATAGTGTAAATATTTCTTGCAAAGACGAAATTACCTTCCTCCGTCCGTTTTCGAGGGTGTTGAACACGATGCAAGTGGTGGGAGAAGTTTTTGACCGCCGAAAACCTCCTTATGGATCTCTTTGTTTTCTATACGGGTCTGGAGAGTCATTTATCAACGGGTTATACTTGAAATAACATGGAAGATGATTATAGAGTAAGTTGAGTCCAGACAGCAGGTCTAGGGGGTTAATTAAAAAAATCATTTTTTATCAAATAATTCGGGTTCAAACGCGTTTCCCCCGTTTTTGGGCTGATCATGGGAAAAATATTCATTTTTAGCTCCAACCCCTCTTCATCTCTCAAACGGTGAGTGAGAGGTGATTTCTGCCCGTTTGAGGGGGTTGGAGCTAAAAATAAATATTTTTCCCATGATCAGCCCAAAAACGGGGGGAAACGCGTTTGAACCCGAATTATTTGATAAAAAATGATTTTCCACTCCTCGGAAGGGTTTAATTAACCCCTTAGACCTGCTGTCTGGACTCAACTTACTCTATAATCATCTTCCATGTTATTTCAAGTATAACCCGTTGATAAATCACTCCCCAAATCCGTTTATATATGAAAACATAAAGGGATCCATAAGAGGGATGGCCGTTTCAGGGGGTTGCGGCGGTCGAAAACTTCTCCCACCACCTGCATCGTGTTCAGCACCCTCGAAAACGAAGGGGGGGAGGTAATCTCGTCTTTGTACGAAATATTTACAAAAGAGTCGTCTTATAATGCTTCATTACATAGACTACACGCCGCCCGCAGTCTGCCAATGATTATCAATTTTGAGTATGTTGTACCCTTCCGATCGCTTTGAAAATTGGATATGTTTTAAAGGGGCATATAAGCATTTATTTGGAAGAAAATGGTGGGTGTGCCTCTGGAACATCCCCTAAAAAAAATTTTTTTTTTATTTTGAAAAAATTTTTTCACCACTTTTTTTTGACGAATGGGTCCAATAATTTTTTCCCATATTTGCACCATCAAAAGCCATAACATATATTTTTTTCATGAAAATCGGTTTACCCGTTCTCGAGAAAAAAATTTTTTTTCATTTTTCTTTTTACCCCCATAACTCCCGTAAAAATGATTTTCCAAAAATAATATTTTGGGAAATTTCATCTAACACTACTATCAACTTGTGCTAAAAATTTCGACCCGATTGGTGCGGGGGCACCTAACACATGCTTATCCTGCTATGCCCTTTGATATTGCTTAAAATAAAACTACCAACTATATCAACAGTTCTCTGTAAGTAGTCAATGTCTATGGGTATTGGATATAACATAAATCCTTGAAGCTATGCATTTAACAAATACAGCACTTAAATTTCTAACTCGATTTCGCGTATTCCTAGATAGAGAACAGCTATCTCTTCAGTACTTACCTGTTTGCCTCTAACACAGTCACATTATATTTTCATTAAAAAGGATAGATAAACTTAACATCCCATAAGCAACAGTGGCGGGTATGCGTAAAAGGGTAAATATTTTTAACAAAATGAATTATTGTAATTCCTGCATTAATCTGCCATTCATACAACAATGTGATGTAGGTATGCAATATTACAGTAAGATGACATATTTCAAATTTAATTAGTCTAAACGATATGTATTGTCACAATATGTCACATCATTCATAAAAACTTCATTTCTCTATTCTCTCTGAAAGTTTACATATAATAAGAAAGTAAGTATTATTAGTATATTACATACCGAGGTGGAAAGTATTTCATTGTTGTCGAGAGATCAGATAGTCGACCGAGGCGCGAAGCGGCGAGGTCAACCAATTCTCGAGACAGCAATGAAACTTTCCACCAATGTTTGTATACTATTTTATTCACAATCATCTCCCTTAAAGAACACAAAGCCAAAAAAATCGTTTACTAAATTACTTCCACATCCAGTGGAAGTATAGTAACGAAAAAAAAAAATTAAAAAAAATTTTTATTGTTCAAATAGGCTTAGAATGTCATGAAACGTCGAGATTTTAAGTTTGAGCGAAACAAAATTTCTGTCTGTCGGTCTGTCTGTAACTTTTCTTGTGCGCACGTTTACTCTGGAACCGTTTAAGATATTGACTTGAAATTTGGTACACATATGTACTTTTACGAGATCTGGAACTAGATTACATTTTCATCTTATTCTGTTGTAGGGTTGGGGGGTAAATAGGTAAATCAAGCAGGTAAGAGTCCATAAAACTGGTATTTAGTATATATAAAAGAAGTTAATGCCTCAAAAAATTTTTTGGCATTAGCCACCCTATTACTACCCCCACCCCCATTATTAAAGGGGTGAAAAAAAATGAAATTGTAATTTAGCGTGTATACAAGAACCTATGGCCTCTAACATTTTTTTTCTTAATCGACCCCCAGCCCCAGCCCTCTATCACCCCCCAACCCCCACTATCGATGTGACAAATCGTTTTATAGGTTTTTGGGGTAGGTGATTTCAAATATCATGTTATTAAAGTTACTTCGAGTAATATGTAGGTTTCCTCGAGTATTATGGATGCGCAGTGGCTTTCCTCGAGTACCATCGATGCGCAGTAGGTTACCTCTAGTAGTATGGATGCGCAGTAGGTCACCTCAAGTAGTATGGATGCGCAGTGGGTTACTTCAAGTAGTATGGATGCGCAGTAAGTTTCCCCGAGTATTATGGATGCGCAGTGGCTTTCCTTGAATACCATTGATGCGCAGTAAATTACCACGAGTAGTACAGATGCGCAGTAGGTTACCTCAAGTGGTATGGATGCGCAGTGGGTTTCTTCGAGAAGTATGAATGCGAAGTGGCTTTCCTCTAGTAAATTGGATAAACAGTGGGTTACCTCGATCAGTATGGATGCGTAGTAGGTTTTATTGAGGAAAATGCTTGAATTAGAGGCTTTACTTCTATCGTGTAGTCCACGGCACAGAATGACTTTTTATATCTTTGTCATGCTATTTTCTGCGTATTACTTCCACATCCAGTTGAAGTATACTAACGCAAGAAACATTTTTGAAAATTTGTATTTTACGAATAGACTTAAAGTATCATGAAACGTCAATATTTTAAGTTTGAATAAAATAAATTTGTCTGTCGCGTCAGTCTGTCTATTAGTCTTGTATCTTTTTGGTGCTCACGATTACTTTGGAACCGTTTATGATATTGACTTAAAATATGGCACGTATGTACTTTAACGAGATCTGGAACTAGATTATAATATATTGATCATATTCTGTTGCAAAGTTGAAGGTAAATGGGTGTAAATAGGTAAATCAAGCAAATAAAAGTGCATGAAATTGGTATTTAGTAAATATAAGAGGAGTTAAGGTCCCAAAAACATTTTTGGCTATAGCCACCTGTATTACCACCCCCACACCATTATTAAAGGGGATGAAAAAATATGGTGATTTAGTGTGTATGCAGAAACTAGTAATCAAGAATTTTTTTCACTTCATTTACCCCCATCACCATCACCACCCCTACTATTGATGGAGCATATCATTTTATGGGTTTTTGGGTACACGATTTCAAATATTATACTATTAAAGTTCCATAAACAATTATTTCCACTTAGTGGAGTGCAGATATAGTATTTTCATTGTAAGAGACTGATATGAAGTCTGGATGCGGAAGTAGTGATTCCTTACGCAGCGGTTTTTTAAAATAGCATTTTATGCTCTTATTAAGCAGGCAATGAATAAAAATAGGCAATGTAGCAGGGAATGGATGTAGTGTTGTTTTCCATGTATACATATTCTCGTTGAGTGTGGAATATCCTACGGCTAAACTTCATCAGAACGTGAATATAACTTGGGGGTTAAAAGTAAAATAAAAAAATATACACGACAAATTTCGAAACGTTTTTAGTACAAACTAATATTTTCTACAATACGTTATTTTTGACTCAAAAATCATGGACTTAATTAACTATAAAGTAAGATGCCACAATATAGGGAAGAGAATAATTCCATATTTTTATTGAGATAGGTCATGCCACATATTGTATGAAAACTTGAATTTTATTTTGTTTAAAAAATTTCAAATACGCCATGAGTTAAATAAATTCCATAATATCATTTAATATTGTAATACACCACTTGTAAATCATTTGAAACATAAAATGACTCAATTTATAAATCATAATTTATTAACATGCAACTATCCAGTCCAAAATTAACACTGTAAATTATTTTAATGGAAAATTGATATTTGTTCCGCACCCTTTCTACTTTTATGAGTTTAAATAATAATTACATAATAATTACCCTTTCTGCCTTGTTTCCTATACGACACGCGTGCACGCGCTCGTTTATACATTTATTTTAAAAACTTGTCATATTTAATTTTGTATAATCATGTCAGTTAAATATTTCCTATTCAAATTGCTAATGTATTTGTAAAATGAAATTTCAGATTAGGTTTTTAATTAGTAATTCAGTAATGTAATCATCAATAAATATGTGCTTAAAATGTAATGTAATGAAAACATTCGTTTTTTATTTTCTTAAACGGGAACAAATTGGTTTAATTAATATTTTTATTTCGTCCGTCAATATTTAGGCAATATTGAAAAATACCAGTTATTAAATAATATTAGCAGAAAACGATGGAGTAACAGCAAATTATAACAGAGATGTACGTGTAAACTATTTTTTCTGAAATCGATCGGCAATGTCTACATTTTCGGCGCGATTTCAGATCGAAAAATGCACAATTCCAGTATTTGAGTCCGTTGCTAAGAAACTATCAGAAAACAGACCGGAAAAGATCCGTTGCCAAGCAACGATCAACATTCCCGTACGGTTTTTTATGTATATTTTAGACAGTAAAAAAATACACGCAGACAAACCAACTCACATTAAAATTGCATTTATTAGTAAGCAGTTAGATTGTAATGAAGAAATGTTACGCATTAATACAAATTCCTTAATTTATAATAATATTGATTGTGATTTCAGAAAAAATAGTATGTGTATTTCGGTGTGAAAGCACATTCCCGGACTTCGATGCAATTTGCATCGTCGTCCGGGAATGTATTGCTTTCACACCTAAATACACAATATACTATTATCAAATAAAATACTAATATACGAATCAAATATATTAAGCAATCATTTTAATCGCGAAAGACAAAAAAAAATTTAAAAAAAAATCATATCCACTGTAAATCACTCACTGAGATTTGAATAACTTATGTTGAACAGTATTGAAGATCTGCTAAGTTATATTGAAAAATGTCCTACTTTATAAGGAAATGACTACTAGCTTCAAATTCGTTATATCTCGAAAAATGTGCATCCTATGTAAATAATGACTTAGAGAATATTATTTAGGTATTAAGCAAATCACAACTTATACACTTTTTTATTCATTATGATATTACCTACTTTCTGTATATTGTTGCCCTAATCTGGGCACGTCAATGTACTAGTTAGGTAAATACTTTAAAACACTCATTATTGGAGAACCAATCAAAACAACTACTCGTCTAGCTAATACTGATGAAGTACTGAATTACACGGGAGGATTCTTAGCATTTTAAACCAAAAAAATACTTATATTGAAAATATTTCAATCATTTATTTAAATTCAGTCATTCATACTTTTTTATTAAATATGAAATCATCTACTTTCTGTATATTGGTATCTTAATCTGGTCACGGTAATATACTACTTAGGGAAAAACTTTAAAACACTCATCACTGGAGAACCAATCAAACAACTACTCTTCTAGCTAATACTGACGAAGTATTGAATTACATGATAGGATTCCTGGCATTTTAAGGCAAAAAATGTATTGAAAATACTTGAATCATTTATTGAAATTCAATCATTCACAGCAATTATTCTATTTTAACTCTAGAAAAGTTGTTCAATTTTTCACCCCCCAACCCTAAATAACACCCCCAAAACAAAAAAAGTGAACCAGAACAGTATATGCTTACCAAATACATAAGGATACACTGCCACTGGTATGGTCCTCCGGACAGACCATTTTTGGAGTGGGTTTTTTGGGGTTTAGGGGTGAAAAACGAACCAATCTGACAGTTCTGACTTCGGATTCGGTTTCAGCGAGTCCAAATACATAAGGATACACTGATCTCTTCCACAGGCTAGACACTCTTTTTTTTGTTTAAGGGGTATTTCTTGGGGTTAGAGGTGAAAAACAAGTGAATCTGACAATTCTGACTTCGGATTTGGTTTCAGAGGATCAAAATACATAAGGATACACTTGTATGATCCGCAGGCCAGACCACTTTTTTTGGGGGGGTTAGGGGTGAAAAAAGAACCAGTCTGACAATTCTGACTTCGGATTCGGTTTCAGCGGGGCCAAATACATAAGGATACAGTGGTCTGGTCTGCAGGCCAGACCACTTTTTTGTGTGGCTGTGTTATTACTTCCGTTTTCATGTATAATATGTATCAGAAATGTAAGAATGATATCATAAACAATTTATGTGAATGTTTGCATAGTACCATCAATGGTACTGGTGGCTTAACTTTTACAAACATTTTAATCTAATTTGCACATATTTGAAAAAAATATCACCAAATAAATACAATGCAAACAAAAAGTATTGGGTTCATACTTTTCGTGCAGAATATTTTTCACAAAACCTAATACATTATCGTATTCGAATTTGTGTAAGTAAATACAAAATTTTTATGATATGAGAAAACACTTTACTTTGTTTTCTATCAGTAGCTTATTGTAACATACACGCTACTGCAGTTTCGGCACATTAATGTGCCATTTTCAATCGTTGATAAAATTTGTGATCAACGTTGATTACAAATTGATTACAAATGTAAACAACGATTGAAAATGGCACGTTAATGTGCCGAAACGCAGTAACGTGTATGTTGCAATAAACTAGTGATAGAAAACAAAGTAAAGTGTTTTTTCATATCATCATGATAAGCTATCACAAAGTAACGGCTTCCACAATCGATTTTTTATAAAATTATTATATCATTTCAATAAAGGATGAGTGTCCACAACATAAGAAAAATTCCCCTGAACGTGCCAACACTTTGTTACTGATATATGTTATGTGTTATTAAAAGATTAATAAAATATGTAAATATGAAAGTGTAACAACAAAAAATAACAAGAAAAAAGAAGGAGTTATATATTTGTGCTCATTTTACCTTATTATTTAGGGCACAGTATAGTTGAAGTTGTTGGCGGGCTGTAGAAAGAAATTGCTTTGCATTTTAAATAAAGGCATTGTTATCAAAGAATGCAAATAGAAAAAAAAATTGCACTCGTTTGAGGTATCTAATCACTGTCAGATAATTTTAGTGAATAGAGTTTTGTAGGAAACCATTTTTTTATTGCTGCTTTGTATACATATTCTCTTTTGCAGGACTACGATATACAAAAGTCTTAACCCCATCTTCGGGTGTTTTGCATCAAAGATAGAGGGTTCCTCATATACAATATCTTTTTTTTTATGGCAGGCACAAGTTGTTATATATAAAACTAATCGGATAAACACATTTGCACACATATACACGCAGCGCACATCTATACATATATTACCCTAAACCTATCCTAATCCAAAAAACATAAAATTATAAAGAAGATCCAAGGGAAGGTACGGATGCACATTCTTCTCGCCCAGGAGTCTTTCAGAGCATTTTGTTAGACACACTATAATAGACTACGGTAAATGGGAATTAGGTAAAATTAAAACAGAGGTGAGACCTATAGGGAACGAATCTATTAGTTACACATTTATATTTTCAGACCAGACGTTTTCAAAAAGCGTATAATAACTGCATTCACTCTATTATTGTTTAGAGCTAATAGGTGTAATAGATTGACTGACATTTGAATGTTAAGATTTAGAATATCTGCATACAGTTGGTCACGTCCAGATGAATGTTTTGCACAGTTAAAAAATAAATGGTCCAGATCGCCTACAACATTACAAATTTCACGTACTTTGGTCGGTAAAATTCCTATTTTATTTAAATGTAAAGGGTAGCAACCATGTCCAAATCTCAACCTAATAAGTGTAGTATATACAATAATATAATCCTAAAAAAATCTGAAATAAATTCATACTGTAAAGTTCTATATTCTATTGAAAAATGGAAGAAAGTAACTCAGTCCGTTGTAAAATGTTGCCGATATCGTTAGTGAAGTAACAAAGTCTCCTATCTACAGTTGCGCTTCGTGCACTTGCATCATGAAATATAAGTTAGAAGGCATTGAAATTACAGTTTTAGGAGCGTATTTTTCTTGGTTTACAGTAAACCAAGAAAAATACGCTACTGTCCATCTTAAAACCTGTAATTCCAATGCTTTCTATATTTCGTTCTATGTGTACGCGAAATGCAACAATAGATAAATTTTGTTACTTCACTAATGATATCATTGGTTGATGTTTGGTTGTTTGACACGTGTGGTTATGTATTAAAACCTTTATCTGCCTTTAACTAAAGAGTAATTAGATGTGCCCTAAAGCAGAATTTTAATGCAAATATTTTGATAAAAAATATAATTAGAACAAAAATGTGTAATTATAGTACAGTACCTAGAGATGAAAAATATGTAAAATTTCGGAATAATAGCCCTGTCAATGAACGTTCAATAAGAGGTCTAGAGGGAAATGCCGAGATCACAATTTTTGACTTGGACTGTTTAAGAAGTAAACATAGCAAAAGTTCCCGAACGTAGGAGGTGGGGGGAATGCAGGGGGGCACGATGAAAGTCCCGGTTTTTGGTTTTTCGCTCATATCTCGAAAATGGTCAGCCCTTGTCAAAAAGTGGCTATATGCAAAATTAAAGCTGACTAAATTTTCTACAATAATGTTTCTATTAATTTTTTTCGTATCTGTTATGCTTCAGTAATGAATTGTATATCTTTTGACTGTATTCTAACTATTATAAATTTATTATAAATTGAAAATAAATTTTAATAATCATCGTAGAAAAAAATTTCTTGTACAGATATCCGTTTCACAGCAGACTGAACTCAAATATCGAATAAAAAATGTCTTTGCGTCTGTAAGTGTGTGTGTGTGTGTGTGTATGCATGCATGTGTGCGTGTATACCGTTTTCTTGTAAACCCGATAACTTCTGTTAGACTTAAAATATTTAATTATAATTTGGAACATATGTAAAACAGCATATTACAACAAGTAGTAGTACCTTCTTCGTGCCCCCCTGCATCCCCCCCCACCTCCTGAGTTCTGGGACTTTGGGTATGTTTACCTCCTAAATAGTCCAAACACAGCCCCCAAGTTAAAAATTGTGATCTCGGAATTTCCCTCTAGAAACCATAACTATAATAATGATATGATGATGTATTTTTTATGGGTAATTATTGTGGAAAAAGCTATCATATTCGGATTCTATATTGTCCCGATTCTTGCTTTTACTTCCAATTGGTGAAAACCACCCTTAATATTATTTAATACTTGAAAACGTATTTACGTTTTTGGAAACGCTTATTATGAATCTGAAGTCAAAGTTAAAAATTTACATTTAAAATATAGCGAATTTCGTGGACTTTAAGTTTCTGCAGTGGTATTTTTTTTTTAATCGCCTTATTTATTTTAATGTCTTGGCGGAGTTTAGCCCATGGCTATTCTACCACTCAACCAGAATGGACACACACATAGACAGTTGTTAAATATGTGTACTTACTTTGCTTTTACTAGATGAGTCGCTTTGGAAATATATTTTTATGTGACGTAAGTGATGAAATTGAAATTATATATTTTATTTTTTATTATATAATTATATATTATATATTTAATACTTGAAAACTTATTTAAGTTTTTGGAAACGCTTATTACAAATCTGAAATCAAAGTTAAAAAACTTTCATTTAAAATATGGCGAATTTCGTGGACTTTAAGTTTCTGCAGAGGTATTTGTTAAATATGTGTACCTACTTTGCTTTTACTAGATGAGTCGCTTTGGAAATATATTTTTATGTGACGTAAATGATGAAATTGAAAATAAAGGTCAGTAAAGTCTAGAAAATGACAAGAAAACGTTTAAAGACAATTAATTGCAAAACATAATGTGAAAGGCGTAAATAACTAATTATTTATTCGTAAAATATTCTACCAAAATACCACTCGGCAAGCTAATTACAACTATATTTATAAACCTACCCCACTTACTAGTAAATTTAGAATATAATATCCTCCTTCTCACACCACTATATAATAATTAAAATTAAAATTAAAATAAATTTTAAATGTAGGTATTTATCTAATTCTTACCATGTATATAAAATTTTCCACATATACTATAATCCAGTTACGCTGCTGCTTTATTTGTGAAAATCACGCACAAGCTCCTTAGAGAGTTTAGGTGATTTCATAAATGTGCAGCAACATCTGTATAAGGTTACAGTAATATGAATGCTTATCTATGTATTGTATTCTACATATTTTATACAATTTTTATGTTACTTATTATCTATTTACTTATTTGTTATTTTATTTCTTAAAGTTTGTTAACAAGAATTTGTAATTTTCTAAACAATAAACAAAAAAAAAAAAATAAAATAAAGTTGCCAAAAGGTAATATAAGTCATGTAAATTGGCAGTTTATTATCAAAGATTAAATTAGATAATAAACTGTCAATTTACACTCTTTATATTACATTAACAAAAATTTTACCAATAAAATTCCAAGGACATACACATACATATATTACGTACTTTCCACATATGAAAATATTTTTGCTGGGTCATATACAATAACTTTTGTTTTGGTATGCATAGCTTGAAATAATATTCCCTATTTAAATGTGTCTTTACCAGCTACACTGCACTTATACTTAAGCCAGAGGAGTACCGATAACAAATTTTTTACATATTATGCAAATGTGCATGTGTATATTTATTGTTTTACTACTTTTGGGTATTGGGACGCATTCTGCACTAAATATCGAAGCAGTATAAAATTTTTGATTCTGATTTATATTCGAACAAAATATTATTTAATATAGTTTTTCAATATCTCTCCTCAATAAAGTTTAACCAATATTGATTCGATATAGCGAAATGGCCACATTTATTATTGGTTCAATTTTATTTTGTATATTAAACTAATTAGTTCAATGTTAGTGTTCAACCAGGGAATTTATGAATATTCTATGAATAGACAAGCTAAAAACGTACTTTTCGCCTGTTCACTGAACTTTTTATATAATTGTCACACATTCTATAGGATACTCTTCGCAGTTTTTTGTAAATAATGTTAGTTTTAGATATTTTCAATTTTATAGTACGAACTTAGTTGGTAAAAGACTCAGTGTAAAATAAAGTAAAAATAAAAAAACATACCAAACCTCATTTGGGTTTCGAACCCGGGACCATTGGACTCCGAGTCAAAAGCGTAAGAACTACACCTCCACCTTACGCGTAAAAAAATGTAAATTTTTACCTCGATTTTTACATTATAAGACACGAGCTAAAATCATATTTTCACGGTTGTATATTATATTATGAGATGTATACTTGTAAAATATATAAATATTTAGATATTAAAATGAAATATCATTTCACCAGATTTCTATTCAATTACAAAAACATAAAAATAAAAAAAAAATTTCAAATTTAAATCATTAATAATATTTTTATTTACCGATCGATTTTGTGCAAAAGTGTTCTTCCTCTAGCTAACACTAACTTACTGTCCAAATTTCAATACAATAGAATTTTTTTTTCTTGAGTTATGGTGCTTACAAGAAACGTAACGGACGGACGGACAGACGGACAGATGGATATTTTGAAAGTTGTTCAGAATTCGTTCACTAACACAATGGTTTTTGTCTGTTTTCGTATTTGCGAAGAGTATAATAATTACAAGCAACATTATATTTCAAGAATATTATGAAAATAAATATTTTATGGCGATACTTTCCAACTGAAAAATATTAACTACATTAAGTTATAAAGCTATATTGAATTTTGTTTAAGAGAACTCAAACACACTATGGATAGCTTCTCAATTTCCTCATTCTTCAAATACATAAAAATATATAGCGGAACTAGTATTTTTTCCGGCGTTTCTCTTTTAATACACATTTTCACGTTTTTTTTACGAGACACGAGGGACTGATCCATCTTACAGCAAATTTTCGAGCGTTCAGACACTCATCAAGAGTTCTTTCAGCATTTGAAGTACACGTATCATTTAAATGCTTTTTAATGACATGAGGGGACTCTTGGGACTCACTTAGGGGAATTTGCATTAATGTTTCAAACAGTGCTAGTACTATAATTTGAAATTTTTATAAACTAACTTATGCTCTCATGAAATACCTTAAAATAAAATAAAGTTGGGATTATCATATATAATAGAAAAGGTATATAGAATCCCCCACAGCAATTAAACAAGAAAAAGCTAAATAATCCTAAGGATTACTCATTTGCGGGATTAATAATGCTGGTGGAAATTAAATATGAAATAATTCTTTCACAGACCAATATTTGAAAGAACTTTCTTTATTAATACACTGTTTATGTAAAAACACACAAGATTATGGACTGTAATTTTGAGTAATACGCCACGCATTACACATATTACAACCCCAAATTCAAAGCCAAGGCTCTCCGGAGAGGGATTGCACATTTGAAAAAACTCCATAACTCACCGACATTGCCATTGTAAGAGATCGAGATCGAACCCATTCAGCATGAAGAGCATCTTTTTTATTTTTACTATAAGTGGACAAAATGTTTTAATAGTCATTGCAGAAAAAAATCTACAAAAATCCATAACACGTTATATTCAAATATCGAACTCCCTATGAAGATTGGCTACATCTGTCGTACAGGGTAATCTCCAGCGGCACGTAAACTATCATATTTTGTATAAATTAAAGTTTATTAAAATTTTTGAGAAAAGGTTTTTATAAAGCAATCATAAATAGGAAGATGTGCAAGGTATCGAAACTATACGAGTTACGAGATATCTTACACTACAAAATGTTATTAAAATAGTTTTTATAAGGCTATTAAAAAATTAGTCAAAGTTGTAGTCGGCCCTGTTGCCTACGATATCTATTTGAACAATAAAAATAACAAGATGCCCACCCTGTAAATGGTTAGACTTATCTAGAATAATGAAGCAAATCATGATGAAGACTGATGGTCCCTTTTATACTCTTCACAAATACGAAAACGAAGAGTAGTATATTGCATTTGATCGGCACATTTCCAAAATCGGAAATATCGCTCGTAGACAAAAAATTTTCATATCATTGTGTTAGTGAACGAATTCTGAAGTTTTTTATCTTTTTGATTTTGAATTAGAAATCATGTGAAATGATATTTCCTTTTAATATGTATTTATAAGTTTTGTTAATATACATTTAATAATATAATATCCAACCGTGAAATATGATTTCAACTTGTCGCTTATAATGTAAAAGTTTAGATTGTTTTATGTGATAGGTGATGGCGCAGTTTTTGACTCGGTATCCAAGGGTCCCGGGATCGAAACCCACGTTGGTTTTGTGTATAGTTCTTTTTTTTCTTTACTATATTTTATATTGAATGTTTCACCCACTACGTTTATAAAATTAAAAGTTTCTAAAACTGACATTATTTACAAAAAACTGTGAAGAGTATCCTAAATAATGAGTAATAATTATAGAAAAAGTTCAATAAAATTGTGAAGAGTATAATGTTCTTAGTTTGTTAATACTTACAATAAATACATTACCTCCAGTAGCACTCTTGTCATATTTTATGAAAATTTAAACTATATCATATTTTTCTACCTCACTAAACATAATTAGGAATTACCAAAAAAAATATCTTGACAGAACTAACGTATTGTTTACTTTAATGACATTTTTACTTTCCATGGCTAATTTGCTAAATTGTAGGTACTTAAATATAAAGTAAATTACACAAAAGTCTGTGAACTAAACACAATGTTTTATATGTCATTAAAAAGTTTGTTTCTTTTTCTCAGACGGTGCAAAAATATACAGGGTATTCTATTATAAGAAGCCAAAGTAAAGTCCATATCTCTGGAATGTGAGATTTTCTGATGAGATTTTTTGGTAAATATATGCAATTGTCTATTAGTACAGTACCTAGAGGTAAAAAATATGTAAAATTTTGGAATAATTTCATATGTAATGAATGATATTTTTTCTTTATGCATTCTTATTGTAGTAAAAGGTACCGTCTTTAGTTTCTGTATGGTCCGGATACTTACTCTTACCCTCAAGCGGTGAACACCAACCCTAAAAAATATTCAATATTTGAAAAAATATTACCAATTTATTTCTGTTTTTGGGATCGTTGATTACGAATCTGGCGTCAAAATTAGACTATTCAAAATGGCAGCTGCAATATGGCAGTTGTAAATTTTTTTCTAAAACAAGTGTTTTAAACTGGCAAAAAAATGAGCATCTAAGCCATGCAATATATATTCGAAAAACAGCATTTTTTAAAGAAAAATAATAATTACCGAGCAGTTACAATAACAAAATGGCGACATTTTGTTAAAAAAAAATGTGAAAATGCACACTGTATCGGCCACAATTTCATTATTTTTTGTGAGTAGAAACAAACAAAAAATCATTATCATCATCATAAAGATAGATTAATCACCTTTAATTTTGTTCCTTATAATTTTTGATGGATGTGTCACAATTTCTAATATATTCAACATTTTGAACTAAATACTTCATCCTAAAGACGGTCGGATGCCATCTATAAAATTACAAATCTCCGAAACTATCAACCCTACACAAATATATTATAAAAATAAATTCATTCTCAGTTTATAAGCTGCATTTTTGATGTCCACCACATTTTCTCTAAAACTAATATTTACTGAGATATTTTTAGAGAAACAAGAATGTTAGGTTTTTCTAAAATTTGAAGCAATATATATAATTTTTAATTAATTTGACTGATCACATTATCAAAATGACGACGTTTTTATTAAAAAAATGTGAAAATGTACATTGTTTCTCTCATAGCTTCTTTGTTTTTTATGCTATAGAAATAAGCAAAAAATCATTTGAAAGCCTAATTAATAGTCTTTCATTTTGTTTATTAGCGTTTTTGGCCTAAGTGCCATGCTTTCTGAGACATTTAAGATATATACTAAATACTTCGTCTTGTAAACGTTCGGACGCCACCTGTATACTTTCAGATCTCCGAAACCATCAACTCTACAGAAAATAGATAAAAACGAGATTCATCCCCAATTTAGTAGTTTTTTATTTACCTCTAGCATGTTTTCGCTCAATGTAATATCTTCCGAGTTGTTTGACGAAAACCTATTTGAAATACCTCTTTTTCAAGCTGAAATCTCAATTCTCTAGTCGTTATGTCTTAAGCACCCCCTAGACGATCAATATAATTGCACAATGTTTACACAGTAGTAAATATTGCGCAATATTATTGATCGTGTAGGATCTATATTGATGAAAATATTGAGAATTGCCTAAAGTTTGAGCATGTTGAATATTTACTGCCCAATATTAAACATTGCGCAACTTATTGCGATGTCTAGGGTAGCTATGGCGCAATACTTACTCAGTTTAACTGCGAAAATGGAGACGATAATACCTCCGATTACAACATTTCAAAGGGAACCGTTTTAACTGATAATTGCACCCCGTTATTGAGTAAACATTGAATTGGTGTAGGGCAAACCAGTAGTTCAATAAAAATTGCGCAATTTATATTACACAAATATATTGATCATCTAGGGGGGGGGGGGGGTTAAAAACTCTATCAATTTATATGAAAAGTTGCATAGAACTTTTTGTTCTTAAAATTTCATTTTTTTCAGTTTCAATGTTTTTGTTTTGTTTTTCTTTGGTTGCCACTCCCTGAAAAGGGGTAGCATCCACCCTTTAGCATTTAGCAAGCCGCAGCGTAATATAGAAATTTTTCTTTGATGCATTTACTATTAAGTTGCCATTATTCCGAAGTTAGAACCTCCAGTTACTGTACAATGTACATATACCTAATTTTTTTTAAACTTTTTTATGTATCTCCAAAAATAAGGAAGTTAAGTGGGATTCTAATGTACGCGCAACATAAACTTTAAATCAGTTTATCCAGTATATGTCTATTTGCGGTATGTTACATTATGTTACATATTGTACGCTGCATGTTTAATGTTTCACGCATCTTTGGTTTGCAAGAGACCTAATATTGCTTTTGTTACCATATTTCTCAGTTTTTTTAAGTTATATTAAATAATATGAGTTACAGCAATATTAGTATTACTTAGATGAAATATCAATGGCTTAAAACTGATATATCTGGATATCGTAAAGACAAATCCGGTTTGGGATCTGAGAAACTATAAAAAGATAACTTCTCTAAACTCTAGTGTTCAGTTTCCATAACGTATTTAAACCGTTTATTATTCATTACATTTTCCGGTCTCTTTTCTTACTTTTTTGTAAAGATCTGCTTGTTCTTTCCAAGATTATATGTTGATATCTTTAGGGTACTGTGAGAAGAAGTATTAAATTTAAAATTGAAATAAAACTTTTCAACTTGTCTATTCATAAATCTCAAGTTTAGAGATCTCTAGGGCTTTCCCGGCTCATTTTCTGACCCGGGGCCAACAGTGTCTCTATAGGATGGTTTATTTAAATTTTCAAAGTACTTCTCGCGATTACAAGAATTTTGCTTTAAGATTCATAATGTAGAGACACATTCCTAATAGAACAACAGCAATATGTTATTAGGAAAAATACTATTTCATATTTAAGTAATAACAGAAATTTTTTAAGAAACGAGCTAGTTTTAGTTCAAAATTTCGAACCCGAATTTTATTAATATTCGCCTCTCAAAATAATTCTCGAAATTATAGGATTCTAAATCCATTAATATACTTTTTGCTTCCCTATCAAATTTAGTTAGTCTCTTATTTTTTTCAATTTTTCTTGTAGTGTATTACATAATGTTATGTTTACAAACAAACATTGGACATTGATAAATATATAGTGCAGTAATAGTCAAAATTCTGTTTTTAACCAACTTCACAGAGTATAAAAATGGCTCTCAATCCGACCTGTATGGATTTTGTTACGTTCTATTCGATTCGAATATTTGACATGCTTAGCCATACTCTTCTTCTATAGTTGTTTAATAATATGGGTATTAGAGGAACTCTACTCGATTTCTTTAATAGTTAGACAGATCCCAGCGCGTCAAAATGAATAACTGTGTTAGCAACCTCAAAGAAGTGGAGTATGGCGTGCCGCAAGGGACCGTATTAGGACCAATTCTGTTCAACATATATTTAAATGATTTATTTTCTGTCCAAACCAGAGGAAGTATACTAACATATACAGATGACACCGCAATATTTTGCACAAGTAATAACTGGACAACACTAAAGCATATTATAATATTGTTTACATGATTCATACAAACGGTAAATAAAACCGGTTCTGTGATACTTCCTTGTGGATTTATTTGATTTTTTTATTTAATATCTGATTTTACCACTTTCCCATTGTTGATAGTCACTGTTTCTCGTGCCTGATTTGAGACAAGATTTGAAACATTCTTATACTTTTTCCTAAACTCCATATTCCTCCTATTTTTCTCACAGACACGTATGATTTAATCGTAAGCCTTCCATAGAACCAGAAATATTCCTGATGAAAGTTGAGTTGCATTAAACGTTTTAAAATTTTTTGCTAAACTAAAAAAATGCTGTTTCAATTGACCGTCCATGCTACCATCACGGGATGATCACACATAGCCACTTTAAAAAAGTTAGAAAAATACACACATTGGCCGGCCTATGATTTTAAAATATTTCTAAATTAACTAATGAAAGTTCTAGTTGTCCGGGAAATACTTCATATTTAAATAATTTATTCATTATAATTATAACAAATCGATTGAGTTATAAACTATATGCAACATTTGATGGTACTAGTGGGAATATTATCAACGCCTCTCGAATTTATCTATTTATCACATGGCATACAAATCACATTAACGAAAATATAAATATCTATATGAATGGAAATAGTAATGTATAGCCATAATGTTTAAAATTTATATACAACTTCTACAATAATGCGTATATTACAAATAAACATATGGGATTACAAATATAATCGCATTGAATTGCAAGAAAAGAATTAAATAAAATGATAGAGACATAAAAAATAAAAACAAATCAAATAATCCCATATCTTCAGTAAAACCAACCATGAATTTAGTTTAGACGATACAAAAATCATGCGCATACAGAATAGTACATTGTGTATCTAGTAGTAAAAGCAATACATTCCTAGACGACGAAGCATTGAAGTCCCGAAATATGTTTTTACTACGAGGTACACATACTATTTTTTCTGAAAACGCAATCAATATTATTATAAAAGTATAAAAATAAAAAATATATGTATATTAAAATTTTGTTTATAATTTATTATTTGTCGCATATTCATGATTTCTTATGTTTGTTCGGTATTTTGCCACTGTAATCTCTCCAAATTTTTATTAAAAATCTTAAATCCTTTATCAAATAGTGAGTCTTATTTGAAAAATAGCAAACATTTCTTGGAAAAACTATTTGAAAACAATTTTAATAAGAATCATCTAATGGTGAGTTTGATGTAGTAAGCTTTTTTAAAAATGCTCCGGTAAATAAAACATCAATAGTATTTAAAAATAAATTGTAACATGATGGGGATTTGGCGAATAGAACTAAATTAAACATAAAAAATATAATTACTTACTCTTTGCATTAAAAAGACATACTTTCAATTAAATAATGACTTCTATCAACAAAACTTTGGTATGGCCATGGGTTCTCCTTTATCTCCAATATTAAGTAATATTTTTATGGAAAATTTTGAGGAAAATAATATTAATAACTTAATTTATAAACCTATAGTGAGGTGGAGATATGTTGATGATATTTTTGCGTTATGGCCTTATAACAAAAATTTAAATCTTTTTTTTAAATCAGATTAACGAAAAGGAACCTTCAATTAATTTTACAATTGAAGTGGGAAATAATGATGAATTATCTTTCATAGATGTTTTAATTAAAAAGTTAGATAATAAATATGAAGCCAGTGTTTATCGAAAACAAACACACACACAAACAGATATTTGAATTTCAATGCAAATCAACATATTAACGTTAAAAAAGGTGTTTTAAAATGTTTGTATGACAGGGCTAAATTAATTTCTTCAAATGATGAAAGTTAAATAACGAGAAACAATTTATAAAAACTGAATCGAATAATCAGTACCCCGAGAGTTTTGTTGATAGCCAGCTGTTAAACATTGAAAGTAGAGTAACCACTTAACATTTACAACCTGAATTTAGATCTTTAGTAGTAATTCCATATTTACAGGATTTATCGGATAAATTACGAAAAATCGGAAACAGATTTTCTGTACGAACGGTTTTTCAAACGGGAGCCACATTAAGATCTGTTTTATCAAAGACTAAGCCGGCGAATATTGTTGAAAATTCCAAGGATTGTATTCATAGTATTCCGTGGGAGCGGTAAGCATTATGTAGGTAAGTCATCTAGACCTCTCAACGTAAGGCTTGGGGAACACAGATATTATGCTAGAAAAGGAGAATTTCAGAAATCAAAAATTTGTGAACATGCGTGGGATAACAATCGTAGGATACAGTGGGAAAATTTTGGAAAAAGAAAATGACTCAACTAAAAGAAAACTTAAGGAATCCGCTATTATTTTGTTAAATGAGGATAAATGTGTTTCTAATTATTCTATAGATTTCTGTACCAGCTGGTTGCGGGCCCTCAGAGACGAAGTAAGTAAATATAAAATAAATATAATTTAATATCTCACGTGACTATGGAAATACATAAACAACAAACTGTCATGTTTGACATGCTTAAAAGTGAAAGTTTTGATAACGGAAAAAGAAATATTTTCCGAAGTATTTACTGCCTTCGATTTAATTTTTGTAACTATCATTTAACATTTTTGTTTCAGTTTATATATTTTTATGTGTGAGACATTTTCTAATAAAAGTTTTAAAACCAACCTCTGTCTGATCCTTTTGGCGCAGAGGTTTATTTCATCAAAATTTTTAAATATTTTTACAGTGGCAAAATACCCAACAAACATAAGAAAATATATTAAAATATACAGTATGTCCGGGGATGGGGTTTACAATAGGCGTAATGGCCAAAATTTTTAACTTTTCGAGGAAATGTTATTCTTAAAGTGTTTGCTTGCCTAAAAAATAGTAATGACGTTGAAAAAAATTATATTTTTTATACGGGGTGCTCAAAAATTACAAAAACTTAAAATATCGTAAGAGATAACTGGTTATATTTTTTATTTTGGAACAAAATGTGAAATAAAAATGTTGTTTCAAATTATATGGTCTGTCAAAATTCAAAATTTCATTTGAATATTGCAGTGTTTCGAAATAAGTGAATTTTTAGTAAAATACCTGTCGGTTTTTATCAAATTTTTATTTAGCTAATTGCATTCGAACAAGGCGAGTAAATATCAGATAAAAAATTCTGAATTTATAAATGCAAATGCACCAGACATTAACTTTTTTTAAATATTGCCTTTCAGTAAAAATTCTAAATTCGGTTGGTCTCATTCCAATACCTAACACGTTGTGAAGCTACAGTCCTATTTGTTGAAAATGTTGACTCGTCGGAGAACATGATAAATTCATAGAAATTCTAGTTACCACTTAAAATTTCATTTCCAACCCATAAACAGAAATTCAGTCGTTTTGCTTCCAAGGTATGGTTAAAATAAGGTTTATATGGAAATATTTTATTCATTTCCAATATTTTTTGGATGCAAGTTCTTTAAACCTCCTCCAAATGCTGGGCTCGATTTCTTAATGAAAGTTGGACATTTTCAGCAACAGATTGCCAACACTAATATTGTGGCAGCGTCATTTTGATCATACATTTTTTTTCTTTTGCTTTATGTCAAGCACTGAACCAGTTTTTTAAATTTCTTTGACCCATTTATGAACAGCCATTCCGAAACGTACACATTGATATATTGGGAAATTTCTCACTAAATTGTTGAAGAACGTAACGGTATGAACTTCCGCCGTCTCCATAGTACTCTATTAAAAAAATTCTTTGCTCGACAGTTAATTTTAAAAATAATTTTTTAATGCATATATGTCATGATATGTATACGTAACTAGATAACAACGCACCTAACAATCAAATAAAACATTACAGGAATTATCCAGGATGTTCCTAAAATAGAATTCCAAATTTCTACAGCTTGTAGTATTTGTCAAAATAAAATAAAAGTAAGAAAAAATTGTAAAAAAAGTATTTTAATAAAAATTCACTTATTTCGACACATTGCAATATTCAAGTGAAATTTAAAAACAAAGGCAAAATAATAATAAATTTGGACAGACCATATAATTTGAAACAATTTTTTTATTTCACATTTTTTTCCAAAATAAAACATAAAACTAGTTTACTCTTACGGGATTTTAAGGTTTTGATGATTTTTCTCAACGTCATTACTATTTTTTAGGCAAGCAAAAATTGTTATAAAGAATAATATTTTCCCGAAAAGTTAAAAAATTTAGCGATTACACCTATTGTAAACCCCATCCGCGGACATACTGTATATAAAATACAGTCCGGGAAAGTTACTTTCTCGGCTTAAGCCGGGAAAATAACTTTCCTGGACTGTCATATACAGAAAAAAACAATCCGGGACAGTAGTGTCCGTTTAGCTGCATCACCCACCATTTTTTTTAAATCGCGGAAATAACCTAAAAAAAATCATAATTTAGGTTATTTTCGCGATTTACTAAAAATTGGTGATGGAGCTAAATTCGTATTCAGCACGTCGAAATACATGGGGGTTATATAATGAAGTCTCAGAAACAGTCCTCTTTCCACTTATTTTTCTATGTGTAATATATTTGTATACGTGTTTTTCTAGAAAATGGCGGAGGATTCAGTGATATTCATATATTACACAGGCACACACACAAAGAAAATGGCCTATTTTCGAACTCCATTGGGCAAGCCCCATGTATTTCGACGTGTCGAAGTTAACCTTACATTTATGGTTCTCTAAATATATTTTTCTTCTTCAATTTTATCATAACGGACATGTATTTAAAAAGATTTATTAGTGTTGCTAAAACGAAATGAAGTTATTGTCCAATAAATCTGTATATGCTGTTAAATTAAATTTTGAATTATGTATATTGTTTTATATGATTTATTCATCGAACGAACCACATTTAATAATGAAAACAAACAAAATCATATATTTCTCACATTCACATTCTCGTATTGTGTCGTACAACTTGTCTAAATTATGCAGACCTAATTTTTAATGCATTTTTATTACCATGGATAACGCATATAGTCCCCGCATGTCTAATAAATTTATGAGGTATTATGCGTAACAGTAGTGAACCGTGTATGTTTTACAAGCGACCCCACGACACCTTGAAATGAGTTTTGCACGCCAAGTTCTTACATTCATAGGGAATAACCGTGCGTAAATACTTTATTCTTACCCATCTACATTCCAATTTAAAGACTGACTTGGAACGTGCTTTATTCCACGTTCGTTTTTACTCATGTGAAAAAAAGGAGATAATTTGCTAATGGAGGAGGTTGTATGGCTTCCTTTAAAAATAGCAGAAGTTTCTCTATATTCCTTTTTTTAATCGTTCATTAACTCTATTCAACTTAATGTAAATAAATATACTCTACTGTGGTCAAATTAATATTTAGTAATTAAAAACCGAGAAAATGCAACTCACGATCGAAATAAATAACAATAATAAAATGAAGGGGCAACAAATGGTGATTTTGGCACCTTTTATTATCTCTCCATAATAAGAGATAAAATAGCAGCGCATATAGTTCAGCCTAATAAGCTAATATGAGTAGAAGCCTTAAACCATTCAAGTGTGCCGCTTCACTAAATGGACTGATAATACTTTTGCGAAAACCATTTTAGTCTAAGACAGCGACAGCGTGATTACTATGTCCATCTGTTTTTTAATCAAAATACAATTTTTATAGATAATTATTAATAGAGAAATACTGTTCGGCAGGGTTGCCTATCAAAATATGGCCGCAAGTACTTTTAATTAAAAGGACTCCGCAAGGTGGTAATGTAAATTGGTTCTCCGTTAATTTCATTCAAATTTTAGTATAATGTTCCTTTGACTTTCCTAAATAAAAGTCTCCATGGGCATAACCTTCTAACTCCTTTCCTTTAAGCTACTGAAGCCTCAGAAGAATAATCCATACGAAAGTAAAAGTAAAAAAGTGCTAAACCCCAAAAGTGCATTGGTAGCGACCAAACATGGTATAGCGTTATCGCTATAAATAAAATTAAAATGGAAGTTAATATACGTATATTTGTTATTAATACATGTTCATATTTTATATGATTTTGGTATTTTTTAAGTAGATTGATATTATATTTTTATATCGAATGTTTTTTATTTTTCTTAGCGACTCCATGGAAACTTCTCCATTATGGATCGAGTTTTCCTTTTTGTTTCTTAGCGACTCCATGGAAACTTCTCGCATTTGGAACTTCTCGATTTCCAGTGAGTGAGTCGCTATAGTCGCTATATACACCCCCTCGTTAAAAAAGAAAATAGTCAATCAATCAACGTGTCGATTGCAAAACGTACTTTTTTAATCGGGGTAGGCAAAGTGTCACATCTGTCAACTAATACAAAAGCCGGTTTAACCCTATCAATATTGACAGTTATGACTTTGTCTCCTTTCTTAAAGTTAAATAACTTATCTGAACGAGATAAAACTTTAAACGGTCCTTCATATAAAGGAGTAAATGAACGTTTTAAACGTTCAATGCGAACGAAAATAAAATCGCAAGAGGCAAGATCTGAACTAACAAAAGTTTTGTAATTGCCATGCGAAGTTGGAGGAACAAATTTTAAATTATTAAAATAAATGCGTAATTTGTCAATGAAATAAGGAATATCTGGGGAATTATACGATTCAACGAAAAATTCGCCAGGTAAACGAAGAGTTTGACCATATATGAGTTCAGCAGGTGAACATTGCAGATCTTCCTTGGGAGTTGTCCTAAATGCTAATAAAATGATGGGTAATTCATCTGTCCAATGTGATGTATTGGCTCTAGCTAACAAGGAAGTTTTAAGTGAGCGATGAAACCTTTCAATTAAAGAGTTGCCTTCTGGGTGATATGGAGTTGTACGTATTCTATGAAAACCTAAAAACTTTGCAAATTCATTAAATAATCTTGACTCGAATTGTACTCCTTGATCAGTCGTTACTGACAAGGGAACACCGAATCGACAAACAAAGTTTTGAAATAAAGTACGCGCAACTGTTTCTGCTGTGATGTCGCGAAGAGGGTACGCTTCCGGCCATCTAGTGAATCGTTCAATCACCGTAAGAATGTAAGAGTTACCTTTGGATGGAGGTAATGGTCCTACCAAATCTATGTGGATGTGGTCGAATCTGATTTTCGGAATGGTGAAGTTCCCGAGAGCACTTCGCGTATGTCGACTGACTTTGACAGCTTGACAGTTAATGCACGATTTTGACCATAAATTGCAATCTGTGTTCATTTTCGGCCAAAAATAGTTATTTGAAATCAACAGTCTAGTGGCTTTAATACCAGGATGAGATAAGTTGTGAAAAATATCGAATATCGTTCGTCTGTAAACAAGTGGAACAAAAGGTCTGACTTTTGCACGAGAAACATCACACCAAATAAAATCATTTGAATCTGGAATTTGTATCTTTTTTAAAATGAAATTGGTTTTAGTTAGTGATGATTTATCTGACAATAAATAGTTGAGATTTGAATCTTTCTCCTGAGCTTCACTAAGCAACTTTAGGTCAAAGTTAACATTAAGGAAGGGAGAATTTTTAAGTTGAAGTGGTAAAATATCTTGTTTTAAGGAAGAAGTGTCGTAAATACGTGACAAGCTGTCAGCTATTACATTATGTTTTCCTTTAACATGTTGTATTTTACAAGAAAATTGAGCTATGTATTCTAAATGACGTATTTGACGAGGAGATCTTTCTGCTTTTGTGAATAAAGCGTTGATTAAAGGTTTGTGATCTGTAAAACAATTAAACTTTCGACCTTCAAGTATAAACTTAAAATGTTTAATTGCAGTATATAATGCTAAAAGTTCTTTGTCAAAAATCGAATAATTGGTTTGTGCTGTGGTTAATTTACGGGAAAAGAATGCTAAAGGAGCAAGAAATCCCTTATTATCTTTTTGCTCTAAAACTGCACCCATGGCAAGGTTAGAACAATCGACTGAGAGAGATAAGATAGTATCGTCATTATTGCAAGGATGAGCTAAAATTACTGCATTACTTATTGCGTCTTTGGCTTTCGAAAATGCGTCTAAACATTGATCAGGCCAACTATTTATTTTTGTAATTTTATCATGAGATAAACTGTTACAAAGAGAATATAGGGGAAGTAATATTTCAGCAAAATGAGGTATGAAACGATGATAAAAATTCACCATACCTATGAAACGTTGTAGTTGTTTGAGAGTTGTCGGTAAAGGGAAATTATTAATGACTTCGACTCTCTCAGTTGATGGTAAAATACCTGATGAAGAGATGTGATGACCTAAAAAGGTTAAATTGTCAACTCCTAAGATACATTTAGATGGTTTAATGTTAATTCCGTATGTGTCTAATCTCTTGAAAACCTTTTCCAAATGTTCCAAATGTTGTACATCTGATTGACTTGCGATTAATATATCGTCCAAATAGACGAAAACGAAAGGTAAATTGACAAGTACTTCATTCATAAAACGTTGGAAAGTTTGACCGGCATTGCGTAGACCAAAAGGCATGCGGGAAAATTCAAACAGTCCGAATGGAGTTGTTATAGCTGTCTTATAAACGTCATTTTCAGCGACAGGTATCTGATGGTACGCTCGCACTAACGACTCACTCACTGGAAATCGAGAATTAAAAATTTCTTGTTTTTGTAATACTTGATTAATTGAATCATGGAAAGTGATTGAAAAATTTTTGATAGTGGTAGTTAAATCTGATAACGGGGTGGACTCAGAGTCAAGAGGATTTTTGGAGTACGATGCAACCATTGAATTTTGACAGGACTCCCAGATCTGATCTGCAATATCTAGAATCTCTTTTGTGTCTGTTTTCCCTGAAGCTGTAATGGCAATATATACTGTTTGAGGTAAACGTCTTTTCCATAGCTTTATCAATAAATCTTGACTAACCATGCTGAATCCTCCAACCATATTCAGCATGGATCTATAGAAATCTGAAGGTTTCAGATCGCCCATTTGGGAACCTGATAACAGATCATTCAGACGTTTTTCCTCACTCGATGATAAACGTGAAATTAAAACTTTCTTTAAATTTATATAGAGATCCGTTTCCGGGGGATTAGATATTATGTCGTATATATTATCTATCACATCTAATGGCAAATTAGCTATAACCTGATCATACTTTTTCTTATCATTGACAATTTTTGCAACAGAAAACTGTGATTCAATCTGGGTAAACCAAATTTCTGGTTTTGATTTCCAGAATGGGGGTAATTTGACAGAGGTGACATAATGGGTTTGAGGAAAATCCTCGTCTGAAGGTTGTCTTTGCATAACTAATCGATTGTGATTGATTGATTGATTTACTACTCTCTTAGATAAAAAAGGAAATGTACTTTAACTCACTCACCGACAGATGACAGTACTTGTAATGTACAACTTCAGTTGATTGAATTAGGAAATTACCATAAATTATAGGAACATCTATTCAAATTTGGAACCTCTATTCAAAATTCATCGGAAAATTCTTCTCTTCATAAAATGGTCAATTTATAACGGTAGTTGATATATTGAATCTCTTCTGGTATATATTTATCACGTTGGACATAAAATTTTCACTTCTGGCATATATTTATGACGTTGGACATAAAATTTTCACGTCTGGCATATATTTATCACGTTGGACATAAAATGATCACGTCGGGCATATATTTATCACGTCGGACATAAAATGATCACGTCGGGGTCACCAAATTTATAGCGTTATCGCTATAAATAAAATTAAAATGGAAGTTAATATACGTATATTTGTTATTAATACATGTTCATATTTTATATGATTTTGGTATTTTTTAAGTAGATTGATATTATATTTTTATATCGAATGTTTTTTATTTTTCTTAGCGACTCCATGGAAACTTCTCCATTATGGATCGAGTTTTCCTTTTTGTTTCTTAGCGACTCCATGGAAACTTCTCGCATTTGGAACTTCTCGATTTCCAGTGAGTGAGTCGCTATAGTCGCTATACATGGCTACCCCCCGTTTTCGAGGGCGGTCAACACGATGATGATAGTCACGCGGTCCCTACCCCCAAACGCAAAAACCCGCCCCTTTTTTTAATTTTTCGTTGTCGGGAATGCGAGGACTTGTTGGATAGGATTATTTTTGAGGAAACTTGATATGTTACATAAAATATCCAATCAAACATCCTAACAACCCACGAGGGTTGAAACCATCCCCTTCCTCAATACCGAAACATGCAAAAAACATCCAAATTTACTGAAAATTGTTTTCTACACGTTTTCATGGGTGGGGAATACGATTCTGATATTATTTAGCCTCCCACCCCTAACCAACTACCCCTAAATTCATAAAGCCAACTCATTCTAACATTTTTCGTTATCAGGCGTGCGAGGACTTGTTGGATCGGATTTCTTTTTGAGGAAAATTGCAAAATTGTAAAATTTAGCAACCAGACATCCTAGCGACCCCCGAGGGTTAAAAGCACCCCCTCCCTTAATCCCTAAGTGTTCCTCAAAGAGAAGGTTTTGAGGGTATCCCCCATTTTCAAGGGTGGAGAATACGATCGTGGGATCACTTTCTCTCTTAATCCTCAAAAACTACCCTTGCATGCCCAAAGCCATCGGTTTCTCTTATACTGAGATCACAGGCACTCATTGGATCAGCTTCTCTAGGGAGAGAATTTTTTAATTGCAGCTTAAGAGGAGTTTGATATGTTATGCACATATAAAGTGTGTCTCACTTTTCACTACTACACCCCCAATTTCTCAGCCATTTGTTGATCGATTTAGATCAAATTTAGTACACTTCTCTTCCTTTAAATTGTGATTAAAAAGTTATTTACATTTTTTTTTTTTCGAAATTAAATACGCCTACTATGATCAAAAGCAATTGGCAAAAATTGGGAATTTATATTAGCGATTGAGATAGAGTTTTTGTTTTTACAGAATCTTGTTCGGCATGACCTAAAACCCCCGTATACCAAATTTCATTAAAAAATATTCATTCCTTTAAAAAAAAACATATTTAAGATTTCAATAATAATCACCCTACTATTCGAGTTATTTATTGAAGGATATTTACATAACTTGGCAGTCGTGTAATAAAGACGCTAATTAAGCATTAGGACACATTTTTTATCTAAAACACTATTATGAAATGAATATTTGAAAAACTGTAGCTATTTTTAAAAATACTTAGAACTCAGCATACCAATATCTTTGTTAACATGGAGTGCTTTGGAATAGATTTGACAATTGCATCGAATGTCACATTAAACTTAAACATGGCTGCACAACAATTAATTATTGCTGATAAAATTGAAATAATAAGAATTGTCAAATCCATTCCAAAGCACTCCATGTTAACAAAGATATTGGTATGCCGAGTTCTAAGTATTTTAAAAAATAGCCATCAGTTTTCAAATATTCATTTCATAATAATGTTTTGGATAAAAAATGTGTACTAATGCTTAATTAGCGTCATTATTACACCACTACCAAGTTATGTAAATATCCGACAATAAATAACTCGAATTTGGTATACAGGGGTTTTAGGTCCTGCCGAACAAGATTCTGTAAAAACAAAAACCCTATCTCAATCGCTAATATAAATTCCTAATTTTTGTCAATTTTTTTTGATCATAGTAGGCGTATTTAATTTCGGAAAAAAACAATTTAAATAACTTTTTAATCACAATCTGAAGTAAAAGAAGTATACCAAATTTGATCTAAATCGATTAACAAATGGCCGAGATATTGGGGTGTAGTGATGAAAGGTGAGACACACTGTATACAGGGTGTTTGGTAAGGCGATGCCGACCCTGAACACGGAGATAGAGGGGGTCATTTGGCATCTATATGACCAAACATACCTATATGAAAAATGCTACGGTTTTTTTTATATTACCGATTTTGTACTTTTTTAAAAAATCTCCATGTTTCATCATTTATTTAAGTATTACGTAGTAAATTTAACTTTTAATATCCTGAAATATTTTTTTTCTTTATCCTAAATACATAAACTTCCAACAAAACAAGAAAAAAATAAAAGTTTCCGTCGCCTATAAAAAAAAAATGACATTTGTTAGAAGAAAATTGTAATGGTAATTAAAAGTGTCGATTTTCGAAGTCTTACAAGTTTTTTTAAAAAAGTCATCCAGATATTACAATTACTTTTAAAACATCTCTATTGTATCTTATTTCAGTGGCAATATGATACATACCATCAAGTTTTATCAGTCACTAAAAATAGGCAAAAGTCTATCAATCGGCAATAATTTTTCATTTAATCAAAAATTAAATATGCGAGTTCTTTCAACAAAAACAAAGCTATCGTTTCAAAAACAGTCAGAAACAGTCATTTGTTTGTTAATAATATCACTGACAGCTGTCAACGCGCACACTTTCGTATTTCTTGTGTTTTTAACGAAGTTTATAGCTATCCTTAGTGTTGTGTCATTTTGTACTGATAATTTGTTTTAAGTTTCTGACATATTGAGTAAAATTAATTTCAATGGCTACTTTTAGTAACCAAGAGTATGCTGACATACTCTTTTACTATGGAAAAGCAGATGGGAATGCTTACCTTACTGCAAGATTGTATCATGAACGATTTCATCCACGTAGAAAGACTCCAGATCCGCATGTATTCAGCAACACTTATCGCCGAATGGTGGAAACAGGTAATTTACATCAACATGAGCCAGCTGCAGGACCTGCACGCCATCACCCCGAAGATGACGAAAATATTCTAGCCGCATTTGCTGCTGATCCCACAACAAGCGTTAGAAAAGTGGCACAGCAACTTGGATTGTCAATTTGGAAGACTTGGTCAGTAATGAATACAGAAAAGAAACATCCTTACCATTATACTTCAGTACAGGGCCTCGAAGAGGGCGACCCTTTACGAAGAATAGCATTTTGTCGCTTTTTATTGAATGCTGATATTGAGGACCCCCATTACTTAAAATCTATTCTTTGGACGGATGAATCAAAATTCACCCGTGAAGGTATAACCAATTTTCATAATCTCCATTATTGGGCAGACAAGGGCGACAACCCGCAAATGAAGAAACAAACTTCGTTTCAAAATAAGTTTAGTGTCAATGTTTGGATGGGTGTAATTGCTGGACATGTCATTGGGCCTCATTATCTACCAGATAACCTGAACGGAGACGCTTACCTTGACTTTTTGCAGAACGATCTTCCTCCGCTCCTGGAAAATTTGCCAATTAACCTTCGCCACCGTATCATTTTCCAAAACGACGGATGGCCAGCTCACTACCGGTTGACAGTCCGCCAATTCTTAGATCAAACATATCCCGATCGATGGATTGGGCGTAGTGGACCTATTCTGTGGCCTGCAAGGTCCCCAGATTTAACGCCACTGGACTATTACGTATAGGGTATGATGAAGGAACTTGTATACAATGAGGAAATACAAAGCCGTGTTCAACTAGTGGCAAAAATAGAGGGCGCCGCTCTACAACTGCGACAAGAAATGAGGTTAAGGACAACTACTGTTGAAATTAGAAGACGGGCGAGGAAATGCATTAGAAATAATGGTTCTCATTTTGAACACCAAAAATAATAAATTTGTTTTAAATAAAGTTTTTTGAAATGATAGCTTTGTTTTTGTTGAAAGAACGCGCATATTTAATTTTTGATTAAATAAAAAATATTGCCGATTGATAGTCTTTTGTCTATTTTTAGTGACTGGTAAAACTTGATGGTATGTATGATATTGCCACTTAAAGAGGATACAATAGAGAAGTTTTAAAAGTAATTGTAATATCTTGATGACTTTTTTAAAAAAATTTGTAATACATCGAAAATCAACACTTTTAATTACCATTACAATTTTCTTCTAACAAATGTAATTTTTTTTTTATAGGCGACGGAAACTCTTATTTTTTTTCTTGTTTTGTTGAAAGTTTATGTATTTAGGATAAGGAAAAAAAAATAATTCAGAATATCAAAAGTTAAATTTACTATGTAATACTTAAATAAATGATTAAACATGGAGATTTTTTAAAAAAGTACGAAATCGGTAATATAAAAAAAACCGTAGCATTTTTCATATAGGTATGTTTGGTCATATAGATGCCAAATGGCCCCCTCTATCTCCCTGTTCAGGATCGGCATCGCCTTACCAAACACCCTGTATAGTCGTGAATATGCATAGTCGACATTTTTATTATATATTTATTTTCACATTGTGTACATCATTTTTATTCTTATGCTAGGCATACGTCATATATGATTTCTTGTATTTTTTGGGTATTTTGCCATTGTAAAAATATTTAAAAAATTTTGATGAAATAAACCTCTACGCCAAAAGGATCAGGCAGAGGCTGGTTTTTATACTTCTATTACAAAAGTCTCACACCTAAACATATATAAACTGAAACAAAATTGTTAAATGATAAATAGAAAAATTAAAACGAAAGCAGTTGACGTTTCGAAAAATAGTTCTTTTTGATAACGGAAAAAGAATTATTTTCCGAAACTCAACTGCCTTCGTTTCAATTTTTCTATTTATCATTTAACAATTTTGTTTCAATTTATATACTTTTAGAGAAAACCCAGCCTCTGTCTGATCCTTTTGGCGCAGAGGTTTATTTCATCAAAATTTTTTAAATATTTTTACAGTGGCAAATACCCAAAAAATACAATGAATATTCCGCAAATAATAAATTATAAACAATGTCATATATGATTATTATTAAATGTTCATATAATGGGAAAAAGGGGTGATTTTATGCATTTAGGTGTAGTTAGTTAGAGGTGGGAGGCTAAATAATATCAACATCGTATTCCCTGCCCTTGAAAACGTGTAGAAAACAATTTTCGGTAGGTTTGAATGTCTTTTGCATGTTTCGGTATTGAGGCAGGGGGTGATTTCAACCCCCGGGGGTCATTATTGTAAAATTTTACATTAAATATTGAGTTTCCTCAAGAAAAAATCCAATCCAACAAGTCCTCGCATGCCTGACAACGAAAAATGGAAAAACGATATACGGTTGCTTATGTAAAAGTTCCCGCAAATAAGGGTTGCTAACTGTTAGATACATAAGAGCCAGAGAAAATTAGCGCACCACACCGTCCTTCAGACAAGGACGCAGTGTGCTAGCTATCGTTTTAAAACTATTGCGCATGCGTCAATGAGTTCTCAACTAGCTAACTAACTAATTTTCTAAATTTTTAATAAGAACTAATTTTTTTTTTGTTATTTTATGAAAAATAAAGGCGACGCCATACTTGACTTGAAAATATAATTTTTTGTTATCCTTATATCATTTCGAATACAACTGAAAATTAATTTATTGATTATGATTTTGTTTGAGTATTTACGGTTTTACAGCTTGCGCCTTAAGTTGAGCACCTTACCTATTGAAGCATGCGCAATAGTTTTTAAACGGTGGAAAGCTGGCACACTCCGTCCTTGTCTGAGCTAACTCTCTCTTTCGCTCTTATGTATCTTTAATAGTTAGCAACCCCCATTTGCGGGCACTTTTACATAAACAACCGTAAACCATTGCGTAGAGATAAAAATTAGCTTTAATTTGATATAAAATTTATTAAGATACGTTATGAACGTATAAAGGACCACACACACAATACATGGAATTTCATACAGCCGTCGATTTGGCTGAAAATTTGATATGTTATAGTCCATAACTTCCTGATCAAAAGTGCTTATGGCCACAAAGCACAAAATGTCCTAAATTTTGAGATATTGAAGGCCAAAGGAAGTATGAGCCATCACTTGTTATAGGTACCAAGTCACATTCAGGTGCCTCTTTGACCCTAGAAATATTACTCTGGTATAAAACTAGACGACCTTGAACAGATCTATGACCTTGGCCTATGGATCATGGCCAAAGTTACCATAAAGTTCCACACCAACCATAGTAATATTTATCTGGCATATAAAAAAAGAGGTAACGACAGTTTTTTTTTAGCATGACTATTGACCCATGATTCACGGGTCAATGTGTCATGATCAACGACACCTTCTTACTCCAATTTGACTTTCTACCAAAGGACTGAGTCGCCATCGCTATAATAAGTCATACGACCTTTGACCTTCAATATCTAGAAAAATTTAGGACATTTGTGGCCATAAGCACTTTTGATCAGGAAGTTAAAATTTTCAGCCAAATCGACGGCTGTATGAAATCCCATACAATGTGTGCGTGTCCTTTAACGAAGTTATACCTGTTTACACCTGGTTGGCAAGAGGTTGCGGTCAAGTGAGAAGCGGAACACAAACTTTTTAAGTTGTTTACATACCTCTCTTTGAAATGAATTATATCTTCAAAACAAATGAACAAAATCGTTTAAAAAAAATTGATTAATTAAATTTTAACTAAAAGTACTTGCAGCCATATTTTGATAGGCAATCCAGCAGAACCTTATTTCTCTATTAATAATTATCTATAAAAATTATATTTTGATTAAAAAAGAGATGAAGGTAGTAATCACGCGGTCGGATCTCGTACTATTTCAACTTGTAGGAGACAAATGTCTTTTGTCCTCTCAACAATGCGGGAAACGAGTATTGCGCAAGTCCATGCATTTTTTGACAAACTTCAGTCGAGTCCTCTCCACGTTGCCATATTTATTCACCTTTCTCCTATGACGGTGAAAAATTTATATTTTAATGGAAATTAAACGAATAATTCACAGCATCGCTGATAAATTTTCATAGAAACAAAAATAAATATTAGATTGAATTAGGATGATCAAGTTACGGCGATCGTTTTATCAATATCCAAAGAATATTTTTCAAAGTGTCCTAAAATAGAAGAAATTATTTTGCATTTGGTATCGATGTAATGTGGTAAATTGTAACATTTGACATTTGCAACGTAACCTCAATCACAAATCGTTCATGGTTGTCTGGCAATATTCTATTTTGTTTATAGTCGCGGTCACGGTTTTTTTATGTTATGGTGAATTTCTCAGAGCATGTGTAATAATACTATATAGTATGTTGGTTCGTTGCGTGATGTGTATGAACAGTCCTTTGAAAAAAAAAAAAACTTGTCATTTCATGTGTAAGTACAGTACTAATATTTTCTTACCAACGTGAATAAGTAATTTTTATTTTAGTTTTCCATAGGATCTGGCGGCTCGAGTAAGTGGCTTAAATTCTGTGGGCTGGAAGAAAGACAGATTCTCGCTTGTAGTAGAATCTGTTCGAATCATTATGTTATAATTTACAAATTATATTTTTAATTTAATCCAAATATGATTACAATTGTATAAGTACATTCTCCAACCACTCTACCTACAGCTTTTGTGTTTCCAACAACTTCAACGGAGGGGTAACAAAGAATTCGACGACAATATTCCACATATTCTTAAACATTAGCAAAAAAATCCTACATTTTCCTAGTCTGGTGTTGGAAGTACACCAGTTGTGGAAGTGGGTCCCTCTCCATCTCAGGGACGTAAAAATAGATGAAGATAACTAGGGCGCTAATAAGTCTAATCGTTGTGTGTTTCGTGATATTTCTGTCACGCCCAATTTTGCGCAACTGGCATCCTTGCTGTCTAATATTTGCAATCGCCAGTATTATTCACAAGGGCTACAAGGTATAACATCGTGTTTTCAACATCAGAGTCACCCATCCTTAACATGCCTCAGTCTTAAACCGTTTGCTCGGCCTACAATTATAATTTTCGACCAGCAACTATATGAACTTACCCACGCTTGCTGCAGCTAAGATGGCATCATATGCAAATCTCAAGTTACAATTCTTGATTCCGCCTATGACACTGCACCCTGCCAGCACATGTCGCATCACATGTTCATCATAGATATTAAAGAGGAACGGAGACAAAGCACATCCCTTTCTGAAGTCTTTATATCTATCGGGGTTAGTATTATCTACACCAAAGCAGAGTTTTCTTAAAACAAAGGTACGTAGGCACGTATTATTCTCTTGCCTTCTCAATTCCAATTCCAGTATTTTCTGTCGCGTCCTTTAACAAATCTGCTTGCTCAAGAGATATCTGCAAGTACAGATAATAGTGAAATTTGAATTGAAAATTCACAGCTTAATTTACTACCAGTAATCTGTAGTTATTACATACCTCTGTGTCTCTCTTCTTATATAGTGGATGTTCTCCAATTATCTAGCCAGATTCCCGTTTCCCATATTTTGTGGCATACTCTGCGAAGGACTTTCATTCCATCTCAGATTTCATTATTGATGATTTATTTTCATTCATATAGATAATCCCACAAAACAGCAACTGCTCAAACTATAAATAGATGGGTCCAACAAGTTATTAGTGAATTGATGCTACAATATTTACACTGTTTTCAAGCGTGGTACGCACATTAAAACCACCAGAAAAGCTGCAGATGGATCAAATAGCTTAAACATAATGACGGACCAGTTTTGAAAATGTTTGTTGCCGATAAAATAATACATGGCAGGAGATTATTTGTGTGTTATTATTATTATTATTATGTACAATAGAAACTATGATTAAAATGCTACAATTACATTACATTACAATTATATAATGTGGATGTTAACTACTATAATCATATGTTTAATATTTCATAGTTTATAACTAAAAAGCTCAAATATCGGTAGATTAAAATAGATCTCATTTTTTTAAACAACTACATTACGAGGAGGAGAAATATAACTGAAAAATAAATCAACTTACTTAAATTATATGAACAATCTCCTCGCAAGCAATGACGTATCAGCGCTCCCTCACAAAGCCTATTCCAGAGATCTATTTTAGCATAACACACAAGAAATGGTAACCGAGGCCTGGACCAGTAATGGGATGTACGGAGGGCGATAAAAGGAAAAAACTCACTTTAAACATTGTGGCTGAATCGCTCAAATGACGGAAACTACATGTGTTACGTAATCACTTCAGAGATGGCTGTTCATATAATTTAAATTAATTTTCAGGTAATCTTCGATTAATTTTTCAGTTATTTTACCGTGTATAATATTACTAGTGCTTAGAATTTCATCGGTTAATTTTTTCGAAAACTGTGTTGCCTGGTAATATAAATAGTGTAAATTGACAGTTTATTATCTGATTAAGTTCCGAGCGAGGGATTTAATCTTTGATAACAAACTGCCAAATTACACGAATTGTTTTACCTTTTGGCAACTTAGCTTAAGTAAAAATGTATAGATAAAATTTAAAAGCACTAGTGGTATTTAGGGAGAATATTTTACGAATAAATAATTCATTGTACTCTTTAATATTATGTTTTGTAATTACTTGTGATTTTTTAAAGTTCACTGACTTTCATTTTCAATTTCATCATTTACTTCATATAAAAATGCATTTCCAAAGATACTCATCTAGTAAAAAACAAAACAGGTATACATATTTCATAAATGCAGCTGCAGAAACTTAAATTCCATGCAATTCTCCATATTTTAAATGTAATGACAAACAAGAAAAACGTTATGCCATTCACAATAGGTATTGTAATGCATAGACTGACATTCGCTGTAAAGAGTTCTCGGCATGCTTCAACCAATCACATTATGAGTACATATTGGGGCACTACCACATTTTACCAGTTTCTCGTCTTTACGTTCTAAGGTTGCCGATATCAGATGAAATATTGTTATAATACCGCCATCTAGTAACGCTATATTAGAACCACACGACGAACTAGGTACTCTGAATTATTGAAGAATTATTATATTAAAGTGTTATTTGATATTTATATTTACCTATTTAATCTTTATTTTTAATTTAAGAAGTTTAATAATTAAATTAAGGTTTGCTTGTTTAAGAAGAGAGAACATTAAGTACAATGAATTATCTTTTATAGTGCATAGTTTTGATTTTCTCAACTTACTTTGTGATGAGTTACCGCGCGTAAGTAAATTTTTAGATTATTTGCTTCCAGAGTGGATGTGTTTAACATGTAATAATTGATTTGCCTGCTTGGTATTCATTTCTGTTTAATTTTAGTTACGATAATTATTTTTTAATTACGTTTTTATAAGCCATTGAAGGCTGTATTTAACTTATCCCTAGCCTATATAATGGTTTAAAATTGGGAGTTGTCAACTTAAATGGATGGATAAAGTAAAAAATATTTTGAGGTTTCTGGTTCTTGTACACACACTAAATCACATTTTTTTTTCATCACCTTTAATAATGGGGTGAGGGTGGTTAATGGGGGTGGCTAATGCCAAAAATTTTTTTGAGACCTTAGCTTCTTTTGTCTATACTAAATATCAATTTTATGAACTCTTACCTGCTTGATTTACCTATTTACTTCAATTTACCCCACAACCCCTCGACGGAACAAGATGAAAACACAATCTTGTTCTAGATCTCGTTAAAGTACATATGTGTACCAAATTTCAAGTCAATATCTCAAACGGTTCCAGAGTAAACGTGCGCACAAAAAAAGTTACAGACCGACAGACCGACAGACCGACAGACAGAAAAATTTTGTTTCGCTCAAACTTGAAATCTCGACGTTTCATGACATTCTAAGCCTATTTGAACAATAAAAATTTTTAAAAATTTTTTTGTCGTATGTAATATCACTAGTGCTTGAAATTTTATCGGTAAAATTTTTTCGAAAGCGTTGTTACCTGGTAATATAAAGAGAGCAAATTGACAGTTTATTATCTGATTACATCCCGACCGCTTTAGCGGGAGGGATTTAATCTTTGATAATAAACTGTCAATTTGCACGAGTTATATTAACCTTATGGCAACTTAGCTTGAGAAAAAATTTATAGATAAAATTTAGAAGCACGAGTGGTATTTGTGGAGAATATTTCACGAATAAATAATTCATTAAGTACATCTTCAATATTATGTTCAGTAATTAATTGCCTTCAGACGTTTCCTTGTTATTTTTTAGAGATTACTCACCTTTATGTTCAATTTCATCATTTACGTCACATAAAAATGCATTTCCAAAGCGACTCATCTAATAAAAAACAAAGTAGGTTTAAATTATGACAATCAAGAAAAACAATATACGTTAAACCATAGGTACTGTAACTTGTAAGACTAGTCATCCCAACAAAGCACACTTCGACCAATCACATTACGGGATAAACGACACAAATTGCATATTACGAATCTATCGCTGCCGACTCAGATGGTATGGTACCGCCATCTAGTAACGCTAGCTTAACTTAACTGCTGGCCTAAACAGTGAAATGAATTATTATATTAAAATGTTTATTAACATATATTTATGTATTTAATATTTAATCCTCGTTTCTAATTTGAGAAGTTTAATAGTTAAGTTAAGGTTTGCTTGTTTAAGTAGAGAGACTTTAAATACAACGAATTATAATATATATAGTGATACTGCAGAGTTTTGATTTTCCGAATAAGTGTTAGCTGCTTTGTGATGATTGATGAATTACCATACGTGAGTATGTACCTACATTTGTGTATTTATCATGAAATAACTGATTTGTCTGCTTCATGGATATTTATATTTAATTTTAGTTGTGAAAATTATTTTGTAATTACGTTAGGTATTAAGCCATTGGAAGCTCTGTATAACTTGTCCCCTACCTATATAAGTTCCACAGAGCATTGGCTTTTTAGGTTATTAATACAATACTACAATTTACAATTTACGTTAACAATTAGTAATAAGCTAGAGAAGATATTTATAGATAACATTTAGAGCTAGAGAAGATATTTATAGATAACATTTAAAAGCACAATTTGTCCTATTTGCCGAAAACATTTGACGACACAAAACGTCAAAAAATTTTCGCAATATTTGCCGCTGCAGCGACCTAAAAAATTAGATCGATAAATTTTGCATGTTGGTACTGTCAAAAGCCGATCTAGCTTGAATTATCACTAATAATGACGTTTGATTGCTGCAATGTTGTGGAAAAATGGGCTCCCATTGGCTATAGCGTTAATGAGTGAAATAATGTTACTATACTTCCACTGGATGTGAAAGTAATTAGAGCGATAAATTTTCCGTGTTGGTACTGTTAAAAGTCCATCTGGGTTATTTTACCACTAATAATGACATTTTATTGGTGCAATGTTGTCAAAAGACGGACATTCATTGGTTATCACGTTAATGAGTGAAATAATCAGCTAAAAAACAAATAAAGACCATACTTCATGTAGTCGAAACTTACCATCAGTACGAGTTAATTTAAAATAAACCTTAAAAGCCTTAAAAATACTACTTCAGCAAAAAAAAAACAAAATGACTTGCTAAAACTAACAAGTTACGTATTTATAATTTATAAAAGTTAACATGATATCATTGCCAACAACATCAAAGTCTGTTTGACTTTATAAGTAAGAGGACCACACTGTTGGTTACCTATCTCAATAAATGCAATTATATAAATCTAAACTTTTAGCTATTTTAACTTATATGGCTTTATATATGTATTTCTTGGATATATTGCAAAACTCATCTTTCGACAAACTGGAAACTTTCTTAGGAGAAAGATGATAAAAAGCTTTGGATAAAACTTATAAAAGAATTATTTTACTTCGAAAAGGAGATAAAAGTCTTATTAACTTACCTTTTTATGTCTGAGAGCAAAAGAACAAGATAAAAAGTTATCTATAAAAATATATGTTCACATGTATATACCAAAAAATTCTTGAACCAAATCTTGTGGCTTTCAGAATATTGGCTGCATTATTTAGTTTGGTTATATATCAAAGAAAACTTGGGTGATTTTATAATCTCTTGATATTTCCTATACATGAGAGAGTTTCATATAAGAAAAATTGATTTCTCTGATTTCTTTTTCCGTCTTAATAAATATGAGATATATGTATTTTCATATACGTGAATAGAGAAAAGACACGGTCAACACTTACAAAGAAGTTTTCTCACTCCAAGCCATTATTTGACGCTATTGTATGTAACTATATTTCATTTTTCCCAGTTTATATAAAATTTTGAACTGATTGCTAGAAAAAGTTAGTTAGAAAACATTTTAGCGTCAGGCTCGCGATTACTTGCTTACACTTTGTAATAACCATCAATACAAAATAGATCACGATTTAAATTGAGTTTAAATTTAACCGCTACCTTTTATGAGTGAAAATTTTCATTAAGTGAGGTTTAGTTTACGTCACCTTGTGAAAAGATAGAAATAAAAAGCATCCGACTACTACTAAAAACAACATTTATTCCAAGAGACCAATATACAAAAATATGGGAAAATTCATTGACAGTCAAAGTACCATTTGAAGAACATTTGCATGTTATAAAGATTAAAATCTAAGTGTGCAAAAATAAGCAAAATAAATTACTTAATAGATGAAACCTACAGATTTCACAACACGTTAAATTAAAGTAACTTATATGATAATGCTTCTAAATGACAAATACATAATAAATTGTACCAAATAAAATCTATAACAATATGCAATTTAATATAAATCAGAATAATTCATTAGCGATCTAAAAATTCAGCACACTATAAAAGCTTCATGTAATATGTAAAAAGTATTTTATTAAAAAATCAGATACTGTTTATATTTATACATTTAAAATTATCTGGTAGCTCGTTCAAACATTTGATTCCAACAGATTCTGACCACTTTTCATATAGTGCTAAGCTGTGATTTGGTATTAGAATGTTAATTTTTTGCGAATATCATGAATCTGTAAATCAATCAATATTTGGCAAATCGTCAAGAAATATAAAAAATAGTTGTGGCCTTTTCATTGTTTTATTTCCTATTAACTATATACATGTGTATCTAACTGAAAAAAACAAAATAAGTTTATCTACTAAAGAAATTATTTATTATCCATTGATACTCACTTCTAAGAAGAGTCAGAATGAGACTTACGAAGATATCAAGAAAGGTCTGTATTATAACAAAAAATAATAAATAGGTAAGTACTTTATGCTAGTATCTATCTAAGCAATAAACAATGATATGTATTTAAAACACACATAATTCAAAGGGCATTTATAACTACAATCCAACGCATTCGTAGCCATTTCCGACTGATTGTGTTCACCGACTTTAGACGACATTCACAGTTTGTTTCATATAGTTTTTCAACGGTGAGTTTTTAAATTTCCTTTCTTAATTTATTGATCATCCTAGTATTATGGGACGTCTAGGGAGCTTCATAAATAATCAATAGCTAACAAAAACAACTGCACTTTATACCAACATAAACTAGATAAAATACATAAAAGCAGATTAAAGCCATTTCCCTCCCCTCCTTTTAGGAAGTCAAAGCATGAATAACATTCTAATATAGAGCTGTTAAGAATACAGTAATACACCCTGTTTTATCCACCAGTTTGGCGGGTAATTTAAATTTGTAACAGCTAGAATTCCACACAAGTCTTGTAATGCGGCCGTTTTTCCTACAACATAAACCCATATTAAAAATCAAATTCCTACATTAAGATACAACTTACCACAAATAAAACGCTTAGAATACATTGTAATTTGTTACTTTACTTGACATTGAAATGGTCTCCACAATAAGAAGACTTGGCCCGTCTCTGGTGGCTTTGAATCAATGATTATTACGTTCAGCGTTTATTATTGGAACACAACAGTTTTTCTGGTGAATTGGTGGTATTATTTACACAGTACGGCAGAAAACACTATCTGTACTTATCCATAACTAGATGCTGTTAAACAATTAAGCAATCCAAACCACGTGACTTTTAACATGGCGTTGAGGGCAAACATCCGGCAATCCTTTATTTTCATTCGTTAAATGAGTTTTTTTTCGGTTGCCTTGGCTACGTTTCCGCGAGTTAATTAAAATAAACCCCATGTTTGCCCTCAGCGCCATATTGAAAAATAATTTTGACAGGTCGTTGGATTGCCTAATACCGAATTGTAACCTATGAACGTCAGTTGAATTTGACGTTAAATATAATGTCAGATTAAACTGTCGTGATTGTCTTTTTTCTCCGTCGCTATCAACGAGTTTCTTAATTGGTACCGTTTCTCGTCGTTTTATAACTAACTTCTCTACAGACTGCCGTTATTATGTCATATCCGTTTTAAATGCATGTATTTTTGTAATTAATATTACAATATTATAAGACATTCTTTTCAACTTCTACATGTTTCTAATGATTTTTTATGAATTATTGTTATTGTTTAACATAGATTCTCCTCAAATTTTAACTTAGTGCAACAACCCAATTGCATATTTATTACTTAATGATCTATATGTAAGAAAAGCCAGGGAAGGAACAATTATATTTATAGCTACTTTTAATAAGTTTGACGTTATCCCGTCCAATCCAGATGCATTTGATTGTTTCAGGGTTTTTATTGCATCGTAGTCCTCGTTTTCTGAAGCTGGGTTAAAAAACATTGTTGGATAATTGTTTTCAGTTATATACAGAATATTACAATCTGTTGGAAAACTTAAATTTTCTGTATTCGGTTTTTCAATAAAAAGACTTAATAAAGTTAATTGATATTTGTTTATCGTCAGTTATCATGTTTTCTGCAACATAACCGTATAAACAATAAGCATTGTGATGGCACTATCAGTACATTCACTGGTTGAATTATATGAAAACACTACGGTGTCACAAATTTTTCTACCCCTTTGCAGACATTTGCAAGGAACTGATAAAAACAATGTTTTGCAATTTCAGTTGTTTAAACAAATATGTTGTCGATCTCATCGTCCAAGAATTTAGTTATATCTCCATGACACAAAATGTCTGTGTGAAATATGTTTGAAATGTGTTTCAATCGTTTTTCATGTCACCTCAATGACCCTCTTAAGTCTAGAACATATAGATTTTTCTGAGTAAAAGGGAAGAAGCCCTATAGTTTATAGTGGAATCCGAACCACTTTTTGGCGATACTTTACCGTGCAAACATTTTTCGCTATATATAGTATGCTCAAAGTACAAGCTAAACGAGCCAACCACTGAGCTACCGGCCCCTTATATGTGTGGAGATCGGCAATGAGAAACCCCAAACATTTTTTAACAGAATATATTTCTATTAGTATTAAATATTTAAAATGAATAAATTTGTATTTTGCTATTTTATTCGCTATTTTTCGTACCAAGAAATTGAAGGGGTTGGAGCTGAAATAACCCAAGCGCATTTTTAGGTCAAAATAACCTAAGCATCTTACCAGGTAGTAGAAAGTTTGGTTTGTTTAGTTGTGAAACAACCTAAGTGATTATACTAATTTTGGTGCCATCTATGAGCTGGAGAAAAAAGCACTGTGAACAGAAGCTGAGATAATTTTTAAAATTTAAACAACTTTAAAGGCTTCTATCTCAAAATTAACTTTTTGTTACTTAGGTGCTTTCAGCTCCAACCCCTTCAATTGTAATTACTGAAGATGTCTATCTGAAAGTAAAAAAAAAATATGATTTCGAAACGTAAAAGTGGAACGACTGAAATACTTACAGATAGGCCAGGGTCAGCTTATCTTCTACTCTATCTCACTACTATATATTTTTACAATTTATTCGAGTTTTATTAACGTTGGGCAATAGGCTCGAGAAAATTTATAAGCAAAAACACGACATTTGATTGGTTCCACGATCTCTAAGAAAATGGCTATTATGTTAATGAGTGAAATTATAACACTTATATTTTATCAAAAAATCAGGTGTTCCCACACATTTGCACAACGCTGTATAAACGCCATCCTGATTATGGCAAGTAATTAACCGAATTGCGTATCCTATGAAAGTTATGACGTTCTCTGTTATATACAAATGTTAACCTGACTTTCATATGTTCCTTTCTACGTAAGAGCGGTGATAGGCAATCATACGCTTCGCATTTTCTTTCCTTTATTAAATTTCTTGCGAATTTCACCATCCACGAAGAGATGTATACCATACATTATTATAATCTAAAAGAGAAAACCATAATTATGAAAAATCATGTCCAGACATACGAACAGAAGGATATGAAATAAGAAAATGGAATAATAGACATGGAAATTGAACGAAAGAGGATTTGTTTAAAATATGGAAGTCACGGATTATATGAGACAAAAATTTCGTGTAGAAAAATATTTGAAACTTCCTTAGAAAAATAAAAAGTAAAGGATATATCATTTTACTTTGTAATTCCTTAGAATAAAAAGTAATATATTGCTTGAAATGTATGAATTGAAATTATGATAATTTGTCATAATGAAGACTCTATACAACGATTTGACATTATTTAAATTAGCCTCATCTAGGTTTCAATATATTAGAAGTTACTAATTTACTGTTTCTTGGAACCAATTTCGTTTGCTATAACTTCCTTTGATTATTTTACTTCCACATCCAGTGGAAGTATAGTAACGACAAAAAAATTTAAAAAAATTTTATTGTTCAAATAGGCTTAGAATGTCACGAAACGTCGAGATTTTAAGTTTCAGCGAAAAAAAAATTCTGTCTGTCGGTCTGTCTGTAACTTTTTTTGTGCGCACGTTTACTCTGGAACCGTTTGAGATATTGACTTGAAATTTGGTACACATATGTACTTTAACGAGATATGTACTTTAACTAGATTATATTTTCATCTTGTTCCGTCGAAGGGTTGGGGGGAAAATTGGGGAAAATTGGGGTAAATTTGGGGAAAATAGGTAAATCAAGCAGGTAAGAGTCCATAAAATTGGTATTTAGTATATACAAGAGATTCAGCGTCTCTTGTATATACTTTAAAAAAAAAATTTTGGCATTAGCCACCCCCATTACCACCCCCGCCCCATTATTAAAGGGGATGAAAAAAATTGTGATTTAGGGTGTGTACAAGAACCAGAAACTTCAAAATGTTTTTTCACTTCATCTATACCCACTACCACCCCCTATCACCACCCCCACCCCGCTACCGATGTGGGGTATCGTTTTATGGGTTTTTGGGGTAGAGGATTTCAAATATTATATTATTAAAGTTCCATAAACAATTATTTCCACATACAAAATTTTTTCGTTGTGAGTGACTTGGATAAAAAATGTGGAAGTAGTGATTCCTTGGGCACCGGTTTTTTAAAGGAGTTACTTAATATCAAGATTATAAGTAAGGTTCAGTTTGTTTAGTAACTTGAATTTTAATATGTGGTACAAATAAGGGTTGCCTTAGTTACTCTCACAACAAGTCTTTGAAGTAAAAATATTCTGCCTAGATGACATGAGCGTCCCCATGTACCTTCACACAATTTACTAGTCAGATAGTCTACATGTGGATCCCAGCACTGCTTAGCATCCACAATTACTCCCAAAAACTTGATATTATTGGAATTATCACAATTATTTAATCTCCTAGTTAAGAGCGTTTTCAATTCATTTAGGTTTAATTTGTTTGCTCTGAATCAGACAGAAGCCTGCAACTGTGAGCGCTGTATATCATGTTTCACTTCATTAAAATTTTGATTGATGTTTATAATGGTGGTATCATCAGCATATAGTGCAACCGAAGTGTCCTTAACGTAGCTAGGCAGATCATTTACGTAAATTAAGAATAAGAGAATCATCCTAGTACGGAACTTTGTGGGATTCCAAATGTTAATTTTGCTAATGATGACGGCATTCCGTTGTGTACAGTTCTTTGATTCCTGTCACCTAGGTACGATTTTAAAAGATTAAGTGACAGATTAAGTAAGTTTGAAGACCATATCTCTAAAGTTTAGAAGAGAGAATATCATGTTGCACAGGCTCTTGTTCTCAAATACGTCTGTTATACTTTCAACCACTTTGTTAATTGCCCTCGTTGTATATTTGTCAGAGAGTAAACCATACTGGCAGTCTTATAAAATATTATTTTGCTCAAAAAAGGTAGGTTGCTGAGGTAGGGCAGCTTCTATTATGTTTCCCAAAGTCGGTATGATAGATATAGGACGATAATTGTTCATATATTCAAGTTACCTTTCTTGAAAAGCGGAATCACTTTGGATGTTTTAAGACATTTTCGAAAAATTCCGCTTTTTATGCATAGATTAACTAATTTGGTGAAAGGTATGTCCTGTACGCATTTTATGATGTTAATATTTATGTCATATACGGTTTTGTTTGTATTACTAACCCTTAATGAGTTATTATACTCTTCGCAAAATCAAAAAGTATATTGCATTTGATTGGCACTTTTATAAAACCGTAAATATCGCTCGTAGAGAAAAAAAAATTCATATCATTTTGTTAGTGAACGAATTCTGAACAACTTTCAAAATGTCGGTCTGTCCGTCCGTCACGTTTCTTGTAAGCACGATAACTTAAGAAAGAAAAGTTCGACTATATTAAAATTTGGAGAGTAAGTTAATGTTAGCTAGAGGAAGAAACCTATTGTTTTTGAAGCAAATCAATCAGTAAATAAGAAAGTTATTAATCATTTAATTTAAAAATATATATTTTCTTAATTTTTGTCGATTGTACTTAAATAGAAATCTTGCAAAATGTTATCTCTATAATACACTTTCTTTTTTGTTTATACATTTTACTACTATATAATATTTCATATTCATAATAATATATCTGATGCGTTGAACTATTATTCTCGAAAGATATATATTACAGACATTCAATTTTTGTAGTAATGTGTGATGGTAAAGTGGCTAAAGTTTTTCCTTGCACTCCAAAGATCGTGTGTTCGAATCCTAGACAGGTGATGGTTTTTTTCAATTTTTCCTTCGGATATTTTTTTTGGAAGGCTTCAGCAGCTTCACGAAATAATTTCTACAATTTCCAGGCAGTCTGTTTCCCTTTCATTGCAAATGATGACGTTACATTTGATCCAGTGAATTCATGTAATCCTCTCAATACAACAGCTGTATGTTCACCCATACTTTCAAACATGGCATTAATGCTCATATACCTCTGACTCTTCCCAGTACCAAAAAGAATCCACATCTCTTGAAGTCCCGCAGTTTCGAGAACATGAAGGAAAGATATTGCCAAAACAACTACATCAGTATCTACTGTGCAAATAAATAAATAATTCACAAATCATCAAATTACAAAAAGAACTCCGAAAAATTAAAAAAATGTTTTTTTTTTATTTTTAATTGCGCAGAACCCTTAAGGTGTAGAAATAAATGTATAGGGACAAAAGTGTCCTCTTTACAAGAGCTTTCAAACAAAAAAAAAGAAAATAAAAGTTGGACCAGTAGGAGCTGAGATACAAAAACATTAATGTGGCTAATGGCGGCCATCTTTAATGGCCGTCATTTTGGTGTTCTGCATGGATTTTAAAGTGACTCCCTATCTGGAAAGTTACCTTTGTGGTATCAAGGGTGACCACAGAAAGTGGCACATCCCAATCAAAGAGTGCAGCTTTTTGGCTCCTTTAGCCATGTACCCGACGTACTATATCGTTTAAGTGGGTTGAAGAGCGAGTTATACTCGCGTAAAAGTGAACTATTTTCGGCATACTTTGTATGACAAATTACCGGCTAGGATAAAATTGAGATTACATTTTATTAACATCGAAGAACATTAGAATATATAATTGTCACACTGCCAGAGTGGGTGGAAGGGGTTAATAGTGGTTGAAAATTGTACGATTTTAAGCTTCTTAAGTATGATAGCCTACCGTCTGACATAAATGTTTTTCTATTAATTATTAGTAACAGATAAATACAAAAATAAAATTTGAAATCGCTGGGATGGATGGAACAAAATTTATAACATTTTATGAGCGTACCCAAGGGATTAACACACCGCGGCATGATAAAGTTCCAACAGTGACAAAATATAATCATGTATTATTATTGTTATTTCCATTTTATGAAAACTATGAAAATAACATTTGTAAAAAGTAAAATGCAGCATTAATGTGCTACGTGGGCGATTAATATTATTTAGTTTTGTAAAAAATTACGCATTTATAAAAATGTCCAGCAACAGCTTATTTGTAAAAAAATATAATATATAAGACTTTTTGACGCCAGGGGAATAACTTACATTGAAAAGTCTATAAAACTACAACGTTTTAGTTAAACTATCAATTTACGAGAATGCATATTAACTAATAAAGTTTAATTCTAAATATGACTTTTATTCAAATTAATATTTACATACAACAATTTTCATATATTAAATAATACATTAATGTTAAATTTATATTATACACTACCGGCCATAAATTTGTCATAGTTTTTCAGCTTCAAAGCACTACTTTAAACAGCAATATATTGCACTCTGTAGCTTGTAGAATAAAAATGAAAAAGCATTATAATGTAGGCGGAAAAAGCTCTCTGTTGGTACTTGTCAAAAATGCCTGCGATTTTTTTAAATTTTAAACTTGTTTTAAAGGCAAAGCCTTTTCCGAGGTATTTTAGGTTTTATTCAATTTATAAGAAAAACTCGTTAAATAATTTACTTTAAAATGCTTCCTTTATTTTTATTGTTTTTACACCTTTGCACTGACAGGAAACAGAAAAATTAATACGAGAAAGCTGTCGCACTTTTAAAGATATTTGAAACATGCAAATCTCTCTCTCAGAAGACTAAAAAAGGCTTACATTTCTTATGAGCAGTGTCGCAGGACCGTGGGGAAAACCTGGGGAATGAAACCCAAAGTGGTCATGTGGATATACACTGCCATCATAAGACCAATGATAACCTATGGAGCTGTGGTCTGGTGGCCTAAGAGTAAACAGACTACAGCGAGAGCCAAACTCAGCCAAGTGCAGAGAGTTGCCTGCCTAAGCATTACAGGAGCTATGCGAACAACGCCAACGAGAGCAATGGAGGTAATGCTGTGTTTGCCACCACTGGATTTACATCTAGGAGAAGTTGCCTTAATAACAATGGCACGCCTCAAGTCCGTTGGCCTACAACCAAAGGTAGGCTGTGGGGAGACCAGAAGTCGCCTGTGGAACGAGGCTGTCAGGAAGACGCCTCTTCTACAGGCATTGATAGACTCTACACAATACAGACAAACAGTGAAAACGAGACCGCTGGTGAAGGTGTGATTAACATTTTCACAGACGGATCAAGGAAGAAGGAGGGGGCAGGATGTGGAATATATTCCAGAAGCCTGCAAATCCAATATAAATGGACTATGGATGAGCGAGCCAGCATAGTACAAACTGAACTGGTGGGCATAACCATAGCCGCAAAAGAGATTGTCCGCAGGCAAACTACGGGCAAAACAATCAGGATCTACACAGACTGTAGACAATCACTACTAGCCCTGAGAAGTTACAAAATAACCACAGGAGCAGTATGGGAATGTCATCAAGCACTTGTGGGTGCCTCCAGTACGAACAACATCTCGGTATGCTGGGTGAAAGGACACGCACAGTGCAGTGGCAACAAAAAAGCCGACAAACTGGCCAAGAAGGCAGCAGGCCAACTTATTTTTGGACCAGGCCCGGCCAGTATGTTACCGATTACGGCGATAATACAATTAATTAAGGAGAACACCCACAACGAATTTAAGAAGCTGTGGGATGAAACAAGCAGCTGTCAGCTTGCTAGGGAACTACTCACGTATCCCAACAAGAAAACAGCAATGGACTACCTGGCAATAACCAGAAGGAATCTACGTTTTATAACAGGAATCCAGATTGGACACTGACCGCCAAGGGAAACACCTATACAATATGAGATTAAGCGAAACACCTTTTTGCAGAGGTTGTGTACAAGAAGATGAGACGGTTCGACACGTACTCTGTGACTGTTCAGCCGTCTCATCAATTAGAGAATCCATCTTGGGAGAGCGTTGGCCTACCTTGGCCAATGTAAGGGAGATGCCCCTAGGCAACATCACCACCTACTTCGAAAGAATAGGTTGGTTGGAGGCCTAGGCGAGTGTCTGCCTAGAGGGAGGATGTACAAGGGGTCCAATGGGGCCTAAGTGCTGTGGTTTTTGACTACTCTTCTGCTAATTCCATACTCCATCTCTCTCTCAGAGAGGGTTTCAGGAAATGGCAAAAATATCTACAACAGTTTCTCGATTTTATTTTATTTTCTCGGAGAATTATCTTAAAGTTTCTAGGGACGAAACACACTATTATTTTTTATTTCCATTATATAAACAAAAATTCCTTGTAGAAATTATTCGCGGATCAAATGACAGATTGACTGTACTATATCTAAATATAATATTCAGTGATAACGGATAATGTCTTTAACACTTCCTGAGTGTCTGTGGCTTGGGACGCTGTTTGTTTGCTTTATAAATAGCTTGCAATGGACAGAGTCAAACAAGTTTTGACATTTCTATTATACAGGATAAACTACCAGATTACATCTAAAGCAACACAACATAAATCACAGCCCTTAATGGATACCTGATTGTGGACACATTATAATTTCATTGTGGTCACCACTTTTAAGACAAAACATTTTGCAACTGATTCTGCATGTTATCTTCTCGATGTATCAGTTTTTCTAAATTTTGGACACAATCATGTTTCTTAACTTAGACATGTTTAATTAGATATGATTTAAAATGAGGTTGTGTTAACACATATTTAATTGTAACACTGCAGAATTAAATATTAATTACTATAATTATATTATAATATTTTGATAGTATATAATAAAAACAATTTGAGTTGAAAAGAAAACGAAAATACACACATGCACACACACGAATTGTATTTTTGATTTATTTTTCAACTAAAAATATTGTTTAAAGTACCAACAATGGTTTAAAAATTAATATGATCTACCAAATTCTTCGGCATTTTCAAGATTTACAATACTTTCTTTCAAGCTCGTTCTATTACAAATTGTGTAGTGGTGTCTACACTAGCTTATTCGCAATATGTGTAAATGTAAATTTCCGGAGTTGATTCATTTCAGATATCCTGATTTTGTATAATCTTTTCGGGATGGTGTGTTAATAGAGGATAAGTCAAAATTTGTTAAAAGTTGATCTTAATTATCTAGGAGTAATCATTGGAATTGAATAAAGTGGTCGTCGATTTGACTTGACGTTTCGCTGATCTTGTCAGCGTCTTCAGAAGGATTCAAAAGACTGAAGTTGCTGTGTTCTGCTCCTCGTTACATGCTTTGGCCTTACTTCGCTTCGCTGCTCATTCGCTGAGCTTTATTGACCGTGACTGTTTAAACCACTGGTGTTCGGAAAAGCCAGTCTCCATGTATTTCTCAGTCGATACTCATCTTCTCTATTCGAGTTATCCCTGTTTTTCATAATTTCCAGTGATTATCTAATTACACAGCTCAACATTTAGTTTGAAAAAGTACACCGGACTCTACCTAGGTACTCGGGGGTTTTTGGGGTCGCTGATTCTGATGTCGGTTAAGGTCTATCACGTCAGGTTCAAGGTCATTTGAAGGTCAAACTAAGAAAAGGTGGTTGAAAAAATCTGAAAAAATTCACAGGTTTTTGGGGTCGCTGAGTCCGAATCCGATGTCGGTTGACCTCTATCACCTCATATTCAAGGTCGTTTGAAGGTTAAAGTAAGAATAGGAGGTGAAAAAAAAATTAAAAAAATTTATACAAAAACTCACCTGCCTACTTATTGTCTGTTTATCTGTCTGCCTTTATACCTGCACACATACATACCTGCACACCTGTTTGTTTGCTTCTTAGTCTGTATTTTTCGTCCGCCTGCATTTTCTCTCTGTCCATCTATCTGACATCCTGCCTTTTTACCTGCCTTTCTGTCGGTAATTCTGTCTATCTTCCTGTCTAACTAAATGACTAAATGTTTCTATCTGTCTATTTTTCTGCCACCCTCCGACTAAATGTCCACTGACAGTCTGTCTGCCTCCTTGTCAGTTTGTCTTCTTACCTTCCTGCCTACCATTCTCTCTCGGTTTTGCGTGATTGTATAAAAACTAGATTAAAAAAAAACTTTTGAAAGCCTTCAACAAATCAATTCGCTTCTCTCAGCATAAGTGTATTAATCGAAATTCGGACGAGAACGTTTACTTTGTTCCTGGAATGATCAAATTTGCTGTTGAAATGTGTTGAAATTTCCAAAACTTTATGCTAAAAGTACTTACATTTAAAAACCCTGATTTGAAAAACCATTAAATTACTTTGATCCTGACATGATTGAGCTCCAAGTGAGTGAAGCCAACGCCCGTGATTCGCGTCGAACTTATATCCCTCTTCCGCCCCAACTCACTTGTGGTGGGCATGCGCCATCTATCGAATACTCAAGGTACTCTGTACTTTCATGTCCGCTCTGCTTCTGCAACTATACCTAAAGGCCAGTATTTGCGTTCCACAGGATTTATGTGGTAAATATAAGCTCGTCAACTTTCACAGAAAAAAATAAATAGGTGATTCATTGAATTAAATATTTTTGCACTGAGATAGCCGAAGAATCTTCATGTGCAGCTAAAGCTGGTGGACGAATGCCGGCTTGAAATGACCTCAGAATGACCTTGAAATAACCTCCGGATGCCTTTTAAGCGAGTATCGGATTCGGACTCAGCGACCCCAACACCTGTGTGAATTTTTTCAGATTTCTCAACCACCTTTTCTTAGTTTGATCTTCAAATGACCTTGAAACTGACATGGTATCGGATGTAGACTCAGCGACCGAAAAAATCTATATATACATTTTTTCACATTTTTTTTTACAGCTTCCCCTCTGTATTTCTCAAATTAAACTTGAAATGATCTCCGGATGCCTTTTAAGGGTAAGCGTACACCGCGTTCGGACTCAGTGATCCCAAAAACCTAAGTGTGAATCTTTTCAGCCACCTTTTCTTAGTTTGACCTTCAAATGACTTTGAAACTGACGTGGTAAAGGTTAACCGGCATCGGATGCGGACTCAGCGATCCAGAAAACCTATATATAAATTTGTTCAGATTTTTTGACAGCTTCCCCTCTGTTTTTCTCAAATTAACCTTGAAATGACCTCCGGATGCCTTTTAAGGGTAAGCGAACACCGGATTCAGACTCAGCGACCCCAAAAATCTATGTGTGAATGTTAACAGACCTTTACAACCACCTTTTCTTAGTTTGACCTTCAAATGACCTTGAACCTGAGGTGATAGAGCTTAACCGACCTCTGCATCGGAATCAGAGACCCCAAAAACCCCTGGGTGCCTAGGTAGAGTCCGGTGAATTTTTTCAAACTAAATGTTGACCTGTGTTATCCTCGGGTAGTAGCGCATATTTTTATCCAATATTTTGATGTTCTCGTAGTCGATTTTATGGTCCCTACTCAACTAGATTAGATTGAACTGGAATATATGGCACTCGTACTTGGAATTGACTCAAAATTGACTAACTTTGACTGGACTATAGTTGCATAAATTTTGGATCGCAAATTAACATGACCATTACTGACTTAATATTTAGTATTTAAGATTCCAAACTGGTTGCAGTTTATTTGGATCCATCATGTTACAATAAACACACTGACACTCGATAACTACTCATTCCCAAAATAAATGTAAGTTGGTACAATTTTTATTTTCAAATACTAAATGGATTTCCTATGATCTTGGTTACAACAGAATAATCTAGCAATTCAATTGTCTAGCATTTAAATAAGTTCGTTATTTAAAATACATTTAAAATTTGACATCAAGAATAATTTCGACAGAAAAGCTCTTCGTTAGGAAAGAAAGAAAAACATTAATTAGCACGTCGTTGTGAAACAAAAGTTATCACATGAAATAAATTAAATTAGTAATTACACATTTGAAATATATGACTTAAAGTCGCTAAATATTGAGGACAGGAATGAATTAAATAAATTTCATTAGCTTTTTCTTGTATGTTGCACTACGTAAATTCAGATAATTGTAAAAGTGACATGATATATGTCTATAGATTATCTTAAATAATATGACTTTATTATGCTTTTGCAGACATGGAAATGATTTCCAGTCCAAATAGCTGACAAGAAGTAAGATGTAAACCCCACACTAATTGCGTGTAACTAGCAGGCGACAATTAGTATGATTTCTTCGCATGTGAGGTGTACATAATTACGATAAACCGATTTGTATATGGATTATCATATTAAATTCATATTAATCTGCGGACTGAGATCTGTCTAAGTAGAGGAATGTAAAATAATAGAATTTCAATTTCCCTACGGTATAAAGTAAAAGTTAATTTAGAGGAGTTTTACATTAATAGCAGGTAAACGAATAAATATTTCATTTTACCTTTTATGATATCTTAACGAGACCACGGAAGATGTAATTGAATTTAATTCCCTTAGCGACATGTATTTTTATTAGAAGATGTCTGGAAACTGGAAAACTTTTAAATTAATGCCTTGAGCAAAGTGCAGCTCTCTGTCTAGAATTTATACAACTATAACGACTAGTTGGGCCAATAGAACTTGAGGATTTCCGACGCTGAGTAACCACTTAATTTTTATTGTGTTTTAACAATGCCGTCCATATATTTCAAACGCCGCCGAACAGAGCTGCAACGAATCATTTGAAAAAATATTTAAATGAAAGATCAAAGATACTTTACTTTTTATCAAATGATTTAAATCAAAAATACTTTTGTCTACAAAGGAGTATTTAAATTATAAATCTTTTTGAGATTTAAATCTTTTATAATACTTAAAATCTTTTTCCAAAAGATTTAAATATCTTTTACTATTTTTGCTGATTTAAATCAATGAGGTATGATCTAAATGATTTGAGAAAGATTTAAATCACTGAAGATTATTTAAATTCTTTTTAGATTGATTTTTTATTTTTCGAGTATTTAAATATTTTTACAATATTGAGGAACGATGTAGGTACAAAAATGACACTAGTAAAATTTATAAGTGTATAAAATAAAACAAATATTGTAAAAATTATATTGTAAAGGTTTTTTTAAAATAACAAAATAAGAATATTTAACAGAAAAAGAAACTAGAGATGCTGCAAGACCAAGACTGGTCTTGAACTAGTGAGTCTCGTCATCTTATCTTGCTCTTGTCTTAAGTCTTGACATTTAACCCTTAATTCAGAGACAAGGTCATTGTTTAAAAATAAAAATTTTAAATATTATCATAGGAGGACAAGACCAAGACTCTTGACAAGACTCTCGACAAGAGTCTTGGTCTTGAAAGGTCAGATCTTGTCTTGGTCTTGAAATTTCAGAGATAGTCTTGTCTTGAAACTCAAGGTCAATCCTATAAGTTGTTTTAGAAATATAGTGCCTTAAATATGAACCAACCGCTGATGTTGTTGAATCCGAGTCTGTCTCGAAGTTACGTTTACTGTGTTAGAATCTGACTATTTGTCTAATCTACCACTTGATTATGGCATGATTTGAAGACTATTGGAGTATTTTAACACAAGAGTATGCAGCATATAAGTACCGAAAAGAGAGGAATCAATATGCAAGTAGGAGTGAATGACGTCACACAGCGTCGATGTTTTCGATTAATTTTAAAGCCTTTAGAGATCCTAGCATTTCAGTCTAAAATTAGGAGATGCTAAATGAGCCCATAAATCCAAAAAACAGGCTTACACAAGTCATAACTCATCACAAACCCTCTGCCCCCTGTAGTGTGTGCTAGGAATTAAAACTGTTATTGTTTATCCAGAAAAGATTTGGACTACTTTTTGCGTGATTTAAATAACTTTTGAAGTATTTAAATATTAAGAAAAGATTTAAATCATTAAAAAGGATTTTAATCATTAAAAAAGATTTAATTATTTTAGAAAATATTTAAATTTTATCTTTATTAAAGAAAATCAAAGATACTTTCTAAAAAGATTTAAATCATAAATCAAAAATCATTACTAAGGGAAATATTTAAACTCAAAAGATTTAAATAAAAAAAAATGATTTAAATCGTAAAAATGATTTAAATTTCCCGTTATGTTTCAGCTCTGCCGCCGAATAAAGAAGCATTAGAGAGTAACATTTTTATGAAAATGCGAATATTTATAAAATCGTTGTGTGGTAAACACGGGGTGGCTCAGTCGATAGAGACACTCTTGTAACTTTTGAATGGAAGAATGAATTTTTCTCAAATTTGGTGTAGTGATATGGGATGAAATTTTCAATTATATGATGTAAAGATCCAAAATGGCCGACTTGCAGTTTCGATGCAATTGACAGGAATATCAATTTTTAAATGGAACAACCTGTATATTTTTGCATATTTCAATCCTGCTGTATAAAATACATATGATCTGGCCCTCAAATATTATTTTGATTTCCAAAAAATATAGATTTTTTAATTTTTAGTCTTAATCATAATAGGTCGCGATTTTGCTAAAATGGTTAAAATATTATCTCTTCGGATACCAACATTAAACCCGATTTATTCTTCATTAAGTTCAACAATATTAGTTTTTCAACGAAAACTATTTTTACTTCCACGTCCAGTGGAAGTATAGTAACGACAATAGTATATTATATTACTAGGAGTAGAACGCACTCTTTTTTTGTGTTGAGCCCAGGATTTGCAAACTGGGCGAAACACAAAAAAAAGGCGTTCTACTCCGTGTAATATATACTATTTTTTCTTCAAGCGTATTAAAATGCAAAAATTCATTTATTTATCATAAATGTACAAATGTTCAAACTACAGTCTTACATGTTGACACAATATGACAAGTGGCTAGTGGATAGCGCGCCACCGGTGGCTTTCGGTATTAACATTATGTTACTAGTAAAACAATATCTACTGCGGTGGCGCTTTCGGAACTAACATTATGTTACTAGTAAAACAATGTCCACTACGGTGGCGTTCGGTACTAACATTTTGTTACTAGTAAAACAATGTCCTACTTCTACTTCTGTTTTTGGTGACATAATTTAAACATTTTAATACGCTTGAAGAAAAAAAAATTTTTTTAACTTTTTATTATCCAAATAGGCTTAAAATGTCATGAAACGTCGAGATTTTAAGTTTGAGCGAAAAAAAATTTCTGTCTGTCTGTCGGTCTGTCTGTCTGTCGGTCTGTAACTTTTTTTTTGTGCGCACGTTTACTCTGGAAACGTTTAAGATATTGACTTGAAATTTGGTACACATATGTACTTTAACGAGATCTAGAACTGGATTATATTTTCATCTTGTTCCGTCGAAGGGTTGGGGGGTAAATTGGGGTAAATTTGGGGTAAATACGTCAATCAAGCAGGTAAGAGTCCATAAAATTGGTATTTAGTATATACAAGAGAAGCTAAGGTCTCAAAAAAATTTTTACCATTACCACCCCCACCCCATTATTAAAGGGGATGAAAACAAATTGTGATTTAGTGTATGTACAGGAATCAGAAACCCCAAAATATTTTTTTACTTCATCCACCCTCACTATCACCCCCCTATCACCATCCCCCTCCCCACTACCGATGTGGGGTATCGTTTTATGGGTTTTTGGGGTAGAGGATTTCAAATATTATATTATTAAAGTTCCATACACAATTATTTTCACATACAAAGTTTTTTCGTTGTGAGTGACTTGGATAGAGAATCTGGATGTGGAAGTAGTGATTCCTTGGGCAGCGGTTTTTTATTAAATGGAACTCCTATGAAACAACATGTTATTTAATTAGATCTTTAAAATATGAAAAAAATGATATGTACAATGTCTCTTTGTACTAAATTTATAGTTAATGCTTTGATAATCGATTTTTTACAATAATAATAAACCAAAAATTAAAAGAACCCATATTTCTTGAAATTCAAAATAATCAATGAAAATAATATCTAAGGATCAGATCAGATCGTTTTTTGGCCTGCAGGATCCAAATATGCAAAAATAAACAAGTTGTCCAATTTTAAAATTTGATTTTCACTTGTAGTCTCCGTAGTGCTTGAATTGTTTCCGGAAGTTTGTTCGAGGTTCGAATTTTCTTTAAAAATTTGTGAGCGAGAAAACATTTCTGCATTTTTAATTCAAGAGCGAGGGAGATTCGGTAAGAAAATTCCGCCCCGACTAATAGAAACACGCTCTAAACATCGGGGCTTTTCAGCAACAATCGAAAATAATACAACTTTATAGAATAAAAAATAATATTTATCGAACAAAATTATAAAATTTTATTGACACAAAAACATAAAATGAAAATCATAGTTACATAGCAGTTATTTAATTTTTTCCATACTGCATCTTATTATTCTCGTTTTACTTTTTTCTTTATTTTTTTCTTTATACCGATCACACATGTAGTGCGACTACCTCTTGGTCTCCCAATTTGCTTTATTTTTCTGTTCCGGTAGTGTATTTGCTTCAGCTTGGAAGTTTGATTTATATCTTCAACCGATACAGTGAAATTTTCATTTTGTTCTTTTTCTTCAATAATTTCAATTTTGCCTTCCATATTCTCATCCAAAGTTTGTGTGTACTTACTGGGCTCGTGATGTTATTTATTTCTTCAAATTCATTGGTTATCATTAACATTTCATCAGTCGTTTTGTCTTCAGTCAATCTATCAAAGTTTTCTCTTTCCCCATTCATATTTTGTTTTTGAATATTTATTCAAGTATTATATATTTCTTCATAATTCTGTATTACTGTCACACTTTTATTAGTCACATCTTCTCTAATCAAACCATCATCGTTTCGTTTTTCTCCAGTAACTTCACCTTCTTTGAACTGCATATCCGATATTTCGTTGTTTGCTTCAAGATTAGTGACTTCAACAAGAAGAAAATCTTTTCTTTCTTTAATTAGATTTATAAATTGTTTCAGTTTTTCAAACTGAACTTTGAACATTTCTGTCCCATATTCGGACATACAGATGGCGAGTTCCTGACACATCAACATACTTTTTTTAAATTTTTCGGTTGTGGAAAGTATGCTTTTTTTAGAAGTAGTAGTACCATGTATGGGAATATAAGTTTCATTAACAGAAATTTCTTCATTATTATTTGTTAGCTTTAATTCTCTATGTTGTTCAAGGTAATTCCTTCGTTTCAATTTATCATCAACCAATGATTCATCAAAGAGATCCTTATTTTGTAAAGATCTATTGTAAAAAATATGACAACATGGTAGTTTCATATTTATTCTAAAATTGCACTTACAAAACGTGTAAGTCGTTTCATATTCTGATTCAATATTCTTAATCTTCTTGGAGTTGATGATATTTTTTAAAATAAAGCCAAATGCATATGGTGTTAATAAATTGACATATTTACTTTCAGGAGAATTTTCTTCATAATGATGAATAACTTTTTTGGTTGCCATCCGAATTGCTTTCGCCCTGATTTCATCTCTAAATGTTTCTAAGACAATCAGTAGGTGTTCGTAGAAACTTTTTAAATCACTCATTTTATCCATAACTTGTTTTATCTTATTGTTAATTGACTCTAAATGATTCGTTGTAGTTATGTTATATGTTAAATACTCTTTTTTGAAACCCCCAACCCATTATTCTTTTATATTGTGCCAATTATCAATATAGTACTTTGTAACGTTTTCAAACTGTAACTTAAGAAGTGCTTCATAATTTTTATCATATTCTTTCTTGTCTTTAGAATAAACTAGTTTTTGCAATATTCCTAAACATGTTTCTCTTTGCGCGGAATTTATGTTCATCTTTTCTGTGGTAATATTTCTTCTGAACGCCTTTAATATGTGAAATAAGCACAATATTAACAGTGCATTGGGAGATTCAAGTTTAAATACATCCATTTCTTTAAAATCTTTATCTGTTATGATTAACACTGTATGTTGCCACCTTTCATTGTACCGTTTAAATATTTTTATCATGTCACTTATATTGTTTTCGGTTTCATATGCCAGCAGAAATGTTGCTGCAATTTCTCCATGACCATTCCCATTAACTATTAAAAATATACAAAGTGGCATTCTTAGGTTGTTAAGTTTATACGTGGCATCGCAAAGCAACACTTCTGGATAATTGGAAAAGGATCTTTGCATATATTTATCTTGAAAAAATATGCCCTCGAGATTGTTTTCTTCATCAGTTAAAACTTCAACTATGCATTTAGAGTCTCTTTTCAAAAACTCTATCGCATTTACAAGATCATTTGTGTTTTCAGCAGTTTTAATTGCCTTTAGATTGGATAAGTCTTTTAAAGTTACTATTTTTCCTGTCGTTGATTTTATATAATTTTTTAGCATTTTTTTGTCACATTTCAGCTTAAGAAGTCTCAAGGTTTCTTCTTTTTCGGCATCTTGCAGCCTTCTTTGTTTAGGGAGAGAAATAAACAAATCTTTGCTAATTTCATGGTTGTGTCCCAAATTTGCTTCCGCAATTTGCAAGCACTTGCCATCAGATGAAACATTAAATCTAATTTTCATATTACAGCCAAGTTTTGTTGTGCTACAATATAACTACTATAAATTTAAAAACAAAATTAAATCACTTGTTTACTAACCTTGTTTTACGTTTCTGGGCACCTGTGTATTTGTATCTTCCTCTGTGGACACACATGTAGGTAATATTATAATAAACAAGATTTTTATTAATTGTTTTAATTTCATTTTTGTATTTATTTTGCACTGATTTTGCAGATAGTTTTTTTGCAAGGACACGATTAACCTGTACAAAATTCTTTGCTTCAAATTTATTGATAAATGAAGTAACCTCCTTGTATGAGTAAAATGTTTTTCATACCATGACTTCCATTCTTTAATCTACTGTAGAAGTCATCTATTATTCGGTCACTAACAATCACAGGCATGAAGGTTGTTTCGCTACAGAAGGTTTGAAGGTTATGTTGCCGATAAGCTCATGCCCCGATAGTTAGTGCCTGTTTCTATTAGTCGGGGCGGAACGTGAGCATGCGTACATCTTCCCCGATGCATAGTAACTGTAGCTATCTGTTGGGGCGCCCCGATGAGTAGATACGGCATAAAGCTCTAGCAGCATAAAAGTAATATAGCGAATTAATATTAATCATAATAATTTATTTCGGACGCAATCTTTATACTACAGTAAAGGGAAACTAAGATGAAATGGTATTTGCTGTGAGTTAAAGTGGTGACAAATAATATCTCCTAAGAAAATCGCTAATAGTTAGCCATGGAATCACAAGTGTCTTGGAATATGTCATAAAACTCACAGGTCAATATGAAAGATGTGTTGTAGTTTGTAACGTCAGCAAGAATGTAACATGACAGCTAAACTAAATTGAACAGCAAGTCATACAGATTCTGTTCTTTTTGCAAAGAATGAGAGCACATTAAAGCCTATCATAAAAATGTAAAGTATTTGACATATTTAGTGGAAGAATTTGGATTAAATCCTGAGCAAAAAAATCTATTTCAAGAGATTACTAGCATTCTTCGTGAAGTTTTGCCTTGTTTTGACCACAAATCTAGTATCCAAAAGAATAATTGGTGTCGCAGTATTATTTGTATTTTATGAAACACAGATATATAGTGAAAAAAATCAACTGCTCTGTGCTTTATTCGCCACTGAGGAAAGAAGATGTACAAGTACAATTTTTAAAGCATTTAGAATTAGTTAATGATGTTGTAAAGAAAGATAGTAAGATAGTAAGCCAGAATTTTACTAATTTAATTTAAAATAAATATAAAAATATTTTTCATAATATAAACGCTATTGCCTAATCATTGCTGTCAAATCAGGGAAATTTTCACTTATTAATCACATAGGTGCTCATTTATCTGGAAAACGACAACTCTTATCCAAATATTGTATAGAAGCAAAATTGTGGAAAATTGTATGCACTTTGTTCTTTATGCAAAAAGTTTTTCTCCATCTTTTTTAGTTTTTGTGTTAAATGACTAAAACAACAGTTGCACCATTTTTTTTAACATATGGCCGCCATTTTGAAAGTACAACCAGTTTTTTTGGGGGGGTAGCATGTCTAGAATTGTTCCTTAGGCTTTAATATTTATGAAAAATATTATATAAATATTATTTTATCAACATTTATCCACATACTGCGTTAGACTGTAAATAGTTGCCTCAACTTTTTATAAAGAAACTAACCATTCTCCGCAGCTGCATTACATTTGAATTACAATTTGTAATTTACATTTAGAAAAGGTATCTTCCTCGTAAAATGTTCCTTTTCGACAAATTGAACCAGGATGTGCTGCACATAACCGACTTTTAAAGAATTTTTTTCACAAGTTCTCTAAATAAAACTAAAAGTTCCGACGGCAGTCTGAAATGCAATTTTACAGTTATCTGGAAGTTTCTCTTTTCTTTAAAGTAAATAATGGGTCTAAGCCAATGATGCAACCCGAAATAAACTTGTCTGTATTTCAGATTCGTTTCTCTTACGCGATGTTTCATTTAATCTTGATATGAAACTTTGTATTGTTCCTTTGGAAAATCCCACATCGACTTGTCACCTGCCAGTTTGAAACATATTTATTGCTATTCGATCAGGAGATTTATGATGCCTTTTGATCGGAAGATATACGATCTAGTTTCAGTTGTCTGGTGCATAAATACTTTTGTACATCTAGTATTTTTCAAGTTTTACACATAAAATAGAACTTGACATCAATAAGTGTTCTGCAAATAAACATAATTTTTAGAGATATTTATTATTTTTGAGATCATCACTGATTACTGATAGAGGGAGCTTTTTTATTTTAAAGGAATAAAACACGGTAAAGTAGAAATATTGTAATGCAAATATGGAACTTATAAATAAAATCACTGATCAAATCACTGATTCCACATTCAGATTTCCTCTTGAAGTATCTTCCATCTCCAATCCACAATAAAAAGGAATGATAGCTGATGGGATGATTTCAAAAAATCTATCTATCTCGTACATGCGCTAAATCCCAATTTTATGGACTCTTACTTCCTTGTTTTACTTATTTTAAACATAACATAACATAAACACACCACAGATAGTAGACAATTCCCTATTGCCCCCATTTATCGCCCAACCCTTCAGCGAAATAAAATCAAAATATAATCTTGCCAAATTTTAAGTCAGTATACTAAACAGTTACACAAAAAAGTGACAGACAGACAGGCCGATAGACAGAATTTTTTTGCTTAAACTTAAAATCTCGACATTTCATGACATTATATAAGCCTACAAGCCAAACAGGCACAACAAATCAGAATTCACAATAAAACTTCAGATCTGGCTAATATAGAAGCTGGAGTTTCACAGGGATCAGTCACTGGTCCTTTACTTTTTATATTATATACCGCAGATATTTTAAAGTCTATAGGATTTTCCAGAGTTCAAGCATAAGCCGATGATTCTCAAATTTATATTAGGTTTTTAACTGAGATATGGTCGGAGCAGAGGGTACCATCACCAGTAATTTAGAGATGTTATATAATAAGTGTCAAAAGCACAATCTAAAAGTGAATGCTAAAAAATCACATGTTATGATATTCAGTCCTAAGACAAAAGTCAACATTGTTAAGAATTCCATCTCCATCAGAATTAATAATTTGCCTTTGCCCGTTGTATCAACATCTAAAAATTCAGACTTAATTATAGATGATGATTTTAGATTCGAATCTAACGTAGATAATGTTTTTAAAAAAATCATACTGCTCTATGCAACTGTTATACTCTAACAGATTTATATTGAATGGTGGTTTAAAAAAGATTGTATGTGAGTCCATTGTTTTATCTGCGTTTAACTATTATGATTTTACTTATGGCTCCTGTCTCACTCTGATTTACAAAAAACGTATTCAAAAGGTTCAAATTTTCTGTATTCAATATATTTTTGGATTACGTAAATTTGACCACATGTCACACAAAATTAATGAATTTAAGTGGCCAACTATGGAGAATAGAAGATTACTTCACTTAAACACATTTGTTCACAAATTACACAGCCCCACAAAAAAAAAAAAATTCAAAGCAGCGAACCAGACCTATGTATTCCTATGTATTTTCGGTCGCTGAATCCGAATCCGGGGTCAAAAAAAATCGTACACGCCCAAAATCATTAGCTAGAGCCGAAAAACACCCCTGAAATGGGTAAAAAGAATATTAAGCTACAGGAATAGTTGTTACATCTTAATCAATCGAATTATACAAATCAAGGTTAAACAGCAGCGTACAATAGATATGAAACACACCCCCAGGGAGGGGCGAAAACTAGCCCCCATATATAAAAAAATCGATTCAAAACAGCAATGACTGCTGAAAAGCTCAAAATGTCTAAGTTTTGTTAAAGTGATAAGAAACTGCATCAGCTCCGACGTAACCTTCATAAATTGCCCCTATAGAGTTGAGAACAACCACCCCCAAGTTTAAAGGACACGAGAAAAACAAGAAAGAACGAAAAATTCAACAGGATTTCTATTTTCATGGATGCTATGATTGGCTAAAATTGCGTAGTACTCTAAAATAGAATTAGAAACTTACGTACCCTCAACATTCTACAGTGTCAACCCTCAGAGAGGTTTGACTATAGAAAGTTACAGTGACTTCTATAAAAATTCGAAACACCTGCGTTGTGTAGAAGAGAGAAGAAACTATAAAAAAAAACTATGGAAATGAAACGAATAACAACAGTATAGCTTTTTCGTTACATCTTGAATTACGGTAGTTTACATCCTTTCTGGGGGTCTTACTTAATAACATTTATAGGACATGAGTTTCAAACTCTAAGTATGCAACGCGATTTTTGCCAATAATCCATCCATAAAAATGTAAATCCGGTTAGTTTCTCTCTGTTTTTCCAGAATCCTACAGATGAAGAGGTAGTATCTCGCAACCCCGTGGGGGTGGTTTTCAAGCATACTGTCGAACATAGTCTAGTTTCTTCTCTCTTGCACACAACGCGGGTGCTTCGAATTTTTATAGAAGTCACTATAACTATTTATGGTTAAATCTTACATAGGGGGTAGTTTTCGCACCCTCTGCGGGTTGACAGTGTAGGATGTTGATGGTACGTAAGTTTCTGGTTCTATTTTAGAGTACTATGCAATTTCAGCCAATCATAGCATCCATGAAAATAGAAATCCTGTTGGATTTTACGTTTTTTCTTGTTTTTCTCGTGTCCTTTGAACTTAAAGGTGGTTGTTCTCAACCCTATAGGGGCAGTTTATGAAGATTACGTCGGACCTGATGTAGTTTCTTAACACTTTAACAAAACTTAGACATTTCGAGCTTTTTCAGCAGTCATTGCTGTTTTGGATCGATTTTTTTATATATGGGGGCTAGTTTTCGCCCCTCCCTGGGGGGTGTGTTTCATATCTATTGTATGTACGCTGCTGTTTAACCTTAATTTGTATAATTCGATTGATTAAGAAGTAACAACTATTCTGGTAGATTAATCTTCTTTTTATCCCTCTTCAGGGGTGTTTTTTGGCTCTAGCTAATGATTTTGGGGGTGTACGATTTTTTTTGACCACGGATTCGGATTTACGACCGAAAATACATGGGTCTGGTTCGCTGCTTTGAACTTTTATTTTTTTTTGTGGGGCTGTGTTATTAAATATAAATATTGACTTCTGGTTGAAGTCAAAAAGCTAATTCATAATTAGCTTTAACTTGATCTCATATTCGTAATGTTAATATTAGATAAAACAATATGTTTACTCTTCCTCATCATTCTACAGCTATGTTTCAAAGAAGTTTCACATATAACGCTGTTAAGTCATTCAATAAACTTCCCGCTTCTATAAAAACTCTAATAACTCTTAATTTTAAATATTACTTGAAACAGAATTTACTATTGGCGCAATGAGCCTGTGTGTGGGTAGCACTTATGCTGGAGTTCGCTTCTTTTGGAGGTACTGTCTAGCCTGATTTTGAACTTGAAATACTCCATTGAGTTAATGATCGGTGCGGGCAGCGTTTTCTGGAGGGAGCGAACCTCTGCCCATCTGCTTCTCACATGCAGAGTTATAGTTTAATATTTATACTTAATATATAGTCGGGGAGCCCCCCCTAACTGTACGTGCACCTCCCCGCTCAATCCTTGGGGACAATGTTTTTCATAAAGATTAAAGCCTAAGGAACAATTTAAGACATGTCCTAAAAAAGAAACTGGCTGTACTTTCAAAATGGCGGCCATATGTTAAAAAAAATTGTTGCCAATGTTGTTTTTGTCATTTAACACAAAAACTAAAAAATATGGACAAAAACTTTTTTCACAAAAAACAACGTGCATAAAATTTTCTACAATTTTGTACCTATACAAACAATATTTTGATAGGAGTTACCATTTTCCAGATAAATGAGTCCAAAATTAAGAAAACATGAAAATTCATATATCGGTAAATCACTTAGAGGAAATAACTGTGACAACTATTGAAAGGCGTATAATATAACTTTATATTATTAACATAAAAATAAAATAAATTAAACTGAAAAAAATTAATAATAATAGTAATATTATAATTTGCAGACATTTATCTCGAAAACGGTAACAGTGGTATCTGGAAAACGGTAACTCCTATCAAAATATTGTATAGGAACAAAATTGTAGAAAATTTTATGCACTTTGTTTTTTGTGTAGAAAGTTTTTCTCCATCTTTTTTAGTTTTTGTGTTAAATGACAAAAACAATATTTGCATTTTTTTTAAGCGGACTCCATTTTGAAAGTACAACCAGTTTTTTTTAGGACATGTCTTAAACTGTTCCTTAGGCTTTAATCTTTATGAAAAACATTGTCCCCAAGGATCGGGGGTTGCACGGACAGTTAGGGTGGACTTCCGTAGTGTTACGTTTTATATTGAATTTTATATTTTATTTTACGAGATGAATCATTTATCTGGAAAATGGTAACTCCTATGCAAATATTGTATAGGAACAAAATTGTAGAAAATTTTATGCACTTTGTTTTTTGTGCAGAAAGTATTTCTCCGTCTTTTTTAGTTTTTGTGTTAAATGACAAAAACCATATTTGCAAATTTTTTTTTAAACGGACGCCATTTTGAAAGTGCGGCCAATTTTTTTTTTTTAGGACATGTCTTAAATTGTTCCTTAGGCTTTAATCGTTATGAAAAACATTGTCCTAAGGGATCGAGGGGGGGGGGGGGGGGGGTGCACGGGCACTTAGGGTGCGCTCCCGTAGTAATAATATGTATTATATAGTTCGCTGCAAGTACCTTTACATCTTTAAATGCATGTATTTAAAATATAATAAAATAAAAAATAATAATGTACTGCTATCATGCAGCATGAAAAGTGTAAGAATAGCCATAAGCTAAACTTCGCATGTAACGAGTAGTCATAGCCTAATGAATTTTATAATGTATTTGTTTTTTTATTTACTTCTGAATCTTTTGCTTTGGAATAGTGTTTCTTAGTATTATTTACTGGGGAAACAATATAGACGATTTACTATTATTATTATTATTGAATAAAAAAAATTCGAAACTTTTTTACCATTATTATACTTCCACTCTATTACGTAGATGTCGAAGTAAAACAGCAGGAATCACTACTTCCACATCCAGATTTCCTGTTTAAGTCTCTTACAACGAAAAATTTGGATACTATATCTGCTCTCCAGTATGTGGAAACTGTTAATAAAACTTTAACATAATATTTGAAATTGTCTTCCCCAAAAACCCAGAAAACGGTTTGCCTCATCGATAGTGGTAGTGGGGGTTCCTGACACCAAGAAATGTTTGATGTCTTGTACGCACACTAAATCAGAATTTTGTTTTTTACCCCCCTTTTTTAATGAGGTGGGGGTGTAATGGGTGTGATGAAGGGGCTGATCCCAAAAAATATTGAGACCTTGACTTCTCTTACATACACTAAATCCCAATTTCATAGACCCTTACTTGCTTGCTTGCTTTACATATTTAAACCCATTGTATCCCAAACTGTTCAACGGAATAGGATCAAAATATAATCTAGTTCCAGATTTCGCTTTAATACATAGGTGCGCCAAATTTTACATCAATGTCACAAACTGTTTCAGAGTAATCGTGAGGAAAAAAGTTACAGACAAACACACAGAAACTTTTTTTGTTCAAAACTTAAGATCTCGACGTTTGATGACATTCTAAGCCCATTTGTAAAAAAAAACAGGTCACGTGTTACCTAAACAACATTATTATATTCTTCACAAAAACGAAGAGTATATTGCATTTGATCGGCACATTTCTAAAACAGTAAATATCGCTCTTAGAGAAAAAAAATTTCGTATCATTATGTTAGTGAACGAATTCTGAATAACTATGAAAATGTCCGTCTATCCGTCTGCCGGTCTGCCCGTCTGTCCGTCTGTCCGTCTGTCCGTCTGTCCGTCTGTCCGTCTGTCCGTCTGTCCGTCTGTCCGTCTGTCCGTCTGTCCGTCTGTCCGTCTGTCCGTCTGTCCGTCTGTCCGTCTGTCCGTCTGACCGTCTGCCCGTCCGTCCGTCTGTCCGTCTGTCCGTCTGTCCGTCTGTCCGTCTGTCCGTCCGTTCGTCTGTCCACCCGTCACGTTTCTAGTAAGCACGATAACTTAAGAAAAAAAAGTCCGATTGTATTGAAATTTGGAAGGTAAGTTAGCGTTAGCTTCAGGAAGAATCCTATTGTTTTTGAAAAAAATCAATCAGTAAATAAAAAAGTTATTGATCATTTAAATTAAAAAAAAAACACATATTTTCTTAATTTTTGTCATTTGTACTTAAATAGAAATCTTATTCTCTATATTTTTTTTTATTTATACATTTTCCTGATATATATATTTCATAATAATATATCTAATTCGTCGAAATATAATACTCGAATGATGTATACCTCAGACATTCAAATTTTGTAGTGATGTGTGATGGTCCAATGTCTAAAGCTTTGACAGGTATTTATTTTTTCTTTCATATATATTTTCTTTCATAACAAAGTTGGTATCACAAAATTTAGAATCTCCAGAAACTAACATTATTTACAAGAAAACTGCGAAGAGTCTCCGATAGAATATGTAACAATTATATAAAAAGGTCAGTAAATCGGCGAAGAGCATAATGCTTTCACTAATTTATCTATCTGTTGTTTCTAGGACTACCGGGTCCACCGGAAGTAACTTCTACTTTTGCTCGTTAAGTGCGATCCTGTACATTTTTGCATTTTTGAAATCTAGAGGTCATTCTGCATAATGATTGTGCTAATTTTATGACTCTCCGCCATTTTTAAATTACTGCATCCAATTTTAATTTTCAATTTAGTGTGCCGTGGCCCATCGTAAACTGTTCCATCAGAATGTGTGTTGTGATAAGTCGCTAGATTGGTATTGAAAAATGATATTTAGTTATAGTATGGAAGTTATTTTATCAACTTTCGACTTCTCTATGATACAAGTTAATAACAAAAAAATTCAATACGAATTTTTCTTCAATTATTTATGAATATTTTCTGATGGGTTACGACACACTAGATTGAAAATTAAAGTTGGCTGAAAAAATTTCAAAATGGAGGAAAGAGTAATGAAATTAACACAGTCAAATGCAGAACAATCTCTTGAAACACTCAAACCTAGTTAAACGAGAATTATCAATATTTATATCTTTACATTGATAAAAATAAAAACAATTCCCACCCAAGTAAGAACGGCGTGCACCGACTAGCCGATCTGGTGCGGGGCGGGGAACCGTGGGTCCTATTTTAATTGAATCAGAGGAAAAAACAAAGCAGATTGCTTCACTATATAAAGAAAGTCTATAAAAATAAAGATGTAGATTCAGGCGCCATCCACAGCGTGAATAGTATTACACAATTTTCTTTAATATAGTGAAACCAGCCGCTGTGAAACAGCCTGGAAAATAATCGGACAGCACAACATAAATAATAAAAAATTGAAGTAAGATAAAAATACACTATTTATTAAATCTTTAGCAAAGATGAAATTTGTACATGAAAGTTAAAGCAAAAATCAATAAATGGTAATAAAATATGGCCCAACTGGCTTAATGCTACTGCATGAGAATTATACCAATATATTACGAAATGAGCGAAGCACAGTAAAAATAATTATAACAATGTACACTTTCTCACCACCTGAAGATGGGTACTGAAGAGACGAGTGAGGTCTAGTAGTCTCTGCTAGGATACCACGCTCTACCCTCTTTACTGCAATTTGATGGTAAGGTTTCTCGGTACTGCTATGGTACTGCTATGATACTGCTATGCTAAATTTTTGCCTGAAGTTCTATTTGCCAAAGTTTTCCCGAAAGGTAAGATGCAATATGAGATGAATTCTCTTATTATCAGCTACTGAATTTATATTGGTTGATTGGAAGATGACCACTCTCCACAGTTACTTGCCTAACTATTACGTAACACGTAATTTAAATTTCTTGGTTGATTATGAGATGACCAGTCTCTGATTTGTAAATTACGTGATTGACTTTATGGTGTAATATAATAGACTAGATGGTCTAATATAATGATGTAATAAACAAATGATTGATGATGTAATCAAAAGTAACAAAATTGCAAGATTGAAATTACGGTAGAACTCCTGGCAAAGTAAAAAGAAAGAGAAATACTTCGTTAGCACGTGGTAGTAAGAATAAGGTTATGATAAAAAACTAAATAAATTCCACAAATTGGAAAATATAGCTGAAGGCTGCAATATATTGTTAATTAAGATCATTTAAGAAAATAAATTACCTTCAAAATGTATGGATGACACTAAATGAAGATTGATAATTTTAAATTAACACTGGGCATCTGCCCATTTAGATTATCAAACGGAGTTACTGATTTATACCATTGCAAAAGAATCAATGAGTTAGTAAATGTACGAACTCAATAAGGAAGACTAATATCCCCTCTAAAAAGAAAACTGCGCGGTATTCAACTCGTTTGCTAATTGATGTAGGCAACCTAATATTCTACAATAGAAATAATATAGTTTAAACCTTATTTAATTACTACTAGTATTTCAATATAAACAATGTAAAGAGGTACGAGTGTGTGTGATATGGTAGCAAGAGGCTAGAACATAAATTAAATACATATTTAACAGAAAAATATAATTTCACACCGCTTACAATATAACTGAAATAAAATATTAAATGAAAACATTCATAGTACGGGTGATCAATCTATAAAGATGGTAAATATTGTACAGTAAACTCAAGTAATTGAAAGGGTTTAGTGTGTTTTAATTAAAAGTGCATATTATTTCAAATGCTATGCTACACTCTAGACTCAAAAATGCAAAAATATTCAGGGCATCCCATTTAAAAATCAAAGTTGGAGTCACTTCTGGTAAAACCGTAAGTCCTATAAACTTAACAGTTAAATAAAAAATATTGTTTTGGTAATATGTGGTATATGCCTAGTTTCATCTTGATCTGTTAAAAAATAAAGATGGCGGTCCGAAAGTTATACCGTTGACACCCGGTATATTTTTGATTTGAAATTTTATTGAAATTTGTAGTCAATTTTAATAGTAAGCTTATATTGTATATTGTTTTTTTATTTTTAAAACGAGAGCCTCAGTGTATTGCACTTTAATTAAACAGTGCAATATTTTAAATTACTTTGCAGTAGATAGAGATTCAGTGTAGAGTTTAATTAAAGAGTAGAATATTTTAAATTACTCTGCATTGAATAAAGATTGATTCGGGAAAGGTCTCAACGCTGAACTAGAAGATATTCTCATTACTCAGTACCAAAGGCGAATTGATTTCATATTAAATTAACTTATACATCAAATAATCCCACCATCGTCACTATTCTGCACTTTCTTATTAGAAAATTATTATTAATATTGGTAATGAGCAAATGATAGAGAATTTTCACACGTGTTATATCCGTATGCACGATTTAATGCCGTTTCACTGTCCTATGTTGGAACTTATACATTTTTTTGTTTGGAACATATTACATAATACGCTCTGTTTGATCATGTACAAATTTCATATTTGAAATTTTCATCTTTTCAGTACCTATTAGGCATTTTTTTTATAGAAAAAATTGATAGCATATTCGATTCGAACATGCCTCAATACCTCTAACAAGTTTGCGCTTGAACTCTTATATATGGTGTTTGTTACAGAATAATGATTTTAATATTCTTTACTTTTAGACCAACCCTATACAAAATTCTTGTTGTGTAACAGATACCCTCTGAAAATTATTAGAATTTTGTATAGGGTTGGTCTAAAAGTAAAGAATATTAAAATCGTTATCCTGTGACAAATACCGTATATAAAAGAAATCAAGCTCAAACTTGTTAGGGTTATTTGAGGCATGTTCGAATCGAATATGCTATCAATTCTTTTATAGAAAAATTGCCTGATAAGTACTGAAAAGATGAAAATTTCAAATATGAAATTTGTACATGATCAAACAGAGCTTATTGAGTAATATGTCCCAAACAAAAAAATGTATACGTTCCAACATATGAGGCTGAAACGGCATTGAGTCGCACATGAGGATATAACACGTGTGATAATTCTCTTTCATTTGCTTATGACCATATTTATATTTTTCTAATAAGAAAGTGCAGAATAGTGACGAAGATGAGATTATTTCATGTAAAAGTTAATTTAATATGAAATCAATTCGCCATTGGTATTGAGTAATGAGAATGGTATTTTCTAGTACAGCGTTGAGATTTTTCCCGAATCAATCTTTATTCAATGTAGAGTAATTTGAAATATTCTACTCTTTAATTAAACTGTACATTGAATCTCCATCTACTGCAAAGCAATTTAAAATATTGCACTGCTTAATTAAAATGCAATACACTGCAGCTGTCGTTTTAAATATAAAAATAACAATATACAATATAAGCTTTTTATTAAAATTGATTACAAGTTTCAATAAAGTTTCAAATTAAAAATATACCGGGTGTCAACGGTATAACTTTCCGACCGCCAGTTCTTTATTTTTTAACGGATCAAGATGAAACTAGGCATGTGTCACATATTACCAAAACAATATTTTTTATTTATCTGTTAAGTTTCTAGAACTTACGGTTTTACCGGAAGTGACTCCTACTTTGATTTTTAAATGGGACACCCTGTATATTTTTGCACTTTTGAGTCTAGAGATTATCCTGCATTTGACTGTGTCAATTTCATTACTTTTCCTTCATTTTGAAATTTTTTTAGCCAACTTTAATTTTCAATCAGAAAATATTCATATAATTGAAGAAAAATTCGTACTGAATTTTTTTGTTGTTAATTGGTACCACAGAGAAGTCGAAAATTTACAAAATCACTATTTCGAAATTACTCGAAAATATTAAATGAAAATATATTTCTTTCATACTACAACTAAATATAATCTTTCAATATCAATCCAACGACTTATCACAACACATTCTGATGGGACAATTTCCCATGGGCCACGGCACACTAGATTGAAAATTAAAATTGGATGCAGTTATTTAAAAATGGCGGAAAGTCATAAAATTAGCACAATCATATGCAGAATGACCTGTAGATTCCAAAAATGCAAAAATGTACACTTAAAAAGCAAAAGTAGACGTTACTTCTAGTGGATTCAGTAGTAAAAACAACAAATAATCATAATAATAATAATAAATATAGTTTATTTGCATAGAACATAATACAATAAAATAATAAAATACAATACAATACAATACAATACAATACAATAAAATATAACAATAAAATAATGAAAATGTATTATTTAGTAATATTGTAATGTTTTATTTAGACAAATTATATAACGCTACAAGTAAACTAGAGTAACCCACAAAAATAAAATTTGCTCGTGGGCTTACAATGTTTAAACTAACACGTGTAATTAATTAAAATGTACGATACATAGGAAGTGCATGAGAGAAATGAGTAATTAACAAAATAATATAAATTGCATTTGTGATGCAAATAATCATAAAATAAGTTTGTTATACATGGTAAGTGTTTTTCATATCAATGAATTGGTGAATTTGCATCCTAGGTAAGTCAGTAATCCATTTACTGATTTTAGTTTTATATTGATTAAATGAATTTAATTCTTTAATTTCTTTTGGTAAAGTAAAGTATATTCTAGGTAATGTATAAAGAAAACTTCTCTGTCCTACTGTTTTAGTCATTTTTGGTACCTCAACTGAATTTTGTTTATACCTTGTACTATAAACGTGGTCAACATTCTGGAAAAGTGTTTTATTTTTATAATGATGCAACAACATACTTTGACAAAATAATTGCCTTATGTCTAGAATTTGGCTTTCTCAGTATAGCTGATCTGATGGGTAAGTATAGCACTTGGAATAAATTATTTTTACGATCCATTTTTGGACAATTTCCAAATTTTTAAAGTAAGTTTTGGTTACTCCTCCCCATCCTATTATTCCATAGGTTAAATGTGGTTATGCTAAACAGTAGTAAATTGTTTTTAAATGGGATACTTCAAAAAAACGTTTACAATATTTAAATTTGCTAAGTAGATTTCTTAACTTTATTACTAAGCTATTTAATTGAATATCCCACCTTAGATGATTATCCATTGTAATCCCCAAATATTTAATTGATTTACAAGATGTAAACTCGATTATAACGTTATTAAATTGTATGGTTAAAGCACTATAATTTGGGAGGTTTCGGGCAAGTGACGTAAAAGGCAGAAAATGGGTCTTATTAAAGTTTATAGTCAATAATTTACTGTTGGAAAAGTCGATAACTGTTCCAAAGTCATTCTCAGCTTTGGTTTTCAATTTGATACGTCTTATAAAAAAATAGCTGTGTCATCAGCGAAGCTAATTATATCAGATGGGATCTTAAGCAGATCGTTGACATATATTGTAAACAAAATGGGACATAGTACTGTGCCTTGGGGTACTCCATAGGACACAGCTTGGATGCTACTCTTGACATCTTGGATATGCACACATTGCTTTCTATCTGTTAAATAACTTTCCATCAAACTTAAAGCTTTACCTCAGAAATCAATATTCTCCAACATATCGAATAAATCTGGATGACTCACAGTATCAAATGCCTTGGCTAGATCAATGAAGATGCATAATGACGGGTCACCATCATTTACAGCTTTATAGACTTTTGAGGTTAAATTTGCTATTGCATACTAGGTCGATCTAGCTTCACGGAAACCGTACTGCTTTTCTGAAATTATTTTATATCTTTCTAAGTAACAAGAAATTCGTTTTTTTTCGATTTTCTCATATATTTTTTTGCTATATTTGATATCAATGAGTAAATTGAATTGTTTAATTTAGTTTTCGGAAAAACTTTTTTACTTTTTCTGCCAATTTTTTCCCAATTTCACTAAAAAAATGTAATAAATTCATTTGCTATTTTTGTATTATCAGATATAATTTCATTACTACTATTTTTAATTTGTTTTATATCTACTCGATTTGAATTTGTATTTTGCAAATTTTTAATACATTGCCACATGTGTCTCGGGCAATGTTTGTTTTTGTCTCTCTGATTTTTATAATAATTTGAGTTGGCTATATTAATTAAGTTATCTATTGCGGTATCTTTTAAATTCATTAGAAATGTTTATGTTATCAGGATTCTTTTGCATCTTTTTGTATAGGATATTTTTATAGTTAATTGATTTAACAAGTCCTTTTGTTGCCCATGGATTTCTCTTTATTTCTTGCCTTTTTAATTTTATTTTCTTAGTACAATTATTAATCACCTGTTGTAACTTATAAATAAATAAATCAACGGATTTATTTAAATTCTCCGTAGTATAAATTTCCAACCAACTTTCCTTGGTTAATATTTCACAAAGCTTCTCCCTATCTAAGAATATTTTATACCCGTCTATATTATTAATTTCTTTTGTTTCAGACAGAGGATACACATACTGAAGGATAATAGGATAGTGATCAGTAGTTTGCGTTTTCATAATTATGGGAATAAAATTACTTACTGGCTTTTTGATTTTATGAAAATGTGGTCCAAGCATGTTTTACTGTCATTTTGGACCCTAGTATAATCATTAATAAATTTAAGTATTCTTGGCAATAATCTTTGCTGTTATCAAGTATATCTATATTCATATCATCTATTATTATTTGTATGTCACTTTGTTCTTTATTCGAAACCAAGAAATTTTCAAGGCTTTTATTGAAATTGTATGGACAAAGTGATGGAGATCTATATATCGCAATTATCTGTATTTTCTCGTTATTATATAAAATATTTAACTTAATAATTTTCGTTTCATTGAGCTGAATTATCACGTATTCATAGTTTATATCATTTTTAGAAAAATTACAACCCCATCATTTTTGTTGTAATCCCCACACCATTATATATTAAACTATAAGAGGGAATATTAAGCAAATCGGTATTAAAAATTTTCCATGTTTCCGTTAATACAATGCAATCAAATTCATGCTCGAGGTACCCTAAAATTAAATTTAGTTCATCAAAATTTTTACATATACTCCTAATGTTATTATGAAAAACACTAAATGTAGGTTTTGTCTTATTTAGAAAATGTCTGCAGTCTGCCGTAGTGAAACCAGCAGCCAAAGATAGCAGCTAAAATATACGAAAACACCCGAAGACACATAGACGTTCGTCACAATGATAACTGGGTACATTCCTAAAAAATTTAGTAAAAAATAGAGCATTAAATTACAAATTCAAATTGTAGGGCGCATAACAGTAAGAAATATAAGTATACGTGTATGATATAAATGTTTCATATATTACTTGTTTGCAGAGAATTCTAAGGCTAAATAACTTTTTGAATCAATGCAAAATAATAAAAACTACATATCAAGTAAATCTTAACCAAGCTATTGATAAATATTTTAAATTTTTCTGCCAAATGGCATCGATTTCTCTTTGGTCCCCGGGGGTGAAACAACCCTTTATATAGTAAAAAATTAATAACTGCACAACCATTTGAGTGTCCAAGATTTGCGCTTGGGAGAACTTATAATTAGCTATTCTGAATATTCCTGTAGAACGGCATCGATTTGTCTTTGGTCCCCGGGGGTGAAACAACCCTTTATATAGTTAAAAATTAATAACTGCACAACCACTTGAGTGTCCAAGATTTGCGTTTGGCAAAATTTGTAACAAGCTATTCTGAATATTCCTGTAGAACGGAATCGATTTGTCTTTGGTCCCCGGGGGTGAAACAACCCTTTATATAGTAAAAAAATAATAACTGCACAACCATTTGAGTGTCCAAGATTTGCGCTTGGGAGAACTTATAATTAGCTATTCTAAATATTCCTGTAAAACGGCATCGATTTGTCTTTGGTCCCCGGGGGTGAAACAACCCTTTACATAGTAAAAAATTAATAACTGCGCAACCATTTGAGTGTCCAAGATTTGCGCTTGACAGAACTTATAATTAGCTATTCTGAATATTCCTGTAAAACGGCATCGATTTGTCTTTGGTCCCCGGGGGAGAAACAACCCTTTATATAGTAAAAAATTAATAACTGCACAACCATTTAAGTGTCCAAGATTTGCGCTTGACAGAACTTATAATTAGCTATTCTGAATATTTCTGTAAAACGGCATCGATTTGTCTTTGGTCCGCGGGGTTGAAGCAACCCTTTATATAGTAAAAAATTAATAACTGCACAATCACTTGAGTGTCAAAGATTTGCGCTTGGGAGAACTTATAATAAGCTATTCTGAATATTTCTGTAAAACGGCATCGATTTGTCTTTGGTCCGCGGGGTTGAAACAACCCTTTATATAGTAAAAAATTAATAACTGCACAATCACTTGAGTGTCCAAGATTTGCGCTTGGGAGAACTTATAATAAGCTATTCTGAATATTTCTGTAAAACGGCATCGATTTGTCTTTGGTCCTCGGGGGTGAAACAACCCTTTACATAGTAAAAAATTAATAACTGCGCAACCATTTGAGTGTCCAAGATTTGCGTTAGGGAGAATTTGTAGTAAGCTATTCTGAATATTCCTGTAAAACGACATCGATTTGTCTTTGGTCCCCGGGGGTGAAACAACCCTTTATATAGTAAAAAATTAATAACTGCACAACCATTTAAGTGTCCAAGATTTGCGCTTGGGAGAACTTATAATTAGCTATTCTGAATATTCCTGTAAAACGGGATCGATTTGTCTTTGGTCCCCGGGGGTGAAACAACCCTTTATATAGTAAAAAATTAATAACTGCACAACCATTTGAGTGTACAAGATTTGCGCTTGGGAGAACTTATAATTAGCTATTCTGAATATTCCTTTAAAACGGGATCGATTTGTCTTTGGTCCCCGGGGGTGAAACAACCCTTTATATAGTAAAAAATTAATAACTGCACAACCATTTGAGTGTCCAAGATTTGCGCTTGGGAGAACTTATAATTAGCTATTCTGAATATTCCTGTAGAACGGCATCGATTTGTCTTTGGTCCCCGGGGGTGAAACAACCCTTTATATAGTTAAAAATTAATAACTGCACAACCACTTGAGTGTCCAAGATTTGCGTTTGGCAAAATTTGTAACAAGCTATTCTGAATATTCCTGTAGAACGGAATCGATTTGTCTTTGGTCCCCGGGGGTGAAACAACCCTTTATATAGTAAAAAAATAATAACTGCACAACCATTTGAGTGTCCAAGATTTGCGCTTGGGAGAACTTATAATTAGCTATTCTAAATATTCCTGTAAAACGGCATCGATTTGTCTTTGGTCCCCGGGGGTGAAACAACCCTTTACATAGTAAAAAATTAATAACTGCGCAACCATTTGAGTGTCCAAGATTTGCGCTTGACAGAACTTATAATTAGCTATTCTGAATATTCCTGTAAAACGGCATCGATTTGTCTTTGGTCCCCGGGGGAGAAACAACCCTTTATATAGTAAAAAATTAATAACTGCACAACCATTTAAGTGTCCAAGATTTGCGCTTGACAGAACTTATAATTAGCTATTCTGAATATTTCTGTAAAACGGCATCGATTTGTCTTTGGTCCGCGGGGTTGAAGCAACCCTTTATATAGTAAAAAATTAATAACTGCACAACCATTTAAGTGTCCAAGATTTGCGCTTGGGAGAACTTATAATTAGCTATTCTGAATATTCCTGTAAAACGGTATCGATTTGTCTCTTTGGTCCCCGGGGGTGAAACAACCATTTATATAGTAAAAAATTAATAACTGCACAACCATTTGAGTGTACAAGATTTGCGTTAGGGAGAATTTGTAGCAAGCTATTCTGAATATTCCTGTAAAACGACATCGATTTGTCTTTGGTCCTCGGGGTTGAAACAACCCTTTATATAGTAAAAAACTAACAACTGCACAACCACTTAAGTGTCCAAGATTTGCGCTTGGGAGAACTTATAATAAGCTATTCTGAATATTTCTGTAGAACGGCATCGATCTGTCTTTGGTCCCCGGGGGTGAAACAACCCTATACATAGTAAAAAATTAATAACTGCGCAACCATTTGAGTGTCCAAGATTTGCGCTTGGGAGAACTTATAATTAACTATTCTAAATATTCCTATAAAACGGCATCGATTTGTCTTTGGTCCCCGGGGGTGAAACAACCCTTTACATAGTAAAAAATTAATAACTGCGCAACCATTTGAGTGTCCAAGATTTTCGCTAGGGAGAATTTGTAGGAAGCTATTCTGAATATTCCTGTAAAACGACATTGATTTGTCTTTGGTCCGCGGGGTTGAAACAACCCTTTAAATAGTAAAAAATTAATAACTGCACAATCACTTGAGTGTCCAAGATTTGCGCTTGGGAGAACTTATAATTAGATATTCTGAATATTTCTGTAAAACGGAATCGATTTGTCTTTGGTCTCCGGGGGTGAAACAACCCTTTATATAGTAAAAAATTAATAACTGCACAACCGTTTGAGTGTCCAAGATTTGCGCTTGGGAGAACTTATAATCAGATATTCTGAATATTTCTGTAAAACGGAATCGATTTGTCTTTGGTCCCCGAGGGTGAAACAACCCTTTATATAGTAAAATATTAATAACTGCACAACCATTTGAGTGTCCAAGATTTGCGCTTGGCAGAACTTATAATTAGCTATTCTGAATATTCCTGTAAAACGGCGTCGATTTGTCTTTGGTCCCCGGGGGTGAAACAACCCTTTACATAGTAAAAAATTAATAACTGCGCAACCATTTGAGTGTCCAAGATTTGCGCTAGGGAGAATTTGTAGTAAGCTATTCTGAATATTCTTGTAAAACGACATCGATTTGTCTTTGGTCCCCGGGGGTGAAACAACCCTTTATATAGTAAAAAATTAATAACTGCACTACCATTTAAGTGTCCAAGATTTGCGCTTGGGAGAACTTATAATTAGCTATTCTGAATATTCCTGTAAAACGGAATCGATTTGTCTTTGGTCCCCGGGGGTGAAATAACCCTTTATATAGTAAAAAATTAATAACTGCACAACCATTTGAGTGTCCAAGATTTGCGCTTGGGAGAACTTATAATTAGATATTCTGAATATTTCTGTAAAACGGAATCGATTTGTCTTTGGTCCCCGAGGGTGAAACAACCCTTTATATAGTAAAAAATTAATAACTGCACAACCATTTGAGTGTCCAAGATTTGCGCTTGGGAGAACTTATAATCAGATATTCTGAATATTTCTGTAAAATGGAATCGATTTGTCTTTGGTCCCCGAGGGTGAAACAACCCTTTATATAGTAAAAAATTAATAACTGCACAACCATTTGAGTGTCCAAGATTTGCGCTTGGCAGAACTTATAATTAGCTATTCTGAATATTCCTGTAAAACGGCGTCGATTTGTCTTTGGTCCCCGGGGGTGAAACAACCCTTTACATAGTAAAAAATTAATAACTGCGCAACCATTTGAGTGTCCAAGATTTGCGCTAGGGAGAATTTGTAGTAAGCTATTCTGAATATTCTTGTAAAACGACATCGATTTGTCTTTGGTCCCCAAGGGTGAAACAACCCTTTATATAGTAAAAAATTAATAACTGCACTACCATTTAAGTGTCCAAGATTTGCGCTTGGGAGAACTTATAATTAGCTATTCTGAATATTCCTGTAAAACGGAATCGATTTGTCTTTGGTCCCCGGGGGTGAAATAACCCTTTATATAGTAAAAAATTAATAACTGCACAACCATTTGAGTGTCCAAGATTTGCGCTTGGGAGAACTTATAATTAGATATTCTGAATATTTCTGTAAAACGGAATCGATTTGTCTTTGGTCCCCGAGGGTGAAACAACCCTTTATATAGTAAAAAATTAATAACTGCACAACCATTTGAGTGTCCAAGATTTGCGCTTGGGAGAACTTATAATCAGATATTCTGAATATTTCTGTAAAACGGAATCGATTTGTCTTTGGTCCCCGAGGGTGAAACAACCCTTTATATAGTAAAAAATTAATAACTGCACAACCATTTGAGTGTCCAAGATTTGCGCTTGGGAGAACTTATAATAAGCTATTTTGAATATTTCTGTAAAACGGCATCGATTTGTCTTTGGTCCTCGGGGGTGAAACAACCCTTTACATAGTAAAAAATTAATAACTGCGCAACCATTTGAGTGTCCAAGATTTGCGCTAGGGAGAATTTGTAGTAAGCTATTCTGAATATTCCTGTAAAACGACATTGATTTGTCTTTGGTCCCCGGGGGTGAAACAACTCTTTATATAGTAAAAAATTAATAACTGCACAACCATTTGAGTGTCCAAGATTTGCGTTAGGGAAAATTTGTATTAAGCTATTGTGAATATTCTTGTAAAACGACATCGATTTGTCTTTGGTCCCCGGGGGTGAAACAACCCTTTATATAGTAAAAAATTAATAACTGCACAACCATTTAAGTGTCCAAGATTTGCGCTTGGGAGAACTTATAATTAGCTATTCTGAATATTCCTGTAAAACGGAATCGATTTGTCTTTGGTCCCCGGGGGTGAAACAACCCTTTACATAGTAAAAAATTAATAACTGCGCAACCATTTGAGTGTTCAAGATTTGCGCTAGGGAGAATTTGTAGTAAGCTATTCTGAATATTCCTGTAAAACGACATTGATTTGTCTTTTTTCCCCGGGGGTGAAATAACCCTTTATATAGTAAAAAATTAATAACTGCACAACCATTTAAGTGTCCTAGATTTGCGCTTGGCAGAACTTATAATTAGCTATTCTGAATATTCCTGTAAAACGGCGTCGATTTGTCTTTGGTCCCCGGGGGTGAAACAACCTTTATATAGTAAAAAATTAATAACTGCACAACCATTCGAGTGTCCAAGATTTGCGCTTGGAAGAATTTGTAGTAAACTATTCTGAATATTCCTGTAAAACGACATTGATTTGTCTTTGGTCCTCGGGGTTGAAACAACCCTTTATATAGTAAAAAATTAATAACTGCACAACCACTTGAGTGTCCAAGATTTGCGCTTGGGAGAACTTATAATAAATTATTCTGAATATTCCTGTAAAACGGCATCGACACTCAAATGGTTGTGCAGTTATTTATTTTTTACTATATAAAGAGTTGTTTTACCCCCGGGGACCAAAGACAAATCGATGCCGTTTTACAGGAATATTTAGAATAGCTAATTATAAGTTCTCCCAAGCCAAAATCTTGGACACTTAAATGGTTGTGCACTTAATAATTTTTTACTATATAAAGGGTTGTTTCACCCCCGGGGACCAAAGACAAATCGATGCCGTTTTACAAGAATATTCAGAATAGCTAATTATAAATTCTCCCAAGCGCAAATCTTGGACACTCAAGTGGTTGTGCAGTTATTATTTTTTTACTATATAAAGGGTTGTTTCAACCCCGAGGACCAAAGCCAAATCGATGTCGTTTTACTGGAATATTCAGAATAGCTTACTACAAATTCTCCCAAGCGCAAATCTTGGACACTCAGATGGTTGTGCAGTTATTAATTTTTTACTATGTAAAGGGTTGTTTCACCCCCGGGGACCAAAGACAAATCGATGCCGTTTTACAGAAATATTCAGAATAGCTTATTATAAGTTCTCCCAAGCGCAAATCTTGGACACTCAAATGGTTGTGCAGTAATTAATTTTTTTACTATATAAAGGGTTGTTTCACCCCCGGGGACCAAAGACAAATCGATGGCGTTTTACAGGAATATTCAGAATAGCTAATTATAAGTTCTCCCAAGATCAAATCTTGGACACTCAAGTGGTTCTGCAGTTATTAATTTTTCACTATGTAAAGGGTTGTTTCAACCCCGAGGACAAAAGACAAATCGATGTCGTTTTACAGGAATATTCGGAATAGCTTACTACAAATTCTCCCAAGCGCAAATCTTGGACACTCAAATGGTTGTGCAGTTATTAATTTTTTACTATATAAAGGGTTGTTTGAACCCCGAGGACCAAAGACAAATCGATGTCGTTTTACAGGAATATTCAGAATAGCTTACTACAAATTCTCCCAAGCACAAATCATGAACACTCAGATGGTTGTGCAGTTATTAATTTTTTACTATGTAAAGGGTTGTTTCACCCCCGGGGACCAAAGACAAATCGATGCCGTTTTACAGAAATATTCAGAATAACTAATTATAAGTTCTCCCAAGCGCAAATCTTGGACACTCAAGTGGTTGTGCAGTTATTAATTTTTTACTATGTAAAGGGTTGTTTCACCCTCGGAGACCAAAGACAAATCGATGCCGTTTTACAGGAATATTCAGAATAACTTATTATAAGTTCTCCCAAGCGCAAATCTTGGACACTCAAATGGTTGTGCAGTTATTAATTTTTTACTATATAAAGGGTTGTTTCACCCCCGGGGACCAAAGACAAATCGATGCCGTTTTACAAAAATATTCAGAATAGCTAATTATAAGTTCTCTCAAGCGCAAATCTTGGACACTCAGATGGTTGTGCAGTTATTAATTTTTTACTATGTAAAGGGTTGTTTCACCCCCGGGGACCAAAGACAAATCGATGCCCTTTTACAGGAATATTCATAATAGCTAATTATAAGTTCTTCCAAGCGCAAATCTTGGACATTCAAGTGGTTGTGCAGTTATTAATTTTTTAATATATAAAGGGTTGTTTCAACCCCGAGGACCAAAGACAAATCGATGTCGTTTTACAGGAATATTCAGAATAGCTTACTACAAATTCTCCCAAGCACAAATCTTGGACACTCAGATGGTTGTGCAGTTATTAATTTTTTACTATGTAAAGGGTTGTTTCACCCCCGGGGACCAAAGACAAATCGATGCCGTTTTACAAAAATATTCAGAATAGCTAATTATAAGTTCTCCCAAGCGCAAATCTTGGACACTCAAGTGGTTGTGCAGTTATTAATTTTTTTACTATATAAAGGGTTGTTTCACCCCCGGGGACCAAAGACAAATCGTTGGCGTTTCACAGGAATATTCAGAATAGCTAATTATAAGTTCTCCCAATCGCAAATCTTGGACACGTAAATGGTTGTGCAGTTATTAATTTTTTACCATATAAAGGGTTGTTTCACCCCCGGGGACCAAAGACAAATCGATGCCGTTTTACAGGCATATTCAGAATAGCTAATTATAAGTTCTCCCAAGCTCAAATCTTGGACACTCAAGTGGTTGTGCAGTTATTAATTTTTCATTATGTAAAGGGTTGTTTCACCCCCGGGGACCAAAGACAAATCGATGCCGTTTTACAGGGATATTCAGAATAGCTAATTATAAGTTCTCCCAAGCTCAAATCTTGGACACTCAAGTGGTTGTGCAGTTATTAATTTTTCATTATGTAAAGGGTTGTTTCAACCCCGAGGACCAAAGACAAATCGATGTCGTTTTACAAGAATATTCAGAATAGCTTACTACAAATTCTCCCAAGCACAAATCTTGGACACTCAAATGGTTGTGCAGTTATTAATTTTTTACTATGTAAAGGGTTGTTCCACCCCCGAGGACCAAAGACAAATCGATGCCGTTTTACAGGAATATTCAGAATAGCTTATTATAAGTTCTCCCAAGCGCAAATCTTGGACACTCAAGTGGTTGTGCAGTTATTAATTTTTTACTATATAAAGGTTTGTTTCAACCCCGAGGACCAAAGACAAATCGATGTCGTTTTACAGGAATATTCAGAATAGCTTACTACAAATTCTCCCAAGCGCAAATCTTGGACACTCAGATGGTTGTGCGGTTATTAATTTTTTACTATGTAAAGGGTTGTTTCACCCCCGGGGACCAAAGACAAATCGATGCTGTTTTACAGGAATATTCAGAATAGCTTATTATAAGTTCTCCCAAGCGCAAATCTTGGACACTCAAATGGTTGTGCAGTTATTAATTTTTTTCTATATAAAGGGTTGTTTCACCCCCGGGGACCAAAGACAAATCGATGCCGTTTTACAGGAATATTCAGAATAGCTGACTACAAATTCTCCCAAGCGCAAATCTTGGACACTCAGATGGTTGCGCAGTTGTTATTTTTTTACTATGTAAAGGGTTGTTTCACCCCCGGGGACCAAAGACAAATCGATGCCGTTTTACAGGAATATTCAGAATAGCTAATTATAAGTTCTCCCAAGCGCAAATCTTGGACACTCAAATGGTTGTGCAGTTATTAATTTTTTACTATACAAAGGGTTGTTTCACCCCCGGGGACCAAAAAGAAATCGATGCCATTTGGCAGAAAAATTTAAATTATTTATCATAGCTTGGTTAAGATTTACTTGATATGTAGTTTTTATTATTTTGCATTGATTCAAGAAGTTTTTTAGCCTTAGAATTCTCTGCAAACAAGTAATATAAGAAACATTTATATCATACACGTATAATTATATTTTTTACTGTTATGCGCCCTACAATTTGAATTTGTAATTTAATGCTCTATTTGTTACTAATTTTTTTAGGAATGTACCCAGTTATCATTGTGACGAACGTCTATGTGTCTTCGGGTGTTTTCGTATATTTTAGCTGCTATCTTTGGCTGCTGGTTTCACTACGGCTGCAGTCTGATATGCTTTCTTTAGTGTAAGTTTCAATTTTCGGTGCCTCAAATTCTCTTACGTAATTATCCATCTTTCGGATGCTTCCCTAAACTAAAATAAATTTTCCTAATATCTAAATAATATCACTACCCAAACAATTTTTCTTTATTTATTTTTAGTAATAATTTGATAAATAATATCGTTTAGGTAACACGTGACATGTTTTTTTTTACAAATGGGCTTAGAATGTCATCAAACGTGAGATTTTGTATTGAAAAAAAAAAAAAGTTTCTGTCGGTCTGTCTGTCTGTAACTTTTTTTCCCTCACGATTGCTCTGAAACGGTTTATGTCATTGATGTAAAATTTGGCGCACCTACGTATTAAAGCGTAATCTGGTACTAGATTATATTTTGATCTTATTCCATTGAAGGGTTTGGGATACAATGGGTTTAAATATGCAAGACAAGCAAGCAAGTAAATTCAAAATGACGGCGAAAAGGTAGCAGACCATGTATTTATTTATGATCCGATACGGCTGAACATCGATATCTGTGGGTTTCCGTGGACGCGGATTACGATTTTTTATTAAAATTGAAAAATCAAAATGTTTTCAAGGACGCGAATTACGAATGTTTGGTCAAAAGTCATTAAGTATTAATATAAAATAAAATGAAATGTAAAAAAAATAAAATTAATTGTCTTAAAAGCTTTGTCGAAAACTCACAGATATCGACTTTTAGTCGTATCGGATCATAAATAAAAAATGTTCCGCCATCTTGCCATCTTGCCATCTTGGCGCCGCCATTTTGATAATTTAATTTTGGTAAAAAAATCTGCGTCGTCGGAAACCCACAGATATCGATTTTCAGTCGTATCGGATCATAAATGAGAGTAATGGTCCGCTATCTTGTCAAAGGACTTATATACAAGCGTGCAAAATTTCAGCTTGATAGGATAATAGGAAGTGCGATAAAATTCCATCATAAATTTTTAACCGGAAAGACTTAGTTACAAACATTGGAAGTTAAATAAAAGCTTGTAAAATAGCGAATTTTTAGGGAATTACTTTTACTGCATTTCTGGGAAACTTTTGATCCCTTATTCCAATTATTATTTTACACATGATGTATAGGTACATATATTATTATTACTTCCACGGCCAGTGGAAGTATAGTAACGACAAAAAAAATTTTAAAAATTTTTATTGTCTAAATAGGCTTAAAATGTCATGAAACGTCGAGATTTTAAGTTTGAGCGAAAAAAAATTGTCGGTCTGTCTGTCGGTCTGTCTGTCTGTCTGTAACTTTTTTGTGCGCACGTTTACTCTGGAACCGTTTAAGATATTGACTTGAAATTTGGTACACATATGTACTTTAACGAGATCTAGAACTAGATTATATTTTCATCTTGTTCCGTAGAAGGGTTTGGGGGTAAATTGGGGTAAATTTGGGGTAAATGGGTAAATCAAGCAGGTTAGAGTCCATGAAATTGGTATTTAGTATATACAAGAGAAGCTAACGTCTCAAAAAAATTTTTGGCATTAGCCACCCCCATTGCCACACCCACCTCCTCCTTATTAAAGGGGATGAAAAAAAAATGTGATTTAGTGTATGTACAGGAACCAGAAACCTCAAAATATTTTGTACTTCATCCACCCCCCACTACCACCCCCTATCACCACCCCCACCCCACTACCGATGTGGGGTATCGTTTTATGGGTTTTTGGGGTAGAGGATTTCAAATATTATATTATTAAAGTTCCATAAACAATTATTTTCACATACAAAGTTTTTTCGTTGTGAGTGACTTGGATAGAGAATCTGGATGTGGAAGTAGTGATTCCTTGGGCAGCGGTTTTCCTAGGTACAAGTAAAAGCCGTCTCTGGAATTTATCGAACGAGTACAGTTAGGTAGTTGAACAGGCTACAGATTCTAGGTTATCGGAGACAAAAGCGGCAACCAGCTATGTCACCAGCAGCGCGGGAAAACTTTATTATTGTTTTTTTTATGTCAAACGATGTAATATGAGAAAAAAATACGGGTGTATTATTTTTTATGAAATTTCATAATTTAAAATTTAAAAAATGCGAGATGACCCCATGTAAATTTATGTTATTATATGATGTATAGTATGTTGTTTGTTATGTTGTTGATTATATTCAGATCACATCCTAATGTTTGTTATATACTTTATATATGTATATGATTATATTTATATGTCACATGCCATCTTTGACTAAATGACAACCCTATGCTAATGTTATAGTTATATTTTAGTCTTATGTGTTTTTATTTATATTTTTATATTCTTTTAGTTGACTTGTCAAAACACTACGGTGTAATTACTGTTTGAGTAATAAAATTATTATTACTTTTTTTTTTACTCGAAACCAGTCGCCCTTCTCTCTGCCTCCGATACCAGAGAGGATAGGCTGGTAATACCAGTAACCACTCCCTACGCCGTAGAGTTAGTGATCACTGGGTCCGCGAATCGTGTGCTCTGAGCAGGCGTAACGAGCCAAGGATAAAGGTCTTCTGCATTTTTGAGGCTAAGATTTCTCCCGACTTTCGGCATGCAGGTATCGTCTTCAATTCCAAAAGCAATGTGCATCTCACCTCACCGAAACATTATATAATAAGAACCACTAGTTTAACAGTGTGGTCCGGATAGAGTCTGCAGAGTTCGAAGAGAGGATCTCGATATTTAGCCCGTTTTTACTCCTCTTTCAGAACAATGTTTGTTTCCCGTGGGGCGGAGAATCCAATGACAAACATTGTCCTGAGTTGGTGGTCGAGGAGGACTACATCAGGTTTATTGGCCTATGTTTGCCTGAGGGTAGGAAACGAGTAGTCCAATAACCGCTCATTCCCCACTACTGACTCAATATTCCCCGGAGCATAAGGCAGCACTGGTGTCTCGTCTATCCCATACGAGTGCCTTAAGTGATAATAAAGCACTCGTAATGCTCCGTCGTGCCTCTGGATATATGCCGAGACTGCATATGTCGGACAAGTCGACAACAAGTGCATTAAGGTCTCTGGCGTCCTGCGGCAGGCCCTGCAGCTGACATCAGCTGTACCATCTATACCCATGACATGACTTCGATAAACGAGAGTGTTAAATACGCCATCCTGGCAAGCCATTATGAATCCCTCGGTCTGAAACTGATCCGGCTGACCTTAAGAAGGCAAAGGTCAACCTTTCGGATAAGCCAAGGTCTTCTATATTTTATAGAAGACTCCATGCATTGGCTTATCCGTATGAAGCTGCAGAAAGATGTTGTGTTCTGCAGCTTTAATTTGGGCTTTTCGCCGAGCAGGTTCCAAGTCGGTGACAGAGTCGCGATTTACCCGCTCGACGCACAGTGGCGAGAAATGCCAGTGTTCCACCCAAATTACTCTAGAGGTCGTAAATTTTAAGTTATTGAGACATTCTTTTTTTTTTAAATGTTCGTCTTGAATTTACCTATCGATCCCTCTAGCCGGATTTTGAAATTTCATTTTTCGTTTTTTTTTAATTTTTAATAGAAAATCATATTTTTTCAGAAAAATACTGTTTTTTCTATTAAATTTATTCTAACGGGCCGTAAACTTGAGTTTTCGTAACAATTTTTTTTTCAAATCTTCGTCCTTTAATCAGCTATTGAACTGTCTAGATGAATTTTTGATTTAGTTGTTGACATCTGTCAAAATTACTGTCAAATATAAAAAAATACGATTCTTAGATAAATAATTCATACAATAACAGGTTGGTGTTCAGAAAAATATATATAGTGTTCTCAATGTACCTGGTTCCGAAGTTGACAGGAAAATATGTATTTCTAAATTTGGCAGCTGCCGTAATTGTTGTCAAATTTCCAAAGATAGATGGAAGAGCTTATTAATTTTAAAAATACCCTGTAAATGTATAGAAAAATAGATATATATATATTGTTTTTGATCTGTTTGATTTAGTAATTGACAGGAAATAAATTAATTGAGTTTTAAATTTGGCAGCTGTCATAATTGCTGTCAATTTTCAAAATACAGTGCTTATTAATTTTAAAAATGCACTATAAATGTATAGAAAAATAGATATATATTGTTTTTAAACTGCCAGATTTAGTAGTTGACAGGAAAATATGGTTTTTAAATTTGGCAGCTGCCATAATTGCTATCAAATTTCAAAAAATAGAAGTTAGAACTTATTAACTTTAAAAATACCCTGTGAATATATAGCAAGACGGATACAAATTGTTTTTAATGTACCTGGTTCCGAAGTTGACAGGAAAATGTGATATCTAAATTTGGCAGCTGCCAAATTTAAAAATAATATTTTCTTGTCCGTTCATAAATCAGGAAGATAAAAAATAATATATATCTATTTGTCTATACATTCAAATGGTATTTTTGAAATTAATAACTTCTAATTTGCACACCTTAAAACTTGACAGCAATTATGGCAGCTGCCAAATTTAAAAATTATATCTTCCTATTACTTACGAAACCAGATACATCAAAAATAATATACATGAATTTTTCTATACATTTATAAGGTATTTGTAAAGTTAATAAGCCCTTACCTCCATGTTTTGAAATTTGACAGCAATTATGTCAGCTGCCAAATTTAAAAATGATATTTTTCATCAGTTACGAAATCAGACAGATCAAAAATAACATATATCTATTTTTCTACACATGTATAGGGTGTTTTTAAAATTTATAAGCTCTTACTATATTTTGATATGAGACAGCAATTATGACAGCTGCCAAATTTAGAAATCATATTTTCCTGTCAACTTCGGAACCAAGTACATTAGAAACAATTTGTATCCGTCTTGCTATATATTCACAGGGTATTTTTAAAGTTAATAAGTTCTAACTTCTATTTTTTGAAATTTGACAGCAATTATGGCACCTGCCAAATTTAAAAACCATATTTCCCTGTCAACTACTAAATCTGGCAGTTTAAAAACAATGTAAATCTATTTTTCTATACATTTATAGTGCATTTTTAAAATTAATAAGGTGTTACCTCCATATTTTGAAAATTGACAGCAATTATGACAGCTGCCAAATTTAAAACTCATATTTTCCTGTCAATTACTAAATTAAACGGATCAAAACCAATATATATCTATTTTTCTATACATTTACAGGGTATTTTTAAAATTAATAAGCTCTTCCATCTATATTTGGAAATTTGACAACAATTATGGCAGCTGCCAAATTTAGAAATACATATTTTCCTGTCAACTACTAAATCTGGCAGTTTAAAAACAATATATATCTATTTTTCTATACATTTATAGTGCATTTTTAAAATTAATAAGGTGTTACCTCCATATTTTGAAAATTGACAGCAATTATGACAGCTGCCAAATTTAAAACTCATATTTTTCTGTCAATTACTAAATTAAACGGATCAAAAACAATATATATATCTATTTTTCTATACATTTACAGGGTATTTTTAAAATTAATAAGCTCTTTCATCTCTTTGGAAATTTGACAACAATTATGGCAGCTGCCAAATTTAGAAATACATATTTTCCTGTCAACTTCGGAACCAGATACACTGAAAACACTATATATATTTTTCTGAACACCAACCTGTTATTGTATGAATTGTGTATCTAAAAATCGTATTTTTTTATATTTGACAGTCATTTTGACAGTTGTCAAGAACTAAATAAAAAATTCATGTAGACAGATCAATAGCTGATTAAAAGACGAAGATTTGAAAAAAAATTGTTACGAAAACTCAAATTTACGGCCCGTTAGAATAAATTTAATAGAAAAAACAGTATTTTTCTGTAAAAATATGATTTTCTATTAAAAATTTAAAAAAATGAAAAATGAAATTTCAAAATCCGGCTAGAGGGCTCGATAGGTGATTTCAAGATAAACATTTAAAAAAAAAGAATGTCTCAATAACTTAAAATTAACGACCTCTAGAGTAATTTGGGTGGAACACTGACATTTCTCGCCACTGTGCGACGTCGAAGGAGAGACCAAGTTCATCGGTTGCTCTCTGTGCTGCCTTAAACAAAAACGCTCTTACCCCTGCATTTTCATGGTCCCGGACCATGCAGAGGAGGGGATCCGAACTAATTATAATCTTACAGGCTCCATCCAAAACCATCCTGTTATGGAGACTCTCCAAACTCCAGAATTCACGGCCTCCCCGGGAGGTATAACCGTGGAACGGACAATTTAGGATGCAAACTCCTATTGAGATGCATCTTCTTGCGGGTTCCTACGTCGAGTTGACGCAACTCCTCTTGACTCCATTTCACCATTCCAAAAGAGTAGAAAAGGATCGGAACGGCAAGCATATTGGTAGCAGACATCTTGTTCTTCCCCGACAGTTCTGAAGACCAGATCTGTCGGAGCCGGTGCTGATACTTGCCGCGGAGAGCGTTTTATACTACACTCACTTCTTGGGTGGAGCGTTGCTCGACACCCAAGTAAGTGTAAGACTCTCCGCATCTAAATGATGTAATATGCTTCCGTCTACGAGCCGCGCGTCCTCTCCGTAGTACCCGCATCGTCCTCTCTTGAGAAGGACCAGTGCATATTTGTCCAACCCGAACTCCATACCGACAGCCTGCGTGTACTCCTGTACCACCCTAAGAGACTAGTGTAGGTCCTTTTCTCCGGATGCATAAAATTTAAGGTCTTCCATATAAAACAAATGGGTGATCTTATGCCTCCTATCGCCCTGGGTACCGCAGTTGTATCCACGGGTTTTCCGGAGCGAAACGGATAATGGCAGTAGTGAGATGCAAAACAGAAGGGGGCTGAGGGAGTCTCCCTGAAATACTCCACTTCTGAACGATACCGGCTCCGTCTGGACTCTATCGTTACCCGATAGAGTCCGACGTCCGACAACATGACGCCATCAGCAGTTGCTTATTAGGCGCACGATCTCACCGAAGCTCTTTTCCATCAACTCCTTGACAACATCAGACTAACGTTTAAAAAATATAGATTTCTTACATAATGTTAACTTTAAAGGAAAGATTTAAAAAATTATAAAAATAGCTACGTATAATTAAAATGGGTGACGTGATGAGGAAATGGAAATATATTTTTTGCTACGTGTGTATAACTCTTTTGGGAATTAACAAACAAAACATCCATGTGTGGGCTATTAAATTAAATTTTCCACCAGATTTCAAGAGAGGTTAATTAATAAATCGATTTTATTCTGTATAATTAAAACAAATAGTGCAGCACAGCTAACGAAATTATTAATTAGAGTATTTGCCTCACGTACTTTTTCATACAGTTTAATAAAATATAGGTCTGAATATAAAGTGTTCAAGTTTAACTGACGTATAAACTTCTCTTTTCATGAAAATGGAACATTTCTGTGAAACAAATGTCGCTGAAAGTCGAGGCTCTCTCGCCATAAAATATGAAAAGGGAATCAAATCACTAGGAGGTAAAAATGAAACGGTTATAATCTAGTTATATTTCAAATAAACCGTAAATATGTACTTAAAATGACATAAATCTGATGTAAAAATTTCAGCTTTTATACTTTATTGGAGTACATTATATTTTATGTAAATAAACATTTTTAAAATATAGTGTTTGGTTTGTTGATTATATACAGTTATTCTCAAAACATTCATCTTATTTAGACATTAATAATATTATGACATTTTTCAAAGTATAAGTCATGATGTTTTTGCAACGCCATATACTAAAATGACTTTGACAGTTTCAATGAATCAGAACAATGTCATTATTGACAAGTAGTGTAAAATAAAGAAAAAAGAGTGAAATAAAGAAGTTTATCCCACACTTTCATACAAAGTGATATTTATTGATGAGATTTTGAAGATATAAAGTGGCCCATATGTCACTAGTGAGATAAAGTACTGAGCTAAAGTATATTTTAGATCACTAGTGAGCTAAAGTGATTTAGTAACTAAAGAGTAATTTTAATATAAAAAATGTCCAAGTAATTTATTTATTGTCTTTATTATACAGAAAATTAACAAAACAAAGAATCCATGCACTAACACTTATTTATTTATATTTATGTTAACATTTATTCTCATTATATTCGATTTTTCGCAAAGAAAACTGCTCTCCTGTACACAATTTTTCTCTATACTAGTAACAACTTCTGTAATGCCTGACTCATTGCGCTGTTCTCCCTGTATCTTTTTAGGAATAACAATCTTGTTTGAGACTGAATTTTCCAAATAACCCTTCACCACGGTGGATGATTTTCACCCACCGTTCAAGGGTGGTAATGTCACACCCAATATTGGCCAAAAGAGTTTCCGAGGAACGGCGCATTCTATGGCCAGTATACAAATCTTCATCTGGCAATTGCAAATAATCAGCTACAATTCTTGAAATGTTTGAGAGCTTATTTAATCCAACGCATTGGACAGTGCACTTTCCCCTTTGAATATTTACGAAAAATCTTTTGTGAGATGCATTTTGCGGTCTTAAAGACACATATTTCCTAATTAAGTCAAGTGGGTTTACCGAAAAACCTTCATTTAAAACTGTAAAACTTCTTGATTTATTCGTCTTGGTATCTGGTATGGATATATATAGATATTGTTCTTTATCTTTTATATCTTCGACGCTTAAGTAGTCAGTTCACCGCAACGACGGGCACCGCAAATTCCCAATATCAATGCAACCTAAAAAACCCAAACATATAAATACATAAAAGCAAGAACATCATAATAAATACCTACCTTTGACATAAGATGATCATCGTCAGGGGCATCCATCAAATATTGTTCGGTATGCGCTATTTCCAAAATTTTGGCCTTTTTGGGTTTGAAATTTCTTGATTGGCCTTTTAAGTCTGCCACAAGTTTTCCATATCTTATAATATCAAAGTTCCTGTATACTTTTAAAGTCGCCTCTATCATGGAATATTTAGTGCACATCGAAGAAGGTGCAATTTTTTTACTCTTAAAAAGTAATTGAGGTGCACTTCTTCGTTTACAGCACTAACTTCTCTTTTTTTCATCCAATTTTCAAATTGTAGATATTCTTTAAAATAGGTTACTTTGGACTTTTCTGGAATTAAATTGGCTGTAGCTTATTTGGCTTCTTGCAAAATATCGGTCACAATTTTCCATTTTGATGCTAATTACACAATGTTCATTAAACACACCCCTGGTTACAAACAAAATGGATAACAACCACAGCTTTCTCGGCACATCCATTCAGAATCTACTTAGCAATAAGCTACTTGTTTTATATTTTTAGAGAAACACTGTTGACTTTGACATTGACAACTGACAAAAGATCGATGATATGACATTTTAATAATTTTATTGTTTGTCACTGAAAAAGCATTTATATGAAAGTGTTGGATAAAATGTTGTATTAGATACGTGAGTTATTACATATAAGTCACTTATGAAAATTTTTTTCATTTTTCACTTTTCATACGTGACTTATATGTAATATAACTCACTAGCCTAATAAATAACTATTTCACGGTATGAAATGAAACTTATTGGTTTCTATAGAAACAGCAATAGAATTTAGTCTATTTTTACCAAATTATATTGTTTTCTAATTTCGAATGGCGATACAAAACATTTTGTATATAACTCGGGACTAAAATGTGTTTTTTTACACGTGTGGTTTATAGCACTCGCCTTCGGCTCGTACTATAAAAACCCCACTTGTAAAAAAAACACCATTTTAGCCACTTGTTATACAGGGTGAGTCATGAGGAACTGTACATACTTCTACCGTAAGTAGAGGCACCTAAGACAAATACCAAGTGACCATTAAAAAGTGTGTGTTCCCTTTCTTTACTATCATATAGAGTGATTTATGAATTTTGTACAAAAATTGTTTTGGTCATAACATTTTAACGGTTAATCCGATTTGCCTCATTTTTTACAACAATGTGTACTGTTGCCTATCAACCATCACACATATCCAAAATTTAAAAAATCCAGGGACGGTTTCAAAAAAAAAATTGTTGGATTGCTTCGTATAAGATATATATATGATTTATCTAAAACTTGATATGAAATTTGTATAGGACACAAATAGGTAGTAAAACCTTAGTATTTGAAATTTTTGTCACACTCTTAATAAATTTTTTATTAACGATCAATTTTCAAGTCAAATGAAAAGTTTGGCAAAATGAAATATTTTAATGTATACTAATATTTGTAAATACAAACATTTAGCTAAAAAAAATAATATCTACGTACCTGGTGCCTAGGTTTAATAAGTACCATCATTTTAATCAATTTCCAGGCCAGGTCTTACATGTTTATTTACATTACGTACAGGGGCGGCTTAAGGGCCGGGCAATCCGGAGCGTCGGTGAGGGTAAAGGAAGGGTGCCAGAGAGCAAAAAATTTTTTCGGATTTTTAATAGCACCCCCCCCCCCCCCCCATGAGGCGACAAAAAGTAGTGATTGATCGCGAAGTTCGAAGGGATATCCTTGTACTTTAGTATGAAGTACGTCCGTGATGACGTAAGGAAAGGGCGCCAAAAAATGCTCCCGCCCGGGTGGAAAATTTACCTTGAACCGCCCCTGAATACGTATGTATTTAAGAATTATAAGAAAAGAAAAGGAATAACGAAAATATCAAAACGTAGATCCGTATCTTGTATTTATTTTAAATTCAATGGTTGCATTTGAATATGAGGCTTTTAAAAATATTTCGAAAAATGTACAGTTTTCGTTAAAATTGATCTTAAACTGAACATATAGGTTGGCCACTTTAAATGGGGGAAATTTAGATAACACAAATTTGACTACTTATTTCTGTCCTTTTTGGAAGCAATTTGACTAATTGGAGAAAATACATACAGAGGCAACTTTTTAGATGGACCACATCAGCCACATTTTTAAGACCTGGCATGGAAATTGATTAAAATGATGGTACTTACTAAACCTAGGCACGAGGTATGTAAATATTATTTTCTTTTAGCTAAATTTTTGTATTAATTAATATTAGTATGCATTAAAATATTCCATTTTGCCAAACTTTTCATTTGACTTGAAAATTGATCGTTAATAAAAAAATTGTTGAGAGTGTAACAAAAATTTCAAATACTCAGGTTTTACTACCTATTTGTGTCCTATACAAATTTCATATCAAGTTTTATAGAAATCATATACAGGGTGAACTATCGTATACGAAGCAATCCAACAAATTTTTTTGAAACCGTCCCTGGATTTTTTAAATTTTGGATATGTGTAAAAGTTGATAGGCAACAGTATACATTGTTGTAAAAAAATAGGCAAATCGGATTAACCGTTAAAATGTTATGACCAAACAAAACAATTTTTGTACAAAATTCATAAATCACTCTGAATGATAGTAAAGAAAGGGAACAAACACTTTTTAATGGTCACTTGGTATTTGTCTTAGCTGCCTCCACTTACGGTAGAAGTATGATTCACCCTGTATAACATTTTAGCCTACTGAAATAGGTTGAACAAGTTGCAGGGAAATTCCACCTTCCGTACAACCTATTAAAGAAATATATATCAACTTGAATCTAATTTAATTAAATATAATAATAACACAAGGAAATAGAAAGTAAACAAAATTTAATGTTGCGACACAAGGTATACAAAAATTTTATAATATAGTAGGCAGATAGTTAAATTACTATTTAACTCGAAAATTATATTTACACTGATCTTCTCAAATAAGATTAGATCATTAATTTGAAACATTTATAGCACATTTATTATGCATTAAAACAAATGTTTAACTCATTACTGAGTAATATAGGTTTAAAATATTTTTTTTATGTAATTGGTTAAGGACTTTTAATCTGTAGAGGTAAAAGATTTACAACTTTGCATACAACATATGAAAATGACATCTGATATGAAGTGTGGTAAAGTGGAATTATTAACATATCTTTACGGCGTATATTTACATTATGAATATCAGTTCTGAAACTTATTTTTTCGTATAAATATGATGGTGATTTGCTGCCAATAATTTTAGTAAACGGGACATTACTGTGTAGAAACCTTCTTCAATCCGCTTCATGCCGTCTTAGAGCAAAAATAAGATGAGTGAATGAATTTTATGCATCTTGCAAACGCTGATAATCAGTTTAGTTAATCCTGGACAATAAACAGTATCACTGTAACAATCACAGTAGTTTAAATATGCGAGTACCATCTCACATAAAACGGTATATATTTTCGTATTGAGAATCTTACGGTTGATATAAATTATTCGCAGATTTGAATATGTAATCTATAACAAATTATTTACGTTGTTACTGTAACGCAGCTTATAGTCCTTGTAAACTTGGATATTTACTAGTTCCAAAAACATTTGGATCGAGCAGATTTTGGCATTACTTTATATTTTATAGAGGTAATAGTACTTCAATAAGTAATCAAATAAGTTCTATAAATCATTATTTATTATACCGTTAGCCCTGATTACATTACATTCATGGTAAGAGAAATATATTTGAATATAGTCTGCATAGTAGTGGCATTGACAACTCAATATAGTGAATTTGAATGTTGATACGTATATATCCCAAGATTGATACTTGAGGGACTCCACGTATCCATTATAATGCTTCGGAAAAGGTTCTGTTATGTTTCACTATTTGCGATATTTCACTAATGCAATTTTGATTAAATTTACAGCACATAGAACGAACACGAACCTTCAATACTGAAATCAGAAGTGAGGGCAGCCGTATAAAAACAAAAAATTGTCAAAGCACCTAGGGTTGACAGCATCACAACCGAAGCGCTTATGTTAGTTAATCCATGAATATGCAATTCTTCACAGAATGTGCCAAAAGATGTACGAGGCAGGAACTTTGCCCGACGATCATGGTTATCACTACATATATATTAAGCTACGAGATTCCAATAGAAAGAGGCAACCAAACCTGTGAAATGGGGCGCAGAACCCGTCTAACTTGGGCAGCGCTTGGGAAGCTTAGCAACACTCTAAAATCGAATTTTCCAACTTGTTTAAAGAAGGAGGTTTTTAATCAATGTGCACTTCCTGTGCTTACTTATGGAGTAGAAACGCTCACACTAACAAAGTATAACGTTAATATTTCTTACACAATCAATTATGCGGCCGATTGTTAAAATGCGATTATCTGGAAAACGGTCATTTTCTAAGGCTATTGATAAGTATTCTTTCTTGCATCAAAATGAAGCAGGTTTAGGGTTTTTTATAAAAAAAGCGATAACATTACGTGTAAAACAGTTAAGCGTACACTTACACCATAAGCCTTGCTTATGTGGTGCCCTCTAGGATGTACACTAAAAATAAGAGCAGATTTTATTTTCTCATTTTTATATAAATTTTGAAAAACCTCAAAAGTTACGAGAAAATGTAAAATATAATATTGAATTTGACATCCTGTGTCTCTGTTAATAACAACTTATGGACTAAGGTAAGTTTAGCTAAGTTGCAATATTTTAATACCAGTAATCCACTGTTGCTTTATGGACTATTACATACGGACCACCCTGTATAAAGTTTCTATTCATTGGACATATTCCACAAGAATTCATGGCTTATTTCTGGACACCAACTTAAGTTTTAGTGAACATATAAGTCAAGTTTAGAAAAAATTGTTTTCAACCATTTAAGAGATGTGCTCGTTGAATATAACCAACTAATGACGATTAAAGCTCTCATTTACCCTAATATCTATTATTGTAATCAAGTTTGCTACAATTTGCACCTACCTATAATCATATTACACCGCATTTAAATAGGTTATCCGAACAAAAGCTGTCTATGAATATGTGTATATAATGTCCTTGTATAAGTTATGTCAGTATGATTTATTGCCTATAATAAATTTTTGATGCTCGCTATATTAATATCAAACTTTTAAGTATACCGGTTTATTTGTTTATGGCACCTTACCTTTTAAAAAGGACATAAAATGTTCTTAGTTCAATCGGGAATAATGTTGTAAAGCAAACAATTTACTTTTAATTATAATGAACGAGTAAAATAGTAGCTTTTTTATTAGTATTCCGAATATAGGTTATATTTAAAAATAAGTATATTTTATTTCTGCTTACACGATTATTGAAAGATATTATTTTGGATACTCAGCAGTAAAATATTTACTATATCAAATGTCTGAAATTAATATCATTATATTTTTGTATTTGGTATATTCCAAAAGTAAAAGAAAAGAAGACTTCTCGTTCGAAGACAAAGAGATAGTATTTTTTCTGCTATCCTAGCAAGTATGATATCCAATAAAGTGACACGTGAGACATTAAATTATATTTATATTATTTTTACTTACTTTATCTCTGAGGATCGGCAACCAGCTGGTACAGAAATCTATAGAATAATTAGAAACACATTTATTCCCATTTAACAAAATAATAGCGGATTCCTTAAGTTTTCTTTGTATTTTTGGTAAATCATAAAAATGGGAGGTTTACTTTGCTCAAAATCGGTAAATTCATTTTTTTGTTTAAATAGAGTCTATATATATATATTGCTCTATAAAGATTTTGTTGGATCTTTATTTAATTTAGAATAATTCCCATCATTAAACAAGTTCATAATCTTTCCATTATACACAGCTGTATCTAAAATTACAGTGGCATTGCCTTTATCAGCGGGTAAAATTTTAATATTTTCGTCATTTCTTAGAGATGTAATTGAAAGTTTTTCATCTGATATTAAATTAACCCTCGTCTTACATTGTTTTTCTAACTTAATTTTTGAAGGAATTCGGTATTCATTGGCATCATCTATTGCTAGTTTCTGTGCAGCTTGTACAGTTGCAGTTATGATATCAAATTTAGGAATAGTTTTCGGTGTTACTGCATAATTCAAACCTTTAGTAGTAATTCCATACATACAGGGTTAATCGGATAAATTACGAAAAATCGGAAACAGATTTTCTTCTGTACGAACGGTTTTTCAAACGGGAGCCACGTTAAGATCTGTTTTATCAAAGACTAAGCCGGTGAATATTGTTCAAAATTACAAGGATTTTATTTATAGTGTTTCGTGTGAGTACGGTAAGCATTGTGTAGGTGAGTCATCTAGACCTTTCAACGTAAGGCTTGGTGAACACCGAGATTATGTTAGAAAGGGAGAATTTCAAAAATCAAAAATTTGTGAACACTCGTGGGATAACAATCATAGGATCCAGTGTGACTCCGCGAAAATTTTGGAAAAGAAAGCAACACAACTAATTATTCTATAGATTTCTGTTCCAGCTGGTTGATGATCCTCAGAGAGGAAGTAAGTAGATATAATATAAATATAATTTAATGTCTCACGTGACTATGGAAATACATAAACAACAAACTGTCTTATTTGACATGCTTAAAAGTTAAAGTTTTGATAACGGAAAAAGAACTATTTTCCGAAACGTTAACTGCCTTCGTTTTGATTTTTTGTATCTATCATTTAACATTTTGTTTCAGATTATATATTTTTAGATGTGAGTCATTTTGTAATAGAAGAATAAAAACCAGCCTCTGTCTGATCCTTTTGGCGCAGAGTTTTATTTCATCAAAATTTTTAAATATTATTGCAGTGACAAAATACCCAACAAACATAAGAAAGCATGAATATGCCACAAATAATAAATTATAAACAATATTTATTACTTATGTAAGGTTTTATAATTTGTTGGTAATAATTCGAGCAACTTTATGAGAGTATCTAATCAGAGTTCAGTCGAATTTGTATAATAAGATGAGCATAGAGGCGCCTTTACTATATATATATTTCGATATATATCGTTCAGCAACAGTCATATTAGTACTAGATGGATGACTGATTGCCCGAGGGAACTTCGCTCTCATGTCACCTTCTAGCGGCTTGTATACCATCGCATACACAGAAGCTATGCAATTTAAGGCGAGAATTACGTAGTGGATGTACCATATCTAGAAGGGTATATAAAGCAGTCGGTGCCTTGTCTGTTAAATGTTAGACAAGTAAAAAATAGAAAAAGTTTGGCAAAATTTCCAGCTTGTCTCCTAGCATTGGTGATACACCTTGGTAGCGGAAATGCGCGTTGAGCAGGACAAGAAACGTGTCTCTAGCGAGTCGATGCAGTAGCGTTTCAAGAACGAAACTAATTAAATTGTTTTCATGCATGTCAGAATTGTCTCTTCATTACAGCACGAATATTATGTAATTGATAATCACTTTGATCTCAATATATGTTTATTTTCAATCCATAGAATCAATTGTCACTAGCAAAATAATTACAAATGAAATACCTCGGTTCTATCAATTGTCCTTAAATTCATGGGGATTATTTGTAGGCTGGGATTTAATGGTGCTTAAATCCCGTTAATTGAAATTAAATATTCATTACCCTATAATTTTAAAGTGTATTAAAATTGCATTAGTAAACACTTTACTTAATTAAAGTTATATTATATACGTTGATATTATTTGTTATGGCTTTAATTAGATCTCTCTTGTTTTCAATTCCGGTGCATTTCAGTAATTAGAGGTTTGAATATACTGGTAATAATTTCTAGTTTTCTCACCGGTTCGTTAAATAGGTAGTTAAATTTTCGGTCATGGACTAGTTTTAAATGAAATATGAACTTCTTGGTAATATTGAAAATAATGATTTTCAATTTAAAATAATAATATATATTTTTTCTTGGTCTGGATTGGATGGCTTTGGACATAAATAACTTAGAGATTTAAAGTTAATAATAATAACAATAATAATAATAATCAGTGAAAATCGCAGTCGGCCGTGGCCGACACAAGTACAACACTTGTATGACTTCGTTTCGAAATTATTGTAAAACATAATTGATAAAATCATGACAGTTTACACGCTTTTGGAAATCACACTGCATGACAGACCTAGACTAATTTCGGTAGGAAGTACTCTACCATTTGACGTAGGTTCCAAATTTTAAATACAAATATTAAATATTATGTATGTGAAAATATTTTAATATGTTTCTTCATTGATTAACACCATCCATTTCTAGCTATTGTAGAAACAGAGTTACTTTATGTATAATTTTAAGGAGTATGACAGTACACATCCATCCATGTTAGTTTGTATACGCTTTGTATTGAATACATATTTATTTATTACTAGTGGATTTAATCCATAGTTACTAACGATCTCTACAGAACATTAATTCTAACACAGCCTATCATGTTCAATAGATATTCGTAAGTACGCCCGACTGCAACTTTAATCAGTTTCGTAATTGTCTTTAAATACGTTAATAACATTTTAGAGTAAAATTGATATACCACCAACTCTACGTAAAGTTAAATCTACACATTTTTGCGTGCTTAATAAAAAGTTTGTGTAGATATTTCCACAAACTTTCCTGTTTGGCATATTTATTTCTAGATTATTTTTTCTGTTGAATGACCACTCTGTAAGTTTTTATGACTGAAATTATATTAGATTTTTTCCTGACAATAGTGACAAATACGTTTCAAATACCATTTTCCTCTGTCGTTTCCTGTTTTGTGACCATCCTGTATATTTTTCACTAAAATCATGATAATTTTGTCAACTACGGTTCAAATACTATTTCCACTATAGTTTCTTAATCATTTTTTTTAGCGGTTGTGTTAAGTACATGCGAATATTTTGCGTCATATTTAATTATTTTTTAAAGTGAACACCTGTATATTTCTCATATTTTTGCTCTTTGAGAGTTGTGTTAACTGCATGCCAAATACTACTGTATAAAGTATAATAAATATAGCAACAATTTATTTTTGCCATTCAGCAATGATAAAAGTGTGTATTATTTTGGAATTTGAGTATAACTTAAGACCAGAAGAAAAACAAAGTTAAAATGTTCGCCATATTAGAAATCATCTTAGTAAAATCGTCCTTAATTTTAGATCTCTACGATTAAATTTACAAGAGTTTACTTAACACCACCTTGTGGTTACATTCCGCACCTATAAGCAAATCGCAAAAAAGCGTTTTGTTTAGCTCGTCGGGTTGATTTTATAACTCTAGGCAATGGAATACGTGCAATACCCGGCGCCTTCGCCTTAAATTAGACTAACATTATGATTAATTGATTGTATGATCTGTTATTCTGTTAACACATCTGCGTTTGCTCTATCATGCATTTTTATGGAACTATACTATTTATCCTACGAAGTTGATCTTCTGAACGAGACACCGTAAAGCAAGCAGTGTGAAATGAAGAGAAAGTAATAGTCAGCCAAGGAAACGCACCACCTAACTTACCGAAAATGTAAGAGAAGCTATGGAGGATGGCCCTAAAATTTCTATGCGTGTTCTGGCCCATATAGCTGAAGTGTCAATTATTGTTGCTATACCTTCAGCACTTTTTATAAAAAATTGTTCTATAGTTATTCTATTTTCATTAAAACTGAATGTTTTGTTAGAATATTTTTAGTTCTTGTATTTACATGTGAGAAAAATAATATCAATTGGCAGCTTAATAAAAGACAATCGTCGTTCTCTTTTGGAACTATCGTAATATAATATATTACGAGTGGATTGTTTTTCATGTGCCAATATCTTTTTCAAAATTCCTTTCAAGCACTCATATAGCCATCACGAATAATATATTGGTTTCTGAAAGAAAACCAACGCTATTTGGGCATTATATATGTATAAAAGTATTGTACACCAGTTAGATATTATCATTTTTCTGATCCCCAGTTTTGATGCAACAAATCAATGAACATACAGTAACGGCCGCCACATCAGTTACTTCCTAAATTTAAAATTGCACGAACTGTTTTCCATGCCTTTACAACAGTTACAACAATTACACATAATCTAATATATTCTTTAATAGCAATGCAAATATGTTTATAGTCCAGTCAATGAATGGTTTCTAGAGGGAAATGCTGAGATCACAATTTTTGACTAGAGGGCTGTGTTTGGACTATTTAGGAGGTAAACATACCCAAGTCCCCGAACGTAGGAGGTGGGGGGGATGCAGGGAGGCACGAAGAAGGTCCTGGTTTTTTGTTTTTCGCTCATATCTCGAAAACGGTTAGCCCTAATCAAAAAGTGGTTATATGCAAAATTAAAGCTGACTAAATTTTCTACAATAAAGTTTCTATTATTTTTTTTCGTATCTGCTATGGTTCAGTAATGAATTGTATATCTTTTGACTGTATTTTAACTATATTATAAATTTATTTTAAATTGAAAATAAATTTTAATAATCATCGTAGAAAAAAATTTCTTGTGCAGATATCCGCTTCACAACAGATTGAACTGAAATACCGAATAAAAAATGTCTTTGCGTCTGTAAGTGTGTGTGTGTGCGTGTATATCTATGTGTGCGTGTATATACCGCTTCTTGTAAACACGATAACTTCTGTTAGACTTAAAATATTTGATTACAATTTGGAACATATGTAAAACAGCATATTACAATAATCCCTATTGAAATTGGGCCATATCTGTAATACATGGTGATAACCAGAGGCCTACAATTCTCACTTCATAGTAATGTTATTAAAAATACCATGTTCCATATTTTAGGATAACACTGATATATCATCTAATTTAAATAAAGTTGGTTTGCCTAACATACACCCGGTATATTGCGATTTAGAAATCTTATATATCTTCTTATTTTTGTATGCTTAGTAATATTTTGCTCTGAAATTAAAATAAAACGTATGTTACATATGAGAGTTTGTAGGCTTCTGGTTATCACCATGTATTACAGATATGGCCCAATTTCAATAGGGATTATGGTAATATGCTGTTTTACATATGTTCCAAATTTAAATCAAATATTTTAAGTCTAACAGAAGTCATCGTTTTTACAAGAAACGGTATACACGCACACATAGATATATACGCACACACACACTTACAGACGCAAAGACGTTTTTTTATTGGATATTTCAGTTCAGTTTGCTGTGAAACGGATATCTGTACAAGAAATTTTTTTCTACGATGATAATTAAAATTTATTTTCAATTTATAATAAATTTATAATAAAGTTAGAATACAGTCAAAAGATATACAATTCATTACTGAACCATAACAGACACGAAAAAAATAATAGAAACATTATTGTAGAAAATTTAGTCAGCTTTAATTTTGTATATAGCCACTTTTTGGTTAGTTCTAACCGTTTTCGTGATATGAGCGAAAAACCAAAAACCGGGACTTTCTTCGTGCCCCCCTGCATCCCTCCCACCTTCTACGTTCGGGGTCTTTTGGTATGTTTACCTCCTAAATAGTCCAAATACAGCTCTCAAGTCAAACATTGTGATCTCGACATTTCCCTCTATTGAACGTTCATTGACTGGGCTATTATTCATTTGCTATTAAATAATAATTAGCAAAGCCCTTGTATACACTACTCTGAATATGCAATAATAAAATGTGAATGTAACAAGTTTAAATAAATCATATCTATCATTATTATAACCAGTATGATTATGCATGTTCACATATACCTTATATCACGTCGCTTAGTATATCTTTTAGACAACCTCTGCCACGAGCCTTTTGGTCAATAACCAAAATTAACAAAACAACAAAAAAAATATATGAGAAATAGTGATGATATTGTTGGAGCCGCAGAGGCCCGCAACCGGCGTGCCGAGGGCGAGCTGAGTCGGTGAGAGGAAAGTTTATACTACCAAAGAAAAAAAAGGGGGCACCACTAGCAAAACAAAACTGCAAATTATCAAAGATAGCCAAACACTATCTTCTTATTTCAAAATGTACAATGGTAAGTTCTATCAAGGGGGTTAATTAAAAAAAAAACACCTCTTCAATCAAACTATGGCTAATAAATTTATTCAGTCAATAGGTGACATATTCAAGTGATAGCCCACGATACGTATTAAGTAGACAGCCGTTAAGTAGTTATTACCGTCTGAAATATTACTATTAAAAGGATAAATATTAGCTTTTCTTTACCGTATGTGATATTGTAGAAGAACACACTACCGGGCGTCAAATTGACGCGATACCAATTTATTAAGGGGCGCCAGACGCGTTCTGCCCCGTTTTTGCACTCCCAGTCGGGTTCGAGATAAGATGCACTTCGATAGACGAGTAATGGGTCAAGGCTGCACTACCTCAGATCATTAACGATGCTCTCTCAAGACGTGATTTTAATTTTTCACTGGCAGTAAGAGCCTTTACGTCTTTATATTATTGCGATTTTTCATTAAAAAAAATCCTTATCGAAGATTTCTCTCCGACGGGACTGGAATTTCTGGTGATTTTGGTCTGTTTATACAGTAATAAGTGGTCTGACGTCTTTTGGTTTCTGTTATTTTTGCATAAAAAAAAATCCCTATCGAAGATTTCTCTCCTACGGGATTGGAATTTGAAGTAATCTGGATGTTTTTACCTACTAATAATGGTCTCGGCACTTAAAGAGTTCTGGAGAAATCGTATAAAAAATCCCTAGCAAGCTCCCGTAAGGCGACCAGAGCACTGAGTATCAGACTTAAGGAATCATGAGATTCCGATTAACTCAGTTGTTTAGATCTTCCACACGAAAACTCCAGAGATTAAGACTAGCAACAAGTCCTTATATCAATAAAATGCAATTAGTTCAAAGAATACCATTTATTTAATAAGTATGAAACAATACAGTGATTTTCAGCAAAATGATATAATGTGAAAGAATCACGCTTCCCCAACTAAGGCAAATGACTTTTTAACCATACAAGTGAGAGCGTACGTTAACAATCGATTTGGTAGAAAAGGGTCACGCAACCTTCCCAAAATTAAATATTTTTAAAAATTTATATGGCTTTTGTAATAAGATAATTACGGCTGACTGAAAATAACATAAAAATATTTTACTAAAAAAAATTTAGTTTCACTTGAGACTACCTAGCTTTAAAATTCTCGTAACGTGAGAGTTCACGTACTAAAACGATATTCAAGAGGACTTACTTACTACATAATTTTGATAACGTTCGATCAGTCCACGACTTACTTGTCCTTATGTAGGGGGGCCAAATTAGGAAAGATTGCAGCGACTCACCTCCGAACGACTTAGAGGTAAAATGGACTTTTCAATCCTTTGTGCACAAGGCGGTTTTCTCTATAATTTTATTATTCGGAAAGCCATACAGTTGGCTTTCCTACCATCGCTTTGTATTGACCACCCAACGCACTCGACCAAATTGCGAGTCGCTTGGTGAATCCAAACTCGTTTTATGCGAGAAACCGGCCTTGTCCACTTTCATTGATATTTTTGCCAATTTTTTCTTATAGGCGCTACGCTACTGCCAAATTTGTCAATTTTGCCTTTTTGATTCATTGCCTTGTTAAAATTGTATTGTCAGTCTTTAGGACAGGGTGGTCAATATCTTCAGCGGAGGAATTAAAGTACCTTTTTGGCGTACCTTTTTAAAAGTATGTGATTCATCTTTCCATGACCAATATATACTTTCATTCCCATGTCCTGAACCAAAATATATTTTCCTAAGTAAAAATTCGGTATTTCTTCGAATTTTTACCCGGTTGTTTCTAATGTCCTATCGAACCCATAACGGTCCTTTTGGACTAGTTTGTGGCTCCGAAGTCCCTCGACTCTTAAAAATATCCTTAAATGAAATTTTTGCCTAAGTCGAATTTTTATTTTGACTTCGACTTAGGTCGATTCTTGGATGCTCTACAGCAATATAACGGAAGTTTTCACCTTAAAATAAGTAGTAAGTATACATTTAGACTTTCTTGTTTGTCTTACGAATGTTCCTAAATATATATAAGAATTTAGGCCTACCTAACATATCACAACATATAGTAACATAATTTTGTGGTGAAGGAGCACTCCATGCTTGACGCCAAATACCTCACCTCAACCTCAATTCAATGTGAATGTACGTAGTATTAAAACTCCACTGCAATTTACGTAAATTGTATGTTTAGTTGCACTGTACCTGTATAATAATACAAGAATTCCATGGGGAGCTTAAATAACGCAAAGTTGCTTTAAAACTTCAACTGAATATCTCACACCTTACATGCAACTATATAGATTCGAACTTGCTAGAATTGTTACATTAGGCTTTCTGAAGCTTAAAGCCGTTAACTCTGTTATGTTAGTAACAACAAAAACAACAACCTAATAGTAATAATCCTTGTTAATGTAGCGTTAACGTTAATTGAAGTTACAATATAATACCTGCATAGATAAGTCCCATTTTGTATGACGGATAAACGTGTAAAGGAAATACGTGGCTACCACCAAATGTTGTTACATTTGAATAATAGATTTATGAAGCTGTTGTCACAATAAAAAATTACCTTCGAATACTTATAAAACAAACTAACTTCAAAATTATTGATGGAAAAGTGTTAACTTTTGATGAATATCATTACATAAGAGACAGTACATCAAACGTTAGAAAAATGTTTCACGATTTCTAAATATTCCTAACTTTTGAAATGCATTTTGTAAATTTTGTTGATTGCGCTAAAAATTTTAATTCATGGTATAAACAGAACTGGGCAGAATTTTAAAACACTAGTAGATTAACCAGTAATAACTTTACCTTTTTTTTTGAGGAGGGGAAATCCACACGGGCTGCCCATCCCAACTTGGAATAGGTCTGAGTGTCAGCCTCTAACTGACTAAAACCCCTCCTCCTAGGGCTCGTCTGTAAAGAATACTCCCAGCCTCCTGGGTTTATTGTGCTCACCCTGTCTTAGTTTACATTGTCCATTTTAATATTCCTGTATCACTGACAAGGTGATACTTGTCTGAAATGGGTGAGTTATGATGGTTTCCAGGTCTGCTTGTGTTTCCCTGTTGATATTATAACTCATTCTACTCACTTTTCCTGTGCTGTTGGCAGCAAGTCTGGGGAAATGGGCGGAGTGGTAGTTACCAGGTCCATTGTCTTTCCCCGTTGATATTATATTCTACAGTCCAGACCCTGCAGTCGTATAATATGCTTTGTCAGCAACAGCTTCGCTACGCGGCGTTCCTCGCTGGCAGTCAAGTCTTCGTCGCGCGCGACGCCGCTCTACTTCGGTGCTCTGTTCGGCAACAGCCTCCCACGCGGTGTTCCTTGATGGACCATAACCTCGTCAAGTCTTCACCGCTAGTGATGTTGCATCACTTTAGTGAGGACCGTTGTAGCCTCCTCATTCTGATGCAGTTTTATCTGAAATTGATCTATTTTTCCATTCCTTAAACATTTTGAAGGTTGCTCTCCCAGGCTATGCTTCTTGTCAGCAACGGCCTCGCTACGCGGTATTCCTTGATGGAATACTGCGTTCGTGGGCTTTGTGATAGGGGGGGGGATATGCACAGAACATGCTGAGGAACCCCCTCCCTCTCCACGAGTAAAGGCTAAAGGATGGTTGCCACACACGGAGCCCCTTACAATCCTTACATATGTGGAGGTATTTATACAACGGGAGGTTTGTCGCTAGTGGTCGGGCTCCCCCCCCCCGACTATACGTCCCTTCGGCGCGCACAATACTTTGGGATTGGAGAAGTTTTTATGGTGGTACTTCATCCACGTGGTCCGGGAGGTGAGGCCAAACTCCCATGCCCCCCACCCCTCGTGAAAGAATGATGCCAGGTAACCTTACCTTACTTTTAAGCTGTTTTTAATTTCTAGTGAATTACGTGTAGCACTGGCAAAAATATTACTTTGAAACATCATAACTTCTGATATATTAGACGTAGGAAATTTTTCACTTAATCCTTCTAATTACTTGGTATACTTCAAATATATCCTGGAGGGGATTGAAAGTGATGCAGAACACCACATTCGAAAACCATGCCTCGGCGAACGTTTGGCGAACCATATTGACATCATCTGCAGATTGTTAAAACGAAGTGTTAAATATCAAATACTATCGTTAGATATGCGTTTAGTCTACCATCTTGGAATTGTCCTACCATCTTGGAATTGTCTAAAGATGATAAATACCAATTTTCAATAATCTGCAGATGATGCCAATATGGTTGGCGAAACTCCGGGAGACACTATTTGAATGTACTGTTCATGCGTTTTGGTGTTGATGGAAACATATATTTTTTGTGAAATGTTATCGTCCGATCTACTAGTTATAAGACATTTCTAACAATTTTCTGCATCATATATGAAACGGTGTTTTTATCTCAAGTTCTTCATTTTACACTTACTTTACACAGAATTTTATATTAACTTGATGTAGGTATATCCTGGGTTATCGGTCTTTTTAATAAAATAACTTTTTTCTTACGTTTCGGTTTATTCAACCATCGTCAGAGAACTACAATTAAGTGAATTTATTTTTTATAAAGGTTATTTTTTTAATACATATGGTTTTAAATTACTTACATTACTTAATATTATTGTTGAATTGCACACTATAAATGATTACATTTTAGGTCTATTGTATATGAGTGTTTAAAAGCAACTAGAAACTGAAAATTAAGTATTGCCTGTCTGTGTTAAATGTAGTGGTTTGTTTATGTTAGTAGATAAGATTTAATTTGTGTGTATTACATTTGAAGGTTTTGTTTAAGGGTGGTGTGAGATTTTACGGTTTAAAATTACTATATTTAGCAAACTTGGTGGAAAGATGTAAAAATATTTAAGTTATATGATTATATTATCTTTTTATATTTAATTTAATAGATTGAAATATGTTTCGCTTAAATTCTCAGTGCGGTGGTTTATTGCGTTAGTATGTCTTTTAATTTGTAACATTTCGTGTATTGTTCTTCGGTGAAGGTTTGGTTCTTTTTCTAAAATTTTTATATTATTAAAATTAAAGGTATGAAAATTTTCTAAGGCGTGTTTTGAGAGTGCTGTTGAAATTCAATTCAATTCAATTTATAAATAGCACACTTTTGGTACTTTGTAATACACTTGGAAAATAGCAGCATTATTCATTAAAAATCACGTAATTTACAAAGTTGTTATTCCAAAAGCGGTACCTAATAGAAAATATTTACTAGTTATTTAAAAACATCTTATTGATTAAAAAACACGTTTAAAAAAGACTTATACTCTTAATGACACCTTAGAAAAACCCTCGTCAAAATGCTTAAGATCACTAATATTTTATGCACTGGGTTCTTCTGCATGATCAAAAATCTTGTGCTTTTCCGAAAGATCGGAGATTGAAGATTTATTCCACTTGAAATAATGTCTAGTAGATATATAACTTATTAACACTAATTAATTGATTGAAAAATAGAAACAACTTCTAAAAAAGTAATAAAAATGCTCAAATTTATCAAGACTTGTTAACTTTTTTAAATTCAGTAAACACTAACGTCGGTTCTGGCGGCAAAATTGCTGGCCCACGTAATATACAAAACTGCACAATGATTGGTTAATAGCAAATACGTAGTTATGCATTTGACAAAGGCAAGCAAATACCCAGTTTGGCAGCTGAGTTAGAATTTAGCACTTACTTAATCAGCAAAAAACTGACTTACTCATCTTATTGGTTAAATATTCTTATAAACAGTACATTATTATATTTGAATAACATAAAACCCGCGTTTTTAAAAACCGAAATTTGCATCTACTGTACTCAAATGGAAACCGCTTCATGTATCTGGAGCTAGTATACCCCTTTGGCTAGTGTACTGGGTCTTGAGCCTGCCAAAAAATACCAACAATTTTCTCTTAGGTCAATAACAGCTTCTTTTAATGACTACGCTTTTAATGACGAATGGACGGACAGACGTACAAACGGACATTTTGAAAGTTGTTCAGAATTCGTTCACTAACACAACAATATGAAAATTTCAGAAATAAAGTGTTAATTTTCTAGTTTATTATGACTGGTCGTAGAAAAAATAGTGTATGCAACTCACATTTAATGACTATTAAGACACTCGCATTCATTATGACATTCGCCTATAGCTGAGTAAAACATTGATATTTCACCTAATCTACGTGAAGTTCATTCGCCTGAAGTACTGTATACTGCAGTTTCAATATCTCGTTCATCTTCCAATTTCTGTGTGCTTAATCAGAAATGTTAGTAACATTCTGCTCTAAAGTTATACTAAAGATTTGTTTATGTGAAACATTACAGTTTACGCTCCTCCGTTAATCACTCTGACGGATGAGGCCTAATATTAATTGGAAATATTCTGTCATGCTATTTTACGTACGAAATTAGGAACAGTAATTTTAAGACAGAAATGGTTTACACATAGGCCAGTCGGAATAGATAGAAAAAGGATCATTTTACGAAATATCGTTTACTCGCAATTTTATTTCTTTAGTATAGTTTGGAATGTCCAGACACATATGCCAACTATCCGCACGCGTGATAGGTAGGAAAACACACTTTAAAATTAAAAAATCGTTCATTTTTAGCCATTTTTCACTTTATTTGCAATTTAACTGAAAATAAATATGAAGCATTAAATGAAGTAAATGAAGCGTTGTTCCAGAATATATCAAGATAGAAAAGCTGAGAAAATTGATTTTGAACATTTTATTATTCTTGACATTTTCCCAGAATATTTTCAGTTTAAGAGCTACGGACGGAAAACAATGCTACTTTTTTATCTTTTGATTTTTTTTAAGTGAATATAATAAATATTAATACGAAATATATCATCGATATAATGTAAATTATGTTTAAATGTCCAATTTACAATTGAAATAAAATATATTTACAGACCTGTATGTAATTTACATGTTAAACAGAAAAAAAAGCTTTTCAGGTATTGAGGTATTAAAATGATGGAAAAATAAATAAACAAATATATATTTTCACATACAGACTATTTATTTTATGCACAGTGCAGTGTACAGGGTTATTCATTATGTTTAGGCTACCCTTTATTATCATTATTATTGAAGATAGAATAAAAAGTTTCGGACGAAAGTTGTAGGGCTGTAACTGAACCCCTTTAATAAGTTAATGGAAGCACACTGGCGTGCAGAAATTGAAGAAGAAATAACATATTTTCTAATGTATTGTTGAATTTTTGAACTAATCTTTTTTACTGATTTCAAAAATATGACATATGAGTCTTATCTTTAACCATTTTCGAGTTATTGGACATTGAAAATCGTATGTAAGCTATTTATTATACGAACGGAAATTAAAATTAATAAAGTAGTTAGTCTATGAAAATGACAAGTATTCTGTTATTATATGAAACGCTGACAGATTTATTAACAGAATACCTGTCATTTTCATAGACTACTTTAATAATTTTAATTTCCATTCATATAATAATTACGATTTTCAATGTTCAATAACTCGACTCACATGTCATATTTAGGGTTAAGTAGAGTAGCTTAGGGTTAAGTAGAGTAGCTTCGGCTAGACTTCGCCCTAGGTATTGTATTAATGTATAATACTGAAATAAAGGCAATTTATTATTATTATTATTATTATTATTATTATTTTTGAAATCAGAAAAAAATTGTTCAAAAATTCTCACAACACACAGGGCATTCCATTAAAAAATATATTATTGCTTCTTGTACCCCTCAATTTCTGCACGTCACTGTGCTTCCATTAACTTATTAAGGGGGTTCAGTTACAGCTCTACAACTTTCGTCCGAAGCTTTTTTTTCTATCTCCAATAATAACGATAAATATAATGAATAACCCCGTATATGCGTTTCATGTAGGTATAACTTAATAGAATGGAATAGAACAAGTTTATTTAACAAATTGTTCTGCTACAATGTAATTGTCAAAAGCGGAAACATTATGATAAATGAACTAAGCCCCACATTAAGTGATATTTAGAGCACTTGAGCGTGCATTGGGCTCACAAAATAATAAATTTGCACTTAATGTGGGGCTTAGTTCATTTATCATACTGTTTCAGTTTTTAACAATTACATTGTAGTAGAATAATTTGTTAAATAAACTTATTCTATTCTATTCTATTAAGTTATACATGCAACGCATGTACACCGTACTAAGCATAAAATAAATAATCTGTTTCTGAAAATATATATTTGTTTATTTATTTTCCCATAATTTTAATACCTCAATACCCGAAAAGTATTATTTTTTTTTCTGTTTAACATGTAAATTATATATAGGTCTGTATTTATTGTATTCACTTAAAAAAAAAATCAAAAGATAAAAAGTAGCATTGTTCTTTCGTCTGTAGCTCTTAGAGGAAGAATTTTCTGGGAAAATGTCAAGAATAATAAAATGTTCAAAATCAATTTTTTTAACTTTTCTATCTCTTAATATATTCTCGAACAATGCTTCATTTGCGAGTTATATTGCAGATAAAGCAAACAATGGAAAAATTGGACGATTTGTCAATTTTAAAGTGTGTTGCCCCACCTGTCACGCGTGCGGATAGTTGGCATATGTTTCTGGACAGCTCAAACCATACTAAAAAAAATAATTGCTGGATAAACGGCATTTCGCCCAAAAAACTATTCCGACTGGTCTAACATGGACACTTACAGACACAAACATGTTTTATTCGATATTTAAGTTCAATCTGTTATAAAACAGATTCTTGTAAAAAAAATTGTACGGTAATTATTAGAAATGTGTGTCCAGCTTTAATATACTTATCAAAAAATAAATAAATCAAATAACTATAACAATACATCGCACATTAGAAATGCCAGAATTTATTCAGGTCATCGCTTAGTTTATGTGATAAAAATTTTAATTCACGCCGTAAGCAAGACTCTGCAAAATCTTAAGAAACTAGTGCAACAATTAAATCCTGTTAATTTTTAATGCAGGGTTACTTCAACATTAGTACGCTTTTCTTAGCATTTCATTCAAATTTTACAAAAATTAAATCCGGGCGTTTAGAGAAATTAAAGTACAGCCAGATCTATTCATTGCATTGAATAATAGATGACAATTGAGAAGATTGCATTAAGACGACTTTAAAGAACATTATTACACAATGGAAATATTAAATATTTTATTTGGGTTCCTCCAAAATTAATTATTGTCTCTATTGTTATTTTTTTTTATGCCTTACTGCTGGTACTTTGCTGTAGTTAAAAAGCACCTGATAATTTACACAAAAATGTATCTACAAATTTAGCATTTTATCAATTACTATAGTGGCCGCTGCATCTATGACTCTCCTGAATTTCTTACACAAGGTGTTCAGTCAAGCGCGGATCTAGAAATTTCAATAATATTTTTCTCGTCTGTAGCGCATGGAACCCATACGAAATATGGGAAATAACATCTCGAGAAGCACTTCTCTAACGACCCCTAAAAAATTTTGAAAAAGCAGTTTGCGAAAAATTTTTTCAAAATTCGATTACCTCCCCCCCAGGTCTAGGGACTCCTGTTTAAAATTATTTTTTTTGTCATATGCATTTTACTTTCCATAAAAATACAGCAACACGTTTTGAAGTTTATGAAAATATTTTCATTACTAACTGAGATACAACGAATTGAAATTTTGTGATTTACAATTTAACAAATCACAAAATTTCAATTCGTTGTATCTCAGTTAGTAATGAAAATATTTTCATAAACTTCAGAACGTGTTGCTGTATTTTTATGAAAAGTAAAATGCATATTACAAAAAAAATAATTTTAAACAGGAGTCCCTAGACCTGAAAAAATTTTTCGCAAACTGCTTTCTCAAAATTTTTTAGAGAAGTGCTTCTCGAGATGTTATTTCCCATATTTCGTATGGGTCCCATGCGCCACAGACGAAAAAATTATTGAAATTTCTAGATCCGCGCTTGTATAAATGAAGAATTTTTAGGAGCTGATTTTACAACTAAAGTTTTGAAAATAGTAGCAACCCTTGAAGTGTCTCTTGCTAGGGCTACATAAAATAATAAATTTAAAGCTGATTCTAATTCGAAAATCTTCAGGTTTTAGACTTGTTTCAATTTTCAATAATTATCAAGCTTGCATGCAGATCCTTTGTTGATTACAATAAGCCAGCAGTAAGAGATTTTTAATTTGAGACACTTCTATATCGGGAGGATGCATAACGTCATTCGTGAACCAGCTATTTGAGGTAATAGGAGCTTTACAGTGCTTAGTCCTATTCTTTTTTAATATGCAAATATTTAGTTCTCTTAGCATCCTTGTATTTCAGTATTTTTGTCTAGACTTTATCCAACTTCATTAGAGTTAGATAATATTCTAACTTACATGTCGCTAAAGTGACTTAAGAAACTTGATGTGCTGGAAGTGCATTAGGCTACTACGTACTAATAATTGCTAACAGCCAAAAACCAGTCCATGGAGGGTGCTGGGCACCCTCGAGATACAGAAGTTCCTTGAATTAACAATAAATCCTTTATTGTTCGCTTGTTGCAATTCATGAATTATTTCTGCAAAAGTTTTACAATTATTGAAAGTTGACTACTATTAAAAAAACCGCTGCCCAAGGAATCACTACTTCCACATCCAATTCTCTATCCAAGTCATTCACAACGAAAAAACTTTGTATGTGGAAATAATTGTTTATAGAACTTTAATAATATAGTATTTAAAATCCTCTACCCCATAAACCCATAAAACGATACCCCACATCGGTAGTGGGGTGGGGGTTGTGATAGGGGGGTGGTAGTGGGGGTGGATGAAGTAAAAAATGTTTTGAGGTTTCTGGTTCTTGTACATACACTAAATCATAATTTTTTTTCATCCCCTTTAATAAGGAGGTGGGGGTTGGTAGTGGGGGGTGGCTAATGCCAAAAATTTTTTTGAGACCTTAGCTTTTCTTGTATATACTAAATACCAATTTTATGGACTCTTACCTGCTTGATTTACCCATTTACCCCAAATTTACTCCAATTTACCCCCCAACCCTTCGACGGAACAAGATGAAAATATAATCTAGTTCTAGATCTCGTTAAAGTACATATGTGTACCAAATTTCAAGTCAATATCTCAAACGGTTCCAGAGTAAACGTGCGCACAAAAAAAAGTTACAGACAGACCGACAGACAGACCGACAGACAGACCGACAGACAGACCGACAGACAGACCGACAGACAGACCGACAGACAGACCGACAGACAGACCGACAGACAGACCGACAGACAGACCGACAGACAGACCGACAGACAGACCGATAGACAGACCGACAGACAGACCGACAGACAGACCGACAGACAGACCGACAGACAGACCGACAGACAGACCGACAGACAGACCGACAGACAGACCGACAGACAGACCGACAGACAGACCGACAGACAGACCGACAGACAGACCGACAGACAGACCGACAGACAGACCGACAGACAGACCGACAGACAGACCGACAGACAGACCGACAGACAGACCGACAGACCGATAGACAGACAGACCGACAGACAGACCGACAGACAGACCGACAGACAGACCGACAGACCGATAGACAGACAGACAGAAATTTTTTTTCGCTCAAACTTAAAATCTCGACGTTTCATGACATTTTAAGCCTATTTGAACAATAAAAATTTTTAAAAATTTTTTTGTCGTTACTATACTTCCACTGGATGTGGAAGTAATATGTATTATATCCAAGACTAGAAGATATACAACTTCTGATAAATTTATTACTATTTTTATTTAATTTGAAAGTGTCGATAACCTATATTTCAATTAAAAACTTTCGATATTGTTCAAATATAACCTCACTTTAAAATTAGTCAAAATATTTTGAATATTTTTTAGTAATTTTGTGAAATCCCCAAAGGGGATTGTAGAAAACATGGAGGAGGGAAGAATTTTCCTCTTCAGGAATGTGTTGGGGGTATTAGGAGGTAAACATACTAAAAGTCCCCTCCCCTAGCCCAGCCGCTTCAAGGGGGGAGGGGGTGGAAAGGTTCCTTTTTTCGATTCTTTGCTTATAACTCGAAAACGATGCGTCGTACGAAAAAAGGTAATCAATCTATGCGAAATTAAACATAATTAGATTTCCTACAAGAACGTCTATATTCATTTTCTTCCTATGTGTTATAATTTACGAGATATTCGCCAGCCAAAATAGATAATTAATAAATAAATTAATTAGGTACATTGAATATTTCTATCAAAGCGGTTTACCGTGGTCTGCTAAAAAATCACAGTGACAAAATAATCTTTTTGTGCAGCCGTACGTGAAGTGAGTATTTCGCGTTCTCAAAACAGTCCATGAAATTCAATTTCAGGGCCGTTACCCTTAGTAACGGCCGAAAAACTAAAAGTCACTTTAAGTCACTTCAAAATTGATATTTCTAAAATATGACAAACAAAAATTGTTATATCTTATTAAACAGAATTAGTACATAATTATTTCCAAATTCACAACAAATACATAAATTATTTCATTTTTACGATTATTCGAGAAGTGTCAAGTATACATTCAAAATACCGTTTCCATAGAAACGCTCTGACGTTAAGGCCACCGCGTTTATTTAGCAAAATATAGCATAAACGGTAGTGTCATTTTCACCATCTATAATAACTATAATTTACGGTTGCACAGAAAATAGTGTTTATACCATGGCCGCGAAATTTTTTAGCGTCCTCGAGATTATCTTGCCTCGGCCGCAAGCGGCCTCGGCGATAATTTTTCTCTCGGTACGTAAAAAGGAATTTCACGGCCTTGGTATAAAAATAACTATTTAAATAACTACACTCGACGTATTTACTAACGTAATATTTTGTCGAAATCTATCTATACATTTCCTTAAATATACAGCGTGCTTCTTTTATTTTGTTTCCGACAATTTTACTCAACTATAGAACAAATTAGAAAAATATTCACCTGCTACAAACGCAAAGCCACTTGAGGTACCAAAAAATATGTGGAAAGAAATGAAAACATTTTGAATGTTAAAAATTCCAAAAAATGCATCGGATCGGCGCCACAAACGTACATACACCAAAATTTGATTTGGTTATTGATGAGGGATTTTTCATATATAAGCTCATCCGGCAAAGGGGATCCTCAGTTTCCGCAATTCGTGGTGGATACGTGAAATTCGTCAAGACCCACTAATATGATTTTTTCTTTTTTTCAGCATATTTTGGTACCGCAGATGGTTTTGCCTTTGTAGCAGGCGAATGTTTTTCTGGTCATAAGTAGATCCTAATTTGTTCTATAGATGAGTAAAATTTGATTGAAATCGGAAACAAAATAAAAAAATTAATTTAAATGAATCACAATGTATATTTAAGGAAAGGAATTTTCGACAAAATATTACGTCAGTAAATACGTCGAGTGTAGCAGACCACGGTAAACCGCTTTGATAGAAATATTCAAGGTACCTATTTAATTTATTTATTAATTATTTATTAATTATCTATTTTGGCTGGCGAATATCTCGCAAACTATAACACATAGGAAGAAAATGAATATAGACATTTTTATGGGAAATTTAATAATTTTTCATAGATTACCTTTTTCCCTACGACGAACCGTTTCCGAGTTATAAGCGAAGAATCGAAAAAAGGAACCTTTCCATCCCCCCTTGAAGCGGTGGGGCTAGAGGCGGGCAGGGGCGGCCCTAGGGCGGTGCGAGCGGTGCGGCCGCACCGGGCGCCTTCTTGGAGGGGCGCCGAAAATGCAATGATAGTCCGTAAAAAATAAAACTCAACCACCTCAATATCACTTAACTTTACAACTTCCATTTCCGTGAAAAGATCTGTATTCATTTGTTTCAGTTTTTAATTAATTTACGATGTAAATTTGACGTATGCCTGTTTTTTTTTGGGATTTCTCCCCTTTCCTCAAAAATTTATTCGAACTAAAAAAAATTGTTTTTTCGGATTTCTCCCCTCGCTCTTCAAAAAATTCTTTCGAATTTTACCCCCCCGCTGTTTTCGGACTAAAAAAAATTTTTTTTGGATGTTATCTTCGGTTTCTATGTACAGCCTAATCACGAATAAGCGATTGCATATTGGGGTGGGGGCGCCACAATGAGATCTCGCACCACCTGAAAAATTTGCCAGGGCCGCCCTGGAGGCGGGGACTTTTAGTATGTTTACTTTATAACTACCCCCAACACGTTCCTGAAGAGGTAAATTCTCCCCTCCTCCATGTTCTCTACAATTTACTTATAATAAATCATATCATTGTTTTCAGTATCTTTATTGGCTAACTTACCAAAGTAAGCTCAAAACTTAAAGCTTATTTACAGCAAAGGAACTGACTGTGTGTGCTTTCATAGATATATAGGGTGCTTTTGATAACCTATTAATCCATACAAAGAGCCGTAGAAAAAAGAGGTATACAGTCCCCAACAATCAAATAGATACAATACATGCTAAGAAGCAGAAAAATTACCACAAATATGGGGACAAGTCGGCCACCGCGACTGCAGTTAGGGGCTGTCTACAAAGTGGAGTCTTATCGCCCTTGCTGTGGTCAATGGTGGTCGACGATCTCCTCCATAAGCCGAGTAATTATGGCTTCAACGTTCAGGGCTATGCTGATGACCTGGTCGTTACTGTTAGAGGCAGGCACGAGATTAGGATCTCAAACCACATGCAAATTGCCTTAAACATAATATCTAAATGGTGCTCGTCAGAGGGCCTTAGTGTCAATCCGAGCAAAATAGTTATTATTCCATTCAGCAAAAGGAGAAAACTAAATTTGAGAGCTCCTATGTTAAATGGAACAGTGCTCAATTGTTCCAGTGAAGTCAAGTATTTAGAAGTAATCCTGAATCAAATACTTACCTGGAACTCACACTTAGAAATGACACTTACCAAAGCAACGACGGTAATTTGAACGGTAGGCTGTTTGGTAAGACGTGGGGTCGGAAGCAAAAAATGATACGTTGGTCCTACCTTTCGGTTGTCAAACCTATGGTTACCTGCGCATCATGTGTATGGTGGCCAAAAACAGAAGAGAAAATAGCGCAAGGAAAGTTGTAGAAATGCAACGCCTTGCCTGTCTAGGGACTACAGCAGCAATGCGCTCGTGTCCCACAGCGGCTATGGAGGCAATGTTGGACTTACTTCCTCTGCATTTACATGTAAGGAAGGAGGCAGCACTTAGTGCCTTAAGGCTGCATTAGGCACTTAAATTCAGACCAGGCCATCTGGTTGGTCTCTTAAGGATTCTGGAGCTAATCCAATTCGAATCCATGGCCAAATTCACTGACTCATTTGCCAATCAAGCATGACTTTGACTGCCCGTTTGATGTGCTGATTGAGAGCCGTCAGGCGAGCATGGTCGAAATACTGTGGTTGGAGAAAGAGTCACACATCTGGTACACAGATGGATCCAAGATGGACGAAGGGGCATAGCAGGGCCTAAATGCAGGATATCTAAAGCCACTGGTAACACCCCAACCATGTTTCAGACAGAAATCTATGCTATAGATCAATGTGCCCAGGAATGCCTAAATAAAGGCACTCGAAGAGTAAAGATCTAAATACTTTCAGATAGCCTGGCAGCATTAAAGGCTCTGATGTCCTATACCTTTGAGTCATAAATTGCCAGGGAATGCAGACAATCCATCAAGCAACTGGCAAAAAACAACAAGGTTACCTTGATGTGGGTGCCAGGGCATGAGGGAATAGAAGACAACGAATTGACTGATATCCTCGCAAGAAAAGGGGCTGAAGCCCCAATTTTTGGAACCGAACCTTTCTGTGGCTTATCTAAGGGACACATAACGGAGGAGGTTCTAAAATGGGAAAAAGAACAAAAGAAGTCCTACTGGAGGAATACTCCAGGCCAAAGTCAAGCGAACAGGTTTATAACCTATTCAACAAAGAATGCCACAAGGCTTTTCGAACTTGAAAAGTCCGACCTAAGGCTGATCACAGGTCTTCTAACTGGCCATTGCCTCTTGAGATATCATCTTAAGAACATGGACATGGCAGAAGATGACAAATGCAGATACTGTGAAGCTGCAACTGAAATTGCGGAACACATATTTTGTAATTGCAAGGTACTAATCCGCATTAGGCTAAAGTACATAGAGGCGGAATTAACGCCTGAAGACATAGGGACATTAGTTTCCAGGAAAGTCGCAAGTTTTGAAAAAAGTCTTGGAATCCTGGGCAACAATCCAGGGTAATTAACAAAAGACCTTTTAGGTCGAGGTGAAGACAGGGCAACCCAGGGCCAAGCGACCCCTTAAACAATGTACAATCTACAAACTACTAAAGAAAGCTTTTGTATAATTTAAGCTGTGTACGAATGCTTGTCTGCTTGTTTACTTGTCTATTTGTCTGCTGATTCGTGGTTTATGTTAATATAGTTTATAGCAATAACAGGATGTTCATTCACCTGTCATTATTAATAAATTGCTTTTGTACTATATTTGTCTTTTCAGCAGATTTTATTAGAGGTCAATGGAGTTCCTGTTATTCGACTCTTGAAGCGCGTGGTTGGGTATTCACTAATAATTCATGATAAATAATATCACATGACTCCTATATAGGAAATTTTAACTATTCAGAGTCTTAATAAATTTAAAATTAATAATAAAATATTATCACGTGACTCCCTCTATAGGTATTCAGTATTCAAAGTTTTAAGGAGTGATTGATAGATGGCGCTGAAAGGGTCATTGAATTTCATGTCACTGCTTTTGTAATATGATATTTGTATATTCATCAGATTTTATGTCAGATTTGAATTTCCCGCCATTGCTCTAGTAATATGTATATTCATCAGATTTTACTAACGCCAGATTTGAATTTCCCGCCATTGCTTTTGTAATATGATATATGCAATAATCAACATATTCGAAAGGTGAATGTACTTCCGGTATATTTGTATTTTCATCAGATTTTATTAATGGGGTCAATGAACTTCCGGCCATTGCTCTTCTAATTTGATATTTTTTGTATATTCATCACATTTTATTAATGGGGTCAATGAACTTCCTGTTATTGGTTTTGTAATTTGATATTTGAATATTCATCAGATTTTATTAAGGGAGTCAATAAACTTCATGTAATTGCTTTCGTAATTTGATATATGCATTATATACTAATACATAATAATTTCGCTAACCACCATACCACGTTGTTCCCCTAGTATCGATCTAGCTTCTTATGTGATTTCCCAAAAGTCCGAATTCATACCTGTACTGTTCCCATTGTCTCGAATCCAAATTCTGCAAAATGAACCTCCATAAGAAAATACATGGGATTTTGCCCCCGTACTCTCATAGCTTATCTACTGGAGGCCAATTGAGGTTATTATGAAAATGAAAGATAATGAAATTGCGCACAAAAATGATCTCTTCTATTTTTTATGTACAACGAACGGTTTAAGCAAAAATGTGCTTTGAAATTTCCGCGCAAGGCATAATATGTTCCATTTAATATAATCCATGCATAGAATACGTATTTGTTCTATGTATATTATTAGCTGATCAATATATATATATTTACCGTCATATACGGTAATATTTGCACATTAAAATCTATTGGTATATATTTACAGTGTGTTTCACTTGAAATGGTAACACCAACTTTTTTATTTTTTTTTTCAATTTGAATCAAATTGTACTTAAGAATAGAATAACTTAGGATCTACTTATGGCCAGAAAAACATTCGCTTCCTACAAATGCACAGCCACCTGCGATACCAAAATATGTGGAGAAAATCAAGAAATCATATTAGGCATTTTTTTATCGGAAAATTTTGTTAATGAAACTTGTTCAGAATTGTCCAAAATATAATCACAATAAAAAAATATGTATTATGCCTTGCGCGAGATCATTTTTGTGCAGAGTTTCATTATATTTCATTTTCATGATAACCTCAATTGACCTCCGAGCCATAGAAAGCGCGATATTCGCAAAAAACCGTTTTTTTGTGAACTTTTGAGCTTGAATAATTTTTTATGCCGTAGTGATCTCGTTGACGATTTTTAATATTTCCGTTAAAACACCAAAACAAATCGATTTAAAAAAAATGAAGGATATATTTTGTTAGATCATAAGCCATATTTTTGTCTAAAATGACTGGAGTATTAATTACATTTTCACTGTGGAATATTGTAAAGCAACAGTGATGATACGTTCTACTAATGTATAATTCTGATTAATAAAATCATCTATCTCTATAAATTTATATAATATCTATTAATAACTAAATTCGCGAAGATTTTAGTTTGATGCCCATACTTAAATATCTTTTCAAAGCCTATACATCGACAATAAAGGACTGAGGCATTTGTAGAAAATATTTGCCACGAACAGCGCTAACAAAAAGTTGTTGAGAGGCATTAATGAGCAGAAAAGTGATTAAATGGTAGTTGGAGGGGGTATTAATTAAATGTAACATTCCCTGGACACAAGTGGATAATTCCTAGTCGAGTCGTTTTTTTACAAAGCAATCATATGAACAAGGGAACAGTGCATTTATTATTTAGCAAATATACGTTCTTTCTAGTAAAGCGGAAATATGACAAAAGTGATTCAACTCTAGAGCAAAATTGCACAACAGCTTTTAATGATTTCTCTAGTTTCCAGGCACACATACGAATAGAATATCAAATATTATTCCGGTGCATTTTGATGAAAAAAGTACGTTATTAAGGAAATACTTTCAACTTAAGGGATTTGTAACGTACTTTAAAAGTTTACCCATTAAAAAAGTGTGCGAATAATTTTCTTTTAATTCAAGAAAATCACTAATTTATCAAAAAATATTTTGAAACTGCGCCAACGCAAACAACGCAAAATTCAAAAAGATGGATTCAAAATGGCTGACTTAAACTTGAAAACGATGCAAGTATAGTAAATAAAATGCATAAAAATGTTACACGTACTTATTGCAATACACATTAAAATGAGAAAGCTGCCAAAATGGTAAGAGATATGAAAACAGTGTAGTAGCAATGTTGTAGAGAATTAATTTCTCGACAGTGTCAGTGAGAGCATAATATGTCTATCTTCTATAGAATGTGCGAAGGAAACGTAGAAGTTGCCTCATTGTACAGATTCATGGAATTTAAACGCATATATTGCTAAAACAGTAAATGATACGTATATGCCAAAACTTACTTTTTTATGTGAAATTTTATTCTCTACAACATTGTTCGTATAGTTTTTTTCAAAGACCTTACCATATTGGTAGCGTTTTCGTTTTAATGTGGGTAATGCTTTTTACGTATATCTACGTATTGGTAGCCATATTGAAGCCACCCTTTTGAATTCTGCAAATTCTGTCATTTTCTAGGGGTCAGAAAGGTGCGCCCTACTTCCGTGTCAATAATAATAATAATAAAAATAAATGTATTTATTTCCAAGAGACCATTACAATGGTATAGGACTAGTCAAAGAACAGAAAGGTGCAGTTGCGCAAATTGAACGAGATAACAACTCTAGATTAAAATTACAAAAAAGTTCTAGCTATAAAAATCTGTGTATAACAAACTTTATGATATAAGTAAATACAAAAGACCAAACGAACAAAATACAAAAATAAAACAGAAATACATTTAAAAATAGATATTATGAATTTAAATATTCTGAAACAGTGTTAAAACTATTATTTAACAATAAGTCGAATGTTTTTTTCTTAAATACTTTAATATTATTTATAGACTTTACATCATTAGGTAATTTATTATAACATTTTATACCCATGTCTTTAGGAGATTTTTCGTATAGTGCCAAATTATGTGCTGGTATAGTTAAAAGCTGATTATGTCTAGTATTATATTCGTGAAAATCATTATTTGAAACGAATTGGGACTCATTATTTTTGACAAATACTAATATTTCCAAAATGTATATGCATGCTAATGGTAGAATATTTAGCTCTTTAAATAATGATCTACATGACTGTGTACTTTTAATGCCAACTATGTTTCGAACTATCCTCTTTTGCATTTTGAATACTCTATTAAAGTGACTTGAATTTCCCCAAAATATAATACCATAACGTAAACGTGACAAGATGTGAGCGAAATAAAATGTTAGAACTATTGACCTATTTGTAACTTGTTTCAGTCTGCGTATTGCAAAACATAGAGATGACATTTTGTTACATAGTAAGTCAGCATGTTTTTCCCAGCTAAGCATGTTGTCAATATATATTCCCAGTAATTTCGTGTTTTCTAATTGCTCAATGGATTTGTTATGGATTCTTAATAGGTAACTCGTGCTTATAGCGTTTGTTCTTGGAGTAAAATGAATAAAAACCATTTTTGATGTATTCAAATGTAGTCTATAATTTTGTATCTATTCTACAAACCTATCAATCATACTTTGTAGTGATTTTGTAGTAGCGTCTATCGAAGGACCTGACATTAAGTAAGTATTATCATCAGCAACCATTGTTAAATTGTTGTGAGTGTCAATGCAAGGTAAATCGTTGACAAATATTAAAAATAATAAAGGTTCTAATACAGATCCTTGTAATCCTATATTTATATTCTTTACATTTGACCTTACACCAACAATTTCAACTATTTGCTTCCGATCAGACAGGTAAGAGAGTAACCAAGCATGAATTTTACCTTTCAATCCATATTCGAAGAGTTTTTCACTAAGTAAATCACGACTAACTAAATCGAAAGCTTTGCTTAGGTCCATGAAGAGCCAAATGCATTTTTTATTAACATTTAGATTTTCATATAAATTCATAATGAATTGTAGAATCGCAGAATGTGTATCTTTGCCCTTCCTAAAATCATACTGACAGTTGCTCAAAATATTATACTTGTTTAAAAATAATACAATTTTATCAAAAATTATTTTTTCCAATACTTTTGACAATGTACACAGAAGTGAAATAGGTCTATAGTTCTCAATTGATAATTTATCGCCTTTTTTATGTAGAGGAATAACTTTGGCTGTTTTAAATATTTCGGGGAAAATGCCTTCTTCTAACGAGTAATTTATAAGAAAAATCAAAGGATATACTGAATAATTAACACTTATTTTTAATAAATTAGAAGATATTTCATCAATTCCACATGAATTTGAATTTTTTAAACCCATTATAACATTGTACACAGTATTTTCGGTGACAGGTTCAATAAACATAGTGGGATAGTCTTTTACTGGACGAAATATTATATTTTCTTGTGTTTCATATTTGGCATTTATTTTCAGTGGCAAGTCCACAAAAAAGTCATTAAAATTATCAGCAATTAAGTTAGGTTCTTTTATCAGTGGATCATTGGATTTTATTTCGTAGATGCCTCTGTCTTGATTTTTTCCTACTGAATTGTTAATTACTTTCCAAACTTCTTTATTTTTATTTATAGCGTTTAAAACAGTTTTTTCATTTTGCAACTTTTTTGCTGCCTGAATGACCTTTTTGTAAACTTTTCTATATCTCTTATAACATTCTTTATCTGCATAGTTTCTCGTTTGAGTCATTATTTTATGTAACAATTTTAATTTATGGGACGAAATTATTATCCCATGAGTTAACCACAATTTATTATTTTTATTGTTATTTTTTATCTTCTTTATTGGAAACGCAATTTGAAAATAGTGCTTTAGAGTATTTGAAAATAATTCAAAACCTTCATCCACACTCTGACAATTGTAAATGTCGACCAATGATTCCCGACTTAAATAACTTAGAAATGTATTATAAGAATAATCACTAAATACCCTGGTCAAGGTATGAATTTCAAGTTCCTAGTTCATCGAGAAGTACCCAAACAATTTACCGGATAGATAAATATAGTTGAATCAATGGATGTTTGAACGCACGTCACTAACGCGAGAAGCAAGCAAAGACTATCGTTTGTATGTTGGCGTCTCACTTCTTACAATCGAACTTCCTGAAATGGACGTAAGGGTATGTGTCTTGCACGATCTACGACCTACGTATGCTTATCATGCGCGTAATGGTAATGCGTACGTGTATACTACATCAAAGCGCATCGGTCTCGTGTATCAATCATCAGTGGCGCACATATTGTTTACTTTTCGTAACGCAATTAATTCATTTTACTCATTATGCTTGGAAAACGTTTGAATATGCAACGTAGAAATCTGACAGCTAATTTAATATCATATTTTACGTTAGAAAAAGAAAACAAGGCTTCACTGATTTCTGTCAATGCTGTCCGAGAATTAGTTATTTAAATTTAATGTACATGTTTTTTATCATTAGAATGCAGGCTTTCACGGCCATTGTCGAATAATATTTTATATTTCCTATTACTTAGAAATAAATTATTTTAGCGAGTGGATGAGCATTTAACATGCCAATTTCGAATATGACGCATTTACAACTCACCCTATTTGCGAATTTTTACCTTTCAACGGAATAAGTCTGTTCCAGATTTCGTTAAAATACATACGTGCACAAAATTTCAAGTCTATATCTCAAACGGTTCCAGGACCGACAGACAGAAATATTTTTTCGCCCAAACTTGATGTTTCATGACATTCTAAGCCAATTTAAACAGTAAAAATTATTAATTTTTTTTGCGTTATAGTTTCACTGAATGTGGAATTGTGAAAGTAATATAGTAAAGGTCTTTGATAACGATCCAAATTTGGTTAAAACGGAATGACTGATAACTGAGCTGCGAAAGTGTTCCCATGAAAAGTGTTCGCATGAAAACTGTGTATTTTCAGTGAAGAATGGGGGGCAGAACCTTTGGTGCACGCTATCATTGAAGGCATCGTTGATCTTTTCAGTCATCAGAATTTAGATTTAGCATAAATATAAATATTGCCTTCTCACTCGGACATACACGTGAATTTTTGCTAATACATTATATTATTGTTATTTCACAAATTTCCCACGAATATTTTCCTTTTACGCAATAATATTCATGTATGTTTTTAATAAGCTGTACAAAATTATTTCTGCGTGTCTTCTTCCTTCCACATTTTTATTTAGTCCTAATCAACTATTCATAATTCCACTATAGGTATAATGCGAGAACAACAAATCAATATTTTGTTCGTGCTCAATTCATCGTTTAATTTAAATTTTTCTGACAGATTTAGTAACTTTCAGATATAATTGCACTAACTACAAAACCATGCTTTGTTAATTAGCTATAAATGACACATAATCATATTGTGGCCTTTAATCAAAATTCATGAATAATTTATCGAATATTGGAACCGCCAATATGATAACATATCCAATTATATCCAAATTGGAATTATCTCTGAATTGTAAAATGTACGCGGTATATTAAGAATATTGATATTTATTTGTAGGTATAGAAATCTTCGAATTTAATTATGATTGTCTCGCTCAAATAGATACTAGATCACTAAAGCTGAAAAGTGTAGCATTTTAAAGTGCTACAACTCTAATTTCTAGTAATTTAGTATTTAAAATTGATTTAGTGTCGCCTAAACAGCTTCACTATTTACTTTCAGGGACCAACTTACAGGTTACAGGTAGGCAACCAACTTGCATCTTGACGGTACGGTGTGTTGCATACTGTAAAACTTTTGGTCTGGTAATTTTTGATGCCATTTTAAAGGTGTATAACTGAATTAAGTTTATTTATTTATTTAATGGGGTTTAGATGGTTTCAGTCTATGGAATTTACTCCTCTTATGTTCTTAAAATTAGGTCTAACACGTTTTATTGTTCGAGGGAGTAGAGGACTTTTTTGTAACTAGTTTTATGTTGGTAACGCTGGGGGAACGGTCGAAAGACGTCCTTCTTGCGAAAACCGCGAAGCCTTGCAGACACGCTCTTCTTTTGGAGGAATTTTGGTGGCACCGTAGCTAAAGTGATATTTTCATGGATTTGTGGATGATGTCCTAGCGTGTCCTCCCGTACTACTTTTGCCGCAAATGCTCAGAGTGTTCAGAAAGCTGTGTTTAGCTGAACCTTCAAGTTGGCGGTATTTTTGTTGGGTAATGCTCTCTATGGATTTAGAATTTGTATAATGGAATTCTTATTTGAGTTGTGCATTGCAGAGTGTTTGGAATGTTTGGATCCAGTGATTTGTTCTGGTAATGTTCTGGAAAAAACACGTGGTTTTATTATTAGTTATGTTGATCCTCTTGGAAGCGCCTCGTGCTGGCTTGTTTAATTGGTCTTGGTCCGTGCCATCTTGTCACTCACTGTGATGAAATTTATTCATGTTAATCCGGGGACACCTATACTGGAGTAGCAGCTGTTCACTGGAGTCTTGTGGGGAGATGTCGCACGGAGACACTGAAGCGCTGGGAGATGTGCTCTGGGTATCAAGGAGGATGACTCAGAATTTCACCGGACTGCGGGAATTTACAAGGTTTTTTGTTTCTTAATTTTCAATGGCTTTAAGCCACCAGTTTAGTAAATTTTTTGTGACAATAATTAAATTAAATTATTTTACGATATTAGATCATTTATCGAGTCATATGTTGTGAACCTTCAGTTCGATTTCAAGTGTACTCAAATGAATTTCTGTAAGCATGTCGCTGTAAAAGTTAAACACGGTACCATGGTGCTTAAGCATTGCGCTATAATATAGTAGGACAAGATAGCCTAGTTCTGTTATCAACTTTTAACCTCACATAAACAGCTCTTTTAGTAAAGACTTTTCAATAGTAAATTTATTAGCGGGAAGGGTAAGCACCCTGTCACATACTTGAATTCATATGCTAGCAAGATAACCTACAGTACTTTGATTGAAATTTTAATTCAAATCACCAGTGTAATTAATCTTAATTGTTATTTTTTTTGTACATACAATTTGGATAATTTTAATAAATGTTGTCCGTGTCTAAGTGCTCTCATTTCTTGGTACTCATCTAAACTTTGCTTAGACTTCATAATGGATAATTTCGTACTATGGTTAAAACGATACTAGTTAAGATTTTAGTACTTTCCATATGCCAGCTAAACTTTTGTTTCTTGGCTGACAGAATTTCATTTCTAAATTACCTAATGGCCAAGTGGCGCCCTCTATTATTTGTGTGTGTTTACTCTATCACTCACTCCTCTTTTTGCTCTCCGAAACAAACTAGCTGTCTTACGCATGTGAATGTTATTTTGCATCAGGTATAAAAAGCGTTGCAAAATGATTCATGATATAATTTTTTATCCAACTATTTAAAAGATCAGACCTTCTAAAATACAAGCAAACATTACACCACCACACAACAACCATACCCTGCGTCATTGCTATCTGCCGCAGCTGAGACTCGAACTCACGGGAGATAACAGCAAATAGCTGTAATATGTAATCATTTTAGGCTAATTCATGTAATCATTTAGGTCAATCAGTATAAAAAACTTTCAAAATCGACGGCGAAAATCTTTTTGAAATAGACCAGAGGTAAGATGACTAATAACAGGGCTACGAACACGAACTATCAATAATTCAATCAGAAGTGGAGGCGGCTATACAAAAACTAAAATCTGGCAAAACAGCTGGGGGTCGATAATATAACAGCCGAGCCGCTTCAGTTAGTTGGTGAAGATGGAGTGAGAATCCTTCATAGACTATGCTATGAAATATGGGAAACAGGAATTTCACCTTATGATTGGAAAACATCAATCTTCGTGCAACTACATAAAAACTGCATAAAAAGAGAGCCACAGATGTCTCTGATAACTACAGATTGCTGGCACTAATAGCTCATGCCAGTAAAATAATGTATCAATCGAGACTTCAAAATTATCTGTCGTGGCAAATAAATATCCCCTGAGCAAGCATGTTTTATTAAAGAATGCAATACCAGATAGCAAATACTGAATTTGCGACAACTTATCGAGAAGACAAGAGAATATTACGTGCCTTGTGACGTGTTTTTCCCCCCGTGAGAACGTGTCACTTTGGCACTCGAGCTCTCGGCGGATTTGTTTCCGGAATCGGTTTTGCTCGGGCGCCAATTCCAAAATGGAAAAACGGATTTGCCCTCCAACAGCCGGTACAGTGGGGCTGGAGTAGCTGCAGTGAAGAAACGGTATGTCCAGAGGTCGATAAGATAGATCAGACAAACACATACACAGCAGTGAAACGCATGAGTTGGAAAAAATAAAAATCTTTATTTAAGCTAAATACAAGGAAATAAAATAAAAGTTATTACGATCAGATATCAAATAATAAAATATTTTATAAAAGTTTATAATACAGTATGAGAACATAATACTAGAATCTACACAAGTTGCAACCTATCAGTAAACCATGTATTTCGGCGATGCGAGAGCGATGGCTTAAAGAAACGGCAGTCGTTGAGTTGCAGGTGACGGTTTAAACGAGAAAGTCTTTCTAGGAAAACTCTCAGAAATATTTATATCAGTTTAAGCAGTAACATTTTTAACAGACAGACATTTTAACTAAGTTAAATATTAAATGAAATATTACCTAGTTCAGTTGCAGAGTGGACAGCAGAAAATGGCAGCTTTCTTTTGCAAGGCGGTTCTCCAAGAAGAAGTGATCCAAATGACGGATTTTCAGGAACTCGTTTGCAGAAAAATAATTTCGGCTTTTATATGTTTCGCGGCGCTAGTGGGGTCGTGTGCAAAATTACCCACGGAAGGCCTCTAGCACAGCGATCTGCTGATGAACATTCATGGTTTTTTGCTTACATTTTTATCATAGAAAACAAATCCGAGACTTTCTTATACATAGGTTTACACTTTATGATTGAAAAATTATATTTCAATTTTATTCATGAATATAAATTTTGGTTAGCAAAATTTACGAAATAAAATTCCTAAGTGAACAAAACTATTCGAAATAAACTTTGTACTACAGACAGATCAAATTAAACTTTTATTAGCAAAATTTGCAATCTAATAGCAGACGGATGATTTATTTTGCCATGAGAATAAAATTTCAAATAAAAACATCCATTGCGGGTCAGTTAGAAAATAAATTATCTTAGTATCGAATGGTTTAATAGACAAACGCGTAGCGAAGCGTGTTTGAAAATAAAATAACAATGTGCATAATTCCCACATGAAAATTGCTTCGTTACAGCCTATAAGTAGAATAAGCGACAATTTCGCCTAAAATTTTTTGTAACTTTCATTTTTGACGGTCCAGCGCCCATTATATGGGAAAACATTCATCATATTTATTTATTATGGTTCAGGAAATATACAAACAAAAGGCTGAATAGCTGGTTTTTGCAGGGTTATTTGAGAACTGTCTCCTGAGTCTCCAACCAATTTTTTTTTTTTTTTTTGAAGACTATGGAGACAGTTCTCAATCAACCCTGCAAAAACCAGCTATTCAGCCACCATAATAAATAAATATATGGTGAATGTTTTCCCATATAGTTGTAGAGAATATTATTATGTACAAACTGGAAAAAGCAAATTTCAAAAAAAAAATAAATAAGAAACCACCCCTATTGCAACCCCCCAAGGGGTGCGGACTGTGACTTTTTGGTCGGATACTCCATCAACCATGAAAAAATCAGCTTGCCGGGAGAAATTTTTTTGAAAAATGATATCTTTATTGGACTAAAATGCCTAATATGGTTTATCGATTTTTTCGGCTTATCTTGGTGGCTTTGAATTTGTAAGAGGCAAATATCTGTTTATCCATAAGTAGATACTAATTTATTCTATACTTCAGCAAAACTTGGTTAAAATCGGAAAAAAATAAAAAAGTTATGAGTGTCTTCATCTTAAGTGAGTCTCACTGTATAAACGAAGTAGAAATTATTCTTCTATTGCAGCTGCCTCTAGTCGAATAAAACTAAGCATTAAAAATATGATTTCAACGATTGTTTGTAGGGGGGCCATTTTTTTTGGAAATGCAATCTGTATGTTATCATTTAGGTACAGTGAAGTTTTGTCTAATTTTGAAGGTGAGTGTTTCTTGGAAATTGAGTTTTAATTTTGTAAAACGTGTTTTTGTCTCGTTCTTTTTTAATATCTCGAATTCTGTTCATCGGATGAGACCACAGCTAAAATCAAAATGTTTGCAAGCAAATGATGAACAAAACTACATAGGTCTAAATCCTACCAGCCATTTTCTATATGAAATACAAATGTATTATATTATTCGACAATTCTATATCACTTATTAAAACCAAATATGAATCGGAAAACATAAATTTATAAAACGTAATCTATTGTTCCATGAACAGCATAAAGTTTTAACAATTTATAATACCTACAGTTTATACATATTGGGAAAGTTTAAAATTTATTACACTGAAATATATCTATCAGATTTTTCTTCTTCAAGTAATAAAATATTGGTTGTTAAACTAAAAACAAATTATTATAAATTGTGAAGTTAGAGTACGGATTTCACTTAGACATGTCTGTATTAAGGATCCGAACAATTTTTTTTAATTCATTTATTTAATGTCGTTCCATTTTCGTGAAAGTTAAAAAGTGTACAAATAAATATTAGCAAAGAGCCTCTATCTACACTTGCGAGCAAATAAATCTCCCCACTTCTCGTTTTTAATTTTGAATAAATATTTTTCAGTAGACAGGCATAACATTTAAAAAAAAATCACGTTGTTGGGAACGCTATTCAATAACACAGGCACACAAAATAAAAAAAGTGGTCTGTTTCTGGAATTCCATGTACTCCGACGTACTGAACACTAAAAAAAAATATGTTAGAAATAAAGTAAAATTTACGAAAACAAGGTCGTGTATACACAATATAGAAATGTGTTAAATAAACCAATAAAAAACAAAAAAAAAACGAATACCGTAAGAATAGAATTGTGGCTGCACAACATAATTAGAAAAAAAATCGGCAAACAATAAACGAAGCCTCAAACACACACAAAAATCATAGAACTGAAATAAACGACGTATTGGATTCCAGTGACAATGTAGTAACTGATAACAAATTGAAAGCAGACCTATTTAATAATTTTTTTGTAAATGGAAAACACATGGCAAGGGACATAAAAGTAACATTCCAGTTACTGAAATACATAAACCAGACATAAGAAATTCACTGTATTTTAGACCTATAACAGAAAATGAAATTATTATTCATATAGCGTCATTAAAAAACAATTCTTGTCTGCTGATTTTATTAAAAAATATCATCATAATATCTCTAAACTATTATGTCATATAATAAATTTGTCTTCTGCCAGTTCACTCATCCCTTTAGCCTGGAAAGATTCGATAGTTACGCCTGTGTACAAAGCAGACAATAACAAATTATTAACAAATTATCGGCCAATCTCCCTTATTAATAATTTCTAAAAAATCTTTGAAAAGTGTCTAAAAGCAATATTAAATAACTTTCTAGAAAAATGATAATAATACCAAATAAGCAGTTTGGATTTAGACAAAATATGAGTGCAGAAAACGCAAACATGGAGTTAATAGGAAATATTATTGGAGGCTTAAATGATAACAAAAAATGTCTTGATGTATTTTTGGACATAGCCAAAACATTCGACACGGTTGATCAGGAAATATTAATAATATGATTAGAGAAAGTCGGTGTTGGGGGTTTTGTATTGGATATATTTAAAAAGTATTTGACCAACAGGCGGCAAAAAGTAAGGATAAATGAAACATTGAGCGACCCGTTAATAATTACAACTGGTGTGCCCCAGGGTGCAGTATTAGGCCCTATATTATTTTCATATTAACAATATAACAGACATTATGAATCCAAAAGATAACATTGTAGCATACGCCTTGTATTTCAAGGCAAAACCTGGACTGAAGTATATACTAATGCAGAAACCACTTTACAAAGGATACATTCATGGTTACATGTAAGCCTTCTGAGCTTCAACACCAGTAAAACAAAATTTTTAACATCTACTATATCAGTTGATGACCAACCGACAAAAGATATATTAACAATTCATAATGACAAGTGCAAAAATGGGGAAATCTGTTACTATCCATACATAAACAAAGTTAATAATTTAAAATACCTTGGTCTAATGGTGGATCATCACCTGAGATGGAATGTACATGTGAAATATCTTGTAAAAAAGGCTGAGAAGATTTATATACAAATTCTACCATTTAAGAGATATTCTTAACAGAAAAAACCTTATCATTACGTATAATGCTTTGGCTGAATCTATTATAAGGTATGGGTATTATAGTCTGGGTTGGACTCTTTAACAACTCATTAATTTAGAAGACATTTAGAAATTATCCAGAATTCTTTACTAAAAATAACATTTAATAAATAAAAACGATATCCCACAGATGTATTGTATAACGAAATAGGTATGTTTGCTGTAAGAAAATTATATGCTTGTGAGTGTCTACTGTACATGTTTAAATCACCACCAAATGTGGTAAACCATAACTGTGGAACCCGGTGGAATACAAATCTTTCAATACAAGTGCCAATATACCGGAAGATGCATACTCAGCGATTTATTTTCTATTATGGACCCAAACTATATAATATGTTACCTGCAAAATTAAAAAATATAAAAAACAAACATATTAAAATAAATTAAACTATTTTTAAATGAAAACTACAGATAAATAAAAGTAATTTTCCAATAATGTAATGTTTAATATCTATAATAATTACAACTATACTAATATTTATAAACTTACCCCACTTAGTAGTAAATAAAGAATATAGTATCCTCCTTCTCCCACTACTATGTAGTAATTAAAATAAATTTTAAATTTAGGTATTTGTCTAATTCTTACCATGTATAAAATTTTCCACATATACTATAATCCAGTTACGTTGCTGCTTTAATTGTGAAAATCACGCACAAGCTCCTTAGAGCATTTAAGTGATTTCATAAATGTGCAGCAACGGTTAATAACTTAAATTATATTAACATCAAGATAATGTCATAGTATACAGGGTGTCCCATAAATCATGGATAAAACGAAGGGGGTTGATAGATGAGCTCATTTCCAACCAAAATAACTACATATGTTGTTATCCAATTTATGATGGTTCAAAAGTTATATCAACTTTTGAATTTTTGTCCGAAATCGCCTAGTATGTTTAGTAAGAAAGTGGTACAAAAGACTGTAAGAATTGTTGCCTCTTTTTTTCTTAAATATGGTACTGAATGTTGTACCTTTCTGATGGAGGCAAAACGGCAAACGTACTAGGCGATTGCGGACAAAAATACAAAAGTTGAAATAACTTTTGAACCATCAAAAATCGGATAACAACATATGTAGTTATTTTGGTTGGAAATGAACTCATCTATCATTCCCCTTCGTTTTATCCATGACTTAGGACACCCTGTATATGAATGTTTATCAGTGTATTGTATTCTATATGTCTTATACAAATTTTATATCACTTATTATTTATTTACTTATCTGTTATTTCATTTTTTAAACTTTGTCAACAAGAATTTCTATTTTTCTAAACAATAAATAATAAAATAATAAAAAAAAAACTTTTACTCAATAAATATTTTAACTATCTTTCATTCCCTAGTAGCAATTTTGATGGATTTTTCATCAAAGTTTGTTTCATGTTACTATTTTCTGTTGTTTTTATATAACTAGTATGTTAGCGTGTCCAGTCTGAGGCAATAAAATATAAAAATCTAACTAATTTTCTAAAAATAATTGGTGAAGACTTTTATTCGTTTAACAACTAAATATTTGCCTAATAAAAAGCTGATAAGCTCATAAGATCTATTAAATAATGCTATGTTATTATGAGTTTACCAGTTTGTATTTTGTCGAATAAATATATTTATTTTAGACTCAATGTAACCTGCGATAGACTAGGTATAACAATTAGGAACTCCTTATAGACCGATATTTTTGCAAAGCAATCGTAAACACAATAGTGATAAAACATCAATATTTTTGCCGTGTTATCTCGTTACTTTGAGATTTCTAGCTGCACGTTTTCTATATGGCACATAATTACAAGTACAGCAGTTCACTACCATGGTTTGGCGAATACGCCAAGATGAATAATTGGCGGTGGAATATTGGACACATGGGAGACCAAAATTTATAATTGCTGTGTATTATTTAATTATTTAGTAAATTTATAAGTAGGTAAGTTGTACTAATTGTTAATGTCGTAACTTGGATGACAATAAATATATCGACCGATGTAACGAGTTTTAAATTATACAATAGTATTCTTAATTGTTCTTAATTTAGTTAAATATCTATTAGGTTATATTACAATCACCTAGTTAAATATCTGTAATTTTTTTAAATGTGATTTTAATAAAATATCTTAGATTACATATGTATTCTTTGAGTACAAACAAAGCAAGAATCACATAAGATGGGTAATAATATACCTGAATGTGATAAAATGTATTTAATTTATATCATCATTAGATAGGTTGTGTGCCATAGCTACGTTACGTAAATACGTCTGTTTGTATATCCTTATATAGAATTGTCCTTAATTTTTTTTAATTAATTATTTTCTGATGCTCTTGACATTATATTATCCATCCGTTGCGAAGAATTGGTAGTTGAAAAAATCTTTGTATCGATGAATCAATATCGTTTAATAGGCAACTATCAGTCAAACAGTATATAAAAGAAAGCCAAACCCGTGGGGAGTAAAAATATTTATGCTTTGTGGTAATAGAAATTCACCACTCTAAATAAAACGTCAAAAACCACAGTCCATTCCAGTGGACGATATAAGATTCAATAATCTTGGCCATTGGCCAACACATACAAATGGCCATGAGCAGCGCTGTAAACTCGAGACTTGTGGAGGGCGTTCACGAATTCAGCGTGAGAAGTGCAACGTGTATCTATGTTTATCTAAATTTAAAAATTGTTGCAAAAATTTCCATGTAGAATAAAATAAAAATAAAATTTTCATATTTATTTTTTTTTTCTTGACCTGATGAAGGCATTTGCCTCTATATCCTAGTTCAAAAATCTGTGGAGGAAACTAGTTTTTTGGTTGAAGATTTATTGACGGGGTGGGGTATTAATTAATAATTTATGCCGAAAAAATATTTCTTGCTTATCAAAAAATCGGGGCTGAAAGGGTTAATAAAATCATTAAGTTAGTAATTTTCTTACTGAATCTGGTATCAAACTGTTCTCATTTTTCAGCGAGAACAATTGACACATTAATTTAAAAAAATATTAATTTCTCATTTCAATACTGATTCTGAATGTTTAAATCACGATCTGAAAACATAGGGGACGCAAGATTCTTATACGAATGGACGAGAAATAATAATGTCACTTAAAGTCGTCATCGACACTGCCGAAAGGTCGGTAAAATGAATGGAGGATTTCCATGGCCTCCTAACAAAGGATGAAGAGCAAATACAATACGTATTGCAATGTATGCAAGAGCATAGAAAAGTATATCCAAATTGTAAGAAATATTCATTAAAGTAAATATTTTAATCATTTTGAACAATAAATACTACATAGAAAATTATTTTTTACTTATCTTTAAACCAGTGATGATAAGAGTAGGTATGGATCACAGAGGTTGATATTGCTTTTACTTAATTTTTATACCAAATAACAGTCATTTTTGCCTTTGGAGTTATGAAGAATAATTCAATATATTTGAAAATATTCCAGTTGGGGGTTTTTCCCCCCACCGCCTCCGTCGGCACGGAGGTTCATCTAGGAGGTTGAAACCCCTGTATAATTATTATATCAAATACTAACTTTTTAGGGGGTGAGATAAAAAAAATGAAAGTCGAAAAATAAGGACACCCTAATGTAGGTACTACATATATAATGTACCCACATATTAAGCAAAGTACTCATATATTAACACGCATATAAATTTATAAATTAATATTTGCACATTTTAATAAAAATTATTAACGCCTTATGGATTTTCATTCAATTTTTACTTAGTAGGGTAGTTAGATTCATAGGTAACTGAACTTATTCTTTGAGTAGTGAAGATATTAGTTTTGTGGTAGCCAGATAATTATTTTCACAATTAAAAATTTACAGAAGCTGTAATTTAGAAACTTTCGTTGATGTATTGAAAATGAACTTAGATAACTTTCAAGTCCGGTATGGAATTTACAAAATCTGAAAAATTTATAAATGTGAGAAATAAAGAAAAGTTTGGATACACACAAACGATAATTCCAAATTCAAGAAACCGCCTTTGAACTTTTCTTCATGCACATCAAAGAAAGGCTCGAAAACGAAGCACATTCACTATAAATCAATGAAACAGTTTTAAAAGACCAGTAGTTCATACCATTAGTATCACGATATTTTATATCTTCTTACTACAGTCACAATTTCACAAAGAATCAAAATAAAAAAATTGCCCAAATATCTATCTCAATTATTTAAACATTGAGAAAATAAGCTAAAACACTCATTTCTCTTGCTTTGTATCCTAAAAACTGGCCACGTATTGATTTTGAAATATTTCGCACAAAAAAAACACCGCCCACAACCTTATTATGAATTCACTTTAAAATTACAATCTCAAAACACCAAATTTCACACAAATATCATCCTCAGCTTTTTCCAATAATTATAACTTTTTTCCCATTTTTCAATCCCCAAATCCAACTCGCCCAAAAAATTGTTAAAAGCTAATAGATTCATCAACATACTACCAAAAACGCAGCTCAATATATTTTGTCACCAAAACTTCAGAACGAAAATAATTTTCACCCCTATCTTAAAAATTACAATCGACCATGTCACTTTTAAATTATGATTTGGTTAGGAAAGTCAGTTTTGATGGACGCCACTTTAATTCAGGACGTCAGTTTTGACAGATGTCAGTTTTGACAGATGTTAATTTTTAGATTTTTTTGGGAAACGAAAATTTAAACAAATGTCACTTTGAAAAATGTCAAATTTTTTAGTCAGAAAGTCAGTTAGAGAATTCAACATTTTTAGACAATATGGCGTTGAGGACAAACACGCGTTTATTTTTATTAAATTCCGGAAATGTAGCCAAGCCAACAGAAAAACACAAACGTGTAACGAATGAAAACGTATGTGTGCCCTCGACGCCATACTTTGGATTGCCGAATTGGAGCAAAATGTCAATTTTGAGAGATGTCAAATTTTTTGGTTAAAATGTCAATTGGGGTAAATATCACTTTTTCATATTTTTTGTTGGAAAATCAATTATGATAAATGTCACTTTTGGCAGATGTCAAATTTTTGGGTTAGTTTTGGGAATGCCACAATATTTTAGACTGTATTTGGTTTAAAAAAAAATTGGCGATTGCGAGTTATTTTCAAATATTAACATTTTTCTGAAAATTTGGAGTTATTATGCATTTTTAATTTCTATCACATACATTTTTCAGAGTTTATAAATTTCAGGCCGGACTTGAAAGTTAGCAAAGTTCATTTTCAACGCCTTAACGAAGGAAATGCAAGAATATGAATCTCTATGTGCGATATCTGAGATGGTACGCTGGTAGTACCCGAGAATCCCTACGCATCGGTCGGCGTCGAGACGAGAAAATAAATTTAACCCCCGACCTTCCCCCAACAAAATATCGTATTCTCTTAAAATTTAGAATTCTCAAAACACCGAATTTCCAAATATCGATTTTCAGCTTTTTTTGATAATTATAACTTTTTTAACTCCAAAATCCAACTCTGCCAGAAAATTCTGAAAAACCCACAGATTCGTCCTCATAACGCCAAAAACCAAATTCGACATTTTTTGCTCATCAAAATATCAAATAAAAAATGACCAGGTTACAAACCTCAACCCCTGTAACCTCACCCCTGTGCATCACAGACTCCAAAACCAGCCCATACGATGAGCGCCTGTTTATCCTCTTTCCAAATAGACCAAAATCAAATTTGGATCTTTCAAAAAGTATGTGATATAACAGAACCGAACGCTTTTACATTTGACGAGATCTTCAAAATGGCACCAAAGCCATCCACCTAGCATACATAACACTTGCAAAAATTCGCGAAAACTGCGAAATTTCCCAGCGTCATTTACTGGACCGCCATATTAACGCAACACCTTCGACTTGTTTAACATTTTAAATGTTAAAAATATATGATTAAGGTCGCCGATTGATATGTTATCACAAGGGCAATAAGGAGTAGAAGCAACTCCAGTACGATGGAGATAATAGGTGAAACGCGCATGATTTAATTTTAGTCTAATTATGTGTAGCATTTAAGAGTTGTGTTGTCAATGGAAGTATGGGAGAGTGGATTAGGGTGAATTAGCGTGTAGTTATTACTTGGTTTTGCAACAAATTCCCTCCATAAATTCTCCCACATTAACCGGTTGTGTTTTCTGGAATGACATTGTAGATCAGTTGGATGAAAAGATTGATGTTCTATGCCTGTATCATCTATCAATTTAAAATTTCAACAAAGAAATAACACAAAATGAGAATAATTGAATGGGTATACAAAACGCACTGTGATTTCCAGTGATATTATCGATTACATTAATATAACTAACATAACCTTTCTTAAGTTTTTAATGTTTATTCTCATTGTTAATGCTTATATTCACACATTTCACTTGTATACTAGTATAATTCCAAGCAAACAATAAAAAATTCACGCAAATGATATCTCAGTAATGTTGATTAATAAAAATGGTCTATTAAAAATCTACAAAAAATGCCTTATTTGATTAGGATAAAGTATTTGAAACTTTATGAACTTTATATTTTAGTAATACAGACATAATACTCGTATATTTCAATAAACATGTATTTTGGAGATTAGTTGTTTACCATCAATGCGACCGATGACATCATCAGCCACCGTTGATGTAACGTAGTGTTTTTGGCAGTAAAATTTTAATTCAAATTTAAAAATTATTTTATTATTTTTTGGTTATTACTCGACTGGTTGTGGAAATTCAAATGTTTTTATACACAATTAAGTATTACCTTCACAATCATAGAGATTTTATTATTTGTAACAATACCGAATTACTAAGAACAAAATATTCATCATCATATAAACTCTACTCTCGTTAATATTGACAGAACTGTTAATGCTCATCAAATATATGTGATGCTCCTGTCTGTTAGGGCAAGGCAATAAAGGTTTGTGTACGGACAATTTATTTTAAATATTGCAAAAACGGTTCTGGATTATGTTTAATGATCTGTGTGTAATAAATGAGCTAACCCTTATTCGTATATTCTGTTTGCCCGCTTTCTTTATTTCAGCGCTTAGCGATCCCTGCTTTTAAAAAATATATATGAGATTACACAGAATTAAATTGGAATACAAACTGGATGTATATACAAAGCAAACTTTGTTGTTGAACAGTAATGAGTCGTAAGTACAGCAGTACACCATTAATTATATTTTTTTTTATCATTGCTATTCACTACTCTTTAAAATGGACAAGTTCTAATAATAGAAATATTTCATAAATTTAATATACGATTATATTCTACAACAGCAACTGAACCTACCCAGTGACGCTCGAGAGTTATACAATGCTTAAAAGTCCATGCTAAAGTTGCAAAAACCCCAAAAGTGCAAGCATGGCTACCCTCCCATTTTTGAGCGCGGCTAACACGATGCTGACAGTCGCGCGATCCCTACCCCCCCTCGAATTACCTCTAAACGTTGTCAGGCATGCGAGGACTTGTTGGATAGTTTTTTTTTTATGAAACTCAATATGTCCTGTAAAATTTCGCAACCAGACATCCCAATGACCCCGGGGGTTGATATTGTTGCAGAACCCTCCAGAATCGACCTAAGTCGAAGACAGAATCAAAAGTCGACTTAGGCAAAAATTTCATTTAAGGACATTTTTAAGAGTCTGCAGGGGCACAGACCAGTCCATAAGGACCATTATGAGTTCTATAAGGCGTTAGAAATGACCAGCTGAAAATTCGGAGAAACACCGAATTTTCACTTAGGAAAATATGTTTTGGTTCAGGATATGAGAGCGAAAGTATATAATGGCAAAGGATTTATAAATGATATACTTTTTCAGAGGTGCAACAAAGTTGGACTTTGAAAAATAATATTTTTGAAAGTGCGTCGAAATTTGGCTTGAAAATCGATATATCAAAAGTACGCCAAAATTTCACTTGAAAATTACTTTTTCAAAAGTACCCCAAAGCCAGTTTAAAAAGTACTTCGAAAATATACTTTAAAAAATATTTTCATTTTTTTTATTCCTCCACCAAAGACATTGACCATTGAAGTATAGTCATTGAATTTCCTGTTCTAAAGTATGAGCATAAAATTTTAGCGATGCATTGCATCTAAAAGGCAAAACCGACGATTTTGACAAGGCCGGCGTAGCGCCGATAAGCAAAAATTGATAAAAATCAATGCACTTGCACAAGGCCGGTTACTCGCATAGAAAGAGGTTGGATTAACTCAGCGGCTCGCAATTTGGTCGAGCGCGATGAGTAGTTCATATAAAGCGATGGTAGGAAAGCCAATAGCAGGGCTTTCCAAATGACAAAGTTATAGAGGAAAACGCCTTGTGCATAAAAAACCAAAAATTCAATTTTGCCTAAAAGTCGGTCGAAGGTGGGTTGCTGCCATATCGATAATATTGAACAACTGCATAGGGGCAAGTAAGTTGTGGACTGATTGAACGCCATTAAACTTATGCAGTCATAAGTCCTCACGAATGTGTTTGAGTACGTGAACCGCCACGATACAAGAACTTTAAAGCTAAGTAGTCTCTAGCGAAACTAAATTTATTTAGTAAAACTTTTTTAAGTTAAAATCGGTCAGCCGTAATTATGAAATTACAAATAGTCTCAGACTTCTCTAAAAAGCTCGCATTTTGATTCTGAGAAGGTATGCATGAATCTTTTCTACCTAATCGATCGTTAGCGTAAGCGTTCTCGCTTGTATGGTCTGAAAGCCGTTTGTCTTAATTGGGGAAGGCGCGATTCTTACAATAAGAATTTTGCTATAACCCCTTATCTGTTAAATAAACGGATTCTTTGAACTATTGCATCTTAATTGATTTTGAGACTTGTTGCTAGTCTATAATCCCTGGAATTTTCGTACCGAAAACCGGATGTGTCGAGTTAATGCACCACACTCGACCGTCTAGTTGCTGTACGGAGGTTCGAAAGGGATTTTTTAATGCGTTTTTCTCAGAAATCTTCAGGTGTAGAGTCCGTTGTTAGCAGACAAAAACGTGATTCACACGATAAAAATTAATTCCATCGGAGAAAAATTCTTCGATCGGGATTTTTTTACGCCAAAATTTAGCTTTTCAAAAGGTACAAAAACCTAAATAGAGGAATTCACGGCCAGAGACAGCGCCGTTAAAGATCTGAGGTAGTGCAGCCTTGGTCCATTATTCGGCTATCGAAGTGCATCTTATCTCGAACCCGCCTGGGAGGTAGAAGAACGGGGTAATACGCGACTGGCGCCCCCTGAGAAATTAAATTGTGTCGCGTCATTTGACGCCCGGTAGTGCGTTCTTCTACAATATCACCGCCTCCCTCAATACCGAAACATGTAAGAAACATCCAGACGTGCTAAAAATTGTTTTCTACACGTTTTCAAGGGAAGGGAACACGATGCTGCTATTATTTACTCCCTTCCGAACAAACTTGGCTTTGGATTTGTATACTATATGTGGTGTGTTTATCTTCCCACCTCTAACCAACAATCCCTAAATGTATAAAACCACCCCCTTTTTCTCATTTTTCGTCATCAGGCATGCGATGACTTGTTGGATTGGGTTATTTTTGAGGAAACCCAATATGTCCTGTAAAATTTAGCAACCAGATATCCTAACGGCTCCCGGGTATTGAAAGCATTCCCTCCCTAAATTCTGAAGTGTCCTTCAAAGAGAATGTTTTAAAGAAGATATTCCCCGTTTTCAAGGGTGGAGAACAGAATCCTGACATCACTTTCTCTCTTACTCCACAAATATTACCCTTGCATGCCCAAAACCATCGGCTTTTCTTATAATGAGATCACAAGCGCTCATTTGATCAGGTTTTCTAGGGAGAGAATATTTTTATTGCAGCTTGAGAGAAGCTTGATAGGACGGGTTATGCGCATGTATATATATACAGGGTGCGCCACTTAAAACTCCCCAGGCTTGTAACTTTCTTATTTTTTAAGCGACGGCCATGTTGGGCACATCAAATTGTAGACATTTTTAAGGCATTTAAACACGTGTACGTATAGAGTGATTTTAAAAAAAAATGTTTTGAAAGAAAACTTAATTTCCTTGAATATTTTTTTACCTCATCCTGTACATGAACTGCGTTAATGTTTTCTTATAAGGGTTTTAATTAGCTTCAGTTTATGTTATTACGTCATATTCGAAATTCTTTTTGGTTTTACACAAAGAAATTAAAAACATTCCTTCCGATCCAAACTGATTTTTTTTTAAAATAACTGAAAAAATTTAAATAATAATTTTATGCTTTATTTGTAAAAGACATATCACAAACAATACTCAACGTAACAAAACAGCAACAAGAAACAAAAGAAATAAATATTTTAAAAACAAACTTTATTAAAATGTACTAAATAATAGGAAATTGCAAAATTTTTATTTTCTAAATTTTTTTTATTTTAATAACATAAATTGAAGCTAATTGAAACCTCTATAAGAAAACATTAACACATTTCATGTACAACGTGAGGTAAAAACATATTTAAAGGAACTAGTTTCCTTTCTTAACAATTTTTCAAAAAAAATTTTTTTAAATCACTCTGTATGCATGTTTAAAGGTTTTAAAAATGTCTACAATTTGATGTGCCTAACATGGTCATCGCTTTAAAAATAAAAACGTTACAGCCTGGGGACTTTTAAGTGGCGCAGTATTTGGTGGATGTCGACGACAAGAACTTGTGAATATGCTAGTTACTTACGTAGAAGATAGAAAATCAGTTTTCGTGGTAAATGTACCAGAGACAAAAACCGATAAAAAGCGCGTTCTTACCATTGTTGACGAAGACGAAATGAACAGTGTGAAGCTGATAAGACTACATGTCTTTACGACCACGTGGTTGTTCAGAAAGCAGACTTTTTCTGACCTATAGACAAGGTCGCTGTACTGTACAGCCAGTTGGAAAAAACAAATTTGGAAAAATCTCGTTCATTATTGCGAAATATCTGGGCTTGAGTGATCCTGATAAGTATACAGGACACTGTCTGCTCCGAACATCGGCAACTCTTCTGGCAGAGGCTGGAGCCAGTATGACCACGTTGAAGCGCCATGGTAGATGGAAGAGTACGTCGGTTGCTGAAGGATATTTAGAGGACAGTACATCTTCAAAAAATGCGGTATCAAAGATGCTGGCAGGCATACCTTCTGGATGTGGCTTTTCCTTACAGACACTTGATATCCAGACAATGAAACATGAATTAACATTTGTTGCAGGCAATCTAACTAGTACCGGATCCTTCCAGAATTGCCAGTTTAATGTGAATTCGACTAAATAAAGTTAAGTACTTAGATTATTTACATAATACTTTAATTTCGTATTTTGTAATTAATAAAGTTTCTTAATAAGTTAATCAAAAAATGTTTTTTTTATTTATACCCACGTGGGCCGTAAAATGCACTTTATGCTCGCAAGGGTATAAAGTACACTATTATGTAGTTGGTAACTAAGCAATAAAAACAATAATAAAATAGTATGACATAAAATATGTTTATATCCATGTTTTACCTTGTAATGAGCCAATATATCGCCCTTAAAATATTTTCCTGTCATTTAAGACCGCCCTGTACAAGTTGAAGGTAATTAATGTACCTCTGCCGAAGCTGTAATATAATGATTGGAATGAAGCTTTTCAAGTATGCTAGTCATCGTATATATTTTTTCCAATTGTCATTCTACCTTACATTGGAAAGCTCTTAAAATTTCACTTTTAGCATGGAGGGTGTTAGTAAATACGTATTCAATTTAATTTTGAATTTCGGTGAAAGCACAATTGGCTCTGAAATATATGTAGCTTGGAATTTTGCATTTAAATTTAATACTCGCTTATCTTCTTACGTGAGTGAGCCAATTAAATGTAATGCACAGCTTGATACATCCGAAAAAATTTATGTTTTTCGGGACATAATACCGTGACAATTTCAATTATAAAATTATAGAACAGTAATATTTTTTTGGGACTAAACTTACTTAATTAGTTAAATAAGAAATTGTTTATTGTATCATTTATTCCACATTTATTTATCATTCAGTAATACTTCATCCTGATTTGTTACATAAATATTTCCTGATCAGCCAAGAAGCACAATTGGTTAATTTTATAAGTTTAAGCCAAGGGTATCGATATTAGTCCAGTGTTTGACGGTAGAAATAGGGTATTACCTCAAAATTCTTTCGGATAACATCGATTTTGATGAAAGTTTGTAATTAAGCTTTTCTTACCCTCCTCTTCAAAAGTTGTATGTTCCTGATGTGTGCTTTTTGTTTTTTGGGGGTGAAAACTACCCCTTCTGACAAGAAATTTAAAAACCATAGATTTAAGCCTTACATGTATTGAAATCATATTTAAATATGTAGAACATTACTTCATGTTCTGGTATATAATTTATGGTGTGTTACAACGTTTCAACCCTTTAAACCTACCCATTATGGCGAAATTTAAAGAAAAATCAGTTTTCAACAGATTGAAATGTTTTAATGGTGCATTTATAATGAATTAAAATCCCGTCACTGTTTATAATATAATTTATGATTTGTTGCAACATTTCAACCCTCGTGATAAAATTAACTACCATGTTTACTTAAAATTGAAATTATTAAATGAGTCTAAAGGGGGAAGTAAAAATTGTATGTACATTATAATAGCATGTTTTATTATTGAAAATCTATGGATCATTAGAAGAACTATCGACCTCCTCCTCCTGGTCTGTAATTGGAGGACAATTTTGACAATTGTCACCGGAGAATGTTCCGCATGTTGCGTTATAAAAAAGTCAAACTTTTCAGCAGCTACAAGCTGCGCCGCATCCTTTTTTGCAAATTACAAAATATAATTTTTAGAAGTTCTTCCGGTGTAGGCATATTCAGCATTTTGATTGGTAGTAAAAATTCTTCATTATTAATCCATCCCCAATCAGCTGGACGAATAGTTTTGTTCCCAAGCCACATCTGGGTTTGTAAATAAACTCTTAATGTGCTGATTCAGAGCATCAACTGTCGGAACAAGGGATGATAATTTCACAGCACTATTTTTAGTGATAGCCTTAATAAAGGACTCATAGCGCATCGTGTATTAGGTTATACTTATACATACATATATAGATACAGGTATATGTTTTTTTACATATATTTATAAATGCTCCAAAATTGTCAAGGATAAAACAATTTACCTGCTCCGAAAATTTCATCGAAAAAATACGATTGGTATTTCAACGTAACTTCCTTAATTTTTAAACTATCCAAAAACCATTTTACAGGGAATTTTACGGCATGTAAAGTTGATCTTCCTTGAACCCTTCATTTTTGAGATTTTTGAGTTTAAAGAGCTCGGGGATGGTGGTCCTCGCACTCAAATGCAAACTTATAACTGTGATATCTCAATTAATTTTTATCCTAAAGAAATAAAAATAAATAAAAATTTTCAATAAAAAAAACTTAATTTTTGTACTCTAGCATTTTTTACGTATCTTCTTCAGTTTCGGAGTTATTGTGAAAGAATGAAAATTTTTTAAGAATTTTCAAAAATCAGTTCAAAGTTGAATCAAACTTTTTTTTCAAATCTAGGCATTCCAAACCGGTCAAACTGCTAGAACATATTGTTAGTACTTAAAGAAAGTAAATTGTAAATGGACTACGTTCAATTTCAATTCTTGCGGTGAAGCCATTGGTTTCATTACTGATATTTTCTCCGAAAAAACAAGACAACCATTTTATTTTCATCATAACTCCGTTAGATTTTATGCTAACAACTTTTACCAAAGCTCATTTTAAATGTCTTTTCAAGTACTTGTAAAATTAAAGAATTTTCCGTTTTTCCGTTATTTGACGTTGAAAGGTTCGAATTCAGTTTTCGGCGAACAAAAAGTCGCCTTCAACGAGCCATAACTCGGTTCGTATTGAATCTACAGAAATAAAAAAAAAATCGATTTGTTATTTTATAAGCTTCATTATTGCTTATAACAATTTTTCTGATAAAACGTTTTTGGAGTTATTCGTGAAAAATCGTTCTAAAACATGCATTTTTTAGATGAAAAATCAACATTTTCAATCACGAATAACTCAAAAAGTATTTACTCGTCGAAAAAACTTCATAGAACATTTTTGTTTAGAATTTACTCCTCTATCCTCTATTATTTTGCATGTAATAATTTCTACCCTCCGAGAAGGGGTGGCATCCACCCCCAGAGTAAAAGCACACATCGGCACTGTATATCTTTTGTTCCTTCAGTCATTCCCTAATTACTGTCCACGTCAATCGGTTTTATCCGAAAGAATTCTGAACGAAAAACCGCCAAACACTGGTCTATATAACGTAATTGCAACAATTATCTTCAACTTTGAATGGACTTAGACTTATCAATAATAATGTATTAAGCAATACTTAGGAAATATTTGCTTAGGAAATGCCTAGTAAGTTACAATTTACAGTTACATTGCAGTTAATATTTTTATAGAAAATACAAAATACGAATAAATATCTATTACACTGACATTGACATTAATCCATAGCATTACTTTATGTATATTATCTGTCTATGAAGAATTTGAAAAAAGATTAGAAAAATGTGTACTAGTAGGAGAAATATTTTTCAACTTAGTTGAAAAAAATGTTTTTTTTTTTTTTTTGAAAATTGTTATTTCCTTATTTTGCAACTAATCTCCATATTTAAGCTTTACTTCATAATTGAAAAACTTTGTTAAATGATATTTTCAATAAAAATATGAAAAATATAGTTCGCTTAAAGTCGATCATATTTTCTAATTTTTAGAATAAGAAAGTTTACAAGAGTGCAGAATCGCATCCGGGGACACACTGTATATTTTAAGTTGTTCCGAGTCCATTCTGGCAATTTTCCTGATGATGTCTGTTGTATATCCGTATATCTGTTGATCTGGCCGCCTGTTCATATATAAATCCGTTAGTTCGTTCTCTACAGAGTGACTCAATTTCTTATGAGAAAGTATGGTAAATTTCTTATTTAAGATTTCTAATGACGTTGTTGGTGGAAAAGTAAATTTCGGGATTGTAGTAACCGAAGAGAGCGTCCTCCACAATATTGTCAGACGTGCCATACAGCAAAGAGAGGATAACAAGATTAATACATAAAAAATATAAATTAAATATATAAAATCTTACGAATATATTTTAGTACATTTTATAATTTACATTTTTTTTTTTTTCGGGTTTAGATGGGCCTCGGGTATTTTCCATTAGCCAGCTGCTCAGATTGTCGGAATTTTCAATATAAAAGAGAAAGATAGACTAAAGCGTGGAAAAAAATTACAGTGGGCACAGTTTCACGCCAAGGGCAAGGGGTCGATCATGGTGACTTTAATAAACAAGCAAATTTACATATTAATCCAGGAACTTTAGACGAAAAATGCGCCCATCTTCGGAAAAATTTATATTGAGCTATAAATTGGTGTACACGTATCCTTCAGCTTCCCAAACAATCTCTGAAAAGTCCCAAAGATTCCGGTGTATGCTTAACTTTTGATAGCGGAAAAACGGCCCAAAAAAGTACCTTTTCTCGGTTTTTTGCCAATATCTTCGTTCTCATCGATCCTACGGCTACGAAATGCACTTATATAAAAGAAAGATCGGAAAATTCTGTACAAAAAAGATGCTATAAAGTTTATCGATAGAACTAGTCATTTCCACGGAAAAAGGCGTGAAACATCAGAAATTTTGTGGTTCGGCGCCGCTGCGTGGTGCGTTCTGTGTGGCGGTGCAAATAGCAGCTGCGCCTTCCCCTCTGACGTCGGTGATGGGTTTATACCTGCGTTACTATTTTTTCTGGTGGGGTGTGCTGATGACTAGCGTATAGAGGCAGGTTATCACTTTGAACCTGGGTCATGCCTAAACGATTTCCTTGGCGCTCGTTTGACATATCGAAGATTTACTTCTAAATCCTTTTCGTATGGTTCGTTTGCAGTGGAATGTTTAGACTCATAGGTAAGATACTAGCTTAGCATGCCGAAAGTACTGGGTTCACTTTCTGAACCTATCAATTTTTTTTTACTTTGTACCGCTCAATGCATTGTTTCACTGCTCCAGTTGAGTATGTTACCCCCCACAGTCGATGCAGCTAAAGAGCACCTATATCGTGTCTACTACCAGGTGCAGAAGTGGTTAGGGAACGAGCCGAACCCTCAGGATTGGGTATTCAAAAACGGCTTATTGGAGCCAATAAAAACCTCACAACCTCCTGCCCCGGATTGTCTTTTTAACATGCACTAAAATATCCATACAAAATTTTTACCAGAGTTTCAATTCCCGATTACGTAAAAACTATTATTGTTATCAATAAACTTAATATCACATTTTTTGTAGAAAATTTTCCGTTCTTTCTTTTTTATAAGTACACTTCATAGCCGTAGGATCGATGTGAACGAAGATATTGGCAAAAAACCGAAAAAAGGTACTTTTTCTTCAAGCGTATTAAAATGTTTAAATTATGTCACCAAAAACAGAAGTAGAAGTAGGACATTGTTTTACTAGTAACAAAATGTTAGTACCGAACGCCACCGTAGTGGACATTGTTTTACTAGTAACATAATGTTAGTTCCGAAAGCGCCGCCGTAGTGGGTATTGTTTTACTAGTAACATAATGTTAATACCGAAAGCCACCGGTGGCGCGTTATCCACTAGCCACTTGTCATATTGTGTCAACATGTAAGACTGTAGTTTGAATATTTGTACATTTATGATAAATAAATGAATTTTTGCATTTTAATACGCTTGAAGAAAAAATAGTAGGTATATATTACACGGAGTAGAACGCCTTTTTTTGTGTTTCGCCCACTTTTCAAATCCTGGGCTCAACACAAAAAAAGAGTGCGTTCTACTCCTAGTAATATAATATACTATTCTTGGGCCGTTTTTCCGCTGTTAAAAGTTAAGCATACACCGATTGTTTGGGGAGCTGAAAGGTACGTATACACCAATTTATATCTCACTATAAATTTTTCCGAAGTGAAATGCTAAACTTGCTGGACTATATTACATATTTCGTTTAAACAAAATAAGGATCAGTACTTACAACAGTTATTTTATGAACTAAGACTGTATTTAATTTACTAATTTCTTTTTGACACCGAAAATACATGATTTGATGACGTTTCTCAGATAGCCATTTGCATTGAAACATTTGAGATATTTAGATATAGCACAATATATTAAAATTTAGTATAATAAAGTTGTGTGCTGATTTATTGTACGCAAAGGACGTATTGAAAAACTTTCATATATAACACACATTTTCGATCCCTTTAGTTCGTATTGTTTTTGCACATTCTGACCACCGTTTCTGTCCTTGTGAGAAAATGCATAGACGTTGTTGTAATGTTACAATAATTTGTGACATGTGGCCTACATTTATATATTTGTATACTAGAGTACAAGAAGTGCTCTCTTTCATTTTAATTGTATTGAAACAGCAAACCCACAACTCGGCGAGCTTTATACAAATTCTCTTTTCGCCTTACTCATTAATATTTAGTGGTGTCATTTGTGCTTTCACTTTTAGGTATAATGGATATTCAAAGCAAGAGAATTATGTCATATAATCTAAAGAAAACTCGACATAAAAATGAGTTCTTACTTTTAATACGCAGTCGGATAAAAAATGGATAACCTACTATTAATATAGCCAGGTTTAAAGCAGTTCAACTGAGAATACACGATAAAGATAAATTATAATTTAGTAACCTTAGCATTATTTTCCATGGCTTAGGGTGCATGCATCAAGAAGTCATTCTATGAAAATAGTTATAAAAGTTTCAATATTTCATCTCACAATCTAAGGTTTTGCTAAAAATTTTTATGCATATGCAACTCGTTGTGTCCTTAATTTTTGCAGCTTATTTGTCTTTTTAATCTTCCCTTTCAAATGCCGTATCTTCATCAGATGTTGGCAGCTACTGTGGAACACATCTCTATGTTAACCATTACCTAAACAGTAAGACTGAAATTAAACATAAATGTTGCCGTAGTGTATTTATTGTAATAAACGATATCTTTAATCTACCATTATATGAGAAGAACACTTTCAGACAGAGTGTAAATTTTTTTTTCTTAGTCCATTTTTTCTGTAAGACATTCTCGTTGGTAATGGCTAAGATACTCTGAGCATATGCAAAATGCGCCAATTCTAGAGGCTTCACGGTTAAATGTTTCAGTTTTTTCATTGATGACTCTATCACTGTTAAGTTTTCAAGGCCGTAAAAGAAAGTCAAGTACCGTAAAATTAGTTGAAAATGGAGATGTAGGTTACATAGTTCAACCGTGATGTGATGGAGGCAAATGCGTATGACGTATATCGCGCATTAACACATTGGAGGCTATTCTAAAGTAAAATGAGTGGAGCCCAGTTTGTATTTTGCACGTACAATTTTTACTTCCCTCGCTTACCGAAAGGAAGTAGCTGATGTAATCGTAAAAAAAATCACCCTCAGAGATTTCTCCGGATTTTTACGTTTCAGAGTACGTACATTATAAAAATTAAAGCCATTTAATTCCGTCAGTCTCTCTGTCTGTCTGTTGGCGATATATCTACAACACCACTTGACGGAGAAGGACTATTTGGTAGGTAGTTGACGCTACTGCCAACGAAGAGCTGGGATACAGATCAACACCACCTAGGTGGTGTTGTACAGATCCGTTGAAAAATATACAGGGAGGACCCTCATAAAAAATATAATTAAGAGAAAAATAATGACGGAACACACTATTATTTGACATGCAGTTAACATAACTGTCAAGGAAGAAAAATATGAAAAAAATACAGGGTGGCTACTTAAAAAAAATCGGTTAAGGAATTTACCCAAAACTTCCCTCTCTGTTTACCATATTTTATTTTTCTTCTCATTCGCAACGTCTTGGTAGACGTTTCATGATTCATAAATTATTATATATATTTTATTATTAATTATTTCCCTCATAAAGTATAGACCAGTGACATTTCGCGAATTTTTAAATGTTCACCAATGGCAACAGTTTTACACTGAATAAACGTAAGCTAGCTTTTGCTAAAATTTAACAGCAATAAATTAACTAAAAAAGTCTATTTGACAGTCATATTTTTGTCACTTTGACAGTGATAAAGAAGATGCATCGTTTTTTATCTCCGATAAAAATGCCTGTTCCTCAAAAGCATAGTACATCTAGTAGTCGCACGTCACTTTAAAATCTATACTGTCAGCTATAATTTTTAAGTATTGTGGAAACTATACTGTACAATATGAGTCATTTTGGGAAAATTTCGACTGAACAAATTACAAAAAACATAGAAAAAGCAATGCCTCAATCCACAAAAAACACGAAATCGTCAATATGGAGACAGTTTATGGAGTTTTGTCAAATCCGAAATTATGAACTGTCAGAAATAACTCCATTACAAAATATAGCAGATATGTTAAAGGATAATATGAAAAAGAAAACTGGAGAAGATTACAAAGAATATGCAGTTAAAACAATCTGGAATTCAACTGCGAAGATGATTCAAGAAAAATATTTCAGTGAGTACAATATTAAATTTGATCCGTTTACCGACATAATTTTTAAAGAAGCACGTGATGCAAGAAACAGTAAACTAAGGAATTACAAGCTCTTCCAGAGAAAAGAAAGGCATGTTCGGTAGCAATAGACAAGAAAGATATATTTAAAATGGCAAAATTGTGGAATATAGATGAACCAGAGGGATTACAAAAGAGATTCTTTCATACAGCTTCTTATGAATTAGCTTGGAGAGGAGAAGAAGCAGTAAAATGTAAAATTTACCATTTTAATAAAGAAAAAATCAAGATGGAACTCCAACAGGGAGAATTGAATAAATACTATTTGATTTTTTCAAAGACAAGGTGGGTCTAAAAAATTGGCAGACAGCAAATGGATGACAAAGAATGACACGGATAAAAGTATTTGTCTTGTTACAAATTACTTTTAGAAAAAAGAAACAAAAGCATAACATTCGAACGACTTTTTTTTAACTCCTGGAAAACCATAAATTCTAAAGGTTAGTACAAAAATGTTTCACTGGGAATTAATACGATATTGACTTAGACCAAAAATTCTGCAGCTAAAATTGGACTGGACATCACAAATAATAAAATTACCAATCATTCAAACCGTGCCAGTACAGTTTTCCATTTAGCCAAAGCAGAGATAAATGACCAACAACTTATAAAGATCACTGGACACTCATCATCATCATCAATTGTCCCTGAACATCACGAAAATCGTATTAGTGACTTACGAGTCTCGAATAAAACAAGTCAAAAAGAATATTCCACATGTGTGGAAACTAGAGAAGATAATATTGAAATCAGTACCTACACCAAACCAAACAATTTATAACAACTGTGTTTTTAATAACTATTAATAATAATAATAATTGTATAAATAAAGATAATTGTAATTATTGTTGTTCGTTCACATATTCTGTCGTTAATTTATCTTGCCAAAAAACACTCGAGCTTTTCTTTTATGGATACATTTCTTTTTAACTCAAAATATAATCATTAATTTTCCTCGAAAAACTGACATTTGACAAAATCGCTCGACCTCCGGTCTCTCGATTTTTTCATGTCAGTTTTTCTTATAAAATCACCGATTGGCAAAATTATTTCGTTACAAAGAGAAATTTATCCGATAAAAAAAAAGCTCTTGTGATTTTACTGTTGATCAAATTACAAATTCAAGAATTATTATTTTTGTTTATAATTACTAAGTATGTATCAACGGTGTATTTATGCTATTTTACAAAAATATTTTTAACGAGTTAACTGCCCAGCTAAATTTTGGAAATTAATCCAACAGGCCAACTAAATTTTTCCATTCCGTATTGATAGTAAATTAAAAATTATGTTCAATAAAATTCTTACCAAAATAAGTTTTTAAACATTTCTGGGTATAAAATGTTACTACGGGCCATGCCGGCCCATTTCCACAAATAATGCTGACACAGGAAATCAATCCACTGAAGATGCCTGCTGTAGACAATGAAATACAAAAAGTGAGCGTCTCTACCAAATCGCTGCATCATTAAATAATTATAATTGTATGGATTTAACCAGTGAACTAACTACATTTGTAATACAGGTAACATCAGTAAAATTCTTGCATTATTCATAAGTAATCTTAACGAGGAGTCCAAAATAATGCCTAAGTCAGAAATAGATTCTACTCTCAAAAATACTTTTCTCTTCACAGAATACTCGAACAATATATTACTTTCCGGTTAGATTATTTTGCATCTATTTATATTGATTTCTAGACAATAATATGACATGAAATTCTCTTTGAGCAATATTTACAGTTTCAAAAATGTGCCTGTCAAATACAGTATACTGTTAATTTCTCTCCAAAAGTATAATAAAGTTAATTCATATAGACTAAGGAAAGACCAAAAGTAATGATATAATGGAGAACAGATTATCTACTCAACTTCTCCCCAGTTTACTTACTTCCTTTTTGCATAATATATTCAATGTCAATACTCCTTACGTTTGTATGCAACTGTCGTCCTTCCAAGAATAAACTTCTGTAGGACGCATTTACTTCTTATTTAAATTCACGCCAATAGAATCTGATGAAAACAATAATATTCTCACGAACATAATCTGAGACAAATTAGATTTTTACAAAGTTTCCGCGTTATGGATAATGGCCTTAGTTATCGCTTTTCGTTTCCCGTATAATCCACATTTGACAAATAAAAAGTTTGTAAGTTACATTAATATCCAATCGAAATAAAAGAAATGATGTTTACAGGATATGCTTTTGTTATCAGAAAATTACTGCGGAACTGAAAATCAGGAGTTCTTTAAAACTTTTTTATAAAGGCATATTGCTACAATAGAGAACAAATTGAAGAATCATTATCAATTTCATTTATAAATATATACATTATAATAAATTTAATCGAACAGAAGAATTTTATAATCAAAAAAACTAATGAAACAAGAAAACAATTTAGAACAATTAATACATTTGATGTTGAAAATGCGAACCATCGTTTCCATGTTAGTATTGCGGCACAGTAAAACAGTAAACACAGTAAAACCCTTTAGAAAAAGGCTATTAGTGAAACAATTTTGTAATTTGGTATACTGATTTGTCATTAAAATGACTATTTTTCCGAACAGCGCCAAATCAAAATTGCTTCCGGTTTCAAGATGGCGGCTGTTTTGGAAAATTAAAAAAATCGACGTTTCTAGCCAAAATATTGATTTTATGAAAAACAGTTGTTAAGAAAAATTGTTCCGCATTAAATTTTGAATAAGAAAGTTTTTTTATAAAACTAAAAATTAATAAAATATCACAAAGACAGTTTCTTGTGATATTACAAAATACGCAAAATAATGTTCTATACTTGTCATAATACTTATATTTTGACCATAAAATAACATAGTATGGGATGTGTACCAAAAGGACAGTTTAAAAAGTCATACAAGAGAAACTAGAGGAGTCGGAATAAGAAGGCAAGTCCGTATTAACAATATACTACCAAAGAATTGATCAGAGTTTCTGAAAGACGATGAAAATAAAGTAGAATTATTTTGTTTATTGGCAAATGATATAACATCTAATAACTTTAGTTCTGTTTAAATTGTGTCAACTGTTGGCGAAGAAACTGCGGAAAATAGTGATTGCAATACTGCTCTAACATCCTGCAACAAAGAAGAAGTAAATAAAAAACTAATATTGCATATTAAATATTATATTCAACGAGGTTGGAAGGACATTTGCATTAGAACTGTCGACAACGACGTAGTAGTACTATCGGTTTAAATTTTTACTGTACGTATAAAGAAGGGCTGAATAGTTTAAATATACAGTTTGGGACTAATAACACAGTTTGACATATTTAAGATTATGTAGCTTTGCGAATTTTTTTTCCTTAAAAAAACATGTATGTCCTAAAGTATAAATCTTCCTCTTTAACATGCCGTTAAGTTTGCTCAAATATCTTTTTTTTTTCGCCGAGATATCGAATTTTGAAAATTGTCTGTTCACATCATATCTTTCCCAATACATTTAATTGGTACGGAAACCTTATGGTCATTATTTAAAATGCAATATCTCGGCGAAAAAAAAAAAGATCTCAAAATCCTGACGTTAAAAAGCAAAAAAAAACAAACAAACAGACAAACACAAAATAAAACATACAAATCCCGATTCCTAAACCCATAAACCCCAAACATAAAAATTCAAAACACACCAACCAACAATCGACAAAAAATGACAGCGATTTAAAATTTTTTATATTTTTTGGGTTAAAAGGCGCCATTTTGAATTTTCAATAGGTGATAGCCTAAATCTGAACCCAGCATTTGAAAGAGCACCTTTTTAAACGTGAGTACATGAAATTTCATAAAATCCATTGACTTTAAAATACCTCTATACACTTTTTTTAAACAAAAAATGACAGCTGTTTAATTAAAATTTTTGTCATTTCTTCGAAAAGAAAGGATCTATTTTGAAAAAAAAAATAAATAAAAATTTAAAAAAAGGTTCGAGAATTTTTTTTTTTAAGAAACCATGTGTGGGATCTTAAAGTACAAGTCACCTTTAAAATGCCGTTGAGTTTGCTCAAATATCTTTTTTTTTTTTTCGCCGAGATATTGCAATTTCAATAATGACCATAAGGTTTTCGTGCTAATTAAATGTATTGGGAAAGATATGATAAGAACAGACAATTTTAAAAATTCGATATCTCAGCGAAGAAAAAAGATATTTGAGCAAACTCAACGGCATTTCAAAGAGAAAGATTTGTACTTTAAGATCCCGTACATGGTTTTTCGAGAAAAAAAATTTCGCAAAGCTACATAACCTCAAATATGTCAAAAAAACAGTATTTTTGCACTTGTTTGCGTTAGGATATCTCAATATCCTGACGTGATTGAGCAAAACTAAGAATAGATTCGAATTCAGCGTCGAAAAATACATAAGAAACGTATGGTCTGACTCCAGGATCCAGACAACTTTTTTTTTTGTAACCCCGTGTAATTATTTTAGAGTATTAAAAGTGCATGAAATAACACAAAAACTAGGAGAAAGCGTGTTTCCATTCCCTAACGGGATATGATACCGTTTCCTTTTTTTTTCTGAAAGAGGAAAACTGACTGCTTGGAAGACATGGACGATGTATCCAGAAGTAACAGAAGCTTTCATGTTCATTTCGAAACCTCAAGATAATATTCCTGATAAAATTTTAAACCCATTCCAATGGTTGTTTTAATGTACTGCAATACTACTGCCTGCACTGAAGTAAATCAGGCACGAAAGGAACTATTTACTTCCATGAACAGAACAACGTGTAACATCCTCCCCTTCAAAGGATGATTTGGAGCAACACATTTTTCCAAAGTGGGTACATTTGGGGACAGTTTTTGACATCAAATTTGATTTTGCCTAATCTTGAAAAATGGGGATGGACCGAAAATGTTTGGGTGCCAAAATAGCCAACACTTCCAGAGGTATCTAAAGCCCTTAGACAATTAATTCAATGTAGCTGCAAAAAAGGATGCATTAAAACCAAATGTGGTTGTAAAAAAACCGGCTTGCAATGCACGTTACTTTGCACAGATTGTAAAGGAGAATGAAACTAACTTAAAAAAGGTTTGTAAGTCTGACTACAAATTTTTTTACCTATTTCTATTAAATTACTTTTAGGTTGAAAAACAATGTGTCTTCAGTTTCTCGTAGAGGAATACTCAACAAGAACATTATAATTATTGCTTTAGATCGTAAAATATACATAAAATCATTTTCTGGTATTTCTCCGTGTAGCGGCTTTATTTTTAGTGTTGGGTAAACATATTGTATAATTTTTTTTTTATTAAAACTTTAATGTAGAATATTTTTCTTAACATTTTTTTCTGTAACAGTCATTTTTTAGTTGAAAAACTTTAAACTTTCAAATTATAAATAAAAAGTAACTTTTTATATTTTTCTATGTACAGCCTTTATTTTTAGCTTTATTAGGTAAAAAGCTATATTAAACTTCTTAACCTCCCCACAATAAAATTGTGGGAGGTTACTACATTTAGTCCAAAATCGAAAATTTAATATCAAATCTTTGAGGTCCAAGGAACCCAATAAAGTGGTTTTTAAAAAATGTCTGTGTGTGTGTATGTTAGCACGATAGCGGCGAAGCTACTAAACGGATTTGGATGAAACTTTGCACGAGGGTTTTTTTAGTCCTCTTGAAGATCTGAGTCCTCTTGAGATCGAATTACGTTTAGTGCAGTTTTGGCACAACAAGTTGTTTATTTTATGATTACTTACAATTTGCAATCGAACCATTGAAAAGTAGTAAAAATTCCAATTTCAAAGACATATCACACTTGCACCCTTTCAATTTCGTTTCCGTTAAAAAAATTAAAAAGTATTCGTTATATGTGCACACATGACAGCGTCCAAAAAATATTATTGGTATTATTGTTAGGGGAAAATGTATTTTGCCATCTGTCAAAAATATTTGGGTTGGTAACCTTTATAAATGTTGATTTATAGGTTATGGTACGTGACGTCACAGCTAACCTGAAAAATATGTATTTCTTAAGATTTAAGAATATTACGTAGCTATTATTAAAATTTCTGCCTGGTTCCCGTACTTTCAACTAAAATTTAGTACAGTGTAATGTTTATGAAGTTCTAAATACTTTGTCCTAATAAAATAGGACTCTTTTTATAGGTTGGAAATTTAACCTGTAATTAGCAGTTTATTTTTATTAATCCAAACCACGTGACTTCCAACTTGGCGTGGCGGTCAAATATTTGTTGGCAGTCGTTAAACATTTGTCAAACAGTTTGTGTTTTTCCGTTGGCCTGGCTAAGTATCTTGAAATTTTAACAATATTATGTTTTTTGTGGATTGTGGCAAAGGCGTTTTTGATTGTTTCCAAGTAATAAACTTTATTTAATTATGCAGAGTGAGTATTTGATGAAGTTGATGTTGGAAAATCGAGATGTACAAACGCGGCTATCCATCTTTTTTACTTTCAATTAGATGCATGTATATAGAAGTTCAACATAATCGACTATATCAATTTACTGCTACCGATAATAGGACTGATAAATAAAATTTATAATAAAAAAAAGTGATAAAGTAAATATATTTAATAAAATACAAGAGATATTTACCAATTAACCTACATGAAAAAAATAAAGTACATGTTAGATATATTCTATAACATTAATAAGACATGATAACAAAAAGTTCTTGCACAAATTAGGTACAATGGTTTGTATAGTTCAATCTATAGGTATATCATAGGCAAGAGGTCAACACTGGAAGAAATTGTGTACACCTTTTTACATATTTCAACTAGTTCACAGTACTTCAGTCCTTCATTGTTTAATTTATTTAGTATTTTTCAAAAAATTCATAACAGTTAACCCTTCGACCATAGCCACCGTATACTGCTAAAAAATTGAAAGGAAAGACTAGGTAGTCAACAAATTTTGTCTAGACTAGTAACACAGTCACAATTAGTACTGAAGGATCATCTGGATCAGCAATAGTCCACGTAGTCGATGACTTTTGTTAAAGATGTTAAACTAAGAGTTCACAACCTGAAAAATTAATTTGTATGTTAGCAATTATTCATTAAGTAACATTTAATTAGGTAAGCATATATTGAAAAAAGAGTTGATCATCGATAACTATAATTCTTACCTTTGCAAAAAGCTTTTATCCTGTAAATTTCCAACCACAAATAGCTTCAAGATTTTTGAAAGCCTTGAACTCATCCTTTTGTCTATGTATTTCTCACAAAACGTAATAGTACAGTAACTAGAGGTTTTAACTTCGGAATAATGTCATATTTCGTTCATTTTTGGCAGTATAATAGTAAATACTTCACAGAAAAGTTTCTATATTGTTCGGGGGCTTGCTAATTTATGCTAATATATAGGGGTGGCATCCACCCCCTCTCAGGGGGTGGCACTTAAAAAATATAGATATTTATTGGAGCTGAAATACAATCAAATTTTAAGAAGGAAAAGTTCTATGCAATTTTTCACATAAATTGATAGTTTTTAAAACGACTTCAAAATTGCGCTTTTAGCTTAAAAAAAAGGTGTTTCCAAACGGTTTTCGTCAAGTATCTCAAAAAGTATTACTTTATCGAAAAAATGTTATAGACCAATTACAGAAAGTACAAACTGGGAATTAATTATATTTTTTGTTTATGGATGTAGGATTAATAATTTCGGAGATATTTAAGTTTATATTTGGTATCTAAGTGTTTCGAAATTACCTTTAAAGTTTAAAATGCATTTTTTTCTTAGGCAAGTGCTTTAAATGAGCAAAAAAATTTGAGCATCTAGGTAATGCTACATTTTAACGAAAAACTGTATTTGAGATAACTTTTTTAAATTACTGGCTAATTAGAATAACAAAATGGCGACCTTTTTTTTTATAAAAAAATATAAATACACATATTTTTCCGTCATAACTTCTTTATTTCTTATGGTACAGGAACGAGTAAAAAATAATTTGAAAGCGCAATTAATTGTCTTTCATTTCATTTCTTAGCATGCGTAACGTAGGTGTCACAATTTCTGAGATATTTAACATTTAAACTGCATTTTTCGTCTTATAAACGTTCGGACGCAATTTGTAAACTTTTATATCTCCGAAACTGTTAAATCTATGTAAATAAATAATAAAGCGAAATTTATTATCAGTTTATGAGCTTTATTTTTGATCTCTACCCATTTTTCAATAAAACCAATATTTATTGAGATATTTGGAAAAGGAAAAAAAAATGTTTTATCGAAAATACCTTTATAGTTCAAAGTGTATTTTTTTTTTCTAAAGCAAGTGCTGTATACAAACCAAAAAATTTGAGCATCTACGTCATGCTACATTTTAATGAGAAACAGTGTTTGAAATTCCTTTGTTTTAATGACTGGCTGATTACAGTAACAAAATGGCGACGTTGTTATTAAAAAAAATGTGTAGACGCACATTGCTTCGGTCATAACTTCTTTGTTTTTTATGCTACAGAAACATATAAAAAAACATTTGAAAGCTTAATTAATAACATATTATTCTACCTAAGCATCCTTGACGTAGGTTCACAGTTTCTGAGATATTTAACTCTCACTCTAAATAATTGCCTTATGAACACTTGGATGCCAAATGTAAACTTAAATATCTCTGAAATTATTAATCCTACATCAATAAACAAAAAATATAATTAATTCCCAGTTTGTACTTTCTGTAATTGGTCTGCAACATTTTTTCGATAAAGTAATACTTTTCAAGATACTTGACGGAAGCCTTTTGAAATACCTTTTTTTTTATGCTAAAATCGCAATTTTGAAGTAGTTATAACTTAAAAACTATCAATTTATGTGAAAAATTGCATAGAACCTTTTCTTCTTAAAATTTGATTCTACTTCACCTCCAATAAATATATATATTTTTTAAGTGCCACCCCTTGAAAGGGGGTGGCATCTACCCCCTATAAATTAGCAAGCCCCCGCACAATATAGAAACTTTTCTGTGAAGAATTTACTATTATACTGCCAAAAATGAGCGATATCCGTTCAATACTACATTATTCCGAAGTTTTGCATATTTTTTACCTCTAGGTACTGTACTATAAGTAATTGAAATATTATGAAATACACCAATATTTGAACTGAAGTCATCATTTCTCAAAATATAAGGGATTTAATTCGTTGACACTAACATGACACTAACATGAGATTGTTCATATTTTTGGCTTCAAAGATCCACTGAGTGGGGAGGTTCCAGCCGCTTCTGTAGCTACCGATTTTTATTCAGAATTTAATTTGCAACAATTCTTTTTTGTAACATCAATAGTTTAGATAGAAAAATCTTTTAAATTTTCTAAATCGGCCGCCATCTTGAAACCGGAAGCCATTTTGATTTGGCGCTGCTCAGAAAAAGAGTCGTTCTAATGACAGAAACCAGTATACCAAATTACAAGATTGTTTCACTAATAGCCATTTCTTTCTGGGTTGCCGCTCTATGTGCTCTTTACTTCGGTGGAGGTGACGCCTAATTTCATTTCCTCCTTAATTCTTGCACCTGATTTATTAATTCTTCTGATGAAACGAATTATTTCATCCGTCCTCAGATGTGAAAGTCGAGAGGTATCAAGTCTGGAGACTTTGCTGGTTACAGTATCTAAAATGGCAAATATTTCAAAACCTGTGATACTTTATATAATGGTATATATGATCATAAAGGTTCTAAATGATCCTATATAACACTCATATACTCAGTTTATATCATAAACTGAGGGAAAAAATGACAAAACATTACTTCTGACCGATTATTCTTAACTGTAAATCATTTTTTTATACAATTCTGGCACAAGGTGGTATAAAAAACCGCCAATCGGTCATTCTGAGTTTTTAAATTGAACTTAAAAAGAAACCTAATTGGTTGTTCTAAACACACCTGCACACAAAAAATATCAACCTATAGTAGCAGGGCTTAAGCCGTAACAAATCTTAGAAGAGTTGAAATAGATCATCAAAAGCTATGTGAAAGTGTGATGAACAAAAATAACGTAGTAGATACCTCGTGGCATCTGCGAATCGATGTTAATAGTTGGTTTTCAGTGGAACAAAAAAACGGAAAATGTACATCAAAGAAGAAATATAATTTAGTATTTACAACATAAAATTATTAGTAGGTAGGTGCCATATACTTATTCATCTTTTTCATTGACAATGATCTTAAACGTAATGGTCAGTGTTATTTAACAACAAGAATGTTTGAATATTTTTTTAAGACTTCAAAAATGCATGAAAATAATATTGCCATGTGAAACGCTGCTGATATAGGCAAGTAGCTTTTAATTCGCTGATACCACCAAATCCAGAAAATACTACTGCTTTTACACGTGTGTTTTTCATCACAACTAGCAATGTTAAAGCAATATACTGACATTGAAATTACTGAATTTCAAACGTATTATATTATTTACCTTAGTTATCAGGTTAAATACGAATCTTGGGCAATTTCCCCCCTACTGTAATAAATCGTTTTGAAAGAAAATCAAAATGCGTTCATCAAATTTTTCTTCAATTCTTGCACAGCTATTCAACCTTAGTTCAGATTAATTACTGCAAGCATTTTAACTTTTTATAATATACTTGCAATATTTTCATCGTACAATTTTCAGCTCATAGTAAGAAGATCAATATTGATCCAGTTCATGTCTGACATATCCATTATCTACGTGTGACAGGCTTTCTCGTTATTGAAGACAGAGGCACTTGTTTAATTGGTTTAATGTTATAACACAACATCGATCAAAAAGATATAGACGTTCCAGTATTAAGTTTATTAAAATCTAGTTGTTCGAAAAATAATATGTGGGTAGTGCATTAATAGCTAGGGAGCTGGTGGCAGAATTTTTTATATGATCTTATTATGTGACTGAAGTTGAAAAGTGTAAAGATGTCATACTAAAAAGCCGAAAAAACCGTTTCAGTCATTACGGCGTTGCTGAGTTTTTAATTAACAGTTAATTAAAAATGCAATAAAAAACACTCCTATATGATTTTATTATATCAGCTACTTGTTTTAAATGTTGCTTGTCAATATGACATTGATATAAATGCAGTCGGCCAAAATCTATGTGTCTGCGTTTTTTGTAATTTATTTATTTTTTTTTTGTTAATTTATAATATACTAAAAATTAAGTGAACTTATTGTCGGTGTATCCTATATCAAAAGTTTCACAAAGTGATAAGATAAATAATAAAACAAACTTCTGCCATCTGTACACCGCTGCGTTTAAAGGGGGTGAATTTTCAAAAATGGGGTAAAAAAACTTCTATATTATTTTCGTCATACCTTCCTCGAAAGTATACTCTAATTGTTTTGTCGATCGTAAGTGACGCTTTGTATATCAAATACTTGTTGCCATTGACGGCGGGTAGTTATTTTTCATAACGACCCTAGGGAAATAAAGTGAATTTGGGAGTATTTTTTCTTTTATATGAGTATTAAATTAAATGTTTTAACATTTTTGGAAGTAAATCCAGACAAGCCTTAGTTGCTATATTTTCTATAACCGACATTATTTTCAAAAATGTTTAGAGCTATTATTATAATAATATAATTTAATTCATCTTTACTTGACAGTACTTGTCATTTGAACAGAAGTCGCGTCCTAAGTTTATTTTATTGACGGTTGCCATGGATCGCTACCTTTTTTTTACTATTTGCTTAGCAAATATGAAATCTTACTCAAATAATTATAGATTTTCTCAAGTTTTTTTCTAGTTTAATGATTATGGGTATGACGAAAAATATAATATGCACCGCGGGTCGTACAGTGCGATTTTTTGGTCTCGAATATTTGCAAACCTCAACCCTACGGGTCTCGAATTACAAACTGTGGGCAAAATGGGCAAAATTAAGGTCTTGCTCTAAAGTTCTAATCTAACTTTTCCGAAGTATTTTGACGCGCTGAAACCAATTTTGGACAAACAATTTTTCTATCGTGTCAATTTCCTTCTACAACACCCTTTTATCTCCTAGCGGTGGCAGAGGGAAACTGACACGATATAAATGTTTTTTTGCCCAAAATTAGCTTCAGCACATCAAAATACTATAGAAAAGTTATATCAGAACCTTAGGACAAGACCTTTATTTTGGCCCTTTTACGGGAAGAAAGGGTGGTATTAGTATAATTTTTGTCCAAAATTGTCTCCAGCGTGTCAAAATACTTCAGAAAAGTTACATCATAACCTTAGAACAAAACCTTTTTTTTTACCTTTTTAGGGGAAAGCTGTGGTAGACAAAACTGATGTGGTATTTTTTTTAATATCAGAATCGGTTTCAACATGCCAAAAAACAGAGAAAAAACAGAGAAAAAACAGAGGTTGAGACGGTTCTGATCCAAGGAACAGCCCCCCTTTTTTTTCAGCTTGTGTTATTTTTACAAAGGTTTTATTGTTATCTAAGTAGTCCCAAGAAATATTCTAATGTTCTTTACAATTATTTTCTTTTTCCTTTGCTTGTATGTATATACAGGGTGTCCCGTAATATGTTGTGTTGTACGTACATTATTTAATAAAAAAATGTTTTCTTCTTAAATCCATCTTTTCCGCGCTGTATCTCTTTAGACATTAGACATACAAAAAAAAAATGTAGAAAATTCTATCCTCTTCAATTTCTTCTTGAACCGAGCGTTACCGAATTATTTTGAAAAATAATTTTTTGCACCTTTACTTCCCCCCTCCCCAAGGTTGAGAACTTGTATTTTTTATCAAGGCTTCGACTTAAACAACATATATCAAAATCATTACTACTCCACCTTTTGCACGGCAAAATCCCTCACTGATTGGATTATTTTCTTACTTTAACATTTTTTGAAGTAAATTGGAAATATGTCTGAAAATCAGCAACGTACACATCAGCCAATGTTTTTCTCTACTTATGGATATAAAAACTAACGAATTAAAACCAATGTAAAGTACAATGAAAATACTCAATAGAGCTTTTTTTTGCAAATTAACAATTGTTTTATAAAAAAAATCAGAGTCATGGATTTCAGCCAACCATTTTTTTATTTATATTTTTGATGCATAAACAATTTTATAGCAATGGCTGAAACAATAAAATAATATAGTAGCGTCTATTTTTGTAAATTTGAAATTCATTTTTTTTTAAAATTAGCAGCAACCAAGCTCGGTAGCTGGTCCAATCGATCTGTTATATCAATACCTTCATTCCATATTATTGTTAATTACAATGAAATCATGTACCCACATTGCCACCAGCTCTAGCATAGCACTAGCTACAAGTAATCATTTCTTTCCTCAAAATCAAGTTATTTGTTGGTCTTTAAAAACACATTCTTCTTCTTATTTACAAGATATTGAGAGACGTTTTGTGATCTTCAGATTATACTAGCTGTCTGTATTTGCTGGATGGTAAGTCTGATAGCATCACGCGAGCCGTCGCGTTTACTTTTTAAGCGTACGGCTTTGCCAAAGCTCTTTATTTCGTAACATAGCTCCAATGTTTGAACGTTTATCCTTCTCAGCACTTACGATGTGGATTTCAAGAAACCGTTAACAATAGTGCTAGTTTACCAATTTATATGGCGAAGAAATTATAGGAAATGGAGAAATATGATGTTAGCAAGTAGTTTCGCTAGGCATATTTCTTAGAGAGTCGAGATGTTTTTACAATTAATTATTTTTTATTTGCTTTTATCATGATTAGAGAATATAGATGTTAGTGTAATAGTCAAAGTCTCAGAGGCTTATAGAGGGATGGTGAATACTAGAGCTTGAGCGAGTCTGATCTTTGTTCTGTAGTAAAAAACAATAATATAAGCTTTAATTCTATTTTGGGACTACTGGTTTTGTTTAATTAGATTCTTGTAATATATGTTGTTAGACTTCTTTGCAAGGCCGGACGAGGCACGCGAGTAATCTAGGAATTCTCCGTGGGGCCCCCTTGCTTTGGAGCCCTCAAACAATTGTGCATGATAGTAAGGTGAATCCTTAGTGAGGTATTCATATTTAAATGATGAAAGTAGGTGTCTATTTCTCATTAAATTCTTTATTTCGGTAGGAGATCCGTTTTGTGAACTGTACAATTTTTTTTCACATCGTCAGGTGAATCAAAATGTATGTATCGATTTATCAAAGTTTGTTAGATGTAAAATATATGATATATGGAGGTAAAATAATCATAAACTAGGGGGCGAGTGTAGATCCGTCTTCACTGTGCCAGCAATCAAAATTTTTAAGTGTTCGTGTGTGCGCGAAATCGATAGTTTTACTTCCACATCCAGTGGAAGTATAGTAACGGCAAAAAATTTTTTAAAAATTTTTATTGTTCAAATAGGCTTAAAATGTCATGGCACGTCGAGATTTTAAGTTTGAGCGAAAAAAAAATTTCTGTCTGTCGGTCTGTCGGTCTGTAACTTTTTTGTGCGCACGTTTACTCTGGTTTAAGATATTGACTTGAAATTTGGTACACATATGTACTTTATCGAGATCTGGAACTAGATTATATTTTCATCTTGTTCCGTCGAAGGGTTGGGGGGTAAATAGGGGTAAATGGGGGTAAATGGGTAAATCAAGCCGGTAAGAGTCCATAAAATTGGTATTTAGTATATATAAAAGAACTTAAAGTCTCAAAAAATGTTTTGGCATTAGCCACCCCCATTACTACCCCCACCTCATTATTAAAGGGGGTGAAAAAAATAAAATTGTAATTTAGCGTGTATACAAGAAACCTAAGCCTCAAAACTTTTTTTTACTTAATTCACTCCCACCCCCACCTCTCTGCCACCACCCCCAACCCCCAATACCGATGTGGCATATCGTTTTATAGGTTTTTGGGATAGATTATTTCAAATATTATGTTGTTAAAGTTACCTCGAGTAGTATGGATGCGCGGTGGCTTTCCTCGGCTACTATGGATGCGCAGTAGGTTTCCCCGAGTATTATGGATGCGCAGTGGCTTTCCTCGAGTATTTTGGATGCGCAGTGACTTTTTTCGAGTATTATAGAACGCAGTAGGTTGTAAGTAAGTATGAATGAGCAGTGGCTTTCCTCGAGTACAATAGATGCGCAGTAGGTTACCACCAGTATTATGGATGCGGAGTGGCTTTAGATGCGCAGTAGTTTACCTCAAGTGATATGGATGCGCAGTGGGTTTCCTTGAGTAAAATCGGTGCGAAGTGGGTTACTTCAAGAAGTATGAATGCGCAGTGGCTTTCCTCGAGTAAATTGGATGCACAGTGCGTTACCTTGAGTAGTATGGATGCGTAGTAGGTTTCCTCGAAGAAAATGCTCGAAGTAGAGTACTTTTATCGTGTAGTTTACTTCACACAACGATTTTTTATATCTTTGTAATGCCATTTTCTGCGTATTACCTCCACATTCAGTTGAAGTATATTAACGCAAAAAAAATTTTTGGAAATTTTCATTGTTTAAATAGGCTTAGAATATCATGAAACCTCAATATTTTAAGTCTGAGCAAAATAAATTTGTCTGTCGCATCGGTCTGTATGTTAGTCTTGTATCTTTTTAGTGCTCACGAGTACTCTGGAACCGGTCTCAAGAAAAAAAATTGGCATTAGCCACCTCCATTACCACCCCCACCCCATTATTGAAGGTGGTGAAAAAATAGTGTGATTTAGTGTGTGTACAAGAGCCAAAGTTATCAAGAATTTTTTTCACTTCACCCTTCCTCTATTACCGATGTGGCTTATAATTTTATGGGTTCTTGGGGTACAAGATTTCAAATATTATACTATTAAAGTTCCATAAACAATTATTTCCACATAGTGGAGTGCAAATATAGTATTACTTCCACATCCAGTGGAAGTATAGGAACGACAAAAAAATTTTTAAAAATTTTTATTGTTCAAATAGGCTTAGAATGTCATGAAACGTCGAGATTTCAAGTTTGAGCGAAAAAAAATTTCTGTCTGTCTGTCGGTCTGTCGGTCTGTAACTTTTTTTGTGCGCACGTTTACTCTGGAACCGTTTGAGATATTGACTTGAAATTTGGTACACATATGTACTTTAACGAGATCTAGAACTGGATTATATTTTCATCTTGTTCCGTCGAAGGGTTGGGGGTAAATTGGGGTAAATTTGGAGTAAATAGGTAAATCAAGCAGCTAAGAGTTCATAAAATTGATATTTAGTATAAAAAAGAGAAGCTAGGCATTAGCCACCCCCATTACCACCCCCACCATTATAAAGGGGATGAAAAAAAAGTGATTTAGTGTGTGTACAAGAACCAGAAACCTCAAAATATTTTTTTACTTTATCCACCCCCACCCCCACCACCTGTCACCACCCCCACCCCACTACCGATGTGGGGTATCGTTTTATGGGTTTTTGGGGTAGAGGATTTCAAATATTATATTATTAAAGTTCCATAAACAATTATTTCCAGATACAAAATTTTTTCGTTGTGTGACGGATAGAAAATCCGGATGTGGAAGTAGTGATTCCTTGGGCAGCGGTTTTTCAGTTTTAATTTTAATTATTTTTAAGTATCCTCGTGTACTACGTTGCACGATATTCTTAAATTTAAACCTTTCGCCATTAGGCAGTAGTTTTAACTCACCAAACAATTTTCGTCACCGCCAAACCGGACCCTCACACTCACCTCGGCTATGTTCGTCGTGGTTGTCTGGCTGTCTCCGGGCCAGACTGCGGAATGGCGCATTATTGTATTCTGTGAACATTAAAAAATGCTTGTTGTTGTTGTTGTTGTGTATGTATCTCGATACTCCAGTGCAACGTGCAGTGCGGTTAGTACTTGGATGGGTGGAATCCATTTTGGGGAACACAGCGATCTCGTCCCACCTTCTGGGTCCCCATTCTCGAAATCGGGGAACGGCGTTCTCATGAGAAAAGTGGGCAGAGTTCTCTTACAAAGCATTAAACTGTATTCTCGAGCAAAAGTGATCGTTCACATCACACGGTTGTAAGAGAATACTCTTCTCCTGCTATTTTTCAAGGGAACGGAGCGTCCTCCTAGGAAAATATCGCTGGAGTTTGCGCAATGATTCTGTTTTGTGCATTCCTAACTTCGTTTTTTAAAATATCTGGTTATCAATAATTATCATTAGACGAGAAGAGTTTATTAATTATTTTTTATCGTTAGCTGAGTTAATGCCCTGAGTTCATTTAATAAAGCCGAAGGAAAAGCTGCTGTTTAGAATAGAAATATATGCCTTAGGTTTCGGTGTCTATTCAAGCATAGGGTACTACACTATACATCTAATAGAGCATCAAAAACAATTAACGCTTGTTGTGTGCTTCATAACGTGTACAAAAGCAAATATACCTGTTGATGCTGAACAGGTAGAATTTGGGATATATCAAGAACAAATCGCTGAAGAAAGGCCTCACAATAGAGTCAATCTTGATTTGATTTATTATTGATTTGTCAGAAAACTTTATTCTTGAAGAAACACTTTGACATGGGCAAACTTTAGGTTGCGTGTACAGGGTACGCAAAGAATAAAATAATGTGATGGCACAACAAATAAAAAATATTTCGAATCAAAATATTTAGAGAGCAGAATTAAAGAGCGTTAATAAATATAACGTAGAAATGTTGATGTTTTATTGCCCGATGCACACTTTCTGTGAATATCAGATGCCTAAATATTGAAAGAAAAAACTGGATTTTCTCAAATGTGCATTGAGCAGAAATTCATTTGGGTGTTTTAAGATTTTTTTTGGTTTTAAATGTTTTTGATTAGGTGACATAACTTTTTATTTCTAGCACACAGCCTAAATTTTGTCCAAGTCAAAAGCATTTTTTCTCTATGCACCAACTTTTATCACGATAAAATATTCAATATTTGTGTATTTGTGCTTTATGCAGATTTGATTTTTTAAAATGTTTATTACTATGATTTTCCAAAAAAAAAAAAAAAATTATTATGGAATGTCTATTTTATTAATTATATATTGTACAAGCTATTTTCTATTTTTGAAGAAAATTTGTCCGGACTGTGTTCGATATAGAAAACAAAACAATATCATATAAAAAAAATAATAGGTAATAAAAAGGGAACAATTTATGAAAATACTTTCTAGGTACATTGAATTATCACGATTATAGTTCATGGATAAACGACCCCACCAAATCCTTATATAAAAGTGACTTTCGTTAAATTGGCTGGATTTTTGATATGTTCTATATTTTGGGCCCCTGATCAAATGTCACAATGAGTCGGAGGTCCCAAACCACCAGGGTTTCAAGATATTTGAGATTTTATAAAAAAATTCTAGAAATTTTTAATAAAATGTCAAATAGGTATCTTGAAACCCTGGTGGTTTGGGACCTCCGACCCATCGAGACATTTGATCAGAGATCCAAAATATAGAACATATCAAAAATTGGCCAATTTAACGGAAGCCACTTTTACATAAGAATTTGGGCGGGGTCCATTGTGTATAGTATAATAGAAAATTCTATGCACGCATTTCTCGAGTGTGGTAACCAAAACCACCCTAAAAACAAGAAATAACCTCTTACACTGCAATAACAAACATATGCATAAACTGTAACTGTTATGCTAAAAACAAAATCGTTGAAAACATATTGGTAATACGAAAAAGTTTCACTCATCCTACAAACGGTAATTTTGAGGTTATAAATATGAGCAATTTATGCTATTTATCATATTTATGATAAATATTCTTTCACATCTCTAACTTCCTGCAATATATTTTCTTGCATTTCCACAGATCTTTTTAAATATTGTAATTTCTCCTTTCATATTCGGCCCTCCAAATTAAATAATTTCGCTTTTCTTCGTAGTACTTAAATAATACAATTTTATTTTCAATAAAATGATAGCATAAAACAGCATTCATTTATAAAAATTAGGTTAGTTACGAAACTAATTTTCCTTTTTAAACGCCAAAAATACGTGGCTTTTATTGGTGGATTATACAATAAAATATGTGGCAACGTTGAATCATCTGTTCCTCGAGTGATCGACATCCCATGTGTTCGAGAATACCGATTTTAGAACTCGAGAGAATAGCGAGGGATGTGAATGATCCTTTCCGTGATGTGAACGTTCCTGTTCTCTCACACTCGAGAATTAGGTCCCTGGCGGCTTGTATATCGGTATATACGCGGAAGCTATGTAATTTGAAGACGAGGATTACGTAGTGGATATACCATCCTTCGGAGGGGATGTAAAGCAGACGGTCCCTTGTTTATTAAATGTTTCTTACGAGAAGAGGTTCGGCAAAATTTCCAGGTTGGGGGGTTGCTCCTCTCCTGGCGTCGGTGATAGGCCCTGGTACGGGAAATAAGCAGACGTTAAAAAAACCGAAATACTGTAGAATTCACTAACATCTTTGTTTTGCAAGTACGGTATTATAACACAGTCATCCTAGCCACTGACGGATTAACCACAGGGCAAAATGGGCAACTGCCCAGGGGCGAAACACCCGATCAACATAAATTTTATAAAATGATTAAAGTGGATAAATAATGATATTCCATGTAGCAGGTAAAGATGTATAAATATTAGATTATGGATATCTAGTTATTAAACTCCAATGTATAATAATAATTTGGTGAATATTTTTCTAATAGGGGGCGAAAAAATATGTAGTGCCCAGGGCGCCAAATGGTCTTAATCCGTCATTGATCCTATCTTCAAATAGGGTCTGAGGTCATAACAGAACCGATAGAGACTAAAATTCGTTTACATACGTAGTTAAGGTCCCTCTTTCACTCTTCAAAATATCAGCTGTCAGGACCATGAGGAATCGCCGCCATCTTTGCCGATTTTTGGATTTTTTTCGAAAACTATCGACTTTATAGAAATGAAAGTTATTATCGAAGTGAAAGTTTATTAAATTCTAAACAAAATAGTTCGACATAAATATGACAAAATAATTAAACCTTCTTCTAGAAACGTGTCTGTTAATAATAGTAAAAAATTAAAATTTGCAGGGAATTGTTTTACAGTGGCAGTTACCTAAATTTCACCCATTTTACACACCACAAAAAATTAATAAATATCATAATTTCATTCTCTTTTAATTCCATCTTTATCGCCAATGTTATAGTTACAACTTGTAAATGATAAATCTGTTAAAACAATTCAATATACTTCAATTACTTGGAAAGCAATTTATCAATACTAAGAAAATTGCAAAACTAATTGCCACAATAATATATTAGTTGCTAACATGTTTTACTTAGCTAGAGACGATGTTCATAAACCACACAAAACATTCATATTAAGAAAAATATTGGAAGCACATATATTTACAAGAATGACCTGTACATTGGTCAATGAAGTGCATGACTACGACTGAGGGTTGCCGTTATAAGGAAAAGGTAAATAGAATACTTTTTTATGGAGCGACTCGCAATGGAAGGTGGGTTCTATTGTTATTACATTTTGTAAATGGTTTGTCTTGTCCACTTTGTTTCTTCCTAAGCTGCGATAACTGATTATTTTGAGAGCTGTTTCTTGGGATTTAACCATGTTAGAAATTTAAAATAATGTAGTGTGCACGACGTGAGATAAGTTCAAATGATATAAATTATGAAATTGCACTAATAATTGACTTAATTGGTGAGGTTAAAATGGAATGGTGTTTAATATATTTTTTGCAACGCCATATCCTAAAAGATATTTATTTGACTGTTTCAATGAATCAAAACAATGCCATTATTGAAAAGTGTAAAATAAAGAAAAAAGAGTGAAATAAAGAAATTTTATTTCACAGTGTGAAATAAAACTTATTGGTTTCTATGGAAATAGCAATAGAATTAAGTCTATTTTTACAAAATTATATTGTTTTCTAATTTCGAATGGCGATACAAAAAATTTTGCATATAACTCGAGGCTAAAATGTGTTCTTTTTTACTCTTGTGGTTTATAGCACTCGCCTTCAGCTCGTACTATAAATGCCTCTCTTGTAAAAAAAAACACCATTTTAACCACTTGTTATATAATAGTATATTATGTAACAAGTTTTATAAACGTCATTTTAGTCACGAGTTTTATTAATCGCGAGCGACGCGTAGCGGAGCGAGTGTTTAATAAAATGAGTGACTAACAAGTTTATAAAACGTGTTGCATACTATACTTTTTCTACGACAGCAAATATCTAAATAAAAAATTTGGAAGTTATTTTAATATTTCATTTATTAACGTATCAATAACATGGTAACAGTAAAAAATTACTAAACTATTGTTCTACTTATTGTGTATATTAATGGTTACATTGGAAACATTTTGGCAATTGCTAAAAAAACTAAGTGATTTTCCTAAATGCGTTCCATCGAACTGTGTTAAATTTGCTTCATGATTTGAATTGAAGCTAATACTTGGTCCACTTTCATTTTTATCAATGCTTGAACTTTGAGCAATTGCAATATCAATATTCTCTATATTTTTTTGCATTGCATTATTTTAGTAGCGGTCTCAATTTTATTGTTTAACGAGTGGTCAATATAACTCTCTGCAACAGCTGTGGATCGCCACCCTCCATGACGCTTTAATGCTGTGATGTCCGCACCCGAGTCCACCAAAATCGTCGCTGAAGACCTTCTTAGGCAATGATCAGTATAAGCAGCAGGGTCAGGTAATTTTAAGAATTTTGCTACTACGCTAGAGAGGCTGCCAAATTTATTAATTCCAATTGGCTGTTTTCTACATTTTCCTCGCTGGTAGTTTAAAAAAAATCGGGTAGTACTTGTCAGGTTTGGAGGTCGAAGTTCCATGTATTTCTTGCATGTATGATAGAAATTACCTCCAATAACAAACTGACGTTCCGTTTTTGTTTTCGTGTCAGGAATGTGAACTAAAAGGGCCGTGTTAAGGTCTTCAACATCACTTGTTTGAATTTTCGTCAATTCTTCCCGCCGACAAGCTCCCATTATTCCAAAAAGTAACCCTACCTAAAATATTTATAATTTTGTTTATTTTTATTTAATTTGGTTTTATACTATTAACTTTGTAAATAGGTATTCTTCGTCTGGAGCAGATGATAAGAATTCTCTAATTGGCTGGGGTGTCAATATTTTCGACTTTTTAGGTCTGTAACCGTCTGATTTACGCTTCAGAAATGCGCACAATTTGGGGTACTTGCTAATATCAACATTGTTTTTTAGATTAATTGTCGTCCGCAGCATTGAATAGATTGCCCACAAAGAGGACGGTTTCATATTTTTCGACAAATTTTGGAAATAAGCAAGTAATACATTCTCAGAAAATGAATTTGTTTGGTTTTCTTGACGCCAATCTTGGAAAAGTTTATATGCACGTTCGTATTGACTTTTAGATTTTTCTGGCAGCAAACTAGCAGCTGCCGATGCCGCTGCTTGAGTAATTTCGGGCGGAGTACCAATGAAAACATCTTATTTACTTTCACTGTCGTTTAGGCTCATTTTTTTCCAAAAAATACAAAATTACTTGTCTCTTGTCACAACGCGTCGATTTATTTTGACAGATTGATGACAAGAATTACGGAAAGCTAACTTGATTTTTGCCATTAAAATATCTAGAATTAACCTCAGCCGTGACTAATATCTCGTTGCTAAGTTCAGCCTGTGACTAAAATGCACGAAGTCACGGTTTGTCGAAAGCGTGTTTAAAGGATTATTTAGCGTCATGGAAACGTATACGATAAACGCCATTTTAAAGATGGAAGTAGAAAAAATACTATTATCTACTCTCGTTATATATTGACAGTAATATGACACTCATTTCAATGCCATAATGACGTTGTCTATAGCACTAATGCGATATATGTTTATCGCACGCATTTTATAGAAAAGAAAAGACGCAATTAATAATATAATGTTTATTTTTAAAAATAAGAGTATAATACAATTAGTATAAAGCATAGAATTAACATTTTTTATAAATTAGTATTAAATATAATTTTGTATAAAAATAAACATGCAGAACCCACGAAAGTACAGATGTACTTGTGTGTGGGTTGAATACACATAATACACACATACATATTTTTACATAATTCACCTAATTATTAAACATTAAATATTGATTTACGAGCTCCAAGTGATGCAGAGTTTATATAATGATGAATTCAATCATTTCACTAAAAGAACATTGTTCTTGCGCTTGTGACTGATTAAAACAAGAAAATATAAACTTAAAACTAGAGTTGGAGTAAACATTTCGGTGTACTTAGTATTTCTAGGTATAGGTTTTATGCATATTTAACAATGTAACATCTAAATAAGTTAAAGGAACATAGAAAAGATTTATTTTACTATAACTAAATTTTGAACTTTTTATTTTATAGAGTTAATACAGAACGGAATAGTCAATTAGGTAATGCATATAAGCCAGAGTATTGTAATTTTATAAATGGTAAGTATTCTTTGAATCGATTATCTGATGTATAAACATTCGCGGAGTTTCCTGTAACCATGCTTTTATTTTTGTTTTATATTTTGTTGGTGAGTTTATATGTTTTATTTCAAATGGAAGAAGATCAAATATCCTAGGTGCCAGGTATTTATAACTTCTTTCTCCTATTGTTTTTTTGACCTTTATTCTCTCACTAATGGTATTCTTGTGTCTAGTGTCGTGGCTATGTGTTTTATATTTTAATTCGTTCTTATGCTTGAATTGAAATATTAGTATGCTTTGACAGTAAAGCTGCCTGCCTGATATCGAATATTTTGCTTTCTTTATATAAATTATTGGATGGATAGGTGTTATCTTTTTGGAAAATAATTTTTAAGAAGCGTTTCTGTAAAATTTCTAAGTTTTTTAGGTAGTTGTTATTAACTCCTCCCCAACCAATAATGCCATAAGTTAGTTGAGATTGAATAAGGGCATAATACAACACACACATCTGTGGTAAGTCTAGAAATTGTCTCAAGTATTTAAATTTTGAAAGTAAAGTTCTTATTTTTTTTATAGTGTTGTTTACTTGCATATCCCATGTAAAATGTTTATCAATTATTATTCCTAAGTATTTAATATATTCGGCTTCTTCGATTTCTATTTTTTTATTTTTTTCAAGATAAATTTGTAATGGACCAAGATTAGGTAAGTTTGATTGATATGATGTAAAAGGAAGATACTTAGTTTTTTCGCAACTGATGGTTAGTAGATTTTTATCGAACAATTCTTTATTAATTTAAATTCTTCTTCGATTACTTGCTTTAATTGTGTCCAGGTTTTTGCGCTATGCATAATGATTGTGTCATCCGCGAAACTAAGTATCGTTCCTTTATATGGTAATGTCAACAGATCATTTAAATAGAGGTTAAACAGTATAGGTCCCAAAACTGTACCTTGGGGCACTCCATATTCTACAATTCTTTGTTGGCTTAGTGACTGCTCAATTTGTACATATTGTTCTCTGTTTGAAAGGTAACTCTCCATTAATTTAAGTGCATTACCTCGAAACCCTAAATGTTCTAATTTGTTTAATAATCTAGAATGACTGACCGTGTCGAACGCTTTTTCTAGGTCAACAAATATGCAAATTGTAGGTTCGCTACTATCTAGCTTTTGATATATTTTTTGCGTAACGTATGCTATAGCATCCTGTGTTGAGCGACCCTCTTGAAAACCGAATTGCATATCGGATAGGATTTTAAATTTCGTTGTGAAGTTAGTAATTCGTTTTTTTATAATTTTTTCCAGAACCTTTGCGAGGTTTGAAATCAATGAAATAGGTCTATAATTTATAATATTTGTTTTATCCCCTTTTTTATAAAGTGGCTTAATAATTCCTACTTTTAATTCATCAGGAAATATTCCTTCTGCAATAACCTTGTTTACTAAATGTGCAAAATGTATTGACACTATATCATTGATTTCTTTTAGAATTTCCGCTGTTAAACCATCTTTACCTGGAGCTTTATTTAACTTTAAGTTCATAATAATGTCTTTTACTTCTACCGGGTTAGTTGGGTAAAGATATATGGAATTATTTTTCCTGTCAAGGTGGTCGATATAGTTTTCAGGGACGGTTATTTTTTTTGCAAGATTCTTCCCTACGTTAGCGTAATGGTTGTTAAATAAGTTAGCCATTTCTATTTTGTTATTTACTATAGAATTGTCATCTAATTTTATCATATCTATCTTAATTTCCTTTTTATAATTTTCGTTGCAAATATTTTTAACGCACTGCCATATATTTTTTGAGGAGTTTTTATTTTTATTTATTTGCATTTTGTAATAGCGAATTTTTGTGTTTTTTATAAGTAAATTTAATTTATTTCTGTAATTCTTATATTCAGTTTTTAAATTAGTATCGTTTGGTTGAGCTTTCAGTTTTTTTATGCAATTCATTCTTTTTATTTATTGAGGTAATTAACCCTTTGGTAATCCACTTTTTTCGTTATTCTTGATTTTTACCTTTTTGGTATTATTTTCTATATTAATTTTTAATTTATTTATGAATAGCCTAGTTGCAGCATTGACATCTGGTGTATCATAAAAGTCACTCCAGTTTTCAGAATTTAAATCTAATTTCAGTTTTTTGTAATCTATGTATGTTTTATAATTGGTTTTGATAAGTTTTGTATTTTTCATTTGTAAATCTACAATTAAAATAATTGGAAAGTGGTCTGTTATTTGAATATCATAAATTATAGGTATAAATTTTTGTTGTAAAATTTTTGTTTTTATAAATATGTGGTCAATACAAGTCTGACTATTATTAATATCTCTCGTTGCATGCTGAAATAAAACTTATTCCACACATTTTTGACTTAGCAATCAGTACTAGTTACACTGTAAGTAATTAAATTAATAAGATTTTCACTAAATATTTCACTAATATTGTAGTGTTGCCGAGCGGCAGCAGAAGTTGGTGGAAGTTTTCACAACATAACAGTGTTGCTGGCTTTACCAACTAGTCTGTTAAAAGACATAAATCTGTATTCATCTAGACTTTTTTCTGCCGAGGTACAGTTGTATAAAGCTAAAATAAATCGCTCTCCCACCGAACATTTCGGTGATGGTAAATAGATAACTAATTATATGACTTGCGCTAATTACGGCCCTGATTTACCAACGTACAATTCGTTTGAGGAGAAATGGTCTAAAAACCTTTTTTGTAGAGAATTTCCTGTAGAACACTTTTGTACATAGGTATTTTTGTCGTAAAATGCACCATTTCATGGATAATTTAAAAAAAGCGAAAATTGGGGTGAATAATATGTCGTAGGGGATGAAGCACACAATTTAGGGGTGGGAACTTTTCGGTTTATTATTACATATGCTGTCCTGATTATTTTCACCAATTTTCAAAACTTTATGAATTTTGTCGGATATATCGCAATTTGAACCGTAATATTACTGAATTAATCGGTGATTATTTTATTTTCCAACCCAGCACTGACAAACGTCATTACTTATGATGTCTGTCACTGTTGGGTTGGACGTGGTATAGTGGGCTGGTCAATGAAGCGACCGACACCACCGGCAGAAGTCTAGCTTACAGTATGCCATAGTATTTGAGAGATATGAGAAATGGTGCCATGAAAAGAAAACTAAAGACATAACTGGTGAAAAAGCTCTACTAGCATATTTCAACGAACTTAGTAAGGATCATAAGCCTACTTCATTATGGAGTTATTATTCCATGTTAAAAACAGAACTATCAATAAGAAAAACGTAGACATAAAAAAATGTGCTAATTTATTTGCCATGCTTAAAATAAAATCAGAGGGCTATAAACCGAAAAAATCTGAAATTTTAACCAAGAGACATATAACAACATGTCTACAAACAGCCGACAATGCAATATATTTGGATTTAAAGGTGATTTTTTTCAATATTCTTTTTAATTTTTCAACAAAATATTTATTTTTTAAGGTCTTACTGATTTTTGGACTGGCCGGTGTCTGTAGAAAAGCGGAACTGACAAACTTATTAAAAGATGTTATAAATGAAGAAAGTTGCTTCAAAGTCCGAGTTAGAGATACAAAAACAAAAATTGATAGAGAAGTTTTTGCAGGAGACATAGAAGGTGTTAATATGATGGATACTGTTAAAAAGTATGCTGAAATGGGACCTTCAAATTGTACACATAATCGCTTTTTCGTTACATATAGAAATAAGAAATGTGTTAATATACCGATTGGTATAAATACAATTGGGGCAGTACTCTATAAAAATGCCAATTTTTTGAAACTATCCAACCCCAGACGGTATACTGGACACTGTTTCCGACGTTCCTCAACGCCAATACTAGCGAATGCTGGAGTCGACCTTTTAATGGTAAAAAGGCATGGTGGATGGAAAAGTAATGCAATGCAGAGGAGTACATTGACATCTCCGAAGAAAATAAAAAGGAAACTGTAATTAAAATATTAGGTGAAAGTACTTCATCAGCATCACAAAACAAATTGGATGTTTGTACCACTGTTAATACAAAGGCAACGTCTTCCCAATCTGGAGTTAATCTCATAGATTGTCAAAATTTTGTGATTAATATTTACAATAAGTAGTGTTGATTATTTATTATTTGTAGATATTGTATGTAGATATTGATTAATTAGTATATTTTTTATGTATAAAAAAAATAATAAGTCGAGAGTAGATAAAATCTTGTATATTATACGTGCCATATAAAGTATTTCATAGCACTCATCTGTTTACAGAACTCGCCTTCGGTTCGTTCTGCAAATTTTAAACGCGTGCTATAAAATACCTCGTATGTCACTTATAATATAAATAGCTATTATCATGTCATATTTAATTGTGTTTAGTTTATAGCACTAAACTATGCTGAGAAGCCCTTATAATTAAAAAAATATATATACTAAAAAACGATCTAAGACCGTTGGATAGATAGATAAGTAATATTGCATTTATGTGTTTTAAATTGAACAATCGATATTTCATGTTATATCATATCTTATATTTTTCAAGTTCTATTTTATTCTGCTGTCATATAAAATCATATAGTTCTATCTTATCGGCAAAATGAAATTGCATCTGCTTCAAGACGTGATCTGAAAGAATATTATTTTGTGAATGTTCGAAAGCAAATCTCATAATAGTTGCATGTGTCAAAAGATATTTTGTAAATACAAAATAAGTCTAGATTGCTTAAAAGGAAAATTCTGTTACTTCTGCAAATGGTTAAAGGGGTAATACTTTTGATAAAAAGTTAATGTGTACTTGCTTGTTATCTTAGAATGATAAAAAAATTTAAAAGAAAAAAATACAACAACAACAACAACAGCAAGCATTTATTAATGTTACATGATACAATATGCGCAATTCCGGAGTCCGTCCCGGAGCCAGCCAGACAACCACGGCGAACATCGCCGAGGTGGGTGTGAGGCTGGGCGGGGTCCGGTTTGGCGGTTACGAAAATTACTTGGTGAGTTAAAACTCCTGCCTAATGGAAAAAGGCTTAAAAACAATATCGTTCAACGTAGTACACGAGGGTAGGTACTTAAAAATAATTAAAATTAAAACTGAAAAACTATCGATTTCGCGCACACGCGAACACTTAAAAATTTTGATTGCTGGCACGGGAAAACAAAACTTAACGAAAAAACCCGTTTGAGACAATTCCACCCTGGTAGTCTTCCTGACGCCAGGAAGTGTCGTGGATAGTTAAAAGTGTGTAATGTTATTATGTGAAATTTTGGTCGAGACTGAATTTAGAGACAGAAATGGACAAGGAACAAAAAAGGTAAAAACAAACAGAGGGAACAGAAAGGGGTTGGTTGTAGATTTTGGCGAAGATTAAAGGTGGGGAAAGGACAAGTTGTCGTAGAGGAAAGTGTGACTAGAGAGGTTGCCGAAAGATAGGCAACGCCTGGTATGGTAGGCGGTGTCGGATATCGAAAAGGATCGATTTATGCTGTTTGATTCGTGTTATGTTGCGGGTTAGCGGACTATCGCCCAGTTTGAATTGATAGAATTTTTGGGAGATTTCTTGGACGTAGTCCGCTAGTGGCGTTATGTCGTGGCAACGATTATATAGATCTCTGCCCGAATCAGAGATGAGGCGCATAAATTCGTGTTCAAGAACTCGGAGTTTTCTCATTGTCGTGGCCGGTATGCTGCACCACACCGGCGCCGCGTATGTGATGGCCGGCCTAATCACCATCGTATACAACAATTTTTTATTTGTCCTGTTGAGTGCGCTACTCCTTGCCAGGAGCGGATACAGACTCCTGGACATGGAGTAGACCTTGCGTATTGTCCCGTTTATGTGAATGTTGAACGTCAGTCCCTTGTCCAAGTTCACCCCTAGATACTTCACGCACCGTTTAATTGGAATCTGGCGACCCCCGATCGAAATTGGTGTTAGAATCCGATTTTCGGTGAAACGGCGCGTGAATAGAATTGATTTCGACTTCTTGGCATTGATCCGAATTTTCCACCTGTCGTAATACGCCGTGACACGGGCCATGTGAGCCTTCAGCAACATATTAGCTGCCTGTGCATTGTGCGAATGCACGTACATGGCCGTGTCATCGGCGTACTTGGCACGGTTCGAATTTGGGAATTCCGGGAAGTCGGAGACATATAGATTGTATAGTTTTGGCGACAGGCACGATCCCTCGGGGACGCGAATGTCCCGCCGAGTTGATAGTTTATTATTTACTCTGATCTGCAGCGATCTGCCTGTCAGGAAAGAGTGAACAAGTTTCGTTATGTGCATGGGGAAGTCCAGTGCGTTCAGTTTATGAAGCAGTCCCGGGATCCATACGGTATCGAAAGCTTTCTCAACATCGAGGAGCACCATGACGGTGCTCTTCCCGAGGTTGCATTGTACCTTGACGTCATTCACGATCCTGACGATCTGCTGCACAGTGCTGCCCCGCCTGAAACCGAACTGGCACTCATCATCGATGTGGAGTTCATCTTGAGCAGAGTCTAATCTGATCAGGATGACCTTCTCTATCAACTTGGAGATCGCCGAGAGCAACGAGATCGATCGATAGCTGCCGGTGAGCTTCGCGTTCTTATTCGGCTTCAGGATTGGCACGACCACGGCGCATTTCCACTAGTTTGGCCAGTGCTGCAGTCGCAGGATCGCGTTGAAAATATACGTCAACTGCACAATGCCTTTTCTCGGGAGATATTTAAGAAGCTTGTATTCGATGCCGTCTGAACCTGGGGCTTTATTGTTGGGTAATGTCCAGACGATGCCAGCCACCTCCGAGGGCTTGGCCATGACTTTTAAAAATTCTCGTCTCGTCAATTGGATGTCATGGCTAATCACTTCGTTGATGTCGTTTTCGATGCGGTCGTGTTCTGGATTGTTCGGTATTTGTACGTTGTGTATATTTGCAAAGTAGTTAGCTAAGTCATCCGCTTTCTGCGAGTATGTCAGAGCCGTCTGTCCGTTCGCGTTGGTCAGTGCGGGTATGGCCTCCCGCGTATTTTTCATGGCCCTCGACAGATTCCACAGCGAGTTGTCTTGAGGATTCAACGCTTCAAGCCTATCCCGCCATTTCCGGTTTTTAGCAGTGTTGATGGCGGTCCTGATCCGCTGTTGCAGCCTACCCATCTCGGCCTTAGCGTCGACATCGCGATTTCGCTGCCAAAGTCGTCTCAGTCGATTCTTTTCTCGTATGTCTAGTATGACCGCCGCGTCGAGTCGGTCTCTGTACGGGTTTATGGTTATAGTCGTTGCAACACTCCGTTTGGCGTCCTGCAGTATCCTTGTGAATTCCTCCACTACATTTTCCAGTTCGGCGGTTGTAGTGATATCGTTTGTGAGTGTCAAGTGTGTGTTTATATGTGTCTTGTAGAGACGCCAATCGGCGTCTCTATAAGAAGTGACTTTTCGTGTTATGTCTTCCCTCGACATGTTATCCAGTTCTAGCAGAATTGGATTGTGGTCGGATGTGAGTTCCTCTAGTGCCACTGGTGGCGTGGAGTACTTCACAACCTTATTAACCACTATGTCCACTATGTCGAGTGTGGTAGGTGTTGTACCGTTATCCGGGAAATGTGTGGGATCATCCGGATACTGCAACACGACATTACGATTACTGACGTAATCATACAGTGTGTTGCCGTTGGAGTTGTTGCGATGGCAGTTTCATGCGTTATGTCGTGCGTTAAGGTCGCCTATGAGCAAGCAGCGTGGGCTCGCGTTTAGTAAATTCTCAAGACAACCCGCTGTGAACCCGTTCGAGGGCGGGTTATACGCGGCTATAATGCTCATGCCGCTATCTAGCGTCACACACACGTTCTCCACGGATGTGTGTGTGTGCAATATCAGACTTTATGAGTATGGCCACTCCGCCCCCTCTGTTAATGTCTGCCCTATCTTTTCGTATAGTCTTATACCCCCGGAAGCGTACCTTGTCCCGTTGGTTGTGTTTCGTCTCATTCAGAAGCATAATGTCAATTTTATGCCTCATTTAATAGTTAATAATAAAAGGAATTTTGTTACCAATACTGTTGGTGTTCCAGGAAGATAGTTTTAGTTTAAAAGGCATCGTCAGGAAGACTTTGGAAGAAACTTACCACCACCTGGAATTTCCCCAGAGAGGAGGTACATCTCTCGAGCTCTTCACAGAGCTCCGTCATCCCTGCCATTATCACTTCGAGGTTGATTAGAGACGCCAGTCTCTTTGTCGTCTCTTGTAAGTTCTGGAGCTGGGCCATTCCTGTTTCTAGTGAATTTTGTTGGTTCCGCTGGCTCGATGTAGTTGGTGTGGGTGGTCTCTCGGAGATCCTCACCACCGATCTTTGTCTTTGTTGGAGCTGTTGCTGGCTATTCTGGTTTTGGGCGCGTTGTGTCCAGGCGTTTACTTTTGGCGGAGGTGCCGCCACGTATCGCATTTGCGGAGGAGGTGGGACCCTTGTTGTCCGCTGGTTGATTTGTTCAAGCTTCAAAAATAAGGTATCATTGAAAGTTTCATAGATTTTCATTTTTAGTTAGCCTTTTAGGAATCGATAAGTTTACCATATAATCGATGGCAAACTTTTCTTTCGAATGACTGAAAAGCAGGTGTCGGGGGGCAAATGCGTTTTTGCAAATATTTAGAAATATAAGTGTTTCTTTGGAAAATGTCAAGAGATCTTTAATTAAATTTGCGATAATTTGAGGCTCGTTACGCCCGTGTTCGATAAAAATTGACTGAGATACAGCGATTAGGTCCCTTTTTACCCCCTAAAGAAATCAAATGTTTGCGCTCTATTTTCCAAATCTACCCAAAAACAATGCTTCCTGCCTCAAGTGTTACCAGCGGCGCGGCGGCAGTCAATCTACTAATTTGTTTCTTAGTTAAACAAGTAACTATTACTTCCCGTTTTGTAACAGGATTTTCGACTGATGACAAAACAGGAACCTTGTAGTATCCTATTGTAGTATCCTACCTGCAAATTTGATCCTAATGAATATTGTGTATATCGAAGTGATCGAGATTTTGCAATAGCAATTGTACCAGACTCGCTATTGACGCCCTTCAATGCTCTGCAGATCTAAAATGAAAAGCGCCTAAAAGTAGCTAAAGAGAAAAGTGGCAACAGCGTAGGTTGAATCTGTTTCCTTTCAGCATGTTATTTTATTTGTCCATTTCTCTTCTCTTCTACATTACATTGGCATCGACTCAATATTTTAATATGCCACTACTGTATAAGAGAAGCTAAGGTCTCAAAAAATTTTTTGGCACATGGGTGGCTAATCACCACCATTAAAAATGGTGAAAAAAAATAAAATTGTGATTTAGTGTGTGTACAAGAGCCAAAGGCCTCAAAAATTTTTACTTCATCCACACCCCACCCCCACTACCGATGTGGCACATCGTTTTACGGATTTTTGGTAGACAATTTCAAATATTATATTATTAAAGTTCCATAAACAATTATTTCCACATACATTTTTTTTTCCTTGTGAGAAAGTTAGACAGAAAATCTGGATGTGGAAGTAGTGATTCCTTGGGTAGCGGTTTTTTCTATCGAGTTTATTACTCCAATAGTTATTAGAGGTTTTATCTATCTAATTTTTATTATTGCATACCACATGTTCGCTTGTTGCCGTTGTTATATAATTATTTAATTTACTAATAAAATTATTGTGTGATATTTGTGTGCCATTACAATTGATAACCTCACTCTTTCATTATCACAGACAGAATTTAATGCATCATAATCAATTTTCTTTACCGTAATCTTAGTCTTATTAGGAGTAACATTTCTTTTGTTGTTAGTCAAGGTTATATTTATCAGGGTAGTGTTATGTTCAGATATTAACACGTTGACTGCCATGAGTATTATTCAACTGAATGCACATTAGGTGGGTCCAAAGTGCCACGGGTATCTATTAGAATACACAATCTAGTTTATACATATAGAACAAAAAATATTCATGGCCTTGACGACCCAATTACTGAATTTGGTGCGACAGTCAACGTGTTAATATATCTGCTGTTTTCAAACTAATGTTTGAAAACAGCAGATGTGAATAAAATATTCTTTTTACAATTTACCTTACGAACAATTATATATATTAAACTTGTTCTGTTATTCTGGTAGGTATATTAATATATAAAGGAAAGTCATGTTCAGCTAAGATGTTAAATTAAATGAACTGTATTTAATGTTTCATTTAAACTTATCTCTTAGACCGGACAACTCACGAATGAACTTTATGACAATACACCTTCTTCACACCCAGGGGTTTATCAGAACATTAAGTAAAAACAAAAAGATACGCGACCACAAAGAGGCAACAATTTACAAAATAATGAAAACAATGGATGGACCAAATAACCGAATCTAATTGTTTATGTTTAAGAATCAATATTATGTTAAAAATACTCCTTTTATATAGGGCTAAAAGATGACGAAGATGAAAGGAGAATTGACATTTTATTATTCTAATCTGATATGCTTTTTATTTTGTAAAAAGTATTATTCCTCGATTCGCGTAAGTCTAGAATATACCCCAGTTATTTTCGTTAAGATCGCAGGTGAACACACGAATTTAAATATGCTTATTGTAACATTTTCCTCGAATCCTTGAAATATTTCAAGCAATAGCACTTAGGAATATCCGGCTTAATAAATATATAAACGAGCAAGATCTGGGATGTAATATTTCCCTCATAATGTTGCCCATGCTCTTTTACTTTAAATTTCCAATACATTTATTGACAAGAATGGAAGAGTTATTGATTCTTGAATATGAAATACAGTATATAACTATTTTCCTCCGTTAGTATTTCTCTTTATTAAAAAGCTTAGTTATGTTCTAAGCAGAATTATTCGTTTGTTTATTAAAATTGTTCTTTCAGCAGTACATGGATTCTTCTGGTTGGTTTCTTAGCTATTTTTGATGTATAAAAAATGGATAGCTTTGTTGTTGATCAGTTTCGATTCCGATCGTTCTAAAACTTTCAGAAGTGCTATGATGTTTGCACCATTAAGTCAGGCATTTTTATTTAATTTAAAGTGTGCTCTTGGAATGTTGTTAACATCGAAGACATCTTATAAAACATTTACTATTTTTAGGCTCTCAAAAATATATTATTACGGCTTATTTAATCAAATAGGTGACAATTTGTAACAATCATCATCGAAGAAAAGAAATTTTTGTACAGAAATACATTTCGTGATTCATAGTGCAGTTGAATTGATTTTTTTTGGCAACAACATTCCACCTAAAATTTTATTATTGATTCTTATGTATTATGACCTCCTGATTACGAAAAAAATATTCCTTGTGCATCAAAAGTTATATGCACTTTTCACGGATTTTCAACTTATCTGCTTAATATATCTTGCACTAGTAATCAGATGGGAATTTTAAAAGTACTGGCTTATTTGAAATAAAATTCGTAAAAAATATAGACCTGTTCCATACGTATTAGTCAATCCGCCATCTTGGAAAAAAAATAGAAAACACCAAAAATAGCCCAAAAAATCAAAATTGAATATCTTTTCTATAAGAAGGAGTAATTCCACCAATGTTGGCAAAAATAAAACTCATGTATTGTCAAATATAATGAATGCACTAATCCCGGACACCGTATCTCAAATAGAACGATCAAAATGGCGGACGAAATAAAATTTTTAATTCTTCGTCAATGCATGCATCCTTGATAATGCATGGTACGTCACTTTCTTTTCGATTGTACGTTATTATACTCTTCGCAAAAACGAAGAGTATATTGTATTTGATCGGCACATTTCTAAAATCGTAAATATCGCTCGTAGAGAAAAAATTTTCATATCATTGTGTTAGTGAACGAATTCTGAACAACTTTCAAAATGTCCGTCCGTCTGTCCGTCCGTCCGTCCGTCCGTCCGTCCGTCACGTTTCTTGTAAGCAAGATAACTTAAAAAAGAAAAGTCCGATTGTATTGAAATTTGGAAAGTAAGTTAGTGTTAGCTAGAGGAAGAACCCGATTGTTTTTGATGAAAATTGATCAGTAAATAAAAAGGTTATTAATTATGTAATTAAAAAAAAAATACATTCTCTTAATTTTTGTCGCTTGTACTTAAATAGAAATCTTGCGAAATTTTATTTCCATAATATATATTTTTTTTGTTTATGCATTTTACTAATATATATTTCATAGAAATATATCTAATGAGTTGAAATATGTATGGCTGTCTAAAGATATATATATCACAGATAATCAATTTTCGTAGGAATATGTGATGGTGCAGTGGATAAAGTTTTGCGTTGCTTCGGGGAGGCGCATAATTGTAGCTCTAATTTAAACAAATTTGTGTTCAGCTTCAGCGTTCAAATTTCACACAGGTTGGATTTTTTTTTAAATTTTTTTTTCATATAATTTTTTTCTCAACAAAGATGGTATCACAAAATTTAAGATGTCCAAAGACTGACATTATTTACAAGAAAACTGTGAAGAGTATCCTATAGAATGTGTAAAAATTATATAAAGAGCTCAGTAAATTGGCGAAGAGTACGTTTTTATCTTGTTTTATATACTTTTAGGGGATACAGTTCATTTTTTTTAATTTTCAAAAAAGTGCGTTAAAATTAATCAACTCAATAATTTTAAGTGACATTAAGAAATGTCATAATTATTTAAATGCCAAATCTGAATAATTTTTTCTCGTAAGAAAACCTACTATTTTTCCCAATGAAAAATTTGGGTTGACGTTTATTTGTCACCTCCGCCAATTACAAGAAATCGTACAATATTGAACTACGCTTTCTTTCGTTTATGCTACAAAATCAAATAAAGATAAACCAAATTCGTTCTTAGCCTGTAAGCATTATTTTTAACCTTCACAATATTTTTTCGGTAACACTAATGTTTATTGAGATATTTGCGAAAAGAAACTAGTGGAGGCACTATACTCTTCGCCGATTTACTGAGCTTTTTATATAATGTTTCACATTATATAGGATGCTCTTCGCATTTTCTTGTAAATAATGTTAGTTTTTAAACATTTTAAATTTTGTTATATCAACTTTGTTGTAAAAAAAAATATATGAAAAAAAACCACTTTGTCAGGGATTCGAACACAAGACCTTTGGATTAGCTTTAGCCATTGGGCCATTAAATATTAATGTAAAAATTGAATGTCTGTAATATACAGTGTGTCCCAGGATAGATGTAACAAGAGGTGTAATGGACCAAAAATTTTGTAATTTTGGAATGGTATTTGGGGATTGAGTCCTGCTTGTTGTAAAACTAAAGTATACCAAAAATGACTTGATTTGGTGTTCTACAGGGTGTTTTATAAACAAAGTTGTAAAAATCAGCACTAATAAAGTACCTGAATATGAAAAAATTCCACTAAGAAAAGTTATTTAAAATGCAATTTTATACCTGTATATCAAATTTCAGGAATATAAAATTATTTTTTTGAAACTTCCCATTTTTTCGCGTTACATCTATCCTGGGACACACTGTATAACCTTCCAGAATTATATTTCAACGGATTAGATATATTATTATGAAATAGTTATATATATTAGTAAAATGTATAAACAAAAAAAATATATAAAGAATAACATTCCGCAAGATTTCTATTTAAGTACAAGTGACAAAAATTGATAAAATATATATTTTTTATTTTAAATGATTAATAACTTTTTTATTTACTGATTGATTTTTTTCAAAAGCAATAGGGTTCTTCCTCTGGCAACGCTAACTTACTTTCCAAATTTCAATACAATCGGACGTTTCTTTCTTAAGTTATCGTGCTTACAAGGAACGTGACGGATGGACAGACGGACATTTTGAAAGTTGTTCAGAATTCGTTCACTAACATAATGATATAAAAAATTTTTCTCTACGAGGGATATTTACTGTTTTAGAAATGTGCCGATCAAATGCAATATACTCTTCGTTTTTGTGAAGAGTAATATAAGAACTTTATGTATTCTCGAAAATGATTTTACCTTGTATATTGCAATTTTTTCTAAAGCAGATGCTGTAAACGAGCAGAGAAGTTTGGTAACAAAATAGCGCGTTTTTATTAAGGAAAATCTGAAAACGCACATTATTTCAGTTACAGCTTCTTTATTTCTCATACTGCAGAAACAGACAAAAATCATTTGATAGCTTAATTAGTAATATTTTCTTTCGATTGTTAGCATTTTTGTTTTAACCGCCGCAGTTTCTGTGATACTTAACATTCAAACTAAATACTTTGTCTTATAAAAGTAAAAATTGCATTGAACTTTTTTTTATCAACATTTTATTATCTTTCAGTTCCAATGGTCATATTTTTTGCATGATAAACTATTTGGCTAAAAAAGTATTATTATATTAATTTTGAAAATTTATGAAATTATTAATGTCAGGATGACCAATCCAATAAAAATAATTACCAGTATTGGGCACTTCCGCTTATACTGGAAGTCGACACCAACTTGCTTATTTTAAATAGAATACTTTATATATTTTGAAGTTTTCAAAAAGAGCGAAAAATTCTGAGTCGAGAACATGTAGCATACTCTATCCCTAAACCCAGCCGTTTAAGAAATATTTGATATTTGATACAAAAACTGACAGGTGAAGCATATAAAGGTCTACACACGATCCAGCGGCAGGGAGCCAGCCTTGTCGGCATGCTTTGAACTCATTCGTAAAAGTGAACTGGTCCGCTGGAATTCCAATTATCTTCAAAGCGTACCGACAAGGCTAGCTCCCTGCCGCTGGATCGTGTGTAGACCCCTCAAGGTGTTATAACTTTTTTCACGCGAAAGATCTGCATTTGCTTTGTGGCATGCAGAAAGACCATAAGATGAGCTACCCTATACAGTTTAAAGAAATTTAATAATAATATACCAAATGTTGAGTTTTTACGTTATATTTTGTCAACTGTAAACCGCGTCAAACAAAGTCAAATGGAACACCCTGTAATTTTTGCATCAAATAATGTAAAATTAAATTCCCCTTTTTCCCGTGTAAATATTCAACAACTTTTTGAATTACTTGCGATTTTCTTAGAAATTTAATTATTCTTAACAAATCTTTATGAAATTAGAAACAATCACTAATGGCAGTTATTCTTTTATGCCAAAAAATGCCACCATGTTTAAATTACACACGCACAAAAACTTTTTAGTTAAATTTCCGTTTTATCGAATAGCAAATGCGTTACATGTTCTTGATATTACTTTATTACATTCTCCATAAATAATAAACAAATTTAAAAAGTCTTCGTAGGTGCAATTTAAACGCGGTGGCATTTTTTGAAATTAGTGATTGTACAGTGTGTTTCACTTCTCGTGAAGACACCCCTGTATCTTTTTTACTTATAGCCGAATTCACTTCAAATTTTTATCAGCCATACAACTCCGTAAGACGACTTTATTCAACACATAAATGCCGCCCAGACCTAAAACGCCGGCCTACTGCGATAAAAAGAAAACAGTAATTTTCGAGAAATCATAGTAGGCTCAGAGATAGATAAAAATTTTGTTAATAAAAGTTGTTCAGAATCACTTGATATGCCCCCCTATAAAATTTTGTGAAAATCTGAATATTTAAAAAAAAAAATTTTTTGTTTCACTTCTCGTGAAGACACCCCTGTATCTTTTCTATTTGTGACCGAATTCATTTCAAATTTTTATTAGCCATACAACTCTATAAGACGACTTTTTCAACACATAAATGCCGCCTAGATCTAAAACGCCGGCCTACTGCGATAAAAAGAAAATAGCAATTTTCGAGAAATCATAGTAGGCTTAGAGATAGACAAAAATTTTGTTAATAAAAGTTGTTTAGAATCACTTGATATGCTCCCCTGTAAAATTTTGTAAAAATCGGAATATTTTCAAAAAAAAAAATGTTGTTTCACTTCTCGTAAAGACACCCCTGTATCTTTTTTATTTGTGACCGAATTCATTTCAAATTTTTATCAGCCATACAACGCCATAAGATCACTTTACTCGACACACAAATGCCGCCTATATCTAAAATGCCGGCCTACTGCGATAAAAAGAAAATCGCTATTTTCGAGAAATCATAGTAGGCTTAGAGATAGACAAAAATTTTGTTAATAAAAGTTGTTCGGAATCACTTGATATGCCCCCCTGTAAAATTTTGTGAAAATCGGAATATTAAAAAAAAAAAATTGTTTCACTTCTCGTGAAGACACCCTTGTATCTTTTTTATTTGTGGCCGAATTCATTTCAAATTTTCATCAGCTATAGAACTCCATGAGATGATCCCATCTAACACATAAAGAGAACTTTTTACAGCAAATGAAAGTCATACACAATTATTATTGAAATTATTTATTATTTAATTACACGTGTATGCAAAATTTCAGCTCGATTGGATAACGGAAAGTGGGTAAATTTGATTCATTCATACATAATACATACTTACTTACAGATTTCCAAGTATTATAAAACGATTGAAAAAAAGAAAACGATATTACATTTAGATTGATGTGTAATAATAAAGTGTCCCTTTTAGCGTTTTAGTGAATGCCGATTTTTGTTCACAACTTTCATTTGTTGGAAAAAGTTCTCATTTGAAGTGAATTCGGTCACAAATAAAAAAAAACGGGGGTGTCTTCACGAGAAGTGAAACAATTTTTTTTTTTTTTATATATTCCGATTTTCACAAAATTACAGGGGGGCATATCAAGTGATTCTGAACAACTTTTATTAACAAAATTTTTGTCTATCTCTAAGCCTACTATGATTTCTCGAAAATTGCTATTTTCTTTTTATCGCAGTAGGCCGGCGTCTTAGATCTAGGCGGCATTTATGTGTTGAGTAAAGTCGTCTTATGGAGTTGTATGGCTGATAAAAATTTGAAATAAATTCGGCCACAAATAAAAAAGATACAGGGGTGTCTTCACGAGAACTGAAACAAAATTTTTTTTTTGAAAATATTCCGATTTTGACAAAATTTTACAGGGGGGCATATCAAGTGATTCCGAACATCTTTCATTAACAAAATTTTTGTATATCTCTAAGCCTACTATGATTTCTCGAAAATTGCTATTTTCTTTTTATCGCAATAGGCCGGCGTATTAGATCTAGGCGGCATTTATGTATTGAATAAAGTCGTCTTATGGAGTTGTATGGCTGATGAAAATTTGAAATGAATTCGGTCACAAATAAAAAAGATACAGCGGTGTCTTCACGAGAAGTGAAACAATTTTTTTTTTTTTATATTCCGATTTTCACAAAATTTTACAGGGGGGCATATCAAGTGATTCTGAACAACTTTTATTAACAAAATTTTTGTCTATCTCTAAGCCTACTATGATTTCTCGAAAATTGCTATTTTCTTTTTATCGCAGTAGGCCAGCGTCTTAGATCTAGGCGGCATTTATGTGTTGAATAAAGTCGTCTTATGGAGTTGTATGGCTGATAAAAATTTGAAATGAATTCGGTCACAAATAAAAAAGATACAGGGGTGTCTTCACGAGAAGTGAAACAAAAATTTTTTTTTGAAAATATTCCGATTTTCACAAAATTTTACAGGGGGGCATATCAAGTGATTCTGAACAACTTTTATTAACAAAATTTTTGACTATCTCTAAGCCTACTATGATTTCTCGAAAATTGCTATTTTCTTTTTATCGCAGTAGGCCGGCGTCTTAGATCTAGGCGGCATTTATGTGTTGAATAAAGTCGTCTTATGGAGTTGTATGGCTGGTAAAAATTTGAAATGAATTCGGTGGCAAATAAAAAAGATACAGGGGTGTCTTCACGAGATGTGAAACAATTTTTTTTTTTATATTTTCCGATTTTCACAAAATTTTACAGAAGGGCATATCAAGTGATTCTGAACAACTTTTATTAACAAAATTTTTGTCTATCTCTAAGCCTACTATGATTTCTCGAAAATTGCTATTTTCTTTTTATCGCAGTAGGCCGGCGTTTTAGACCTGGGCGGCATTTATGTGTTGAATAAAGTCGTCTTATGGAGTTGTATGGCTGATAAAAATTTGAAATAATTTGGGCCACAAATAAAAAAGATAAAGGGGTGTCTTCACGAGAAGTGAAACACACTGTATATAATCATGGCTAATTTGATAAAATTTTTCTCAAGAATTCTTGAATTTCCAAGAAATTCTCAAATAATTCAATAAGTCGTAAGTTAAACCCCTATAATATCTACAATGGAAAAAGGGGAATTTAATTTTACATAACAGGGTTTTCCCACTAATTTTATTTTAACATTTTATGTTGTGAAAATGATATAATAAAACATTCTATTAATTTACAACAATTTACTTTTCTAATAAGAATTACTTCTAAGAAAATATCGTTAAAGTAACTTGCTGATAATTTCAGGGCTTTTTAAAACGGGCATTTTTACGCGCCAGAATTACGTATCTACCTGGAAAACCAATGAGATTATGGATACAACTTTGTGTTAAAGGAAGCTTTCCTCTAAAATTCTCAGAATTTCCTCTTTTATTGCTTGTACTGTGATTGGTCTCTAGCAGTGGACTTATAAATATTGGCCAATCAGGATCCAGATGAAAAATGTCACACAAGTTATTCGTAAAAGCGTCGGACGTTGATATTTTGTAGTTTGGGATTAACCTTCACCCGCTTTTGCACTGACGGTACACATCAGATGACAGATGACTAACCTAAAACTTTATTTATATTTTGATGAAATATTCGTTTAGATTTTACAGCAGAAAATCACTGTTTTCGTCTTTAAATATTAAGTGGTAATGTCAAAAATAATATTAGGGAGCATTTTCACTATTATTATTACACAAAGGTACAAAACAAACTTTTTTAGGCATTTTGATAATCCATACATCACAACTTGTAATAATTAAAAAGTGCTGACAATAATTAGAGGTTATGTTTTATATTTTTCACGGCTATATGATGAAACAATGTAACCGGTTTTTCATTGGATTTTAGGGCGTTGACGTCACGCGCTAATTTGTGGCTGCTTAAAATGAACTCAATATTTTTCAAACTTTAAGTTTTTTTTTGTCACTATTAGTAAAAATAAAAAGATAATAAATATGCTATAAATCATTTTCTTACGTGAATCAAGTACTTCAGCAATAATTTTTTTTTTCTGAGAAAACCCTATGTAATGCATATTATTTATATGTATATTATTTAATGCAAAAAATACAGGGTGTTCTATTTGACTTAAACAAGTTTTAGCAGTTTGAAATTGACAAAATGTAACGTAAAGAACACAACATGGTATATTATTTTTGAATTTCTTTAAACTGCAAAGGGTAGCTCACTTTATAGTCTTTTGGCATGTCAAAAATCAAATGAGGATCTTTTACGTGAAGAAAATCGTAAAGATTATTACGAACCGTTACACCTGTCAATTTTTTTTATAAAATGTCAAATATCTCTGAAGCGGCTCGGTTTAGGCACAGAGTTTGCTACATGTCCTCGACTCCGAAAACTTCGAAATATATTTACATTTAAAATAAGCAAGTTGGTATCGACTTCCGATATAAGCGGAAGTTCCAAATGCTTGTAATTATTTCTTTGGGTTGGCTATACTGACATTAGTAATTCCTTAAATTTTCTAAATTTTCTGGTGCGTACTTTTCCCTATATCGATCGACACAATCCAAGTGGGACACCCCGTAGAAATATCAAGGCCATTTTGACAACAAATCACTTTTTGGTGAAATATGCACGTGATACTTCTCTATGTACGAATCGCTTTAAAATTTTCTGTTTTTACAAATCTATTAATCTCCTCGAGTTATGATGTTTTTTTTATTTCATCAAGAAATCTTTTCAAATTATTTAAAAGTGTTACGTCCTCCAGAGAATATTACAGCACTTCTTATTGCAAAAATGGCAATAAACGTAAAACAATTAATATTGTTCAAAATGGCCGCTATTTTTTAACAATCATTGTTCACCCTTTGAAAAAGAGTGGCTTCACCCCTATAAATTAACAAGACCCTGCGCAACGTAGAAACATTCCTTAGACACATTTACTATTAAATTATAAAGAGAAAATTATTCATAATATAACAGTATTTATAAATAAGTACCTCTAGTTTTCGTACTAATATTCATATTATAGAATTTACAACAATGTCTGTAAATTCCACAACAAGAAATATTATATAGTAAATTCAAATTCAAAATTCTTTATTGCATGGTATTGTATATATAGGCATTTATCAAGCAAAATATAACAAGACAGTGTAATGGTCTTTAAATATTGTTCTTAAGCGGAATCCTTTAGGTAACTAACAAAATGAGTAAAGCTTATTCATACAAGTTCAATTAGCAGAAGCGTCTGCAGCATAAAAACCAAGATTCTCTAAAATAACTTCCTGTGTAATTTCCTTTTATTTGTTGCCAGCCGATAATTGATAAAAGGCAATGCTGAAAATTGTATTTTTGATTCGGAGAATGATTTATTACCCGAATTTAATCACATCTACTTCGATACAGAAACAAGAACCGCCGTCTAATTTATTGAATATTCGCTTTTTGTACTTCTCTCGTTTTATTTACTTAGTACAGCATAATTAAAAAAAATTGATTAAATAAAACTATGCCTTACATTACCTTATCTTAGATAAAAAAATAAATGATGTTAGATCTATCGTATTGAAACTTCTATTTAACTTAAAATATATAGTATATACAAGGTCTGGTATATGTATGGAATAATGCCACCCTCTCTCGTTTTATCTGAAAAAATAAAGAAAGCTTTTGCAACTTGAATTTTGAATATTTTGAATACGAATCTATAAAAGTTGAAAATTTTTGTTGCGTAGTGTTCAAGGAAGACCTTTCCAATGGGGTATCACTTGTCCTATCATGACACTTAAAATTTTAGGGATTGTGGTTATAGGTCCACGAAGGAATGAAGCGACTTGTAGCTGAGTTATATTGCAAAACATGTCCCCATCGAAAATGAAGTTCACGTGTCTGGGTGTTAAAAAAAATCAACTTCTTCTTCTTAAACACAACATTTATCGCGGTTGCACAATATTTTGAAGGGGCTCTTCACCTGTCGCCATTTGGTTTTTGCTGAACTAAAAAAAAAAAAAAAAAAAAATTAAATACTCGGAAACCCGTCTGTTTCATTTTCAATGACTCTTCCTGTATTAACAGCTATGATAAACATAAATTTGAAATGAAAACTTAAGTAACGGCAATGATATTTTTGTGGAAATCATTAATTGTTTGATTGATTGGGACAATCCTCCTCCTACATTATACAAACAAACAATTATAGGAATTATACACGGTTCAAATGGCTGATTGACTGTAAGTACTATTAGAGCTATTGCAAAATGCACAAGAATATTGACTCCTCTACCCGCCAATTTCCGAATTCCATCCCTGCTACTACACTCTCTGATTATGGCTGTGAGATGGAAACATATGTTGAAGATAAATTTGAATAAAGAACTGCGAAACAAAAACCTAATCTCTTACTTAATGCTATTCTTGGAACTTCGCTCGTCTAACACTCCGTACGCATTAGACTACTTGATTAGATTCGCTTCAAAACAGGCTTTGTATGCTGATGCCCTTATTTCTCCTCTACGTTCAATTTAATCATCATTGGTAAAAACAAATAAAAATGTTTTTGTGTGAAGAACTGTCTCACATAATTAATCATTGTCATTCCGGAAAGAAACCATTATTTATACGGCTTCAGCCACGTCTTTAGCCATTAAAGATTAATTTAGATTAAGGTTTGACCTTATTCATTCTGTTTTGATATCTGAATGGCAAAAAACGCATTTTCTCCATTATTGCAATAAAAAGCAACCACTATTGCTTGAACTTTTTTATTACCTGAACTTTCCTGAAAGCTAAGAAATTAGAATCGATTGGATATGAGTTTGTTATCGTTTCACTGAAAATTTTTAAGGGTTTCGACGTCTAAAAACTATCTGTAATCCACAATATTAAAAATAGCAGTATTACAATGAACCAAGAAGGTGTTATTGTAGTATGTTTCGTTATGCTCAGATTAGAAACTCCATAAAAAGTCCACTTTCACTGTTAAAATAATTGGTTTTTCATTTTTCTCTGGTGGGCGTCAAAGTATGACTAAACGCCAAACAGAACATGTATATTTTATTCAACGTAATAGGTAGATAGTATAAAATCACCCATTAATAAATTATGGAGGTCATAATGTTTTGTCAAAACGCCCCGACACAATGATTTTTTTTTTGTGACATTGTCAATGTTCGAGTTGCGATGTTATACGCTAGTGTGTTAAACGGAATAGTGACTTTTCATTACTTTTGATAGTGATCGTGAGGCCTTTTTCTTAGCTTCAATCAATTAAAAGATAACACAGCCACACAAAAAAAAAAGTTCAGACCCAGAAACTAGACCTACCAATGTATTTTGACCTCCTGAATTCGATGTCGCCATCAGAATTTAATTTTATCATTGGGTTTTTTTATCTTAGATTTTATTGTTGAAATAATTTTTATCGCATTAGATATCAGATAAACTCAAAACTAAAATAAATTATATTCAGATACAGGTTTTTTTTTCTTTCTTTTTCCCGATTTTGACATTTGTTTAACAGTATCAGTCATACAGAAGTAACAGCTTTCTTTACTGATTGGATCAGACTGTTTAACTGGTCTCACAATCTTTAAATATTTACTCTCTTTAGTATTGTTCCAACGCTGAAGCATAATTCTGCAAAAATTACAAACAGCATTTGTAGACTAGGCCCATAAGTAGGAAATCCATCTCTATAAAACGCAAGAAGCATTTCATGTAACAATTAGGGAAACAACGTTTTTAGGATATTTCGACCTCGCTGAATATGAATCTGCCTGTTGCCAAAGCGAAATTTGAACCTGAAGTCCGGTATCCAAGATGGCGACCAAAACTCTGTTGCCCTATATCTCCCTTGTCCGTTGGCTTAAAATAATGATCTAAACGTCTGTTTAGAGGTTTTCTCGGATGCCAAACACTTTGCAATTCTCAAAATTTACTTACCTTTAAGTTTTTTAGTGTTACGTGTTTTTAAGTAATATTTTACACCTTCCGAAATACATTTTTTTTTAATCGCCTTATTTATTTTAATGTCCTGGCGGAGTTTAGCCGATGGCTATTCTACCACTCAACCAGGATGGACACACACATAGACAACATCACAACACCCATTCCCTGCGACATTGCCATCTGCCGCAGCTGAGACTCGAACTCAGGAGAGGAGTGTGACTAGACCGTGTTGTATCTCACACAACCGCAGTCTAGCCCACTGCTACCATTTCGGCAACACGTGAAAAACGCCACTACACATCCATACCCTAGCCAGGATTCGAACCCGGGACCCCGTGGTCGCAAGCCTATTACCTTAAGCACTGCGCCACCGAACCAGTGCTCGGTAACAAAATTGTGTTACTGAAGGTAGGGAAGGCGCGTGTAATAGTGGAAGGGGGGAATAGTGGATGAATCTTATAAGAATTTCAAATTTGGCGCTAACTGTTCGTTCTTATCAATTGTATGCCGTGCTTGATATCATCTAAGGTGAAATACCACAGCCTGTGTATAGTGAAGGCCGAAAGGAGCCAGAAAAAGATACAGATGCAGATGAAGGAGGGTGGCAAAGGTAATTTACCTATGATCCAAATTTGCAAAGAGTTCGAAGTCTCAGCCTCACTCGGTAACATTTTGTCACTCTCAGATGTTTGGGAAAGATACGTTCACCTGGCGAGAATAATCGACGTTGAGATACCGAAGTCATTTGAATCGCGCTTGTCTACTTTTAAAGATAAATTGCAGAACATCATTAAGGACTCGTTCCTTTTCTTCCAGCCCTTAAACAAGGACACCACAGGAAGACAAACTCTCCTTATACCCCGAAAGTTTTTGGCCAAGGTAACTGCGGATGTTGCTTTAGGAGACATCGATCAAGATGTTCCGATCGCAAGGCAAGCACTTGATGATGATTTTCGAACTTTTGTCCATGCTGCGCTGCTGCTTAGAGGGCAGCTGCAAGATTCGCCGGGTCACTTCATGTTTCCCAAAAAGATGCTGCTGCATTAATTTACCGAAAAATCTGTATTCCCATCCTTATGACCCTTGAGCCCGCCCCCAAAGTCTGTACGGATATCCTAGCCTTTAATTGTGCATCCCAGTGCACGAGTACAATATGCACATGCAAGAAGAATAGACTGACTTCTACCACGTTGTGCCATCACTCTCGACAATGTTTGAACTCTTTAAATGATTTATCTTCCTTGCAACCTTGCCATAAGCTAAAAACATTTGAATGATTATTTTATCTTCTTTGCAATCTTGCAATAAACAATGTTTGAACTTTGAAATGGTCGTTTTCTTATCTTCCTTGCTTCCTTGCTTACTTCCGAGCAACAAAGTTTCGGCGGCCATTTTGGGCTCCATCTTGGAACCCATGCACTCCAAACTTAAGGTAAGTAAATTTTGAGCATTGCAATGTGTTTGTCGTCCGAGAAAAGTCCTAAGTAGACGTTTAGATCATTATTTTAAGCCAACGGACAAGGGAGATTTAGGGCAACAGAGTTTTGGTCGCCATCTTGGATACCGGACTTCCGGTCCAAATTTCGCTTTGACAACAGGCAGATTCGTATTCAGCGGGGTCGAAATAACCTAAAAACGTTGTTTCCCAAATTGTTACATGAAATGCTTCTTGCATTGTTCTTTTTTGAAAATGTGCCTAGTCTATTGGTGCATCAATATTCTCCTGTACATTAAAGCATATTTTATATATACTTTAAGATTGCTAGTGAAAGACCTCCGGGATATAGTAAACTCAAAATGGCCCCAGATGAAACAGAAACAATCTTTCATTCCATTGCATGGATCCTGAGCTGTCGTAGATTCAGCGTCAATTCTAAAAATCTTTAAAATTGATAAACTAGTCTTGTAGTTGTAGTCAACAGTAGCCAAGCCACCTACTACTGAAGAGCTGATAATCGAAATTTTCCTCAGCACAATAATCTTTGAATAATTTTCCTAGATACGAATTGACCAAAAAATATAGACATTAACAATTAAACAACTAGACTTTTTATTTTTCGCCTGTCTCGCGCTTTCTGTGCAATTTCTACTCCAATGCTCCAGTAATATATAACCGCTTAAAAATTATGAATATAAAAACAATTTGCATTGTTAACGTAGTAAATGTTCAAAGTATAAGCACATTTACTGATTAGCAACAAACTAGTTCGTTGTATCACGATTCCAATAAAAAAAAAATGTTCCCCCACTCTATTCGTGTTTCATTGCTTATTTTTGTTATACGACTTCAAATTCTGTTATTTATTTAATTTTTCTCTTTTAGGTAAGCACCCAGTTCACCGCCTTGATATTTCATCGATACAGTGTTTGGTAAGACTAAAATCACTGATATTATAGGTTCAAATTAATTTTGCGAATACAATAATTAATAATTATATAAGACGTACAGGTATAAATAAAAAAAAGGTAGCACTAATAATTCGTTGGAAAATTCAGAAAAGTCTTAGCTCATTATATACAGAAAATGTAAAAAATATCCAGTATACAATAAAATATCCAATAAAGAACTTAAACTGGATTTTAATAATTATAAAAATTATATAAATAATCTTATTAAAATAACGAAAGTTAGCTACTATAAAAACAAAATTGATAGTAATAAAAAGTGATACAAAAAAATATTGAATACCGTAAATGATTTAAACAATAAGACTAAGATTAAAAGTAATATTTAAACAAATACCTATTAACAAAAACTAACGAAATTGTTACGGATGATATTTCCATAGCAAATACTTTTAATTACTTTTATGCAGATGTAGGAAAAAATCTGTCAGACAATATAATTAAAATTTGCAACAAATAGTTAAAGTTGTAATTACTAACTTTTACTTTCAAACGAGGCAACAGGTTGTGACGTCACGGCGTTTATCTAACGAATAACAACAAACGGCTGTCATTGCATTCACATTAATACCGAGGTTAAAAATTGTAGTGGCGGCGTCTATTTATGTTTTTGTGTTTGTTTTACGTTTCAAAAAGCCCTTAACTACATGTTTCTTTTATTTCGTACTGCTGTAAGAAACAAAACAAAGGATGTACAAACTTCTCGTCCAGGGATCTTTCAGGACATTTTTCTAACATACGAAATAAGACCACGGTTAGGAGGGTATATATAACACAAAGGTGTAGAACATAGGGAACAAAGCTAACCGTTAATTTAATTTTTGTCTCTTCCTAGAAATCCGTAAGATAGTCAAAAATATTCTTCTTATTAAAGGATAATAGATAAAGTATATTGAAAGGGGTCGGGATGTTGTTATATTTTATTAAATTGTTATATAATTAATCAATTGCTTCTACATGTCTTTTGTATTCAAAATATACATGATCCAGGGCACCTCTGACATTGCAAAATTTGCAGATATCAGAGTTGTAAATCTTTATTTTAAACAAGTGTGCAGGGTAACATGTATGTCCAAATTTTAAGTGGATATTTCCTTGAGCAATTATAGTTTTCATTCCAAAACAATTCAGAGTAAATTAGAGAAACCTAGTCAGTTTAATGAAAGCTGATTCTTTCCACATGTAATCCCAGTTATTCCTTTATTTATATCTAAATATATTTGTTGCATCTGTCATACATAATTTATATTTGGAATTATTTCTTAGCTTAATACTGTCCTTAGCTAGATCATCCACATGTTCGTTATCCTTCAATCCTTTATGAGACTTTACCCACACAAAATATACCCCTCTCCCTCCTTTAGTCAAAGATATTTTGTACCAAGTTTTCATTGTATTTTATTAAGGGATTAGTTTTAATATTAAAGGTAGTGGTGTTTTTTAATGCCATCAGAACTGATAGTGAATTAGAAAGAATAACCGTTTTCTAATATTTCGAAGTAAATACGAACTTCATAGATGGCTGTCGCCTGTGCTGTAAAAACAGAGCACTATATTTTTTGAAGGTGTATAAAATGAAAATTCTGTTCCACTTAAAGACTTAGAACCATCTGTGTATACTAGCTCGGATTTGGTTAACTACTTGTGATACATGTCTTCATAAAAATTTTTAGGGCGATCACCCTACAATTTTTTATATATTTCTTTGGCAGCTGTGTTAACTACATGCCAAATATTATCGTTCTTCGTCACATTTTTTATTTATTTCTTCAAGTGACCACCATGTATATATATTTTTTCATATTTTTCTTTGACAGTTGTTTCTTTTTTGATAGTTGTATTGACTGCATGCGAAATATTACCGCGCTCCGTCACATTTAAAAAAAAAATTTGGGTGACCATCCTGTATATTTTGTTTCATATTTTTCTTCTTCCTCGACATTTGTGTTAACCAAAATTATCGTCCTCCGTCACATATTTTTATTTTTTACTGAGTGACCTCCCTGTATTTTTTTTCATATATTTCTTCCTTGATAGTTGTGTTAACTGCATGTCAAACATTACTGTGTTCCGTCATATTTCTTCCCTTAATCATATTTTTATGGTTTCAACAAAACTGTATCCAATTCTTCGTTGGTAGTAGCGTCAACTACCTACCAAACATTATCCTTCTCCGTCGAGTGGTTTTGTAGATATAGCGCCAACAGACACACACACATACACACCAGACCTACAGACAGACAGACGATCTTTTCGTAACTACATGCTTAGTCCAATCAATAAATGCCCAAAAGGGGATTGTAGAGGACAAGGAGAGGGGGAGAATTTTCCTCTTCAGGAATGTGTTGGGAGTAGTTAGGAGGTAAACAAATTAAAACAAATAAATTATATTCGATATCGTACAAGCTAAAAGAAATTGGAGATATTTGTGATGCACTGATTGATCGTATTAGATGTGATTCGAAACAAATTTAATTAAAAATAACTTGAGTGCCTTGCCCGAGTTTTCTATAAGAGAGAATATCGTCGCTGCTGCGTTTTTATGTTTTTGATCAATATTGAGGGCGCACTCAAAGTGCTTGTTATTATTAAATTTACCTTCCTCGCATCTGCACTCTTTGTATATTTGCACATGATTAATTTAGTCGAGTGCAGGTCAAGATTTGTTTGATTAAATCAGTCAGCTGCACCTGGTGGTAAATTAGACAATGGTGTAACAGTCCCTTAGTAGGCCAGGTATCAATATTAGTTCAATAGATCCCATATCGGCGCATTTTTTTTCTACGTATCCGAGTCCCAAAAGATGGTATGTCTATATCCTAAACCTAAACAATATATAGATAAATGGTACAAGTAATATGATGTACCAGACTTAGAACAATCTCTATTTGCTGAGGTGACAAATCCATAACCTTAACATAACCCATATAAAGAACTGATTTGCATTGATCGGTTGTAATTAGGGAAATTTTTATGTCGTTCAAAAATTTCCTTATTGTTAAGCTAAATGGTGAAGAAGACGAAACAATGAAAAATATAATTATCGTCATCTCGGTAAAATCAGTAACACAGATAACATCCTCAAGTCGATTATTGGTTAAAAATCTGTTTATCAGAAAAAGTAATAGATTTTGCAATTGAGGCATATGTGATTGCCTGTGAGTCAATACATTAGAGTCATTGATACGCCTGATGAAAGCACCAAATATGCTGATAAGTTGGGAAAACTTATTGTCTGTACCACAGGTGTCCTCAAAAATGATTAGTCTCGTTGTTGAAAATAAGTCTCCATTCAATGACTACTTAGAGAATTTTTTACAGTTTAACAAAACAAAAACTCCAGGAAAAATCTCACTCAATGAACATCAACTATTATTTTGCTTTTTTATTTTTTTTTCGATTTGAACCAAATTTTACTCACATATAGAACGAATTAGGATCCACTTATTGTAAAAAAAATATTTGCCTCCTACAAATGCATAGTTACCTCCGATGCCAAAATAAACAAAATAATCAAAAAATCAAAAAATCATATGCATTTTTTTATCGGAAAATTTTATTAATGGAAGTTGCTCAAAGTTTTACAGAAACCTTGAGTCCAAAATTTCCTCATAGTAAAAATAATACCTACCCAAATTTTGTTTAAGAAAAATTTGAAAAAATCCGAAAAATCCCAAAATTCCATTTTAATGAGGTTTTAGTTGTCAATTAATTTCTTAGTTATTTTAAATAACATTAATAATCCTTAGAACGCTTTTCGAAGTGTAAAAACTCGTTAAGATGATATTTTGGGACATTTTTTTAACAAAATTTCAGTGTCTTTTAAATTTGATTAAACTTTGGATTCAAGCGTTTTGGGCAAGTTTCAACAATTTTTATTTGTAAAATAATCCGATAAAAAATACCTAATATGATTTTCTATTTTTTTCCATTTACTTTAGTAATGTAGGTGGCTTTACATTTGTACAGGGTTGTTTATTATATATTGACCCCCCCCCCCCCCCTTTATTTCTATTATTATTGGAAATAAAAAAAAAGTTACGTATAAACATGAATATAGGTATTTAGATATTTTATGGTTATTGAAGGAAGCACAGTAGTAGTAGCAGGACGGAGCGACCCCACAGAGTGTTTTAGAAGTTAGGGAGCATATAAATGGTCAATTTGATATTTGAGTTGATAATAGCGGACCAATTCCATGGCCACCAAACAGCCCTGATTTAGAAACTTTGGATGCATTTTTGTGGGGGTCTTTAAAGGACAAAGTAAATTATGATTTTAATCAAAATGTTGAAATAATTAAACCTAAAATTAGGGAAACAATTTACGAATTAAACAGAAACAATAATAGCTCTGTTTCTAATTGTTTAAATAATTTAATAAAAAGGTATGAGCTTTGTATTGGTGGCCATGTTGAACAATTTTAATAGTTGATGAACCTAATCCTGACGTAAAATTTTCGTTGTTATTTTATGTTATAATTTCTTTAATCCTATATCAAACTTTTCTGCTTCTGTCATGTCAACTTTCGGTTTAACGGAAATGTCACGTACGTAACATCATTTTTATTTAATAGAGCACCCTTGGAAATCCCTCTTCCTAAATTTTCAGCTTCACATTGTTTATAGTTTTTCTAAAACGTCTAATAGGCAACTAACCGTGATGCACTCTGTATATTAAAAATATACGAGCTGTCACCATATAAAATATTAGTAAAAAGTTATCTGATCAAGAAAGCATTTTACAGCTGTCATGAATTCCTATAATTTAATTTAAATGAATCTGAAACACATGATAATTAAATAAGAGAGATAGTTCATGAGTAATTTAAAATATTTTAAATTTTTTTTGTATAAATTTCGTCCTTTATTTCGTTTTTCTTATTGGTACATTTAATATAATTCATATACTCGGGTACTATAATAGTAAATAATATGTAAGTTGTACTATTTTATTTGCTGTGACACCTAAATATGTGTTTATTTACAATAGATTATATATTCCATTGTGTTATATACACACATCTACTATTTGAATAATTGATATAGCTATAACATTGTAAATGTTTTTAACTGAATGAATTACTTATTTACTGTAAACTTGTTTTGTTTTATTACTACTTTTAATTTCAAAAGAACGCTTAGAAGATAAATGAACTGTATGAACTACATCAAAGTTTACCAAAAGACTTAAAAGAAAAATGAGGAATTGTATTGTCAGAATTTTTTATAAATAGCAAGTATTTTCTACCGTTTCCTACACACAGTTATAAAACTTCAAAAGTCTTGTTGAGAAAGCATTAAAACAAACGGAGACCTGCTCCAAAGTTACCAGCAGCCTAATAGTTTCTTTGTATTTCCGTAAGTCATAAATACAGTTTTATAGTTCCGTTTGTCGTCACAGGGTCGCCGTCGCGCCAATCCAAAGCTAAACAAAAATAATAAATACATGGGAATATTATACCGTCTGGATATTATTGAATGTAAAAATCATCATATTTCTACTCTGAATAAGCGTCTTAATAACAATGTGTATATTGTAAGTAACGTAAATTATAAAATAAAATAAATAACTACTTAAAAGACTGTGTTTACAATAAATTCATGCCCCACTATCAATGTTTTCAAACCGCCCAATATTTTTTTAAATAAAGCCATACCTTTTCCAGAGGCATTTTCGAATATATTACATGAATTTGAATTGAACTTTTTATGTATTAATTGACAAAGACAAAATTATGTTTGGATCCCATGTATTTTATTTTCGCCCAATTAACGTCATGAACCGCATTATCTAATTTCTACTTTATATCGGTCTTAGATTTGACTTAAGACTAATTAATACCTTGATGAATTCTTCTGTATCCACACAACACGAAGTGACCAAAGGATGTACAATGACAAATTTATTTTAGTATTTTAGACTTGCCTACGGATATCCTAATATCAAAGTATGTAGGTTTTCAGTACTTCTATGGACATACCAACGTCACAACTTGGTATCAGATGAAAGTAATGCGAGGGATGTCCTGAAGGGTATACCGACGTATTAAAGATGTACCAGGTCATCCCGGGATATTTCGGATTGCTCTCAGTGTTATGAATAAACATACTATTTTTATTAGGTATAAACGTTTAAGTATTGTTCATATTTATCCGCTACCACCAGATAGTCATATCATCTAACACTACACAGAAGCATCACCAACAAAGGTAAGATACGCAATTCTCACATCCCGATTTTTTTTATACTCAGGGATTATCTGTTAAAGAATTCCGAAGACACTGCAACCTTCTGAGCTTATTGCTCTCGCCCTGTCCTGATTTAATCTACCCATTTTAGTACCTCTCTGATCGGTCTGAGACTGGGTGGGTATCGATTGTTTCCTAGTCTGGCTGTGTTTGCCCTTAGATGTTGTATCTTCTGTGGGTCAATTTCTCTTTTGAAGACAATATGATTCATCATTTCTGGTTACCATCCGCATAATCTGCAATCCAGGTCGCCGTCGAATTTTCCGATTATGTGCAGGTACTTCCTGACAGAAATGTGTCCTGTTAGAAGTCCTGTTATCATTCTCGACGACAGTAGTTCTTCAGTTTGCTTTGGACGTGGCCTTTTAAAGAGTGTTTTCTCAAATCGATTTCCTGAAATATTACTCCAGTGGTGTTTATATTTGTTCATGACCCGGTCTTCGATAACCTCTCTGTCGGAGATATTAGTGATACACAGCGTGGGTTCTGGGACATAGAATGTGTTGGCTGATCCTTGTCTAGCAAATTTAGAGCTTTTTCATTACTGATGCTGTCTATTCTGGAATGTCCTGGCAGAACAGCTTAACTCTGTTCCGCTCACCCAGAATTTTAAGTTCATCGTGCCAGTCCCATACCAGTCTGTATAACGCCTTGATAGAGGCTAATATCTTATGTGCCTCCTGTCAGTCTGGTGGGATGAAGATCTGCTGATTAACTTATCGTCGACTGGAATTCTCGCGTACACATTCAAGTATAACCAGAGTTTCTGCTTGGAATACAGTAGTGTCTGAAAGAGAGAGGCTTATACTCGCATTTGGCTTTTCTCCATGTATTCCTACTCCAACTCCTTTTCCCATCCTAGACCCGTCAATGTACCAGGTTAGGTCTTTTTATAATTCATTAGGAGCTTCTGTTGACCATTTTTTTCTATTTCCAATGCTAATCTTGAAAGGCTTGATAAAGATGATATTCGATGCCATATAGTCCGACCATAGTGGATCTTCTGCTATGTTAACTATCCTCATGTCTCCCAATTCTGCTCTGTGGATAATCGATGGATGTAACTTTTTTTTTTTCAAGGAAGGGAAATCCACATGGGCTGCCCATCGCTGAAATGGGTCTGATTGTCAGACTCTAACTGGCATGGGTCTCGTATGTAAAGAATTCTCCGAGGGCACTACACCCTCCTGGGCTTATTGTGCTCTCCCTGTCTTAGTTTACACTGTCCATTTTAATATTCCTGTACTGTGACGCCCCCCCAAAAATAATAAATAATTAAATTAAATTCGTAATTGACAATGATGATGGGGTAATAAAAGAATACATATAAGTAAAATGTGGAGAAAATAAATCAAAAATCAAACATAAAAAACAAATGCACGTTACTACTACTTTAGTTTTTTGAGGGGGGGGGGGGGGGGAACAAAAATTTATAAACCTAGCTAAGCTCGGTTAAGGTTGGGGTGGGGACGTGGTCCCAGTTGTAATGATCACTTGGAAATAAACTACACAAATATTTTAACAAGTGTATATTCAATAATGATAACAAATATTCAAAAAAAAAAATAATAATAACAATTACTCAAAGTACCAGAAGTATGGTTTAGTTATAATGAGTGCCCAGTGGTCTAAATGTACTTGGTGGCCTCTCTCGAGGACAGTCGAGCAATATTAAATAGTGAGGTTATTTTAAAATAAACGGTACCCAGAGTCAAATGACTTTTGAACTATGCACTCCGTGGTAACTCAGAAAAAGCCTTTCCATTACAGGAGAAGAGTGTGTACAATTATATTATACAAAGCGTGCTAAATGTTTAAATGTAACTCTCAATCATGGCCACCGTACTAATATTCAAAATGGCACTCGCCTAACGGCACAATAATATCAACAATTATTTAAAGGAAATTTTGCATAAACATGACCTTCTTTGCTTACAAAGGCACTAAAATCATGGCCTCTAAGACAACTTACACTACTTTACATGTAGAAAATCGATACGAGTAAATATAACTTACCACGAACAAGTTAAAAATTCAAATAAAAAGTGGTCAGTATCTGCCACATGAACAAGACTTAATTACAAAGAAAATAATAATAAAAAAAACAACACACACAGGGGATGAGTGGTGGTTGGGCATTCGCCTTCAACTTCCGGCGGGACAGCGAAGGTAAGAATATGTAATATTACTTACAGGCGGGGCCTTCGTAGGCTTATGAAATACTCCAAGAGTTCCGATCTGTTCTAGGCCGCTCGAAGTGAGTCGTGCGATTGAGGATCGCCGACAATGGGGTAGCAACAGTTCCCCCCAGTTCGTCTCTACAGCGATGTTTCCCGAAACTACCTCTCGCCGTCTAGGTTCCCACATCCCATAAAACCATACATCATAATAGGGGCCGAACGCACCAGACACAAATCCTTGCAGCTGTCGAGGGGAAGGCTTCCGGAATGTAAATCAGAACTGCCAGGGGTGAGATGTCTCCAGTGTAAATCATGGATGCTCTACGAGACCCCAAAACAACAAGGGCTTCTTAACCATGAGCAGCTCCGCTGCTGCAGGGGGTCTTCACACACCAAAAGAACAATGAGGTACAGACAAGACAAGTCAAGGGGAGAAAAGAAAAGAACCAGACGTCTCCAGTTCTTTTCACCACAAATCGCAATAAAACAAAATGGCGAGGCCACGCCGGCATCATCTCCCAAAAACTTGATTTCGTTGGAGGTTTCCACGCCAACACATTAATCTCCAAAATCCCATGAATATCATACAATAAATAATCAGGAAACCTCTCCAAATATAGGGCTGCGTTTCGCAAATCCGTGATCTCCACGTCTTCTAATATTCACACAAATGTAAACGCTCCCAGCTGATGGCCCACCTTGACCGAGAAAAACTACCATCTCCGCCTTGACCCTTCACCCTTCTAACGACACTCCCTGCGCCGATCGAAGCCGGAATCGATGCTACCGTTATGCAATCCAATATATTCCTAGCCTATACCTCCCGCCATCTAGCGGCGGATAGAACGACACATGAAGTACACACGGTTGTTACCTTCGAAAAGGCGTTCTAATAGAGCTTCGGGTTACAGCCGCCCTGGTGGCAGTATCACTGACAAGGTGATACAGGTCTGAAAATGGGTGAGTCTTGATGGTTTGTGTTTGCACGTAGATTTTATAGGCGGTCCAGCGCCTCTCAGCCATATAATATGTTCTACAGTTTCCGGTACTTTACCGGATAGTCTGCAATTAAGGTCACCAGCAAACTTCCCGATTAAATGCAGGTACTTCTTAACAGGAAAGTGTCCCGTCAGAAGACCTGTTATGGTTCTCAACTGGATCCTGTTCTTTGTGGCCAGTTCTTCAGTTTGTTTTGAACATGGTCCATTGATAAGTGTTTTCCCAAGTCGATTTCCTGGAATATCTCTCCGGTAGTGGTTGTGTTTATTCTTGATCCAGTCTTTAACTATCCTTCTATCTGAGCCTTTTGTGATGCCCAATTCGGGTTCTGGGCCATAGAATATATCAGCTGCTCCTTGTCTAGTAAGTAGCGTAGTTTTACTCTGTTCTGCTCTCCCAGAATTTGGAGCTATTCGTGGCAGTCTCAAACCAGTCTGGAAGACACGTTGTTAGCGGCTAGTGTCTTAAATGCCACATGACTGTCTGATGCAATTGAGATCTGCCGGTTCACATATAGTCGTTTGCCAGAATTTATGTCTGGAATACAGTGGAGTGCTGTCCAAGAGAGGGACTTATACTCGCTCCTTTCACCACGTATTTCTGCTCCAGCTCCTGATTCCATCCTAGGCCTATCGGTATACCAGGCCTTTACTAAAGCATGAGGAGCACCTGTCATTCAGTCCTATCTCCAATGATGATAGTGAAGAGCTTGTTGAATGTAATTTTTGGTGTCATGCAGTTCGACCTCATGCTCAATAAAGGATCCGCTACAAACTGATATAACTTACTCCGACTATTATTCTTTATAATGAGACTGTTAATTTTAAATGTTAATTATACTTTACAAAGTTTTTTCTCATTGTAGAGTGTTTTTTCAACAGTACTCATAGAAATAAGAGGGATCATTCATTCTACTCAATTTATAGATTGTACTACAAATTCAGTAATATTTCTATATAACCTAAAAGGAAAACTGAAATCTGATGTAACAGAATAGACATAAACTCATTGAGGGAACAACATCTGTTTCAAATAGCGTGTCGTTTTATCACAGCAACAAAAAATGTTGTGGCACCGTGATGTAATGATTAAATTACTCCTAGGATTACATTACGTCCGCCACGTGCCAGCAATATATTTTACAACAAAAAAGAAATGGAATTGTCCCATATCAACGGAACAATATTGAATTATCTTCTCTAACACTTAAACCTCACCCCGGGTCAAAATGGTTGTTTTTACGACGCAAGTTCTTATTATCCGAATGAAGTGCGTACATTGCGGTATTTTATTTGTAAAAGAATGGGCTGATAGGTTGAAAACTCTTCAATTTTATTGCTCAGTGGTATAGAGAACGGCATTATGTCCCCGTAGTTCCTTATATGATTGCTGCAATCATGAGTATATCTATCTTTTCGTGATGGAATTTTAGAAATATAGCGGCGTTTTTTAGAATTAGATAATAAAGTTTGTTATATCTTTTCTTTTCTGTTGATTCAAGTGAAATAAAACACTCCTCCTATGTGAAACGAAGTGAGAGCTGAAACATTCGCTTTAATCTCAGCAGAATTTTCCTTTGTTTCGGTGGAATTTCTAGCAGCTCTATTCTCATATCATTTTAATAAAGTGGTATTTATTTTCATAAGTAAACATGTTTTATAGGCCCTTAGAATTGAGGAGGAATTGCGATGAGGTATTTATTAATTTAAATTATGGATACTAAGCAAATATTAAATTTCGTTTTTAATAATAATTGTGTATTATTATGGAGTTTATATTTAGAGAGCATATAACAAGATATATGTTTAGGCTCTTTCGGTTACGTCATAAATAGCAATTTTGTTCAAATATTAGTGTGCCCGCGTTGAACTAGTGGGAAAAACAATTTTATCTACTCTTATTAGGTCATATACTAATTAATGAACTGCTTTTGAACAATAATTAATAGTATCCATAAACAAATAGCGTGAGTTATAATAAGTAATTTATTATAACTCACGCTATGTACAGAGCCAATCACCTTTATCTTCATGCCTAGCCTGTCCAATCGGCGTAAAGCGCGACACACGAAGGTGGTAGCCAGAGTGGTAGAGACAGATTTTTCGCGTTAATATCTATAAAGCTAGATTTTTTCCCATGACAGCTTAGACAGTATAAATTATGAAAGTGCAAGTCTACCAAACTTTTAGTAAAAAATTAAACAACATGTTACAAAAATAGATTGATTTTCTGAAATGTCACAAAATGCTACTTTTGATTCGTTCGTGCCGAGCCGAATTTTCGAATTTCGCCATGCAATTTACGATCAGGTTTATCTGGAAGACTTCCTCTTTACGTCGCGACATCGTACGGCCGCCCCTATGGTCATTTTCGAAAAATATGAACGTGTCAAGATTGCATGTTTTTGCAATTTTTTCGACTCCGAAATGTAAGCTGTTTCTTGTTATTTTTCGCAGATATCTCCGAAACGGTGGGTGTTAGCTCGAAATAAAAAAACTGCTGCCCAAGGAATCACTACTTCCACATCCAGATTTTCTATCCAAGTCACTCACAACGAAAAAATTTTGTATGTGGAAATAATTGCTTAAGGAACTTTAATAATATAATATTTGAAATCCTCCACCCCAAAAACCTATAAAACGATACCCCACATCGGTAGTGGGGTGGGGGTGGTGATAAGGGGGTGGTAGTGGGGGTGGATGAAGTAAAAAAATATTTTGAGGTTTCTGGTTCTTGTACACACACTAAATCACAATTTTTTTTTCATCCCCTTTAATAATAGGGTGGGGGTGGTAATGGGGGTGGCTAATGCCAAAATTTTTTTCGAGACCTTTGCTTCTCTTGAATATACTAAATACCAATTTTCTGGACTCTTACCTGCTTCATTTACCTAATTACCCCAAATTTATCCCAATTTACCCCCAACCCTTCGATGGAACAAGATGAAAATATAATCTAGTTCCAGATCACGTTAAAATACATACGTGTACCAAATTTCAAGTCAATATCTTAAACGGTTCCAGAGTAAACGTGCGCACAAAAAAAAGTTACAGACCGACAGACCGACAGACAGACAGAAATTTTTTTTCGCTCAAACTCAAAATCTCACCGTTTCATGACATTCTAAGCCTATTTGAACAATAAAAATTTTTTAAAAATTGTTTGTCGTTATTATACTTCCACTGGATGTGGAAGTAAAATGAGGTCAAACGAGTATTTTCCACTACAAATCTTTTGCTACCGTCAGAATTTTGATTTTTTTTGTTTCGGAGATAACTACTGAAGTGTTAGCCATGTACGGCAAAAAATCGCAAATTTTGAGCTTCTACAGTTGGCAACTTGTTAATCTTGGTTCCTACGCCAAGAGAATACTCTAGTTAATTTAAATAGGATTAAGTTTGCTAAAACTTTTTTTTATTTTTTGAATTCCGACAAAAATAAAGGAAATAGAGGGGGCGGGATTTGGGATTTTTTTTTTTCGTTGAAATTTCTCTATTTTGTCACCGTAATTAATCGGCAATTGACTGAAATCGATCTCATATATGATGTTCACTTAATATCATGTACTACTTTGACGCTCCGTTAATCTCGGCCCTGAGAAAAATTATTTTTTTAAGATTTACATACACTCTATAGGAAAACGTGTAATTTCCTACATTTCTCGATAATTATCGTCTTTTCGAAAAATTTGTAGACAACTTATGTAAAGAGAATTGATTGAGCTTTCCGACGCTTTTTTGATTTTTTCTCTAACATAAAAAACAAGACTTTTGACCGAATATGCGCTCCGGTCTATTGCAGTTTGCGGAGAAGTTTTGCATTTTCCGCCGCAGAATATTAATTCACAAAGCTGATTTTTTGTCTACAAGCAGTTTATGCACTATTTCGATTACAAATCACATTCTACCTCCGCTCAAAGATGGCTAAATCTTTGAAGACAACAAATATAAAAAGGTGCATAAAAATTAAACTTTACAGTTAATTTTATTATAAACAAACTGAGTAATTTAAACAAAATTTTCTCAATTTAATATTTATTGTTATAATCGTAGATAAAGTATAGTATTCAACTTGCGGTAATGGTAATAACCCACTTGATGAATTATGTAAACTGCATGTGCCTGAGTTATTACCTACATTACCGCTCGTTGAACAATATACTATTTTAGTGCATATGAGAGCTACATTTACCGCTAAACAAAATTCCAATATTATTGAGTGTGTTTAGTTGTTACATAAAAGTGAGGCGGTAATTTTTTACTAAAGGTACTCCTTTGTAAAGTCATTTCATCCTGTACGTTTCCCTATAGAACATCCGTACAGCAAAATCATATTTTAAAAATATATCCATAATATGCTGTTTTCAAATATTTTAATATTTTAAAAAGCTTGAGTTAAGTTTGCTTTTTTTCAAAAAATTGCATTCGTTATGTGCCCCTTTGTTCCAGAAAATAATTTTGCACTTTCAATAAAAACTCACTTTCTGGAGCCACTTTCTTATACTTACACAAGGCACTGTAAAATAATATGGCAAAAAACTTTTTTTGTAATATCGTGTCATATCAATATCTATGTCATGACAATATCATGACAAATGTACAAACCTGTTTGTATACCAATTTTCAGCTCGATTGGATAAATCTAGACATCCGCCTACGTTAACTACAGTTTTACCACTATACACATAATATGCGAGTAGTGCAGACCTCAGGACGAGAAGCGTGTGACCCTGTTATATCCATTTTCGTCATCTTCTATATATATTCTCCTCTCTCTTGTGTTGGGTTAGACTTAGATATAGGACATTTTCTCACACTTATTCACAGTATTCAAGTATATTGTATGAGCAATAAATTAATTTATGTATTTAATTGACTTCTACAAAATTGCGGTTGGCGGTATGGTCCTTAACTCAACACCTTAAAAAAATGCGTATAGTCGTAAAACTGTAGCACAGTTAGTTCGATCGAACATGACACCTGTCGAACAATAAACATGACGGTGGAGGGGATATTGTTTATACCATATCAGCGATTAGATCGAAAAATAAAATTGGGAGGAAACAATTTACGAAAGTGCAAAAGGTACAACATAGACAAAGAATTCAGATGCAGCAGCAGCGATGGCTAAAAAAAAGTACGCCGACGACACGGCCATGTACGCGCACTCGCACAACGCTCAGGCGGCGAATATGCTGCTGAAGGCGCACATGGCTCGTGCCACGGCGTATTACGACAAGTGGAAGATTCGGATCAACGCCGAAAAGTCAGAATCTATACTCTTCACGCGCCGGTTCACTGAGAACCGCATTTTAACGCCTATTTCGGTCGGGGGTCGCCAAATTCCTATTAAACAGTGCGTGAAGTACCTTGGGGTTAATCTGGACAAGAGACTGACATACAACACTCGCATCAACGAGACTATACGGAAAGTCTACTCCATGTCCAGAAGTCTGTATCCGCTTCTGGCCAGGGGTAGCGGACTGAACAGGACTAATAAAAAATTGTTGTACACGATGGTGATCAGGCCGGCCATTACATACGCGGCGCCGGTGTGGTGCAGCATCCCCGCCACGACAATCAGAAAACTTCGTGTTCTAGAGCACAAATTTATGCGCCTCATTTCTGATTCGGGCAGATACACCTCACTCAGAGATCTATATGCCCGCTGTAACGACATAACTCCACTAGCGGACTACGTTCAACAGATTTCACAAAAATTCTACGAATTCAAACTGGGCGATAGTCCGCTAACCCGCAACATAACACACATCAGACAGCATAATGCAATTCTATTTAATTTGAAGCACCCATTACCATACCAGACGTTGCCTATTTTCAGGCAACTTCCACCTTAGCCAACTTCTTCACTACTATAGTCTACCTTTACTCTATCTTTATCCTCACCTATCAACTTTATAATCTTAACCCCCTCTCTATTCCCTTTCTGTTTGTTCATTGTTTTATCTATTTTGTTCTTTCTGTCCTCTTTTGTTCCAAAATTCATCCCTCGACCGATAACCTTCTTGAACTTTTAAAACCCACAACTGTTAACTTCCTCTACTTTCCTGGAGGCAGGAAGACCACCAGGGTGGAGAATTACTTCGAACGGGTTTTTTCGTTGTGTTTTGTTTTCCCGTGACAGTAACTAAAATTTCTTTAGTGTTTTTTGTGCGTGCACAGTGCGACAATTTTTAAAATATACATTAATTAGTTTTTGGCTCTTATGGGCAGCATAGTTTTAAGGCATTGTTGTTTTTAAATTCGCTCGGCGAATAGGAGTTACAACTCCTCACCTGAATTACCGTTCTTAGCCGAACCGGATCTGCTCCGCCCAACCTTACACCCGCTACGATGCTGCGCATCGTGGTTGCCAGGTTGGCTGCGGGTCAGGTTCCGACTAGGCGCACCTGTACTTTTAATTATAAATAAAGTCTTGTTGATTGATTGATTGATGGCTAAAAGAATCAACCATAACCAGTATAACCACCAGTACTTCTACTAAGTGTAACCTCGATAAATTAACGCCTGAACCTGAACTTCAAGATGAAGACCATCAACACATAAGTGAGGAGAAGTTTTATAATCCTGATCCTGACATTGTGCTTCCTTCAATTAGTACTACAGCTAGTGCCCGCCCTATGGCTAAACGATCTACTTCTGTTGTTCTCAACCTACCTCGTAATCCATTTAGCAGCAGGAAATTGGCAATGGGAGACAGGGGGACTCTCAGCTGGACAACGAGCCGTATTTATGGAGGCAATCTTTTCTGATGTCCGCCTCCATGAGACTACCCTTGAAGAGCGGGACAGACCATTCGAAAATCTATCGCTGAAGAGATTAAGTCTGAATTCATTCCACCAAAGCACTGTACATTGCATTGCTTCTCCCAGACATCAAAGAATAAAAGAAAGAACGTCTTGGGATTCTGGTGTCTGCTATACCAGATTTTGAAGAAGGGAGATTTCTGGGCTTTCCTGTAATCACCTGATCCAAAGGAGAAGAACAGGTTAACGCCACTGACTAACGAGTGGGGCTACGTGATAATGTATGGGCTCTTGTTTTTAACGCGACGGCATCAAATTCAGACAGAAAAATCGGAGCATGCGTAAAACTTGAGGAACTTTTAGAGAAAAAGTTACTTATGCTTGCTTGTCGTCCCGATGTATCTGAGATAATCTTGTGTGCAGTTCAGTGCAGTGCAGAGTTATTCGCAAATACATCAGTATATTTTTTCCCGGTAATAGACCTGTTTCACGTTAGAAAGTTTGATAAAAAGTGTCGTCGAAACTAGATTGGTATCACTAAATGTCACTGCACATGTTGACCAACTCGTCTAATTCGGAACTTTGTAAAAATGAAATACCTGTAACATAATAATCATATCATTCTATTCAGTAATTTTAATGCTAAGCTTACTAAAAGTAGGATTAAAACCTATAGCATGAACTTAACCATGGCAAGTTTAATATTAAAGATACTCCAAACAATAATATGATGTTATATTATAGGTATTTTATTTTTACAGTCTGAGAATTAGATGACTTGGTCTACATGTGCAATGACTTTTTTAATGGTTTTATTATATTCAGAAATCTGTATATTTGTAAGTGCAGGTCGAATTTGACTCGCTTCCCGTTATCCAGTCGAGCTGAAATTTTGCACGCAGCTTTGGTTCTGAGGACAATATAATATAGTATATTCAATATGGCGGACGCCCCAAGATAGCGGCTTAGCTTTTTTCACAACCCCCTTGAAATAGGTATCAAATTAGAGGGTTTGACGAGTAGAATAGGATAAGTTATGTAACAACATTCCAAACCCAATATGGCGGACGCTGTAAGGTGACGGATTACCTTTTTCTTCACAACCCCCTTTACGTGGGTATCAAATGAAAAGATGTGATGAGGAGATTACGATAAGCTACATGACGTCATTCTGAACCCAAGATGGCGGCTTAACTTTTTTCTTCATAGCGTAATTGTGTCAACAACAATTCACATATCATTTCCACCACAGTTTCTTAATTATTCTTCATAGTGATCACCCTGTCTCGTTTTCGTATTTTTTTCCCTTAATGGTTATATTAACTACTCGTGAAATATTATCATCTTCCGTCTCGTTTTTTTTATTAGGGTGACCACTCTGTACATTTTTCATGTTTTGCCTCTTTGACAGTTGTATTAATTACATTCAAAATATTTTTGCTCTGCGTCATATTTTCTTTAGAGTGGCCATCCTGTATATTTTTCATCATTTTCTTCTTTGAAGTTGTGTTAACTCCATGTAAAATATTACCATCACACTTTTTCATTATTTTTTTTATGGTGTCCTGTATTTAATGAAATAATAAATTCTTCTAAAATTCTGTATTTTCTCGAACTTTCAATTTATTGATGGGATATTAGAGGTGAAAGGAGCCATTTTCGAAAGTATTTCAATTAGAGTTTTTTATCAGGAAGACACATACTTTTTGTAAAAAAGTTTTAGCAACTTTGACCAAATGTTTTTTCACTTGTTATTTTTAGGTAGAAATTTCGGCGCCTTTGCCAACATTTTTCAAACTTCATTTATTTTTCTACGTTATTTTTATTAAAACAACAAATCTTTTTAGTGGAAAATATTATAAAAGGCTATTAGAAAGTATCACAATATAAAATGTATGAAAGAAAATTATGAATTCGTAAGTTTTTTAAGTTGACCTCTTGTACATTTCTTGAACTGTATCTCGGAAACTAGATGTAGAGTTGAGCCCTTGAGAGCTTTTGATCAGGAAGTCGAAATCTATAACATATTAAAAATTCAGCCAGTTTGACCGGGACCACTCAACCATGTTATGCTCCGTGCGGGTTCCTTTCTAAGCTGACTTTACACGCGTTTTTATTTTGACTTTTGAAATTACGTTGTTTTATCTCTGTAATCGTCCATGTCAGTCTGAATAACAAATTCGCAGGAACTTGACAGTTTATCGATTAATAACTTAAAGTTTTCGAGGTATTAAAAATTTAAATTCGTTCCTTGCCTACGAAGTTACCAGTATCACTATTAATTTTCAACAACAATGCGTAAAGATACTTTTCCTGCACTTAGTTATGCTAAAACGACTACACTTAATAAATGATGATGATAGAACATTAATTTGCTTTAAGATAATTCCCTAATGACGTAAATGGGGAGCATTAGACGTACGCACGGTTTGTTTACCCCCGCAGAACGAAATTTGCGTATTGATGTATCAAATGCAAATATTCAGCTCCGTTGATTATTTGTTCTTGAAATTACGTCAACTAATAAGCGAAAGGAAAAGTTCTAAATATGTTTAAGATGTTTACAGGATGTTTGGTAGGTCGATAAATAGTTTTGAGGGGGGGATTTAGAACCTATACGACCATATACCGCATGTAACAGGATCCTGGTACACCCCCTTTCTGTTCCTTCAGTTGTAAAGATAACACAGCCCCACAAAAAAAAAGTTCTGATCCCTGAGCGCATTCCTAATATTTCCATGTATTTCTCGATGCTGAGGCCGAATCTGATAATAAAAGAAGCCGTACACTCTCAAATTTTTGCGTTAGAGCCAAAAATAACCCCCAAAATGGGGTAAAACCACCATATACATCAGGGTAGAGTGAATGAATATATTGTGAAAAAGGTGAATAATGTACAATTTCTGTATTGAGCGGTTAACTTGCCAAATACTAAACGGAAGTCACCCCCATAATGGGGTGGAAACTACTCCTAAATAAAAAAAAAACTCGCTGGGAATGTTGAAGTTCATAATGTAAAGTATGATGGTACATGAGTCTGAAGTGACTCCAAACACCACTCTCAGTCATGATCCGAAATCACCACTATAATGGGGTGGAAACTACCTCTGTATCAAAATAAACCCCTTTAATGCCCATAAATCGTGGAAAATGCTGAAGTTTTTATAGTTTGAAATAAAGTTTATGAATCTGGGATGACTCCTACCTGTCTATTCCACTCGTTATCCACAAATACCCTAGGAAGGAGTGAAAAACAACGATACGTATATAAATGCACAACACAGAGCATAAAAATTGCACTAAATTGAAAATGATCATTTTTTTTTTAATTTTTGGGCACAGAATATATTTCTCAGTCTCTTTTCCTGAAATACCTTTTTGTCTTGTATTCAAATGATCTTCTCACTGTCTGTCTCGGTTGTGTCCCTCTTTATGTACCAATAGTAGTTTGCCATCATGTGCGACAACAGTAAATGTAAAATTATAGAGAAAAGAAGAAGTAACAGTAACAAATAAGTCAACATGCAACGAACGTAATTTTAAAACTGAGGGTAAAAGTAGATTTAACAGTGACTAACAGCAAATAAAAAAAAAACAACAAAACAAGATCGAACAGTCGAACAGATATAACGGCAACACTGCGCATAAAAGAGCATTCATCAATATACAGAGTTAGGTGCAAAAGTGGAAATACAAAATTCAGGAGAATAAAAAAACAACATGCAACGTCAAAATCATGTATGACAATGTCATCTGTAGAAGGAATTAAATTTAGATTTAGGTTGGGCTGCGAGGAACTGCCATGGGAAGGAATTCCGGGGTACACCTGTAAACGGGTCGCTCAATACCACATGAGAGATCGGTAGAATTCTGGACTATTAATAATACGTCAAATATATCTGCAACATGAAGATCAGGTGTTTTCAAATGTTCGGCCAAGCCGGTGACACTACAGGTTTATATTCCTGACTTCAGCATACTAAAAATTTACTTCTTCCACAATGAATTAGCACTCATGTCCTTCGTTTTTACGTATAGGGGTGGTTTTAGATCATGAGTATTAGGGCTAGCTTAGTCACTTCAGATTCATGCACTTTACTCCAAACTATAAAAACTACAACATTTTTCACGATTTATTGGCATTTGTATACTTTATTTTTATATAAGAGTAGTTTCTATCTCATTAAGTGGGTGGTTTACGTTTAATACTTGGGAAGTTGACCGGAAAATACATAAATTGTACGTTATTCCTGTTTTCCACAATGTATTTGTATCCATTCACCATATACTGATGTATATAGTGGTTTTACCCCATTTGGGGGTTATTTTTTGCCTGTTGCGCAAAAATTTGGGGGTATATGGCCTTTTTTATTGTCAGATTCGGATTTAGAAGGAGAATATTATTTTTTTGTGAGGCTGTGTAATCGATTGAAGTTTGAAACATCCTATATACTTAATAAACGTCACTTTTGACATATGAATGATTTTTTTTCACTTCCGACGAAATCTTACTTTCAATTTTCAAATGGAACACCTTGTATATTATTGTATTTTTGAATTCTGCATAATTTTCTGAATCCAATGGTACCGCATAAGTGACATTTCAAACGTCAATGTATATTTTAATTTGATTTTTAGTTTTCCATTCAAGTACGTCATGACTGTTCCAATTTATTCTAATTGACCCATGTAGTGCTAAAAAAATCTAAATCCCATCGAAAATACTAAATTATGTGATTTATGAGTAAATAAATTCCATAAAAGTAGTTTTTGGCACAAAACCCAATTTTTTTGAACGTAACTGGGTTGGTATAATGTAGCCCGAACTACAGAGAACACTTTATAGTAAAACCCATAAAAACTTGCAAACCGAATAATCTTTTTTTTAATGAGTTCGTAAAAATGTATAGAATAATACCCTGAAAAGTTTACATTCCGCTCGGATGTAGAACATAAAATAAAAATGAAAAAACACTTTTTCTTCATCCATTTTTCCAAAATTATTAAATTAAGCCAGGGTGAAAAAAACGAAAAATACAGATGAATAGATTACGTGTTTCTAAACAAAAAAATGTCCTAATAAAATTTATCGCTAAAGCCACGGTATTCCTGGAAAAAAATACTGAAGTAACCGTCACTCGCGGCCAAGCCCACGGTTAAATGCATACTACCGAAGCTCTAATAAAATAAAGCTTTTTTCTTTTTATGATTACACATTTCTAACATTTATCTTAGTGAATTGGAGGATAAATAGTGAGTCTGGAGGGAAAAGATATAATTATGAACGGATACACAGACACCACACATAGCCGCCGAATCGCTCGCATGAATTTTTACGTACCTTTACTGTATTGTTTTTATTACAGGTACACCTATCCACATTTCAGCTGTATCCAATGGATTCCTTATACATTTGTTAATATATTGGAAAAGTTCCAGAATTTATATTCAAAACAATCAACGATATTTTCATAGTTATAAGGATAAGATCGTGAAAATCACAATTTCTTATTACGATCGATTAATCATATTTTCGAAAAAATGCATACAAGTAAACAAATTTGTGTTTGAACATTCCAGAAGTATACATATTTTCCGAAATAGTGATATTTTATTTTTTCCAATGGGTCAATTTCTCGGCAAGTTACAGCCTACAATATATATATTTATCAAGAAAATCATCAAGCAAGGAAATTAAAATGATTTGAGATGTACTTTTTTTGAATCCACGTTACTACAGTTTAATAAAGCATAATAATCATGAAGTAAAGGAAATATAAAGAAAAAAACCGCTGCCCAAGGAATCACTACTTCCACATCCAGATTTTTTATCTAAGTCACTCACAACGAAAAAATTTTGTGTGGAAATAATTGTTTACGGAACTTTAATAATATAATATTTGAAATCCACTACCCCAAAAACTCATAAAACGATACCCCACATCGGTAGCGAGGTGGGGGTGGTGATAGGGGGTGGTAGTGAGGGTGGATGAAGTAAAAAAAACATTTTGAGGTTTCTGGTTCTTGTACACACCCTAAATCACAATTTTTTTTCATCCCCTTTAATAATGGGGTGGGGGTGGTAATGGGGGTGGCTAATGCCAAAATTTTTTTTGAGACCTCAGCTTCTCTTGTATATACTAAATACCAATTTTATGGACTCTTACCTGCTTGATTTACCTATTTTCCCCAAATTTACCCCAATTCACCCCCAACCCTTCGACGGAACAAGATGAAAATATAATCTAGTTCTAGATCTCGTTAAAGTACATATGTGTACCAAATTTCAAGTCAATATCTCAAACGGTTCCAAAGTAAACGTGCGCACAAAAAAAGTTACAGACAGACAGACCGACAGACAGACCGACAGACAGATCGACAGACCGACAGACAGAAAATTTTTTTTCGCTCAAACTTAAAATCTCGACGTTTTGTGACATTCTAAGCCTATTTGAACAATAAAAATTTTAAAAATTTTTTTTATCGTTACTATACTTCCACTGGACGTGGAAGTAAAAGTAAAAAATTTCGAGATCAATAAAACTTTGCATAAATATTTATTTTTACTTACACTATCCGAAACCAACGAGTATCCTTCAGTATCGAGAGCAAAATTATTTTTAGAGGGATGTAAGGGGAGTAGAAATGCGTTTTTTGCAAATGTCTTAAAAAGTAAGTCTTTCGCTGACAAATGTCAAGCGATCTTAGGAAAGCTTATGAAGTTTGGCACAAAAAAAGATTAAATTCAAACGAGCCTTTAATTTAAAACTCTCACAATTAATTTTAGTGCACAAAATAATGTACGAGTATAATTTTTTAACAGAATCAATGGTCCAGAATATAAAGTTTGATGGGGCTATCAGTTAACACTAAATATCGGGAGGCAGTAATAAATTCCAGAGACAACTTTTACGTACATTTAATAATATAATGTGAAATATGTGAAAGAATAAAAATTCCGAACCAGTATGAAAACGATAAAATGGTAAAATATTCTAGTATAAATGTTTTTCTTATAAAAATCGAAATACGAAAATTAAGTTTTTATTAGGTAACTGGACGACGCGGCATGTAGCTGTAAAAATTAATTACTTCTAATCGGCAAGTAGGTAGCAACATAGTTATTTACCTTCAACTTAATTCACGCCTATTAAAAATCATTGCCTGTCGCAGTGCGTTATTGTCGAATGGGTCCAACAGGTTCCTAGCCCATTTCTTTTTAATGTCTGTAAAAATAATGATTTATGAGAAAGTCTAATAATAAATATGTTTCAAGCAATATAAAGATTATGACATTCAGTAAATATTAATTACTAATATCAGTTATTACTTATTAGTTATTACTAATATGAATCTGTTGTTATTTAGCAACATGCATACAGGAATTTTTTGTCTAGTTTAAAACATGAAAAGAAGTGTAATTCTGTAATTTAAATATCATTACCGCCTCACTCACTTTGAAAACGTTGTTAAATATCTGTAAAAATATTTATTTAATGAAATATGTTTCAAGCAACTTAATTTCAAACAGCTGAACTCAGCCAATTAATGACTAAAGTACACCCAGGCCATTATCACAAAGTTAAAAGTTGAAACGAGATGATAATGTTACACAAAAAGTTACTGGAAAGTTATAAATCAGTCTTTAGAAAACTGGATACGCCTATAGAAAGTCTCTTGAGACGCTAGGATTTATTTTCTGCCAATACATTTAGCAATTTGACATATCTGGTGGAATGTTCCTGGAATAGAACAATATACTAATCATTTGCGGTTGCTTGGTTTGGCGTCAAGACAATTTATATCGTATATACAATTGAACAATACCACAAATAAATCCCAACAAAATCTGTTTTAAAGAACTGTTGTGAATTGTAAAAGTAAGTATATTTTCAATTTAAAGTTAAGTTGTAATTGAAAAAACTCAATTTGCTCTTGAATCGTCGAAATTCTAGGATCACCCCGTATTTAACAAGATTATCTTACACATAACATAACTTACTAGCCGGAGAACGGAACCCTCGATATATGTAGAAAAAGTAGAGTGGTTCCATTATATCAAGCGGTGGACGTCACTCAAATATTGATGTCACAATTTTACTGTGTTTACATTAAGTCAAAGTTATTATGTAAAAGATTTAATTAATTAATTATTCACAAAAATATTAATATTGAAAAACACACTAAACTGAACTTTAACTAATTCTAAAACTTTAACTTTTAACTAACTGAATCAACAAACTAAAGCAAAATCAATTAAGCGTTCAACAAAATGACACGATACAAGTTTAGGCAACATGTTGCAATCTACAGACCCCCTACATCAAATCATGGCCCCCGGTACCAAATTCACTGACGGGCCCCCGCGTCTAATAATCGTTTAATAATTGATGATATATTTTTCGTGCGTGAGTAAAATCTTAAAGTCGTGAGTGTGGGTGAACGCGAGTCAATATTGACTCACACGCCCATTTGTATTTTGAGGCTATGGTTATATTTTAAATTAATACGCATATTCGCAATAATATACAACTGATATTTCTTTACATAGCTTATGCTTATATGCGGCTCGTAAATGGTACGTACTTCCCGTAAATTATGGATGACCGTATAATAAAGACTTGAAAACTCTACTTGCTTTTGTTAAGCAACCTCCAATAACATATGCGCCATTTTCATTAATTTCATCAAATGAATTGATTTCCAAATTTTTTTTTTTTAATTATTACATTCAATACCTTTTCCGTATTTCAACACGTTTTCCTGTATACGTTTACGGTAAAAAATTTTCACCTGATCTACATATATTATACCTATATGGTTTTAAATCAGTTAAAAATAAAACTATACTATTTGTTTATTAAATTATAACAGTATTTATAATAGCACCTATATCCAAAAAAATCAACAGTAGTGAACTAAGCACTCTATACTCAATGTTGATGACGCATTTTCTCACTTCGTTTGCATTTTATTCAAAAACGCTACAAATAAAATAAAAATTATCATTTCATTAGCTACAACTTGCTCTCTTACTTATTTTTAAAAATGTCTATTAAATGTTAGGCAAGTAAAAAATCCCTACTCTCGGCAAAATTTCCAGGTTGGGGGTAGCTCGTCTCCTGACGTCGTTGATAGGCCCTGTTAACGGAAATAGGTCGACATTAAATAAAAAGTTAAAAAATAATGACAACAAATGACAGATAAAGTGGGGAGGGAATATGAAAAATATGAAAATAGTATTTGTCAGAAAAGAAAATTAATAAGTGCAATTTTTTACAATTTCGCAATTCCAAATCAAAGTGTGACCTCAAAAATATGATTTGTGAGGTGTTTTTACATCAAAATTAACTGACTCTTTTTGTATGTTCGAAACTTTCATAGCATGTGTTGAATTCCGAAACTTCGCTCTTCTATTATTACCATCTTTTTTTCAGTCCTCATTATTCATCGCATTCATTTACCTTAGAGCTACAAACGATATGTCAATCGACGCAGAAATTTATCCGAAATCCAAATTTATTGCATATTTACAGATTTGTTGAGTGGCCTATCACATTTTAAAGGGTATGAATAAATAAAAAAGCATACCTATGCTTTTATAAAACTTATTGTAATATCATTTCGAATTCGTAAACATTTCATATTACGAGTATATCCATTGTCAATCTTTTCCTACAAGCCGGCTACAAGTAGTTAACTCATTTTAAAAATGACAATTGTTGTAAACTTTTTAAAGATTAATGTTAATATTTCTTTAACAATTTTGCCAAATTGATCATGTTTTCTGTTTCACTAGTGCATGGTGTAGTGTATGAGTAGATTGAAATTTCTTTTAGTGTTAAAATCAAATCAAATTTTATAGCATGTTTAATTAAACTTTTCTTTCTCGACCCTCGCTTCCATACCTAGCCGAACATCCGCTGACAGAAGGGTTGTGTAGTAGAAGAGTGGGCCGAAGAAACACTTTTTTTTTATAACGCTATACCTCAAAAAAGTCAGACACATCGCCGCAACCAAATTTCCAAAGTTTCCCTTGTCATACCCAGGCGGTTGAACGCTGTGTCAAACTTGAGACTAAAGTATCTCAAAAAGTGTGTGGCGCTGACACAAAAGACGGATTAATACGAACTACCCTCTTGTCACGAAGTATTATGCCCGAATTTTCCCAAAAATCAAACTTTAAAGTGATTGATTAATGATTATTGAATAAAGAAGTTGAAAATAAAAATATGTTTATCATTTATATAGACTGAACATAAAATTGATAAGCTACGAAATATAGCCGTTTTTAGAGAAAATCCAGTTTTTTGAGCATTTTGCGTAAACACTAAATATTTTCAATTTAAGAGTTTTAATTTTTTTTCGTATTCCCTATACCCCAAACTTCACATTAGGACCTATAGCGCTTAGTTAGTATTAAGTTTAGCAATTATAAAAAATTAAATAAAAAAAGCGAAATGTCGACATTTTTTAAAACTTTGAGCGCCATGCGCGAACGGAAGATATTTTTTTATTTGAATTTTTTTTTTTTATTTTGCTTAGCTAGGCGATAGGTAACTTTTTTGAGGTATAGCGATATAAAAAAAAAAGTGTTTTTTCGGCCCACTCTTATGTGTAGGTTCGAGAACGAGGCAGAGTGAAATAAATATTAGCAATAACGCTGCCTCTGAAGTAAGGTTCCACAAACACCAAAACACTTGAATACTATTAGTCGACGCGCGATTCGCCAACCATATTGTCATAATCTGGAGACGATCAAAATTAAAGAGCAACTAAAAACGTATATCGCCTCTCTATTAAGACGGGTTATGGAGGCGATCAAAATTAAAGTGTAACTAAAAACGTATACCGCCTAATCTCTCTGTGGGTTATTAAGATGTATTAAGAAATAAATAAAAATACTTGATTAACAATAAACTAATTCAATGACCAGCTAAGCAAAGTTCGGTAGAGCATTGAGATCAAATCAAATTATAGGCGAATAAATTTGTGCTAACTATTAATAATAAATAACCAATATTCAAACAGAAGTATGCACAGAAAGACAGACATAATTGTACAAAATACACAATCAAATAAATCTTAAAAACGTAATAAAGGTAAAAAAGGTACTAAAAGATAATCAAAGAGAGATTGGCCAATTCCGCAAGTAATACGACAAAATAGTTATAAATAAATAATGGTTCATTACCTTGTTAAAACAAATGTAAACAACAGATTCATAAATGAACTATTAAATATTTATACAGTAAAAACTTTACTATAGCACACAGAAACTTAAAAGGTACAAACTTGAAGTCATACATCAATTTAATTTACATAATGTCTTTAAAGGTAAACGAATATAAGTTAAAACGTATCACTTGCGAAACAAGTCTGTCTGTTTACACGAAAAAGAGAAAGGTAAAAGGTAAAATTTTCATAATGTTTGTTGAAACGCTGGCCAAATGGAGGAATAACTGATTTTTTTTACTTACGAAATTGCCGGAACGAACAGGAGACACTAAACTGGAACGCCTTTATAACTGAGTACCGGGAATATATGCAGATTCAAAACCATACTCCAACACTGTTAGGTACAGTTTGCACGTACACACAAATATTTCCTTAAACTATGTCTCGCAAAGCAAACATAACCATTTGTTTAATTCTTCAACAATAAATGGTTTCACGAGACAAAGGACAATAACTTTATTATAAGAAGGTTTAACACTTCAAACACTTTTATATATTTTTTTAAATATTCCTTCCTATTTTTCGATCCATTCACTATAATAGTAATATATATTGGGGAGGGGGATTTTTTGCCCCCCCCCCCCTGTGACCCCATTTCACGGATGTTGAAGTTAAAAATTGTCAAAAATGTCGGAAAATCAAAATTTTGCAAAATTATGAACAGCTGTATCTCGAATACTATTTGATTTACAGAGTCCGCTAGGGTACCAATTTGTAGAAAATTTAGTCTACTTTTAAAAAATACTAAATGATTTTTACCAAAAAAGTAGGCTTTAGGTGTCAAAGTCAACAAAAACTGAAAAAAAAATCTCGCTGTTTCTTGGATTTTTGACCAAGACCCGGAGGTTTGCCAAGGTCGTAAACTTGGATTTAACATTAATTTTTAATCCTATACAACATTTTAAAAAAGCATAGATACCTGATTTGACGTCAGGTAGGATGTATAAAGTTGCTGTATTAATATAGAGACACAGATATTTTCTTATTCAATATTTGAATTCAATGTGTTACTAAAAATGTCCAGTTATAGGGAATAAGAACAAGGCAATCAAATAAAATAGATACAATAAGGGCTCACAAACATCAGTAACCTGCAGCAATGTAAAAACAATATGATGTAGCAGGGTCTCAAAATATAAACAAATTCCTGTTTATGTTAAAAGTTTGTGGAACGAAAATACTTGTCCTAAAACTAAATCAGACTTTTAAGTCTGAGCTATTTATAGCTCTTTACCATACTATACGATAGGTAGTTTGATTGGTTTGATTTGGTTTATACCAAACTGCCAGTTCATGTTAGCTCGCACCCAGGAAGCTCGGTTAGTGGTTAGCATTTCTATCACTCTGATCTTACCTTTCAAGCCCCACACAACGAAAAAATTTTTCATAGCAAATTCTCCCAATAAGTGATTCGGATTTCACTGTAAACTGTCCCGTTTCCTTTTCTCAGACAAATCTGAATCTTCTAGATTTAAAACACACACATTTTAAACTTGTGGAAGGTCCCGGGTTATATTCCCAGCGCCTCCACCAAATATCACGATTGATTAAAGGCTGATTGAGGCTGAGGTTTTAGATCATAGAAACTATAGCAGAGACAATTAAAATGTTAACACAATTTATTAATAAAAACATAATTGGTCGTAGTAAAACAATAAGTCAGGAGCGAAATAAAAGAAATTTAAACAATGTTAAAAAAATATAAAGTTCTTTGCCAAAAGCACATGATTAGCAGATGTGTGTTGCCATAGGAGGTTTTTGTTGAATTTCCTTTACCACTGATCGTGGAACATTTACATTGCCAGTAAATGCTTGATCAGTAGAAAGCTTGTAGTAGCTTATCGTTCAATTAATTGAAATTGTAATAAAATATTTTACATCCCTTAATGTAGCTGTTAGAAATTATTTATATACTATGTGTTTAATGAATTGAAAAGTAAATAATATTGGATTTGGTTTATTTGTAAATAATTTAAATTTGGAAATTATTTTATTAGGCTTTTATACTTTTGGACTTATTTATAGGGAATTTGCCAATAAGATATTTTGTAAATTTTACATCTAAAAAAAAAAAATTATTTGATTTGAACAAAACTTTTGATATTATTTTTATACTATTTTTTCTCTATTTATAATTACTACTTACCTCACGTACAACCCGATTTTGTTTTTTATTGATAGTAAATAAACATTATGCAACGACCATTCAATGATAGCTATTGAGAAATGAGCATGGTATTATGACAGAGCCATAAGCGAATGTCAATACTATTTTTTCTACGACCAGTAATAATAAAATAGAAAATTAACACTTTATTTCTGAAATTTATTAATTACAGATTACAATTAATAAATATTATGAAAATTAAACTTAGGAAATATTATAGATTATTATTTCAATTTCACTTTCACTATCACAAATGTTCACTGATTTTAATTGCAAAAAGCACAAAATTTGAAAATTTGCTAGGTGTGACTTGTCAAAATTGATGAATTTTAGATCTTTCAGATGTTCAAGGTAACAGTTGATATTGACAAAATATTGCTCTGTGTCGCGTTTCTATTGGTTATAAACTTAAAATGGTGTTTTTTTTTACAAGTGCTTTACGATATATTTTATTTTTATTATAACTTGTTTCACAAAATAATACGTAGATATGCGAACAGGGCATTACTGTCAACATGATGTATTTTGAAAAGAAATATTTTCATTAACAGCAACAATATGTGTACAAATTAAATTTAATATATACCGGGTGGCTTAGTCGATGGGAACACTCTTGTAACTTTTGAATGGGCGAATATATTTTTTTCAAATTTGGTAGGATGAAGTTTCCAATTATATGATATAAAGAACCAAAATTTCCGAAATTCATAATTTTTTTTTTTTTTTGTAATTTAAAGACTATCAGCCGTATGCATAATCGTTCGCCAGCGACTCGCTGAAGTTTATCTCGGCGATTTTCTGGAGGGATTCGCTAGCGAAAGAACAGAGCATAATCTGCATTGCATAGTCGCTTTCCCTTCGCTCTCCGTTGGGGCGCATCGCCGATGGCTTAGTCATGCGCAAATCGTTTGTTTACATCAAACACACGTCCTTTAGCGGCACATGAGCACGTGTTTGTTAGCGACTAGCTGTTAAATAAATAGGAATAAGGTACTTAGTTATAATTACGTTTATAATAATCTAGTAAATATATATATATACTTATTTGAATTATCATATACAGGAGACACCACTGAATTGAGATGTGCTTCATTATTTGTGTTTTCCACAAAAAAAAAATTAATTATATTATTTTTCAATAAATTGGTGACATATTATTATAAAATATAGGTATACTGTCTTAAAGTTAAATATAAAATGGTATTACTAGTTGCACACCTTATACAGTGTGACACACTTAAGATGAAGACACTCTTATAACATTTTTTTCTGATTTGAACCAATGTTTACTGAAGTATAGAACGAATTAGTATCTACTTTATTGACAAAAAAAGCATTCAACTCCTACAAATTCAAAGCCACCTGCAGTACCAAAATAAGCCGAAAAAATCAGTAGGCATTCTTCAAATTTTTTATTTTGATTTAAGGTTTTTGGACAATTCCTAATAATTTTCATTAATAAAATTTTCCGATAAAATAATGCCTAATATGATTTAATTTGATTTTCTGGAAAGTAGACAGAAAATATCTGGGAGATTCTGTTGACCATCTCCAGCGCGTCGCCACCACTTTACCAAAACTTGTTTTAATGCGCATGCGTGATGTTATCGGCGATCGACTATGCATTCCAATGCTCATCTGATGAACGGTGAAACTTCAGCGAGTCGCTGGCGAACGACTATGCATACGGCTGTAAGTAAATAACAGGTTGACCCACTGAGTTCCATTAAAAAAAAAAGTTTTCTTTGAAAAACCAATATCGTTGAACTTATTGAAGAATAAATCATGTTCAATGTTAGTATCTGAAGAAATAATATTTTAAATATTTTTTTTTAAATAAAAATATTATTTGAGGCTCAGATCATATGTATTTTGGCCAACAGGATCCAAATATGCCAAAACATACAGGTTATCCCATTCAAAAATTTGATTTTCATATAAATTACATCGAAACCGGAAGTCGACCATTTTGGTTCTTTACAACATATAATTGGAAATTTCATCCTATTTCATCATTGCACCAAATTTGAAAAAAAATCATTCGGCTATTCAAAAGTTACAAGAGTGTCCCTATCGGCTGAGTTACCCGATATAGTCTCTAATTTTTAAAAGTGCTTATTCCAGTTTCTCCAATAGCGAATTAAATTCAAGTGCCACTGGTTATAAAGATCTATCTACTGATTGGTTAGAAACCAGCATAATAATTATATTATACATCTTGTAAATTTGATCTCCTATAAAGGAAGAGCCCCTTGTGAAATAAAGTATGTCAACTCATACATAATGTATGTGTGATTAGCATAATTGCCTTCTTATGTGGACCTACTTTTCTTGAGAGGAATAAAAAACTATTTGACAGAAAATCTATTACGAGAAAAGTATTTACTTGTAATATTAAAGTTTATCGACTAGAAACGAGTTTGGTTGCGGATACGCGATAACACTTCCAACTAATTTTAAATCATTGTCTATTCCCTATGGATAAAAAATAAGTCAATTCTACAAAAATTGTTTAATTCAGCGGTGCACTCTAGAAATAAATTTGTCTGAAATTATTTGCTATATATTTTTAATGTGAAATAGATCAAAGTTTATGCTTAAGATAGCCGTCTTTATTTAAAAAAAAACTAAAAGAGAAAACGAGGGTCGAAGATTCGAGTAATTTACCAAGAAAACTATAACATCTAAGAGATTTTTGAATTAGTTGATTACGAATTTATGTGAAAAAATAGAAATTAAAAATAATGGATCCAATATGGCGAAAAAATCATAAAAAATTCGTAAAAAATTTAAACAAAATACATTAAGGTGTTGTGTGCAGGGGTTTTTGAGGTGACTGATTCCGAATTTAATTTCTAAAGATTTGATTTCAATATTTAACGATCCAATATGGTAGACAAAAATTATATTAAATTAGTAAAAAAAGAAAACAGTTGAGGGTGTATCAAAATATTACAACTAGTGATTTCTGAGTTAGTTAATCCAGTTTAAAAATACATACAAGGTGTTCCAGAACATTTGGGTAATCTCTCGGGAGCGTAAATTTCGGGTAAAAACAATATCACATGTTCATATAACTTTTTTCGTTAATTTAATGTACCATAGATAGCGCACTAGACTTGTTCTGATTTTTTTCAGTCTCGTTCATACTCTACACCTTTAAGTGCAGCAAACCATCGAATCACAAATGTCAGGAGAGCTGATTGAAGCCCATTGTATAGCCATTTATAGCGACTATAGCGACTCACTCACTTCCAAAAGCGAGAAGTTTCCATGGAGTCGCTAAGAAACAAAAAGGAAAACTCGATCCATAATGGAGAAGTTTCCATGGAGTCGCCAAGAAAAATAAAAAACATTCGATATAAAAATATAATATCAATATACTTAAAAATACCAAAAATCACATAAATATGAACATGTATTAAAAACAAATATAAGTATATTAACTTCGATTTTAATTTTATTTATAGCGATAACGCTATAAATTTGGTGACCCCAGCCTTCACAGGCTCTAGATTAACTATTAACATCTTGGCACTGCGCTTGGTTTGTTTCGCAGTTACTGTGATGACTTTAAATAGTCGAACTTTGTAAAACATTTACTTCTGAACAATCTATACCATCTTACATAGATGGCACCGTTAGTGCCTAGTGGTCATGTAGAAGAACGCACTACCGGGCGTCAAAATGACGCGACACCAATTTATTTCTCAGGGGGCGCCAGTCGCGTATTACCCCGTTCTTCTACCTCCCAGGCGGGTTCGAGATAAGATGACTTCGGTAGCCGAAAAGCGGGACCAAGGCTGCACTACCACAGATCGGAAACTACGCTCTCTCTGGACCCGAATTCCCTCGTTAGGGGTTTAGGCACCTCTTAATTTCCTGAATTTTTGCATAAAAAAAATCCCAACCGAAGAATTTCTCTGCGGAGGGATTAGTTTTGGTACGCGAAAATCGCGTTTTGGTCCATTAATAACGGAATATATTTCTCAAAAAACGCATAAAAAAATCCCTATCGAACCTCCGTAAAACAACCAGAAGGTCGAACGTTAATGCGAATTAACTCGACACATGCGGTTTTCTATACGAAAGTTCCAGGGATTATAGACCGTCAACAGGCCTCAAGATCAATTAAGAAACATTAGTTCAAAGAATCCGTTTATTTAACAGAATTGGTTATACAAAATTCTCAAGAAAGAATCGTGCCTTCCCCAATCAAGGTAGTGACTTTCAGACCATACAAGCGAGAGCGCTCGCGCTAACGATCGATTAGGTAGAAAAGATTCATACGTACCTTCTCAGAATCAAAATGCGAGCTTTTAGAATCATTTCAGACTCTGGGTAAATGAATAATTAAGGCTGACTGAAATTAACTTAAAAAAGTTTTACTAAATGAATTTAGTTTCGCTAGAGACTACCTAGCTTTAAAGTTCTTGTATCGTGGAAATTCACGTACTCAAACACATTCAGAGGACTTATTACTGCATAAGTTGAGTGGCGTTCGATCAGTCCACGACTTACTAACCCTTATCACAGTCGATTAATAATATCGATTTGGCAGCGTCTCACCTTCGAGCGACTATTAGGCAAAATTGAATTTTTGGATTTTTATGCACAAGGCGTTTTCCTCTATAACTTTGTCATTTGAAAAGCCCCGTTAGTGGCTTTTCTACCATCGCTTTGTCTGGACTACTCAACGCGCTCGACCAAATTGCGAGCCGCTGGGTCAATCCAAACTCTTTCCATGCGAGAAACCGGCCTTGTACATGTGCATTGATTTTTATCAATTTTTGCTTATCGGCACTACGCCGGCTTTGACAAAATCTTCTATTTTGCCTTTTGGATGCAGTGCATCGTTAAAATTTTATGCTCATACTTTAGAATTGTGCTTTCAATGATCGTACCTCAAAGGTCAATGTCTTTGGTTGAGGAATAAAAAATAAAAAATAATTTAAAGTATATTTTCGTGGTACTTTTTAAACTGACTTCGTGGTACTTTTGAAAAATCCAGTTTAAGACCAATTTTAGCGTACTTTTGAAAAATCGATTTTCGAGCCAAATTTCAAGGTACTTTTGAAAAACTAATCTGCGGGTGAAATTTTGGCGTACTTTTGAAAAATCGATTTTCAAGCCAAATTTCAAGGTACTTTTGAAAAGTTAATCCGCGGGTGAAATTTTGGCGTACTTTTGAAAAATTGATTTTCAAGCCAAATTTCAAGGTACTTTTGAAAAGTTAATCTGCGGGTGAAATTTTGGCGTACTTTTGAAAAATCGATCTTCAAGCCAAATTTCAACGCAGTTTTGAAAAATTAGTCTGCAAGTGAAACTTTGGCGTACTTTCGATAAATCGATTCCTGGGCCAAATTTTGACGCCCTTCCAAAAATATTATTTTTCAAAGTCCAATTTATGATACCTTTGAAAAAGTATACTATTCATAAATCTTTGTCATTATATACTTCTACTCTGATATTCTGAACCAAAAACATTTTTCCTAAGTGAAAATTCGGTGTTTCTTCGAATTTTCGCCTGGTCATTTCCAACGCCTTATAGAACCCAAAACGGTCCTTGTGGACTGATCTGCGCCTCTGCAGACTCCCAAAAATGTCTTTAAATGAAATTTTTGCCTAAGTCGAATTTTGATTATGTCTTCAACTTAGGACGATTTTGGAGAGTTCTACAACACTCCCCTCCTTTGGTTGAATCTTTTCTACTCATCGATCGCCTTTAATTTCCATATTCACTTGTATGTCTGTATGCCTTCATTTGACGGTCTGACCTATGTACAGATGTTTTTAAAAAAAATAACGGCCTTAATTGGGGCAGACGGCTGATTCGCCTATCTAACTTAAAAATAAATACATTTTTTAAACAATACGCCAAGTTGATACAACATTTTTATCAACTTAATTACACCCGCGTCGAGGTGCGAAGCGTAGCACAATTTTGATTAGCGTCCACTCTCACTAATTCGTTGCACTCGCTTTTTTGCCCTGGTCTCGCTCTTGCTTGACTTCGGCCCTTTCTAGAAGAGGCTGTCTATATCTCCATGCCGCAGCTTGGACGGTCCTCGCCTTTGAGTTCCAGACTTCACCATGCCGCGCCCTTGCGACAGGCTGGGTCATCTTTCCATTTCTGCACATGGAAAATGCAGTTCAGCAACTAGATTGACTTTTTAGCAAGTCGTCGACTGGGACGCGTCGACTAACAAACACAATGTGTTGTTTTTAATGAAATATTTTTCTAACATGAATTTTGTTAACTTATAATGGTTAGAAATTGGTTCTTCGTAAGGTAGATTGAATCGGCTTACGATATTCGTGCGGTCATCACTACTTTGTGAAAAAAATATAAAAAAAAAATTGAAGCGTCTTCTTGAGCGAAGAACGGCTTCTGAAACTCGTCTCGTAGTTTCTACTTCGTAAGGTAGATTAAATCGGCTTACGATACTCGTGCGGTCATCACGACTTGTGAAAAAAGTATAAAAAAAATTGAAGCGTCTTCTTGAGCGAAGAACGGCTTCTGAAACTCGTCTCGTAGTTTCTACTTCGTAAGGTAGATTAAATCGGCTTACGATACTCGTGCGGTCATCACGACTTGTGAAAAAAGTATAAAAAAAAAAAAATCGAAGCGTCTTCTTGAGCGAAGAACGGCTTCTGAAACTCGTAGTTTCTACTTCGTAAGGTAGATTAAATCGGCTTACGATACTCGTGCGGTCATCACGACTTGTGAAAAAAGTATAAAAAAAAAATCGAAGCGTCTTCTTGAGCGAAGAACGGCTTCTGAAACTCGTAGTTTCCATTTGGGGTATACGTTAATTTTGTTGACTTAAAATGATTAAAATAGAAGTTGTCTTCTTGCATAAGAAAAACAGCTTCCGAAACTCGTACTGATTCGTACTTATGCCTACGTCCATTACTCGAACTTGGCGGCTCTCGCTCTTGAGAAGCTAGGCTTACCGGATCGCGCTCTTGCGTCGGGTTCGCCGTCTTTCCATGTCTGCTCATGGAGTAGACTTTAAATTTTCGATTCGACCGCATATAGGTCAAAATCGCTACTTAGAATTTTGAGAAAAAATATAAAAAAAAAAGCGAAAACGGCTATTAGCCGTGGTCGACCTCAGAAATATCTAGAGGTGACTCTTCTATATCTGGCTCATCTCGAGCATCTTCGGGATCTCGACTTATTACATCCGGCTCATCTTGAGCACTTGCGGGAACATTGATTTGAACTAGTGTGGTATCGCTACGTCGCTCTGACCTGGGCTCGATCTCATTGTCTGATGAGGAAGCGTCGTCACTAAGATGAATTTCATCCGGACTATCTTCTGATTCTTCAGACAATTCCAATTCAACATCGGAGTCTCCCTTAGGTGCCGGCCTGATGGCATCGACATGTAATCTCGTCGAAGTTACCCCCTTGTGAATGAGGTAAACTTCATTAGACAATCTCTTTAAAACCTTGTGTGGCCCACTCCACGACGGTGTGAAGGTATGATCCTTCCTGATCCTTTTAGTCATTACCATATCTCCCACTTTATATACGACCGGCGTTACCGCCACTTTGGGCGCGTAACGCCATTGGTAATTTGTTTGATTTTTACGAATCTCCTTGACTCTTTCAAGGCGGGGAACGTCCGCTTGATTACGACGCTCTTGTCTATAAGCGAACATATTCCAATCACCAATCTGCGGTAATTCATAGCCGAGGACTACGAAACTGGGCGTATGCCCCGTAGCGGCGTTTTTTCTTGTTCTCAAGATATATGCCATCTGACTAACATGTCGATCCCACTCGTCGTTGGGTGAACCATATAATAAGGTTTTTAAGATCTTCTTAGCTTCTTGCACCCTCCTTTCTATTGGATTGGCCTGTTGGTGGTAAGCTGCTGTGAAGAATCTTTCAATATTGTTACGTGTACAGAACGTATCGTAAAAGCCGGAATTGAAGTGGCCTCCCTGGTCGGAAATGATGACCCTCGGAACGCCATATCTCGCCACTAGTTCCTCTTCGATAAATTGTGCTATTGTTTTTCCACTGACTTGGGTGAACGCCTTGGCTTCGACCCACTTACTAAATACATCCTCTACCATTAATATATATCGGTTATCTGCATCTTTGGTTCGCTGAAGCGGTCCGATTACATCGACGCTTAGAACTTCGAACGGATGCGATGGAGCATGGCTTCTGAGAGGAGCCTTCGGTTGTGATTGTCTGCTTTTTACGGAATTACAAATAATGCACTCATTTAAATATTTGTTAACTAGTCTCGACAAATTATTAAAATAATAGCGGCCCGAGATGATTCTAACAGTTTCATCGCGGCCGGGGTGACCTACTTCCGGTCGGTCGTGAAAATGAGATATTACTCTCATGACCATACGTTTTGGTACGTATAATTTTTCTATAACATTTTCGCCTCTTGTCCAAAGTGTGCCGCCTATCACTTGTCTTGTATTGACGAATTTCACCTCTGCCTCGGTTTTATCTGCTTGTCTCACTAGAGTATTCCATCGTTCGATTTGGTCTTGGATATCTCTGGAGTGCGATTGCGCTTCTCTGACCTGATCGTTTAATTCCAATGTGGTAATTACTGATATTCGTTCCTTGTACGAGAATTTTGGTGGATACATTCTCTCCTCTTCGTCGTCTGCTTCGACGTTCGGGCCTTGAGGATTTCTGCTCAAATAGTCTGCCAATATATTTTCCTTGCCGGGACAATGTTCTATTGTGAAGCTGTATTCCTGAAGTAATAATGACCAACGTGTAAATTTCGTTTTCTCGTCCTTATGCTTATTTAACCATAGTAAAGCTCGATTGTCGGTTTTGACTATAAATGGACGGTCTGCCAAATATATTTTGTATTTCCTTATATAATTAACGACGCTCAAACATTCCAATTCATTGATATGGTATTTTCTCTCCGTCGGAGATAACGTATTACTAGCATAAGAGACGATGTGCTTCTGGTCATTATCCCCCAATTGATATAATACTGCAGATAATCCTATTAAGGATGCGTCCGTCTGAAGTATGAACATTTTATTGAAATCTGGCCGGTGCAGTCCTAGAGGTTTATTTAATACTTCTTTTAGTAAAATAAAGGCTTCTTGGGCTTCCGGATTCCACTTGAAGCGCCAGTCTTTCGAGAGTAGTCGGGTCAAGGGCTTTGTAATTATTGCAACATTAGGGATATATTCACGTACCCAATTACATAAGCCTAGGAAACTCTGAAGCTGGCGCCTTGTCGTAGGGGCCGGATAATTTTGTATCTGTAATATGTGTTTTTCTAATGGTTGAGTGGTGTTGGCATTTATTTGATGCCCGAGATAGGTTATGCTTGACGTGGCTACCACACATTTTTCCGGTGACACCTTTAAATTATGCAAACGCAGGCGTTCAAAAACGGCTCTCAGATGGTTTACATGCTGTTCTATATTTTCACTGTAGATGATAATATCATCGAGATATACTTTGCAGAAATGATGCAAGTAGCCGGTCAATACGTCTCTTGCCATAAATTTTTGGAATGTACATGGAGCGGTCTTCAATCCGAAAGGCATCACGTTAAATCGGTAAGATGCTCCATCTAATGTTGTAAACGTAGAATAGTTTTTTGACGACTCCTCAAGAGGGATTTGCCAATATCCGCTCTTGAGGTCCAACACCGTAAATATGTTGGCGTTTCCTAGATCCTTTATACTCTCGTATATCTTTGGTAAGACGGATGCTTCGTCTTCCGTTACTTCATTTAAGTGACGATAATCAATGCAGAAGCGAGGCTTCTTGCCGGGCCTTTCAATTATAATGGGAGGCGAACTGTACTGAGCGGTACTCGGTTCTATGACCCCGGCTTTCAGCGTCTCTTCAATTTGATCGTACATAACTTTTTTCTTAGTAGGAGACATAGGGTAGGGTTTGATATTGAACGGGCGGTCGTCTTTAACTTTTATTTTATGTTTCGTTGTCACCGTGGTAGCTTGGGTAGGCACCGCGGTGAACAATTCAGCGAATTCCTCGAATAGAGGTTTTAAATTATCGTTTCCGATGATCAGTTCTTCGGGAAGCCGGCATTGCTTCCTTGCTTGATGTGCCGCTTGATTCCAGAAGACGGTTATTCGCTCTTCGGTGCCGACGTAGACACATTTACGTTGATAATCGAATACGACATTGTGAGCATATAAAAAGGGGGCTCCCAGAATGAGCTCTTCGTTTAAATTTTGAATGACCTGAAACGTGGTCTGAAAGGGTACATCTAGTACATTAACGTTTATGGTCGTAGTCCCGAGGGATTCTACTAAACCATCGCCACAAGCCATAACAAAAGTTTGGGGAGCTGTAAGTTGATCAATGTCGTTCAAAAATTTCGGTTGGATAATATTCCTTGTCGAACCTGTATCCAATAAAGCGTTAACCGCTCGATTATTAATTATAATCTTAATGCGAGGCAGAGGGAAAGCGTCGTTGGTTTGATTGATAGATTCTAATGGAGTGAATCGATGGGGAGATAGGTTGACTTCTTGATCCTTAAACAGGTAATTAAGGTCAGGAAGGTCATCGAAGTTTTTTAATTTAAACTTCTTGCTTCGGAGCTTCCTCGAGGGTCGCTTCGAGCCTGCTGGGGCCTGGTAGGCGGGGCTGGTACAGTTCGGCCTGGGCCATCGCCTCTGACCCCCGCTTGGTTTCCCGTATTCATATTACGATAGGGATTGTTTGGGCATTCCGCATGAAAATGCCACTGCTCTGTTGGGCAATATCTGCAAGGGCGATACGGGACTCGGGAGTTCCTTACGTCTCCAGTACCCCTTCTCGGTATATCCCCTCTAGGCAGCGAGGAAATATTATTTGCAAAATGCACCCTTGGTGCTGGCGGATTATCTCTTCTTTGAGATCCATTGAATGGTGTCCTAGATGCACCAAAGGAACTGGAGGACGGCTTCGCTAATGCGGAGGGTTCCGTTCTCCAGTTACTGCTCGATTGCTGATTCCCTTGAGCTGAAGCGGTAGAGGTGGACGCTTCTCGGTCTTTGCTTTTCTTTGCATTTTGCAGAATCTCGAATTCTTTATTCTCATCCATGATTTTGGCCATTTGTTCGGTCATCGTCACTAATGTATTTGTATCTAGTATGACGGCACTCTTTAGGAGCATTTTCATATCAGGTCTCAACTGATTGAAGATGGTAGCCGCCTTCATCGCCTCCGGCTTAAACGGATCGATCCTGTTGAAGAGGCATACCTTCCTGGAAATAAATACTGACGTATTTTCCTCGGCATCTTGTTTCTTGCCATATAAATTAGCTACTGCTTCGGTGAGTACTTCACCTGAATCGTAACGGCTTCTGAACCGCTCGAGGAATAGAGGATACGTGGTAATTAGGGTTCGGTATTGTTCGAACCATTTCCTAGCATCGTCTTTGAGCTGTTCTGATATTTTATACAGACGGTCGTTATCCTGCGTAATTCGTACTCGGACGAAAAATTCCTCCATATGATGAATGAAGGTTTCAGGGTCTTCGTGTTCGAAGCCATGAAATTCCGCATTTGGATGCTTCGACCGATACTTATGCTCGTGTGTGGCTTCGCTTAGAGCTTTGGCAAGACCTGCTGCCATTTGGGCGAACACTTGTTCTGAGGAGGGCTGTATGACTCCTTCAGTGGTACTCGGGCCAACCCCCGAACTACCCAGTACATCCTCCGCGCACGGCCTCTCTAACCCTCTAGAGACGTTGTCCATCACAGATGTCGGCTCGTCGTAAAACTGGAAAGGCGTTGATTCATCCATATCCTTTCCAGAAAGCCCTGCTGACTAACAACGCCCCACGTTGGGCGCCATGTAGAAGAACGCACTACCGGGCGTCAAAATGACGCGACACCAATTTATTTCTCAGGGGGCGCCAGTCGCGTATTACCCCGTTCTTCTACCTCCCAGGCGGGTTCGAGATAAGATGACTTCGGTAGCCGAAAAGCGGGACCAAGGCTGCACTACCACAGATCGGAAACTACGCTCTCTCTGGACCCGAATTCCCTCGTTAGGGGTTTAGGCACCTCTTAATTTCCTGAATTTTTGCATAAAAAAAATCCCAACCGAAGAATTTCTCTGCGGAGGGATTAGTTTTGGTACGCGAAAATCGCGTTTTGGTCCATTAATAACGGAATATATTTCTCAAAAAACGCATAAAAAAATCCCTATCGAACCTCCGTAAAACAACCAGAAGGTCGAACGTTAATGCGAATTAACTCGACACATGCGGTTTTCTATACGAAAGTTCCAGGGATTATAGACCGTCAACAGGCCTCAAGATCAATTAAGAAACATTAGTTCAAAGAATCCGTTTATTTAACAGAATTGGTTATACAAAATTCTCAAGAAAGAATCGTGCCTTCCCCAATCAAGGTAGTGACTTTCAGACCATACAAGCGAGAGCGCTCGCGCTAACGATCGATTAGGTAGAAAAGATTCATACGTACCTTCTCAGAATCAAAATGCGAGCTTTTAGAATCATTTCAGACTCTGGGTAAATGAATAATTAAGGCTGACTGAAATTAACTTAAAAAAGTTTTACTAAATGAATTTAGTTTCGCTAGAGACTACCTAGCTTTAAAGTTCTTGTATCGTGGAAATTCACGTACTCAAACACATTCAGAGGACTTATTACTGCATAAGTTGAGTGGCGTTCGATCAGTCCACGACTTACTAACCCTTATCACAGTCGATTAATAATATCGATTTGGCAGCGTCTCACCTTCGAGCGACTATTAGGCAAAATTGAATTTTTGGATTTTTATGCACAAGGCGTTTTCCTCTATAACTTTGTCATTTGAAAAGCCCCGTTAGTGGCTTTTCTACCATCGCTTTGTCTGGACTACTCAACGCGCTCGACCAAATTGCGAGCCGCTGGGTCAATCCAAACTCTTTCCATGCGAGAAACCGGCCTTGTACATGTGCATTGATTTTTATCAATTTTTGCTTATCGGCACTACGCCGGCTTTGACAAAATCTTCTATTTTGCCTTTTGGATGCAGTGCATCGTTAAAATTTTATGCTCATACTTTAGAATTGTGCTTTCAATGATCGTACCTCAAAGGTCAATGTCTTTGGTTGAGGAATAAAAAATAAAAAATAATTTAAAGTATATTTTCGTGGTACTTTTTAAACTGACTTCGTGGTACTTTTGAAAAATCCAGTTTAAGACCAATTTTAGCGTACTTTTGAAAAATCGATTTTCGAGCCAAATTTCAAGGTACTTTTGAAAAACTAATCTGCGGGTGAAATTTTGGCGTACTTTTGAAAAATCGATTTTCAAGCCAAATTTCAAGGTACTTTTGAAAAGTTAATCCGCGGGTGAAATTTTGGCGTACTTTTGAAAAATTGATTTTCAAGCCAAATTTCAAGGTACTTTTGAAAAGTTAATCTGCGGGTGAAATTTTGGCGTACTTTTGAAAAATCGATCTTCAAGCCAAATTTCAACGCAGTTTTGAAAAATTAGTCTGCAAGTGAAACTTTGGCGTACTTTCGATAAATCGATTCCTGGGCCAAATTTTGACGCCCTTCCAAAAATATTATTTTTCAAAGTCCAATTTATGATACCTTTGAAAAAGTATACTATTCATAAATCTTTGTCATTATATACTTCTACTCTGATATTCTGAACCAAAAACATTTTTCCTAAGTGAAAATTCGGTGTTTCTTCGAATTTTCGCCTGGTCATTTCCAACGCCTTATAGAACCCAAAACGGTCCTTGTGGACTGATCTGCGCCTCTGCAGACTCCCAAAAATGTCTTTAAATGAAATTTTTGCCTAAGTCGAATTTTGATTATGTCTTCAACTTAGGACGATTTTGGAGAGTTCTACAACAGTCACACTCCACAGTAGTCGTCTATTTAAGCAACATATTTTACAGAAAAACTGCACTTTTTGCAGAAGTCACAAAACTTGCCGTGCATCATGTCCAGACCCATTGTCAACGTTTAAGAGGGGGAGCCATCTAAACCTACCCCCCTAACAAAATGGCGGTGATGTTTCCCAAAATGTCCCCCATAAAATTTAAATTATTTTAATGTAATAAACTTAGGCATCTAGTTATATGTTTCTGGAGATGCTGAATAGAAAAAAATGTCTCAAAAACGTTGTCAGAAGTCCATAGAACGAAATATTCAACATGACGACCAAAATGGCCGCCACAAAATTTAAGATTTATATTTCATTAACAATTAATTTTTTTAAATTTATTTATAATTTTTTATTTATTTTGGTTTTTTCTACTAGACCATGTTCACTATGCAAGATGGCTGACCGTCCATGTAAAGAATTTGGAGGATCTTCCATTACGTTCACCAGCAGTGCATGCAGAGTTTAAGACAGGAAATTGTCTTCTATTGCAGTAGACCAGGCCCATGAGCAACACAACAAGAATGTAAAAGATGGCGGTGGTGCTGTCGGCATTCTTGAGAATCCAGCTGCATTGCAGAGGTGGGCTATGGCAGCTCCCGAAATACATAGATCAGTTAATGAATTTACAAGTCGAACGACACAAACCATTGCATCATGAACAGTACCCTTCTTTTTAAAAAAAGTTCGTGGATGAGATCGATAAGTTAAGACAAGCTTCAAGAGTGTTGGTAATCCTTTTGAGGAAACCTCAGGTGTCCTAATATCACTGGAAAATCGCGCTGTTTCTTATGCGGAATCAGCAAAAATACTGAGAGATTCTGAACGAAATGGTATTGAACCGTACAAATAATTTGTTTCTGAAAGACTTGTTCAAGGATCCACTGTGAGCATCTTTGCACCTATGAAGGCACATAAGCTGAAAATTTTTAAACCTAAGAAAATTAACGGTACTGGAAAAAGCACTATTCAGACTCTGCGAAGTGACGTACATCTCTTTCAGAGATGTCTTACTGTTGGTATGAACAGAAAACTTGACATGCAAACTTTCTTCAAGAATGAAAACAGTTCCTGTCCTCCAAGTCTCCTTTGAAGAACTCTGGATTTCACTGAACTTTGAACAGAAACAGAGATACATTCCTGCTCACACCATTGCCCTGACGCTTGGTTAAGAAAAATCGGTCGCTTTGAGGAGCTTCCACGCATTCAGAGGATGTGACACTGTTTCAGCATTTGCATACCATGTTAAACTCAATACCTGGAACCCGCGGAGTGCCACGATAAAGTTACTTCTGTTTTTATTGCAATTTCAATTCTACTTCCAGAACTGCAAACGGATGTGCTCCATGAGCTAGACCAACTTGTAGTTTGCATGTACCACAAAAAATCCTTGGTCATGACTCTGAATAAGGCGAGACATATTCTTTCTAGTCCTGAAGAGAAACTGTCTGACCGATTCCCTCCAACATCAGAAGCACTCCGACAGCATGCTTTGAGAGCTGTTTATCAGGACGGCCATATTTGAAGTCAGTGCATGAACTCACATGCGGACATTCCCAGTCCAGATAATTGGGGATGGATGAAAGTTGAGTTAAACTGGCTAATGAAGTGGGCACGATATGGTAGGGCTGTCGTGATCTTTTAATGTGCAGATGCAAAGCAGCGTGCTCTTCAAGTTCAAATTGAAGTTGTAGAAGCTCCCTAGTAGAATGTGTACTTCTCATGTGTGTCAATTGCAAAAATTGCACCAACACGACTAGGTAGGTTCTTTGTTTTCAACGTGAAACAAATTAATTGATTTCACGTGCTAAATATTTTTTTGATACCAATGATGCAATGTGTGATGGTTTTACTTTTTATTTTCAGTCAAGAACATACGGAAGAAGATACTCCGCATGATATGGTGATAGATGATATGGTCATAGACGACATGCTCGTAGATGATGTAGAATTGTGGAAAAATCCGGGTTTTGATTGGATCTGCATACCAACCAATTTTTACAATTCACTTTGTTTTTCAATTTTTTGTGGCGTTTCTTTAAAAATATTTGTCTTTAATTTACAACACCCTCTAATTAGAAGTCAACTATTACCCCCATCATACAACTTAAAATTTATAGAAAAACATTAAAGAGTATTCATCAGCCGAAAAAGAAAAAAAAATCACGTTACAATTATTACACTCATTTTGGTCGCCTTGTTGGATATTCCGTCATATGGACTTCTGACAACGTTTTAGAGCCTTTTTTTAATTCAGCATCCATAAAAACATATAATTAGGATAATATTTATTATTTTAATAACAGATCAGGGAATAGTGATGGGTAAAAGCTGCTATTTTTTAATAATAAGTTTAAACTGCTACTGCTATTTTAAAATAACAGTTTTAAATAACAGTTTAAAAATAACAGATCGCTAAGAAGTACTGGCACTACCATACGCATACCGCAGCGCGCAGTTTGCAAATGTTATTTCAGAGACGTTATTTTATACATCATGCTGCTACAGCAGCTGCTTATCTGTTATTTTCTCACCTGTTATTTTCGAACAGAAATAACAGTCTGTTAATGCTATTTACAAATAACAGTTATAAAATAACAGATTGTTAAATACTACTCATCTCTATCAGGGAGGCCTGGGGTGAACTACCGTCTACCGTCTTGAGTTAAAACGAATTAAACAAACAAATATTTACTGACAGTTAAGAAAAAAATTCTGTTACAGTGTTAAAAAACTATTTATAATAGTTAAACTACCAGGCATATCATTATCAAATTTTGTAGGGTCCTGTTCTGATAATAGACGAAGCGAATAAAAAAAATCAAGTGGATGTGTTAAGAATTACGACCTGTAGAGTATTTCCGTACGTACATATATACGTACGGACCAACTGATGGAGACGTATTCCAAGCTCTAATAACAATTTTAAAACATAATAGAAGTTCAAATCAATATAAAAATAGTAAAATTTTTTAGAGGCGAATCTTTCCTTTTCAGAAAGCTACAATTAAAATCTATTCCTTGTGAACTTGACCTTTAAAAATGACTTTTCTCAGAGAAACTGAGTGCTGATACGCTGACCGGAATAGAGCACACACCCAGCGGATTGTGCTATAGTAAGGGGAAGATATAGTACAGTAAGCGATGCAATAAAAATGGTAAAATTCCCGGCCCGAAAACGATGAAAGGGGTTTCCTTAATTTTTTTTGCAATATGCGTACATCAAAATCTAGAGTATCGCTTTACCTGCTTTTTAAAAACTGAAAAATTAATAACTCTTCTAATTGTGCGAATAAATTAGCGAAAATCCATACGCTTATGTTTTTGAGGTCGCTGAATATGATTATAAGGTCAAAAGAGTAATATGTCTAATTTTATTGAAAACATAGATTGTTATAAATAAATCAAATTAATACAATTAAGTAAACTAATTAAATAACATTTTTAGTCTACACTCTAAACATGCTAAGGTTCAATGCAACCCACTCTTCTGCGTTTTCTTCGAAAAATAGACGGCTATTGTTCGTTTCTCCACCTGCTATTATAGACAATAATTAAATTGCACATATAGACTGAAAAGTTTCAATATTATTTCAAACTGTTATAACTCTGAAACCATTTGTCGTAAGAAAAAGATAAGAACATAAACTCTTCGTTTTCTGATAAGCTTCATTTCATTCTTATATCATGTTTTAATCAATCTTATTGTGTTTGAGATATTTCAATTTTAAATACATAATTTTCTTGCGTATGCGCTCAAGCGCCATTTTTAAACCTTTATATCTGTGGAACAGTTTGTCGTAGGAAAATAAAAAAAACACACTATTCGTTTTTTTATAAGCTTCATTTTTGTACTCTTACAATTTTTTATAAAAAAATATTTTCTGAGCAATTTCCAAAAACCCGATTTTTTTTCAAAAAATACTGAAAATGGGTACAGAATGAAAAGTAATCATTTTAAAAATTCTAAAAAATTTGAGCATGTTAGTAATAATATGTATGGACAATTTCTAGAAGGATTTTTAAAAATTTTGAATTAATAAGAAATTAGAGTAATAAGACTAAAAAAAAATGGCGCCCAAATTTTCAAATGCGCTACTTTTTAACCTCCCCACAATAAAATTGTGGGAGGTTACTGAAATTGGTCCAAAATCGAAAACTGAGATAACATCAAATCTTTACGTTTTGAGGTTCCATGAACCCAAAAAAGTGGATTTTAAAAAATGTCTGTGTGTGTGTATGTATGTGTGTATGTATGTGTGTGTGTATACATGTAAACACGATAGCGGCGAAACTACTAAACGGATTTGAATGAAACTTTGCATGAGGGTTTCCTTAGTGCTCCAGAAGATCTGAAAAGTTTTGGTTGAGAGCGTATTACGTTTAGTGCCGTTTTGGCACAACAAGTTGTTTATTTTATGATTACTTACAATTTGTAATCGAACCATTGAAAAGAAGTAAATACTCGGTTTTAAACGATATATCACACTTGCACCCTTTCGATTTGGTTTCCTTGAAAAAACTTAAAAAGGGTTTGTAATATGTGCACACATGACAGCATCCCAAAAATATTATTGGTATTATTGTTAGGGGAAAATGTATTTTTCCATTTGTCAAAAATATTTGGGTTGGTAACCTTTGTGAATGTTGATTTATATCTAACCTCAAAAATATATATTCCTTAAGATTTAAGAATATTACGTAGCTATTATTAAAATTTCTGCCTGGTTCCCGTACTTTCTACTAAAATCTAGTACAGTGTAATGTTTATGAAGTTCTAAATACTTTGTCCAAATAAAATAGGACTTTTTTGTAGGTTGGAAATCTAACCTGTAATTAGCAGTCTATTTTTTTATTAATCAACAGTATAGAAAAATTATTTGCGTGAATTTTTAAATATTTGCTTAGAGCCACTGTGGCTGTGAGGTACGGTACCGGTTTCAGTGACTGGGCTCGATCGGCGAAGTTAAGCACATCCGGGCGAGTCCATCACTTGGATGGGTTACCGTAACTCATCTCGCCGTCCTGGTTAAGTGGTAGAGTAGCATTAGCTAAACTTCGCCAGGACGTTAATATAAATAAGGCATTTAAAATAAAATAAAAATAAAATAAAATAAAATAAAAATGCGTATAGAAATATGAAAAATGAGAATAAACTTGAAAAACTTAAACATGGTGCAGATGACCTATTGTATAGGTTATGTCTCTAAATATATTTCATAACCTAAAAATCAACATTCGTAAAGGTTACCAACCCAAATATTTTTGACAGATGTCAAAACTTATTTTAATTGGTTTTTTTAAAGGTAATAATTGTTTATAGCCGTGTTCGGATATTGCGTCTGATTGATAGGATGCGTCACAATCGTTCATTTAATGCATATGGAGCTAACCGAGCTAAATCTGAAACCTTCGAATATTACAAAATAAAGGCCTCGGACGAAGCTCGACTTGCTCGAACCTTTTTGATCAAGCATGAAGATTTTAATTTGACGCATAATCTGCCCGAATTGTTCATAATGTTATTGACTTGTTGAGGTTGGCTGAATTCTGTTTTGTTATTTTTTTTTTAGATATCCAATGTTCTACAAAATCTTCGTAACGTTATGTGTTAATACCCTTATAATATCCGGCAATTGATTAACATACAACATAAACAAACATTAGAGGTTATGTTTTAACAGATTGCTTGTAATTCACTTCAGTTCGTTCGATATTTTTTCATGAAATAAATGGCTCCAAAGTCACGTGTAATTTATCTGTTTGCTCAGTACTCTGATTTCCGATGTAATATCCAAACACAGCTAATAAAGATCCGCCGCGTGAGGAAGTTCCAGCCGCTTCCAGTAGCTGCCAATTTTTTGTTTCTATCTTTTTTAGTTTTCATTATAAAAGGTCATAATACGTCTCAATCGAAAAAAAAAATTAATAGCTTTATAAGAATAAAAATTTTTCTCATATAATAGTTGTAGATTTTGAGCAATTTTAGATTTTAACATTGAATATTTTTTCTAAACGTTTCGGTGCCATTTTAAAAATCCCATATTTCCAAAACTAAACAACGGAGAAAAAAAAAAGAAAAAATCATTCAACTTGTTTTCGTCAAAGGTTTAATTTTGCACCCTTGCATTTTTTTACTAAAGTCCACATTTTTCAAATAATTTAAAAAAAAACGTCTTTTAGGGGCTGAAAATTGCAATATTCAGTTCGCAATATCTCGAAAAATATGCATTTTAGAAAAAACGGTATAAGTCCTTTCTTTCTTATAATTTGATTCTCTATCAGATATTTTTTTATTTTTTTTGCTACAACTCTAAGAAAGGGTGGAAACCACCCCTAACCAAAAAGCAGGAAAAATGATAATATAGATTCTTATGTACCTACTTTATGAAACATGTTGGAGAAAAAATTTTTGAAATTCATTACATCGTTCTCGGGCTGGGATTTAAAAGCTTCACTTACTGTACTAATATATTAAACTATTAAATTGTCTTTAAATATCGGAGAATGAAATTTCAGACACTGAAATTTCCAACCTCACAAACAACCGTTAACAATTCAACACAATTTAGTAAAATCAATAATTAAAATTATAAACAAACGAGTACAAAATCACAAAACGGTAAAATATCAGAGAAAACGTTGCTTTCGAATGCTCTTGTTGCATTATTTTTATTAAAAGCTGAATATTGAACTAGAAATCACCAAAAAACTCATCGGTTAAATTTTAAATGGCCTGCCGGTCGCATTTGATCTCGTACTGAACCATAAAGAGCTGTTCATTAAAACATTGAAAAATACTTTTACATTTTTTGCTTCTCGAATATTCGGCATATAAATGTGTATTCACGTAGGTACAAAACGCTAGTGTATTGAATGTTATGTGGAAAGGGAAGCTGTTAGCGAAATTACAAATTGAACAACATATCAAATTATATATACGAAGATTGAACGATTTCCGGCAATTTCATTCTACAGAGGTGTGAATAAACCTGCATTATTCGGGAAGCAAGATGTGTAACGTGGTATGTTCAAGGAGATAAATATTTCTGTGTCGTAATTTATTCTCTTGCGGTTAAGGTATTTGAATGATGTACAATGTGAATATAAAAGTACTGTAGAATTAGAATGCATGTATTCAGAAAGAAATTTAATTTTCAATTTGAAAAAAATATTGTTATAAACAGATAATTTCTAAAATAATCATTACTCTGTTCCATCTAGCATCAAAGTAACAGTAACAGAGAATAAGTAACCACTACGTAATAGAGTGTATCGAAAAAAACCTCTTTGAAAATTAAAATTTCAAGTTAATAAAAAGTTGTCTCTATAAACCCATACACACCACAAAAAAAATTGGCCCAATTGAAACAAAATTAGTTCTCGCGCAAGAGGCCTAAAATTTACAATTTTCTTTAAAAAATTAAATTTTTCCATATTTTTTTTTTGTAACGAATAATGAAGTTATTTTATTTTTTAAGTTGATCAGTTTTAACAGTAGGATGTGAAATGAAAGTATAAAAAAAATATTGAAACGTTTAGGTCTCCCGCATTTGGCCTAAAATTAAGTAATTTTAACAAATTTAGTTAATTTTCGTAGTCCATGTAAGTTAGTGTCAATGGTGCTGGAAACGACAAATCTAACAGAATCTAACAATAATCGTTTTTTCCAATTGACAAACATCTTTAATATGATCTGAAAGAAAATAAAACACTGTCAACAAAGCATATGTGAGGCGTAGGCGGGGATTTGTCGCCGCATTATCGCGCCGCGCATGTTGCGAGAGCTATTCCTTTTGTCAGTTAGTTAGCACTAGCGTAAGGGCTTAATATGTGTCACCGCCGCTTATTAATTCCCTTTTTTAAAGTTAGTATTTATAGTTAGTGTTATTTAGTGAATTGAAGGTGGTTTCTGTGCTTACACTCTCAATCATGAGTAAAAAGTTAACTTAACGCCGCCTCGGGGGGGGGGTCATCAGCAAGCAAAAAACGTAAGTTATGTGAATGGCTTTAAAGCTTAAAGAGTTATGGAAGAAGGTTTCTGTTCCTGCTTCTACTACGAACAACATTCTATATATGATTTTTAAACTCCACGAGCAGGGTGAAAGAATAAAAAAAAATCAGGGACTACCAGAAATCATTCCTTCAAATAATCTGTATATAAGTTCAAATCCAAAGTTGTAAATAGTCTGTTCGATATTTGTTCTTGTAACCATAAATAATAATCTGATCTGAGTGAAACTGATTCGGAAATTGGGCTCCAGTTTTGCTAGAAATACCTCTGCGGTCACATCCTCTGGAAAACAAAGAAATGTTCTGTGGTAGCTCTTGTTTTACTGAAACAGAAGTAACTTTTCTCTTCCCTGTTTTAAGCATGCTTTTGTCATAATCATATTCTTCACTTGATTTTTGAGACGTTGAGTCAATTTCCGAATCAGATTCGTTAGTAGGATGACTTTCACTTGTTATCTCTACATTTATTACTGGTTACAAAGATTTTAATCTTCTTTCAATTTTCCAAGTTTTTTGTTTCTTTTTTATCACAACCTCCAATAGTCATAAGTCTAAGACTACATTGGTCGTTTTAAAACTCACGCTCTATTGGCGGGACCTTTTTTGCGGCTGGGCAGAGGCAGTTGTCAAAACCACATTTACAAGAAGGAATGTCGAACAGATTATTTACAATATTGGATTTGAACTTGTGAACAGATTCTTTGAAGGTGGACTTTCAAAATTTTATATAGAAAGTTGTTAGTAGTACAAACTGGAACAGAAGAATTCTTCCATATCTTTCAAGCTTTATAGTCACTCGCATAGCTGGCTGATGACGCCCCTTTAATTTCAACTTACTTCGAACCCACTCAAAATACTTCGAAACATCTAAATTAGTTGGCAGTACACTGAAATCACTTATATCTTTGGGTTGATCGATAATCGCACTTCTGAAGTTTTTCGCGTTAAGTGAGTTTTTTACTCATGATTGTAAACTGTAAACTCAGAAACCACCCTCAGTTCACTAAATACACTAATTATAATTACCAACTTTAAAAAAAAAAATTAATAAGCGGATTAATAAGAGGCTGTAACACACAAGAAACACGATAGCTATAGCCAGCGCTAGCCAACTGGAACTGACAAAAAAAATAGCTCTTGGCATCTGCGTGCCGCGAAAGTGCGGCAACTAATCCCCACCTACACCTCACCTATGTATTGTTGACAGTGCATTCTATTCTCTTTTAGATCATAATAAAGATGTTTGTCACTTGAAAAAAGCAATTCGCAAGCAAAGTTAGATTTGTCGTTCCCAGCACCATTGACACTAACTTACAGGTACTACGCAAAATAAGGCTAAATTTGATAAAGTTACTCAATTTTAGGCCAAGTGCGGGAGACTTAAACGTTTCATTAGAGTAATATATTTTTTTATACTTTCATTTCACATTTCAGACCTCTTCCGGGAGACCTAATTTATTTTCAATTGGGCTAAATTTTTTTGTGGTACATGTGGGTTCATAGAGACAACTTTTTGTTAACTTGGAATTTTGACTTTCCAAAAATACTTTTTTCGATACACCCTACTACGTAACCGCTTCTAAATTTACGACTTTGGTATATAATAAACTTCATTTGACAAATTTACAGTCACTGCCTCCACTGAAGATTACTTTATGGTTATTTGACTTCTACGTAGCTTTTTCGGTGTACGGAGACGCCATAGTTACCAGTGGGATAACCCCAGATCTTTTAGGACTTGAAGGTGCAAACAATGGTAACAGCGACTAACTTATATTCCGAAATATGACAAATAGATATTTAAATGTGAAGTCAGTTAGAAACTAGACAGAAGTTAAAATTAGGGGCGCGTTCATTTTAGATATCAGACATACGGTGAGCAGCACGCTAAGATGTTCAGAATCAAAGTTGTGAAAAATCTAACTATGAAGCTTCAGCGAGAACTTTGAACATGCAATTTGTAGTAATTACACCTTTGTTTCGACTTTAAAGTAACGCCACTGTCCCATTCAGTGCTTTGTAATAAATCTGACATACTAGGTTCAATTTTACAATTAATTATTTTTTATTTATTTGCTTTCATTATGATTAGAAAATATTATTTAGGTATTATGCAAATCACAACTTACATACTTTTTATTTATTATGAAAATACCTACTTTCTGCTCTAATCTGGGCACCTTAACATACTAGTTAGGTAAACCGGCTCGGTGGCGCAGTGCTTAGGATGCTAGGTTTGCGACCACAGGGTCCCGGGTTCGAATCCTGGCTAGGGTATGGATGTGTAGTGGCGTTTTTCACGTGTTACCGAGATGGTAGCAGTGAACTAGACTGCGGTTGTGTGAGAGACAACACGGTCTAGTCGCTCTCCTCTCCTGAGTTCGAGTCTCAGCTGCGGCAGATGGCAATGTCGCAGGGAATGGGTGTTGTGATGTTGTCTATGTGTGAGTGTCTGTCCTGGTAGAGTGGAAGATCAGCCTACGGCTGAACTCCGCCAGGACATTAATATAAATAAGGCTAAAAAAAAAAAAAAATACTTTAAAATATTCATTATTGGAGAACCAATCAAAACAACTACTCTTCTAGCTAATACTGACGAAGTATTGAATTACATGATGGGACTCAGCACTTTAAAGGAAAAAATATATATTACAAATATTTAAATCATTTATTTAAATTCACTCATTCACAGATTTTTATTCAATATGAAATTATCTACTTTGTGTATATTGGTACCTTAATCAGGTCACGCTAATATACTACATAGGAAAACACTTTAAAACACTCATTATTGGAAAACCAACCAAAAACTCTTCTAGCTAAAACTGACGAAGTATTGAATTACATGATAGGATACCTCCATATCACGATACAACGCGGCAACATAGTTCACAAGAGTTCAGAACCAAAAACACAAAAAAGGGAGCTTAAATACTTCCTCACGACACAATGCGGTAACGCATCTCTCAAATACCTACACCTCCCATCCCACATTCCTTTAAAATGCGTCATATAGATCTCGCTACTGGCAACAAGCATGACCCTAATCCAACTCAGCGTGGACGTAGCAGGGACCAGCTGTATGCCTGGGACTGGCAGCAATGCCTACCGCACGCTGGTATCAATCAATTAATCAAAATATACAATTTATCAAATTCCAACATTCTAAAATATGATATATTAAATACGCAGATTTTAAATTATTCTAGGACGCATTGGAAAAATTTTTTAGACTATGTACCGTGTGTCCACGGATGGAGTCCAGAATAGGAAAAACTTTTTAATTTTGAATTTTACGAATAAAAGTGATGAAAAGTGTACTTTACCAGAAACTCCTTTAACAGATTCTTGCCAGTTCTTCAGTGTTAGCCAAATAACTTGATTTGATTACTGATCATTTCCAAATATTTTGATTTCGGAAAGAATTTTAAATGACGTTTTTATATGATATTCGTGAAAAACAGTAATTTGTTTTCTATTATGATTTGTTTCATAGACTCCGTAAAATTCATTTTTGTGATTCTCATTCAAATTAGTAGTCATTGATAATGACTAATGACGTTTAATTGCTGAGGATCAGATTTTTTTAACAACCAAAATAAGATTTGCCCATTTAAACCAATATTCAATCACATCTTAGAAGTTAACAATGATTCAAAACGTTTATACTTTTGTTTGTGGATCGGAGAAAACATTCTTAGAGACGTTTTGTTGAAATTTTTTTACTCAAATAGAAATTCTATTAAATTCGCACATTTCTAATATAATATATTATGCAGTATAAATAATATATTATTAGAATATTAGAATCGTTGAAATGACGTCAACAGCAGGTCATCGACTTGTATTGTAAAAAAGGTAAAAGGGATTAAATAAATACTTCTTTAAAATATCCCACAGCTAGATTCACGTTCAGTATCAATAATAATAGTGATAAAACGTATTTATTGAGACAGAAAAATAGTTTAGTTTATTGACCTTAATGACGATTACAGTATCTCTACGTAGCACTCATGTCATCGAACAGTGGGAAATGGCCAATCTAGCTGGACAAAAATAATACGGCCCAATGTTATTAATTTATAGATGATATTTTATTATCAAAATTGTTACATAATAATCAAATAGTAAATATACCATTAAGTAATTTACAAGTGTTTTGAATAATGATAAAAAAAAGGATAAAAAATATATATCAAATAATTGTTAATATTGTAGAAAGCTATCTATAATTAAAACAACGATGATGCATATTTTTCAGTTAATGCAATCTTATGTAATACGTAAAATTGGCGCAATTGCAAGCATAAAAAAATTATTCGCTATTGCTTAAATCGGAGCTGTAACATTCCTCGTCACTACTTTTCTCTTGTTCACACTTTTATGTATTTTGATTTGTAAATGAGGACTTCTCAATAGGCCTAATGAGTAGTTGTGTAATTTTTCTTATGAGATATGAGCGTTGATAAAGGGATCGAATGTCATGAGAGTGCATGTGAATCGAATCATCTCGTGAATTTACTTGGAATACTCTAAATTAAAATATTGGTAAAATGTTTCTAAATTTGGTTAAAATTTTTTATTTATTCGGACTATAGTGTTACTTAATGCCATTAACACAACCGAAAAATGGAGAAACATGGAGATTTTTTTGTAAGTTTGACTAGACATGATATTCATTAAAAATGTTCATAAAATAAGTTAATAAATTATGATCGTGCAAAGTTGATTTTACATATAATAATGATTTAATGAACCTTTTTCTGAAATCTATCGGGAATGTCTACATTTTCGGCGCGATTTTAGAGCGAAAAATGCACAATTCCAGTATTTTAGTCCGTTGCTAGGAAACTATCAGAAAACAGACCGGAAAAGATCCGTTGCCAAGCAAAGATCAACAAAGCCGTAAGGGAATGTTACTTCCCGGCCTAGGCCGGGAAGTAACATTCCCGTACTGTTTTTTATATATATTTTAATATTTATATTTAATATTTTTGATTTTTATACGTTTAAAATAGTATTGATTGTGATTTCAGAAATTTTCTTTTAAATGTTTGTATTTTTTTGGATTTTTATACGTTTAAAATAGTATTTATTGTGATTTCAGAAAAAATAGTATGTGTACTTCGGTGTGAAAGCACATTCCCAGACTTCGATAGATACACAATATACTATTGTAAAACTTATTTTGAATTACATTCCCTCCAAATTCAAATGCCGATAGGAGCCGTTGCACTTGTTGATCACGTGAATTTAAAATTATCCTCGTTTTACGGTCAAGATATATAGCAGAGTGATAACATTATGGCTCACCTCACTCCGTTGGACACAAGTCCATCACCACCATAAGTTTCAGTAGGTTCATGACCGGAAATTTAGTAAGGTTCTGTGGTTTGACCAATTGATCTCCCAGATGTCTCGCTCTCGTTCTCGTCCTTGTGAGATTCAGAAAACAGCAACACAAACCAAAGGGTGTTGCATTCCTTGATTCGCTAATATTCATTAGCACTAACAGGCGTATGTGCCATCTAAAATTACAGTGCCTTGGCAGTAGTAGTCCTACTGTGACGGTCAGTGCGCCGCTTCCCATGCTCATAATGCGGTAAGATAGTTTCTTAACATCTGTTATAAGCAATTGCAACTGCCTCATGCCTAGTATTTCCGCTTATCTTTCTAGGTGTTGAGTTTTCGTCAATTCCCTCTTATCAGAGTTCGTGTGGCAAGCATAGCCCTTGTTGCCTATTCCGGTTCAATAAAAAGAGTAGATGATACTGTTTTACCAATTCACCTTTTTTCTTTTTTGTGGGAAGGGAAATCTTATAGACACCCGTCGCTTAGAGTCTATCGCAGACGGGTAGTGCTGGGCTCCAACCAACTAGAACCCCTCCCTCTCTTGGGTATTTCCTGTTGGCCTGGAACTGCTTTTGCTTTTCATGGGACCCACAGGTCATTTAAGTTTGTTGCCGTTAATTGGCGTTTCTTCATGGGTTCCAACCTATCTCTTTTTCCTCCTCTTCCTTCTTTTTGATAATACGGGTTATTGCCTCCTTCCAGTTCTCCTCCGTTTCTAGCATCCTCTCTACTATATCTGTCGGAGACAATAAAGACGCACCACCGTCTCGTCTCTCTACCCTCCATCTGTTGCATGCGAACACGGTGTACTCCACGTCATCGATCTCTCCACAGTATACACACTCTCCAATATCATATAAATACTCCATGAAGCACCCATGTCCGCTCAGGGCTTGAGTGAGAGAATAGCCTACTTCACCATGTCTCCTTTCCATCCACGCTTTGATGTTGCGTCTCGTCCACCTTCCTTTATCTGCAATGTCCCACCGCCTCTGCCATCTTTCAAACAGCCTCTGCCCTTCCGGTTCCTTCAAAGATTTCCAGCCGTTCTTTGGCCATCAGATCCAAAATGGGGATCCCCGCCACAACCAACGCCGCCTCGTACGAAATGATTTATATGCACTGTGCACACCTTTAGTGCGGCACATTACTGGATCCTAGCCATCCTCCCCCTCGTCCTATCCACCTTCATCGCATTTTCCCAGACCGGAGCTGCATATAAGAGGATTGAGTGCACGACGCTGCACAACAGTCTCCTCTAGCTCGCTCTCGGTCCGTGCGTATTGGCTGTGGCTGCCTTTCCCGCCTTCTCAGACGTCTTTGTGGCATGAACACCGAAGTTCAGCTTGGAATTCAGCCAAACACCTAGGTATTTCAGGTGGTTTCCTGGGGATATCTCAACCTGGCCCACTTAACTTGCGAGCTCTATTTTCCCGGCAGCTAGCTCAAGCTGCATTCTATTTAACCATCTCTCGATCTTTCTGATGGCCTCGTTGGCTGCTTCCATTATTTGGACAGTCCACCTTTCAGTCAAGTTGTCAGCATACCCTATGACCTTCACACCCTCCTTCCAGGGCAGTTTAAAGACGTCGTCAAGCATCATGTTCCGAGAACCGAGCACCGACCCTTGTGGAAATCCACACGTGATTCTTCTCCAGGTTATCTCCCCCTCTGTCTCGAATCTGATCATGCTGTCTTGGAAGTAGCTCATCATCACCTTGACGAGATACGAAGCTACCCTCAAGCACTGCATCTTCCTGACAAACATCTCCTATTCCGCCGTATTAAACGCGTTTTTGACAGCTAGGGTCACGACAGCACATATCTGCCTCGTGGCTAGGGCTTCTCCGCGCGCCATCTCCTTTAGTAATCTAATGGCTCCTACCGTTGATAGTCCTTTTCGGAAACCGAACTGGCTTTCAGCTAAGCCGCCCTTCTCGGCTATTTCCTTCTCTAATCTCCCCAATATCAGATACTCACCAACTCACCTACACCCGATCGTTTTTCTTGATACCTCTGTAACTATAGTAAAGTCACCCATTTTCTGTTTGCAAGGCGCTCTAGGGGAATCTTATGATCTCCCATTAAGGCGAATTTGCATAGGTGGTCTCCCAGTGCCTTTTTATCTGCCTGGCTGTCGGACTATATAGAAATTCCCCCTCATCTGTAATCAACCTGTTGGTTTTCTAATGCATAGGAGAATATTGCCACGACCTTGCCTATTCTATGTTATGTTCTGGAGCAACCTGCGTGCCTAATGTGACCTGTAAATGGAAGCCACTCTGCTTTATCTGTATAATTTACTACAGACGACCATCTAAAACAGTATTCACAAATCATGACATCCTGCTTCGTGTCGGCTGTTAAGTTTCTTCTCTTTATCCTTTTCGATAACTTATTTTGGTTGTTACCCTGCAGTTTCTCTCTATACCGCCCTTGATAAAAAGTAAGAAATATATATTCAATTGATCCTAATTTAATGTGGTATAAGTACAAGTAATAAGTCAGCAATCTTTTACTGATAGACTTCTTATAATCCATTTGTTATTTTGGTTGGTCTACCTTTGCTGTATGATACGGCACATCTGACAACATTACACCAGCTGTCGTGGTTGCTTATTAGGCACACCTCCCACCAAAGTTCTTTTTCATCAGCTCCTTGGTGACATCTGCCCAACATTTTAGAGTGCATCCTCTTGGTATCTGACTATTTGGTTTTTACTGAACTATCGTCCATAGTATGCTGCCCTGCTTCCAATTGATATTCAAAAAAATGGTAGGATTTGGGACAATACAATGCTGAAGAGTAGCTATAGGGAGCTTATTTCTTGGATAATTCAACTCTTATTGCGGTAGACTATCCAGAAATTCGTAACAAATGTCTTCAGATCCACATCTTGGAAATATCAAGAGCTAAAGACATAGGTACTCTTCGCCAATTTACTGAGCTTTTTATATAAAATTGTTACACATTCTATAGGATACTCTTCGCAGTTTTTTGTAAATAATGTCAGTTTTTGGACATCCTAAATTTTGTGATACCAACTTTGTTGTGAAAGAAAATATATGAAAAAAAATTGAAAAAAAAACGTCCAACCTGTATGGGATTCGAACACACGATCTCGAAAACTCTAGCCACTGCGCCATCACACCTTGCTAGATAAACTGATTGTCTGTAGTATATATCTTTCGAGAATCATATTTCAACGCGTTAGGTATATTATTATGAAATATGTATTAGTAAAATGCATAAACAAAAAAAAATATTATAGAGATAAGATTTCGCAAGATTTCTATTTAAGTACAAGCGACAAAAATGAAGAAAATATATTTTTTTAAATTAAATGATTAATAATTTTCTTATTTACTGATTGATTTTCTTCAAAAACAACAGGGTTCTTCATCTAGCTAACATTAAATTACTTTCCAACTTTCAACACAATCGGACTTTTCTTTCTTAAGTTATCGTGCTTACAAGAAACGTGACGGACGGACAGACGGAATTCATTCACTAACACAATGATATGAAATTTTTTGTCTGCGAGCGATATTTACGGTTTTAGAAATGTGCCGATCAAATGCAATATACTCTTCGTTTTTTGCGAAGAGTATAATAAGCCATGTGTTTATATCTCTGATGATGATGGCTCATCGATCAGAAACGAACTATGGTGAAAACTGGAACATTAGTGCATAACCATATTTTTTCAAGCTAAATTTTGCTCAACTGGTAGGTTGCCGAATCTCATATTCGCAGTTGTTAGTATTGTCCTTGAGGTATGATACTCCAAGGTATACCACCTTGTATACTACCTCATATTGAGCTATCTGTAATGTGTCTCAGTTGTCTTCCTTTATACAGTCTACAATTTAGTTTTCGTTTTGTTATAGTTTATATTTAAACAATAGTAAACGTTTATTGTTTTAAGAATGTCAGAAGTATTCTTCATGTAGTTGGTGAATAAAAAAGACGAGACGTCAAAGTTTTCTCATCTCCAATAATACAGCCCACAGTTTCTCCAATTCCACATTGTCAAAAACTTTAAAGTAGTTTACAAAACAAAGGTACACTGACATGTAGTATCTCTTGCCTTCTCGATAAGTTATCGTAAGTTCAGTATTTGTTCCTGGATTGAAGAATATGCAGCGTTAACTGGCGTGTGATACTAATTCCATCAATCTGTAGTTGTCACAGATATCTGTAAATTCCTTATGTAGTGGCATAAAGATTGAGGTTCATCAGTCTTCGTGCAGGATGACTTAATATCAGATATTTTCTAACATTCCACAATATATTGGATACGCTGAAACTGAAGAAAAACTGAATATCTCAAAATTTTCCTACCAGTTGCTCTAATAGCCCGGGAGGCAGCGTTGCATTTTTGATGTAATCGATGGTTTAGATATGGCTAGCAATAGAAACAAGGGTCAGTTGTCAGGATCGTGGTGGACCTGGTCGTGAGAGAACGTCTATTAAGTCGAAAAAAAAAAAAATTCAAAAATGATTTCAAGTCGTTTGATAATTTGTACAACAAATGTTTACATGATAATAATAATTTAAAAAAAAGTTAGCTGCGTAAATAATGAGGGATTATACGTCAACCGCTTATATAAATCTGTATAAAAAAATAATTGATGTAAAATCATTTCAGGTTCAATGAAACTTATACAGCTAACTCTTTATATTATTAAATTGATAAAAACAATCGTCAGCTATTCTTTCAATGAGGGTAAGACCGATTATAAGTGCTGAGCGAGCTTTTAGTCTGAGTATGATGCAATCCAATGTATGATTTAACTGGCGATCTTTCCGCCTTTATACCAATAGCTGACGTACATTTTCATTTAATATATTGTTTAAATAGTCATTTCTAGAAATTTTAAGTGACTTTTCCGCGAAACAATTTTCCTAGCGGAAAATGTCCTTCACAAAAGTTATAGATAATGAAAACGTCTAAAATTGTCATATAAGGCATTTTTCATCATAACCTCAAATTTTCCGAGAAAATGGCGAAACCGATTTTTTAGTTTTTTATTTTCTCTCTCGTAAAAATAATTCAATTTACATGAAATTTTGTGAAAGTATCAAATTTTTTGCATTGAATAAGCTTGATTTTTTTGGAATCTGGGAAACAAGTTGTTTCCGAGATATTTACATTTTTCAAAAAAAAAAACAAAATCTTCCACTGAAACCTTTATTGGTGTTTTTTCGATTTCAATATTCTGCCTGGGCTCATTTTAACCGTTGAAATGTCCACTAAAATGGCCAATCAGATCATCATAAGAAATTGCGATTTTCACGATCTTATCCTCATAACTGAATCGGTCATTTGAGAAACGACACCAGTCCTTAAAAAGTAGAACTGAGAAAATTAAGTAAAACTTTCCAGATTCACCATTTCAAATTATCACATATAACAAAAACATAATTCATTGAATGTAGACAATTGTAGATCAGAATATTATATCCAGATACACATTTTGGCAAAACCCACCTGGAATTTTCCAAAAGAAAAATTGGACTTGTGTGGTTTCTCTAGTGACTCTCTGGTCTTGTGTGATTTTTCTAGCGACTCTCAAAAGTCAAAAATGAAAAACAGTTACTATTGATTACACAAGCCCAGAAAAAAAGGAATTGTGGTCTCTGCTGGGGTACCGACGATACTGACGATATCCCTTGTATTTTGAGTCTCTGAATATGAATCTGACCTTTGCTTTTCCCCAGCACGTCAGGTTTTTTATAACACCAAAAAAGTGTTGTATCGTAATACTGCTTACTCAGCTCATTTAAATCAGACTCCAAAAGTGATTCAACTTTAAAACTTCAACCTAATAACATTGTGGTACTTCAGTATTGATCACATAAGTCAAAGAAACCGTAAAACCCCATAATTCTTAACCCCATAATCCTAGGAATCCGATGAAAACCGTGGAGAATTTTAATTGGGGAGTTAATGAGATTGTGACCTCGAATCCTTGTGCTTGCGTATCATACATCCTCAACCCCATAATCACATAACCTCAGCATCCCATAACCCTATAACCTCGTAACCTCTTAACATGCAGATCCAACGAGAAAAATGGAGATTCCAAATATAGGAATTCATATCACAGGAGGCTCTAGATTGGGGAATCAGTTAAATTCTGCCCTCCTCGGAACCTCGTTACCTTGTTACCAAGTAAACCTATAGCACTCCAGCAGCAAACCCTTCTGCTTCATAACCCAGTAACTCCGTAAACTTATAACTACATAACTCTGGATATATAATAGAGGAATGTGAAGATTCTGAATGGGAGAATACGTGAGTTTGTGTTCAGCGTTCTATGGAGAAAGAACACAAGTCCGGGCTCGTGTTGTTTTAAAATGAACTCATCATTTTAAACGCGCACTGCTTCCGAACTATATACGATACATGTTTGGTTTATCTATGAAAAGATGCGTTTAGGCTTCCACAATGCATTTCAGCAAAAATGTCATTTTTGGTAGATGGTGGACTTGTGTGGTTTCTCAAATGACCGATTCAACGAAAATATCTTTGATTGTTTTGAATATAAATTCTGAAACTTTTCCAATACATTAACAAATGTATAAGGAATCTATTGGATATAGCTGAAATGTGAATAGGTGTACCTGTAATAAACATAATACAGTAAAGGCAGGTAAAAATTCATGCGAGCGTTTCAGGGGCCATGTGCGATGCCTGTGTATGCGTTCATAATTATATCCATACTCACTATTTATCCTCCTATTCACTAAGAAAGATGTTAAAAATGTGTAATCGTTAGAACAGCTAAGAATTTTTAGAGGTTTCACAGCATGCATTTAACCGTGCGCTTGGCCGCGCAGAGTGGCAAAGTTATTTCACAATTCTTTTTCAGGAATACCGTGGCTCTAGCGATAAATTTTATTAGGACATTTTTTTTCAGAAACACGTGGTCTATCCACCTGTATTTTTTGTTATTTCCTACCCTGACTTAATTTCAAAATTTTGAAAAAATGGATGAAAAAAATTTTTCTTTTCACTTTTTTTTATGTTCTGCATCCGAGCAGAATGTAAACTCTTCAGGATATTATTCACGAACTCATTAAAAGAAAAATTATTCATTTTGCAAATTTTTTAGGTAAATACCTTCATCGACTGAGTTATACGACTTTCAGTACGTACGGTGCATTGCCATGAAAAACTTAGTTTCAGAGTGTTTTTGCCCACTTTCTTCAATTAAATTGATTCAACTTTAGTAATATTACATTGAAGTAAATTCGTCATTGAAATTTAATCCATTATTTACATAAATAATAAAAAAATATTGAAAATAATATATAATATTGAAAAATTCGTGATCCGAAAAGCCATTTTTTTGGTTTTTCTCAATTTTAAGCGGTTTCATGAAAAATAAACCTTTAAGATTTATATACCTTTTCAAAGTAGACATTTCAACGTTAAAATGAGCCCAGATACTTAGAATATTGAAATCGAGAAAAAACACCAATAAAGTTTTCCGTGGAATATTTTGTTTTTTTTTTTTTCGAAAAATGTCAATATCTCGGAAACAACTTGTTCCCCAGATTCCAAAAAAATCATGCTTATTCAATGCAAAAAAGAATATACTTTCACAGAATTTCATATCAATTGAATTATTCTTACGAGAGAGAAAAATAAAAAACCGAAAAATCGGTTTTCCGCCATTTTCTCGGAAAATTTGAGGTTATGATGAAAAATGCCTTATATGAAAGTTTTAAATTTTTTTATTATCTACAACTTTTGTGAAGGATATTTTCCGCTAGGAGGTCATGTTTCGCCGAAAATCGCAAAGAACCACCTTCGACCCCTAAACAGCACCTCCATTTTACAATTTCACTTTATCTCTGTTTAATTTTTGTTTTTCTCTTCTTTATAACTTTAAATTCTTCGACTGGTCCTTGCCTGTTAATAATTCTTTTTTTTTCAAAAAGGTATTGGCACTAGCCTATGACGTCCCTCTGTATATTGTTATTTTGCGAAAATAAGTTTTAATGTCATTTGCGAGGCATTATATTTCTTGCTTTCCTTCTAGACATTTTTTTGTAAAAATGAAACCGAACAATATTTACGAGGCGTCAAATTACAGGAAACGTTGCATGTCAATAAAACTTACAAATTTATCGCGGAATGGAAAACCCACTGAAATATTTCATTAAAGTAAGTGTCACTCTGCTCCCGGCGCCTATATAAAAACAAGATACATATAACGCGAGTTTTCGTACTCTTGTTGGAAACGGGGAAACTTTTAAATATGAACAGGACGTAGTGGTTCGGATGTGGTCAGTGGTCGAGCTATCGCCATGGGACATTTTGTCTCTAACACGACACACGGCTATTTCTCTGATAACACCAGTACAAACCAACGAAATTCTCTTGGGTTTACTTCTTTGTTAAAACTTTTATTTTGGAGATATTTCAGGAGCGTTTCAGCAGATTAAACAACCTGTGCTATAAATATTACACGCACGGTTGTAGCGTCAGGCTATTTTATTCATTTTTATAAATATACCAACAGATTTCTTACGAAAAAACTTGTGTGGCTTTGTTTTCCTTGTGTTGGGATATATTCCAGAAAGCGTTAATAATTCTATATTTACTTACACCCTTACCTTAAATGATGGCCAACATATTTTGATACTTATTTAATTAATTCAAATAGCAGGACAAACGTTTTTAATAATCATCTTAAAATATAAATTAACATAAAATTGTTAAATAGATTATTATATAATTAAACATGAAATTAAAAGCAGTTAATGTTTCGAAGAAAAATCTCTTTCAGATTTTCAACTTTTGAAAGCTTTTCAGTGTCAATGATAATTATATTTATTTTTACTTAGGTACTCCATGTCTGAGAATAGGCAACGAGCTGTTACAAAAATCTATGAAATAATTTGATACATATTTATCCTCGTTTAACAAAATAATGACGGATCTATATTGGAGCGGATCTGGCGAGAAAAAAGGAGTTTTGAAACCAACTTTTTAATTTTTTTTTCTTTTCGTTTCTCTTTTCCTATAATTATCAGAATAATTGCAATTTTACATAAAGGATTCAATTTTAAAACATAGCACTGATATCATATAGATCCTCAGACTTTTTGTTTTTTAATGAAAGAGTCACTCGTGGAACAACTGATCTACAAAGTGAAAAAAAAATCCATTTTTTTCAAAATTTTGAAATTAAATCAAGCTAGAAAAAAATAAAAAACACAGATAGATAGATCACGTATTTATGAACAAATAATGTCGTATCAAAATTTATCGTTGGTTTTCCGGTTTTCCCGGAAAAAAATAGTCAAATGTAATGTTATAACTCGGAGCGAGATCCATGCGTGCACGCGCTTAAATACGCATGACTGTGACACCGACGATGCACTGAATTACATGTCACTAAATCGGAATTTTTTCAATCTATATGAGTGTTGGTTCATTTAAAAGATGGAAATTGTAGCTTTCTGATGCTTTTTTGGTTTAAACAATACAAGCAAAGATGGATGGGAAAAATATACTTACACTCAAAGAAAATGATAGGTAAATTCAATCAAAAAGAGCATATGAAATCGCGCCTATCTAGTTTCATAGTTAAATCAATCAGAAAAGAATAGTCATACAACTTTATTTGTTTTCGTAAACAAATAGTAGTTTAATAATCATATCTTCCTGTAACAAATTAAATAGTACAATGACATTTTTTTATGTTCACTAACCATTTTCAATTTGGTCTACAATTAAATAGTACAACGACTTTGTTTTTTGTTCACCAACTAATTTTTAGGTTGATCTACACTTTATTGTATGATGAAGTTTTTTTTAGTTAGCCAAAATCTCAGTATTGAGACATCAGACCACTCAAACCAAAGATTAGAGATCGTTTATAAGATCCATCCAAATATATCGATGATCCCTGAGAGAATTTGAATATTGCAATCATGTGATTAATTTTCTATAAATTCATAAGAGTATAAGATAATGCATGATTGATTATTGTCAGTGATTTGTATGTGGCGTCATCTGGGAATAACTTCTGTAATAGACTACGTGGTAAGCAAGCAAATTTTATGGTAATTCTTTTAGAACTTCTAGAAGACGACAATAATATTGGTTTGTCTACCAAGTACAATAATATAGCGAACTAATACTGGGTTAGAATTACAATTCGAAATAGTTAAATATACTATTATCTAGTTTAATTTGACAGAATTCAACAAAATAATAGTCAGACGAAAAAAATAATAGTCTTATTCATCTATTTTTTAAGTTAATGTTTGTTTTGTTGTACGACAACTTTTTATTAATTAAAATAACAATCACCTCTTGTTTAAAAATACCATCAATATAATTTAGTTTAACAAAATTAACGATATTGTTAGTTAACCATTTTTTTTTTGTTGAATTTACCCATACTATTTCTTTGAGTGTACATATATTATCACGCCCGAACTCAATCGTCGCAATAAACAATATAGAAAAAAATAAAAGCCCTTCAAAAACATTCTTTCTTCATTGAAAACTGTTGAAAAGTATGTTTACTTCATGATTATTAAGGTTTATTAAGTTGTAGTAACGAGGATTTAAAAAGTACATCTCAAATCATTTTAATTTCCTTGCTTGATGAGTTTTTTTGATAAATTGAATATTGGAGGCTGTAACTTGTCGGGAAATTGACCCATTGGGAAAAATTAAATATCACTATTTCGGAAAAATTGTATATTTTTCGAATGTTCAAACACAAAATCGTTTACTTGTATGCATTTTTTCGAAAATATGATCAATCAGATTATGATAAGAAATTGCGATTTTCACGGTTTTATCCTTATAACTAGGAAAATATCTTTGATTCTTTTAAATATAAATTCTGGAACTTTTCCAATACATTAACAAATGTATAAGGAATCCATTGGATATAGCTGAATTGTGTAATAAATACAATACAGTAAAGGCTCGTAAAAACTCATGAGAGCGATTCAGCGGCTATGTGTGGTGTCTGTGTATGCGTTGATAATATAATTATATATTTTCCCTCCGTACTCACTATTTATCCTCCTAATCACTAAGAAAAATGTTTAAAACATGTAATCAGAAAGAGAAAAAAGTTTATTTTACTGGATAGAACAGCTACAAATTTTTTAGAGGTTCCATAGTATGCATTTAACCGTGCGCTTGGCCGCGCACAGTGACATAGTTATTTCACTATTTTTTTTCAAGAATACCGTGGCTTTAGCGATAAATTTTATTAGAACATTTTTTGTCCAAAAACACGTGGTCTATCCACCTGTATTTTTTATTTTTCCTACCCTGACTTAATTTCAAAATTTTGAAAAAATGGATAAAAAATTTTTTTTTTCGCTTTTTTTATGTTCTGCATCCGAGCGAAATGTAAACTTTTCGGGATATTATTCTATACACTTTCACGAACTCATTAAAAAAAAATTAATCTGCAAATTTTAGTGGGTTTCACTATAAAATGTTCTCTGTTGTCTGGGCTAATCAATTCAACACTGTTTCATTAAATCTATCAGCTGTTATCCTAATATTAGCATTTTTTCTATATCTGTTTTTACCTGTTTCGTGGTTTACTATCCATACTATTTTTGATTTACTATCCGATAATAGAATTTCGGTTTTGTCATAGTTACCTATTTTGTTTTTTTAGCAGTTCATTGTATATTCTTTTTTGCCTAAAATATTGTTCTTTATTGTAATCAGTGGGGTGTTTTTTTTTTGTACATATTATGTATCAAATGAAGTTTGACTTTGCAGTGTTTAATTCCAGGATTAATAATCTTTCTGTAATTTCTTTGCTTTCTAGATTTTATTTCTTTTAGCAGAAAACATTTGTTGAAATGGTATAAAAAATTATCAAAAATCCTGTTCGCTTTGTCATCGACTAAGTGCTGCATTTGACACATTAGCCCAGGATTCATTTTGCAAATACAGCTTTTTTGATTATGAAATCTTTTATGAACTATTTAGTGATTTGTAAGCAGAAAATTGATTGCTTGTACATCATGGTCAGATGGAGCCGTGCTTGTAACATTTGCCCTTCTATAGTTGAAATTTACAAAAATATTGTCTAGACATGATTCTTGGCTCTTGGCTATAGTTCCTGCGTAAATGAATATTTTCAATAAAAAGAGATACTACGAGTGTTTCAAAACAAAAATTGTTTTTTACCATTATTATTTCATCATCGCGACTAAAGCCAAGAACAGCGTTCTTGCTAATATATGCCAAATATGTAGCTTTCGACCCTTCATTGTTTTATATATACAAACCTGACTAGTATCTCTTTATGGTTTAATTAACACATCATTCGTTCCACGTGTACTGTTTCCAGAGAGTTGTTGAAACTAATTTGGTTGGTTAAATAACGAATTTATTATTCAAAGCAATTTTATCTCTTATAACGCGATAACATGAATAAATGACTATAGATTTCCCTTCAAAACTTCTCTGAATAGCAAAGGTCGTTTCGTGCTAGTTATTTGTTTGAAATTTATAGAACAGAAAAGAGAATTTATACTCCTCTATGATGACGATTCATATACGATCTACGAAACTGGCTGAATTGTTCCAACGTATTTCCCAGATTTAATTTCAAAAGATGCCATGTTAAGCATTGCTCATATAGTTAATCTGTAAAATAAAGAGCGAGGAATGTTTAGTTTGTGATTTTAAACTAGAAAAAGAACAAATTGGATTAGAATAGTTGATATTAAAAAGAAAAAATTATATCAGAATAGTTGATATTAAAGTTATGATACATAATACACAGTTTATAAGAATTGGACGCGTCAATTGGACGCGGTGAGTTTGACGCGCGACAATTGGAAGCGGCAAACTGGACGTGCGACAATTGGACGCGTACGACAATTAGACGCGTGCGACAATTAGACGCGTGCGACAATTAGACGCGTGCAACAATTAGACACGTGCGACAATTGGACGCTGTAAAATAGGCCGTGTAACATTGAACGCGTTTTTAAAAAAATATCATGTATACATACTCTAACCTAACCTAACCCAACCTAAACAATAACAATAATTACAAATTCAACAAAGAAACAGACTCACCATGAAAAATAGGTTACTCTAAAAATATGGTTAACATAAGAAAATAATCATTCAAAAATATTATCAAAATATAATAACATAGAAATTATAAAAATGTAATTTATTTACACTTGCAGTTGAACAATTCCTCGCAAGTAGTCCAATATGCTTCTGTTCGCATAATCGGCAACCACTGTTTGTAGTCATGACAAGGCTATGCAATATGATTATTTTTAATAAACGTCCAATGTAACACGTCCTATTTTACCGCGTCTAATTGTCGCACGAGTCTAATTGTCGCACGAGTCTAATTGTCGCACGAGTCCGATTGTCGCACGTCCTATTACCTGCGTCCAATGGAGAACTTGCCCATTTTTTTTTATTTCATTAAAGTGTGTACTTATGTATAAAAACACGCCACACCAATATCAGCTCTTAAATCGCAGTACTTACTTTGCAATAAATAATTAAAGTTGAACTCTTCACGAAAAGCACTGTGACGTCACCGGGTGAAAACTGGTCTCACGTGGTGTCCAACAGATGGCGTAATTTAGCCATTCACTCTAATTAATAGACTGGGCGGTGGTTGGCTTTGAGACGTCCGCTTATTTGCTCATAAGTCTTTTGTTTTTTATAAATATTTAAAAATAAAAAAAAAGTCGGAAAGCTCAATTAATTCTCTTTACATAAGCTGTCTACAAATTTTTCGAAACAAACGATAATTATCGAGATGTTCGAGGAAATGTAGGAAATTACACGTTTTCCTATAGAGTGTATGTAAATCTTAAAAAAATAATTTTTCTCAGAAACCTTTGTTTCGAAGGGCCGAGATTAACGGAGCGTCAAAATAGTACATGATATTAAGTGATCATCGTAAATGAGATCGATTTCAGTTAATTACCGATTAATTACGGTGACAAAATGGAAAAATTTTACCGAAAAAAAAAAAAAAATCCCGTCTTTAATTTCTTAATTTTTGTCGAAATTCAAAAAATAAAAAAGAGTTTTAGCAAATTTAATAATATTTCAATTAGCTAGAGTAGTGTTTTGGCGTAGGAGCAAAGATTAAAAAGTTGCCAACTGTAGAAGCTCAAAATTTGTGTTTTTTTGCCGTACGTGGCCGACATTTCTGTAGTTATCTCCGAAACGAAAAAAAAAAATAAAAAAATCAAAAGTCTGGTGATAGCAAAAGATTCGTAGTGGAAAATACTCGTTTGACCTTATTTTTTATTTCGAGCTAACTCTCACCGTTGTGGAAATATCTGCGAAAAATAGCAAAAAACAGCTTACATTTCGGTGCCGAAAAAATTGCAAAAACATGCAATCTTGACACGTTCATATTTTTCGAAAAACACCATTGGGATGTCGCGACGTAAAGAGGAAGTCTTCCAGATAAACCTGATCGTAAATTGCACGGCGAAAATCGAAAATTCGACTCGGCACGAACGAATCAAAAGTAGCATTTTGTGTCAGAATATTGAAGATGTTTTTCCAATGAATTTTAGGTTAGGTTGTGTCCACTGCTAGTTATTTCTGATAAATGAGCATGCGAAAGCAGAATCGGTGTCGCTTGACGCCGTCATCCGACTTTCATCCTCTGACGTTACGTTTCAGGAGTGGGTAAAATCCGATAGATTTTAAACGCCTATGTTTCTGGAGGAATTTTTTTTTAAATTTTTTGTTGTCTATGGGGCTTTTAATGATGTTAGTTTACAATTTTGAGTATTTTAATTCAATTTTATTTTTTGGGCAAGTTCCCTATTGACGGGATCTCAGTTTACAATGAGTTGAAAGTAATTTATATATTTTAATATGTAAAATAATGTAGTTAAAACATTTTTAGACACCTTATTCTGCCATATTATCCCACGTTAAAGAAGCTATGAAAGCCAGAGCACATCGGACTTAAGTAGGTGTTTTCACTGTATGCAAATTTGCTTTTTTGATATTATTAAAATGAAGTACTCCATACATTAAAGCACTTACCAATATTAAACACCATTCTTTCATCTATTAATTTAAAATTTCAACAAATAAATAAAAAAACTGGATAACTGAACGGGTATTATACAAAACGGGCTGTGACATCATCGGTTGCATTAACATAACCTCAACTTTTAGGTTTTTTAAGTTTATTGTTATTTTTAATGATTATATCCGCACTTCTCATTTGAAACCAGTATGGCTTCAAGCAAACATTTAAAAATTGACGCATATGATGTATCAATATTGTTGATTACTAAAAATGGGCTGCTAATTATAGGTTGGATTTCCAACCTACAAAAATCTCCTTATTTTATTGGAAGAAGATATTTAAAACTTTATGAACATTACATTGATCAAGATTTTAGTTGAAAATTCGAGAACCAAGCGGAAATTTTCATAATAGTGACATATTACTCGGAAATTTTTAAAAGATATGTATATTTGAGGTTAGGTGTTTATGACCGATGACGTCAACAATATAGCTTAGTGTTTTGGGCGGTAAAATTTTAATTCAAATTTAAAAATACTTTTTCTTTAATATTACTCAACTGGTTGTAGAAATGTTTGAGTTATAATTAAGTATTACCTTCACAATCAATGAGATGTTAAAATTTGTGAAAACACCGAATTCAAACATTTTATGATCAAATTATAAATAGTCGGTTACTGTTCTAAATCAGCACTTTATTTCATAACAAAACTACAACTACAACTAAATCCTATTATATCATTCGAGATGGACAGAATTGTCTAATCTGGGTATTTATCGTAATTGAAATTCGGTACTACAACGAATGAAAAAGGCAGCGGCAAGTAGTCCATGCAAATGAACCAAACGTGGTGCTTAGATTAACGCGTTATGTAAACCGTCATGTCTTTGTTACTGATAGATAGCGTGTTTAGAACGTTTTAATAGTATTTTCTCAAGAGCACAATATGTTTATGCTCGTGTAGTTTTTTTGAAGTTGACGAAAGGTTAATAGTCAAAGACAGTATTTCATAGAGGGCATTTTAGGGAAATTTCCTATTGTGATTTATTATTGCGATACATTTTATTACAATACAATCGATACAATTCTTACGTGTTAGGCGTAAGGGACTCCGGGTTCGAATTCTGGCTAAGTTAAAAAAGGTTAAGAGGCGTTTTTAATATACTACCGAGATGATCATAATAGGCTAGGCCGCGGTTAAGGGACGACACGGCTAGTTGCTGTCTCCTGAGTCCGAGTTTCAGTTGCGACACAAGGCAATGGCGTAGGAAGTGGTTGTTGTGTTATTGTCTATGTATGCATGTCTGATTGAACGGCAATAGCTGTAGCTTAAAAGTGACTTAAGCTTTGTCGCTAAAGGTTTTTGAGGTTATTGAAGACGAATTTCTTATGCAAAATTCAACAAAGCGGTTTCAATATGGTTGAGTTAAAGTTAAAAGTCACGCAAAATTAGTAGACTAGTATTACTATGAGAAGATGCCAGGGCGGAGCCAAAATGCGCGAATATTTTTATCAGTGGCATAGCTTTATCTGTGGTATAGGAATGTGTAATTCCAATAAAGTTTCGCGGTCAAGGAACTGTGAAAATGGAGTAGATTAAAACTTGTCAACTGTTACGAGTAACCTTTGTTCAGGAGAAGTGTAAGAATAGTAAGTTCTACTATACTTTGCCAATAAAGTTGTTTTATTATTATCATTACCGTCGCCGCCGCTCTACTGCACGGCACCGCCGCTACTGGTGTTGACATTGAATGTCACGTAATTCTTTCTCATTGGTTTAGAATGATGGAGCGCACAAACTCGTTTCTGCGCATATTTTTTGCTGGCATCTTCTCATAGTAATACTACTTTAGACATAATTATTTATATATTTTAAATATTATATATTATTATAAATCGAGAACTAAGTTTTTAATTGAAATCACCGCCAAATTTTCAAATATGCTCGTAGTATAAAAATTGATTCAAATTTTTATTCACCTTACACTAGATGTAGCTTGATGAATTTACTGTGGGACTGTTGTAGAGCCTCCGAGAATTGACCTAGGTCGAAGCCAAAATAAAAATTCGACTTAGGTAAAAGATGTATTTAAGGACATTTTTAAGAGTCTGAGAGACTTCAGAGCCATAAACTAACCCAAAAGGGACAATATGAGTTCATTAAGACATGAGGCACAACTAAGTAAAAAATTTGAAGAAACACCAGATTTTTACGAAATTAATTTCTTTTTAACTATTTTATTCCTCCGCCGAATACATTGATCATGGAGGTACAGTCATTTAATATCCTGTTCTAAAGACTGACAATAAAATTTTAACGATGCAATATATCAACAGCGCGAAACCGACGAATTTGGCAAATAGTCGGGAATCTGAACTCCAATTTAAGGCTTAGTTTTTAAATCCTAAGTACCTGTCAGACATACGGCTGAAAAGTATCGTACTCGTTGTAAAATTGTCTGCTCAATCCGAATCAGAAGGGCGCATAAAAATTGGAGATTGCCTTCAACCCTTAATCCGCAAATTTACCCTCATTTCGGAAATTGTGAAAAATTGAATTTTTAAAATATAACTTGCGTATTCTCCCACAAAACATAAGCTAAAAATCTGTTCTATAAATTGTAGTTCACAGTGCATTTAATGCAACAGTGTAGTCAAAACACATCTAATAATAATATAAATTTTAGAAAAAAACATGGCATGAACCCCTACTCAGTCGGCGCATTGAAAAATGTAACCTGCGAGGTTTTTTATTTTGGTAAATTGAGAAAAACTAGAACATACGAAATTAAAAAAAAGACCAAAATAATTTTTGGTGATTAATTCATACTGATATCGTGAGTGAAATGGAAGATATGATTTCTTTTAAATTTAGCCGTCCTGCGATCGAGCGCGCTACAAATGGAAACCGACGCGCGACGGATGCGGGCACTCTTGCATTATATTTAATTATTTGGTACTGTATTAATAGGTACAATATTCATGTGTTAGATTTTACCGGCTTTATTTTGTTTAAAAGATGTAGTTATTAACATTGTTGTTTGAAACTTATGCATCGTGGAAGTAAAGTAACAATAAAACAATGTGATTTTTTTTATTCAAATAGGATTAGAATGTCATGAAACGTCGAGATTTTAAGTTGGAACAAAATTCCGTCAGTCTGTCTTGTCTGTAACTTTTTTGTGCGCACGATTACTTTGGAACGGTTTAAGTTATTGACTTGAAATTTGTTACACCCACAGTATGTCTATGTGTTATATAACTAGATTATTGTATATTGATCTTATTTCATTAAAGGGTTGGCGTGGGTAAATGTGGGTAAATGTGGTTAAATAACTTAAGCAAACAAGAGTTCGTAAAATTGAGATTTAGTGTTTGTACAAGAAAAATCTCAAATTTTTTTTGGCATCAACCACCCTCTACCATCCTCATTATTCCCACCACACCACTATTGAATGTGGTAAAAAAATGTGATTTAGTTTGTGCACAACAAAGGCTTGAGGCCTTTGTTGTGCAAAAACTAAATCACATTTTCATTTTAACTTTTTAACTTCAGCTCACCCCACTACCACCTCTCTTAATGATTGGTTGGGGATGGTAGTGGGGGAAGAGTCTTGGACAGAAAATCTGGAAGTGGAAGAAGTGATTCCTTAAGCAGTGGTTTGTATTTATATCAGCTACGCGAAATACAGTAAAATTAATAATTAGAAATTATTATAATTATAAATTTTCATCAGACATTTACCTAAACACAACCAATAATGCAAGACTCTCTAGTTCTCTTACAGTAACACCTCTTGTTGTAAATGTTATTCTTGCACTTGCAAACGACAACTTAAAAGGGACTGGCGTGGATTGTTTCTCAGAAATGGTAGAATAAGTATCAGTACACATTCTGTCAATGTCTAATCATACTGAAGAACATCTCGCAATTTTGGAGACATGTTATCTGTTTTCTTCCAAGTAAGAAGTGTATAGGCACATATCTTGGCATGTTCATAAAAGGCGTCTTCAGTAGGTGGTAAAACTCCAATATCGCTTTTGCAGTTTAAAAATAAATGTGCCCTTAGTTCGTTAAGGCTTACGTAGAAATGTGAGGGACCATACAGATATTTAAAGAATACGTAGGCAGTGTTTATAAATTTCATGAAGTTACGATCGTCCACGTCGTTTATATATTGTGCCAGAGGATTGAGTGTTCCCCAATTTTCAATTGCCGTCTTAAATGCTGTCTTTTTTCCTTTCCTAAATATGTAGCTGTGTTGTCCCACCCACTAAGTAAATGGGTAGACATAAAAAGGGTCGCTGTAAGGAGGAGAGGTATGAGATATGCCTGTAGCTGCGTCTTCAATTATTTTATTGCAGAACAAATACGAATCGAATTTTTGAAGCCACAGCGTTACTTTTATTTTGGTGCATAAAAAAAATGACAACAAAAAATATCTGTCAGTCACTTGCCACTATTGCTGCTCTTCCAAAACACAAAATTCTAGTATAGAGAATATAACTATATCGGCTTCTTCACGGTTATTAATCTTCGCATTTTTCAAGATATAATCTGATTTATAATTACAGAAATTTCTAGTTATTAATTGTAATGTATTTCGCTAAGCTGATATAAATATATTCATATCTATCACATTTAGAGACAATTTCATTTATACAGATTAGATACCTGCATACATAACTGTAATTGTTTCTAAAGTTACGACGAAAATTAAACCTAAGGCGTTTTAAACAACTATATTAATAACTACATCTTTTAAACAAACTAAATATTATATGTATCTACTAATACAGTATCAAATAACTAAATATAACGCATCTATCTGTTTCGATTCGTAGCGCGCTCGATCACAGGACGGCCAAATTAAAAAAAAAATTATATCTTCCGTTTCATTCAAGATATTAGTATGAATCAATCACTAAAATAATTTTGGTCTTTTCTTGTAATTTCGTACGATCTCGTTTTTGTCAATTTATCAAAATAAAAAAAATGCGCCAACTGCGTAGAGGTTCACGTGATATTTTTTTCTAAAATTGTTATATATATTAGATGTGTTTTGACTACACTGTTACATTAAGTATATTGTAAGTTACAATAAAAAAAAGAGTAGATTTTTAGCTTATATTTTGTGGGAGAAAACGTAAGTTATATTTTAAAAATTCAATTTTTCACAATTTCCGGATTAAGGGTTGAAGGTAATCCCCAATTTTTATGCGCCCTCCGGATTCGGATTGAGCAGACAATTTTGCATCGAATACGACACTTTTCAGCTGTATGTCTGACAGGTACTTAGGACTGAAAGATAAACGTCTCCAGAATCTGGACTAAAAGGCGTTGTAGCGCATATAAGCAAAAATTGGCAGAAAATCAATAAAAACGCACAAAGCCGGTTTCTCGCATAAAACGAGTTTGGTTTCACCAAGCAACTCATAATTTGGACGAGTGCGTTAGATAGTCAACGCGAAGCGATGGTAGGAAAGCCAACTGCAGGGCTTTCCAAATAATAAAGTTATAGAGAAAACGCCTTGTGCACAAAGGACTCAAAAATCCATTTTACCAAAAAGTCGTTCTAAGGCGACTCGCTGTCATTTTTCCTATATTGAACCTGCATGGGGACAAGTACGTCGTAAGACTGGCCGAACGTTATTAAACTCATGTATTAGTCGAACTCCGTCCCGTCAATAATACAATCACGATATGGACCTTTAAGCAACTCATAAGCGAACCAAAGTAAAATATTTTCATATTATTTTCAGTCAGCCATAATTGCCAAAAATGCAAAATTTTCAAATTCTTTTTAAAAGCTTTAAATTCTGAGGAAGTTAAATGAATCTTTTCTACCAAATCGATTGTTAGCGAATGCTTTCATTTGTATGGTTAAAAATTAATTGCCTTAGTTGGGGAGGCGTGATTCTTTCCCATTATATCATTTTGCAGAAGATCACTGTATCGTTTTATACTTATTAAATAAATGATATTCTTTGAACTAATTGCATTTTTTTGATGTAAAGACTGGTTGTTAGTCTTAATCCCTGGAGTTTTTGTTTGGAAGACCTAAACAACTGAGTTAATCGGAATCTCTTGATTCCGTAAGTCTGATACTCAGTATTCTTGTCGCCTTACGGGAGATCTTTTTATGCGATTTCTCCAGAAATCTTTAAGTGTAGAAACCATTATTAGTAGGTAAACAGATACTAAACACGTCAAATTCTAAACCCGTCGGAGACATGTCTTCGATAGGGATTTTTTTTATGCGAAAATTAAAAAAATCCAAAGGCGTCAACCCCATTATTGCGGTATAAAAAGATACCAATCACGTCCTAAGTGAGCGTCGTTAATGATCTGAGGTAGTGCGGCCTTGGTCTATTGAACTATATCTTATCTCGAGCCCGCTTGGGAGTGGAAGAACGTGGCAGAACGTGGCTGGCGCCCTTCTAAAAATAAATTGGTGTCGCGTCACCTAGACGCACGGTAATGAGTTTTTCTACAAGACCACCGCCGGACCATAGCTTACGGTTTGCAACAGGTCTAACAGAAACCGCTTAAGCTACGCCAGAGTAATCGTTGAATAAATTTAAAAAACAGACACATATGGGTCGAGTTGAGATCTCCTCGTTTTTTAAATTTTGTGAAGTCGCTTAAAAATGGGACATCATCTTCTTGTTATGGTTTTGATTCTGAAAACCATTCACAAAAAAAAATAAAAGAGATTCACAGCCAAATATTTGACAATTTTGTACGTAATATTAACAATTAAAAGGTAAATATTATTTTATATTTTACTAGATACAATTTCATAAAAAGGTCACGAAATAATATAAATAGTACAAAAGCATCATAATATATGAAAAATATTCAAAATGTTTAACATCAAAAACCAATGTACCCTATATTCGAGTATCAGCACACTCTGCTACACGTTGGTAACGCTTAACACGTAATATACATGTTAAAGATTACATACAAAATGCTCTGCTAACAAATGCACCGGCAGAGTATATTTATTTTGGTCTTCCTAACATCTTACATAACATATATCAGATGAGAAGCATCTAAAGTAGATGTCTTAGTCTGTACATTAGTTTTATGATATATTTTCATAAGTGAATTGCAAGAACTATATAGGTGGCTGTGCATTGCAAATACTACAAGACATACTAAGGCATTCGTTAGAAAGACGTCATGGAAATGTTCGTATGAAGTACACATAATATTATTTCAGCAGAATCCCTACATGATGCAATAACATTAATTTAAGACATGCTATTCACACCTGGAAAGCCTTTGAGAACAATATCCTACCAAAATACATTGTTTGAGCGAACTTTTAAATTTATTGTTTTAAACTACTATATGTCATAAAGTAAGAAATGAAAATAATAATTGACTTTTTTGAGAAAAACTGCATGAAACAAATATGAAATAATTATAATTGACATTTACTAAACACCACTTATTTTATTAAGCATTACTTTATTTATTTATTTATTTATTTATTTATTTATTTATTTATTTATTTATTTATTTATTTATTTATTTATTTATTTATTTATTTATTTATTTATTTATTTATTTATTTATTTATTTATTTATTTATTTATTTATTTATTTATTTATTTATTTATTTATTTATTTATTTATTTATTTATTTATTTATTTATTTATTTATTTATTTATTTATTTATTTATTTATTTATTTATTTATTTATTTATTTATTTATTTATTTATTTATTTATTTATTTATTTATTTATTTATTTATTTATTTATTTATTTATTTATTTATTTATTTATTTATTTATTTATTTATTTATTTATTTATTTATTTATTTATTTATTTATTTATTTATTTATTTATTTATTTATTTATTTATTTATTTATTTATTTATTTATTTATTTATTTATTTATTTATTTATTTATTTATTTATTTATTTATTTATTTATTTATTTATTTATTTATTTATTTATTTATTTATTTATTTATTTATTTATTTATTTATTTATTTATTTATTTATTTATTTATTTATTTATTTATTTATTTATTTATTTATTTATTTATTTATTTATTTATTTATTTATTTATTTATTTATTTATTTATTTATTTATTTATTTATTTATTTATTTATTTATTTATTTATTTATTTATTTATTTATTTATTTATCTATCTATCTATCTATCTATCTATCTATCTATCTATCTATCTATCTATCTATCTATCTATCTATCTATCTATCTATCTATTTATTTATTTATTTATTTATTTATTTATTTATTTATTTATTTATTTATTTATTTATGTATAAATACATTTATATATGGTGATACTAATCCTAAAAACTTAACAATAACTAAAATGAACACGAAGAGAGAAAGCGAAATACAAAGTTAAAATTAAAAACTAAATAACAACACCGGCACGGTAGCTCAATCGGTTAAGGCGTATTGAGTGGCGAATACGCTGATCGACTCGCTACCGCGCTCTGGGTTCGACCCCCAGCCCCGGTATTGACAACACCGGTGGGTCTGCGTTTTTCCGAATGTGTAACCTCCTTCCGGACAGCCTTGGCTTTGGATTTGGGGGTTGTCTACTATCTGTGGTGTGTTTATGTTATGTTAATAATAAAGAATTACTACTGTACTGCATACTAAGCCTGGTTTTTAAAACCATCAAGAGATTTACTAAATAAATCAAGTTCAGTACAGTATTTATTGACTGTTGATTTTATTCTATTCACCGGACCGAACATAAGTTATTCGACAATAAGGTACAGACAGAATGGATATATTTCTAGTGTTAGAAGATGGTACATTAAAGCGCATAGACTCCAAGCGATCAGGAGAACTGATGTAGTAATTGATAACTTTGAAGGCGAAACGAACATCGTAATATTGGCGCCTGCTGTGTATGGAAGTAATTCCCAAATATGATTTCGCTTCCTCACAGGTTAAGAATATACCCCTCGTGCTCAGTTTATAGCACATAAGTCGGACAAACTTGTTTTGTACAGATTCAAGTCTGTTGATATATATGTTGCAGTACGGTGACCAAATAATTTTGCAATATTCCATAATAGATCTAACTAGAGAAATATATAAAATATTTAATGCGCGAGGATCTGAAAAATCCTGAGCCATTCTCTTAAGAAACACTGAATTTTTTTGCTTTCCCGATCATTTGTTCGAAATGCTCAGAAAAAAAAATAGAGTCAAATATAACGCCTAAATCTTTCATAGTGGTTGTGCAAGCTCACGTTATTGATACTCTAGTCAAGACTTATGGGTAACAGCCTGCGACTGAATGTCATGGAATAGCATTTATCAATTAAGAAGCATATTGTTCGCACCATGAAAACTTTAATCAAAATTTTCTTGAATCTGGGCACAGTCATTCAGAGAATGAATATCACTAAATATTTTCAGGTCGTCCGCAAACAGTAAAAATTCATGATAAATATTTTTAGCAATATCACTAACAAATAAACTAAACAAAAATGGACCAATGGGGGCGAGCGTAGAGGCGATTCAATGTGAATGACTGGACCCAGCTGAGGCGCATTCATGTCTTTAAACATTAATAAATATCTTTGATTTTATTTGATTTGATTTGAATATCAGTCGATATTCCGTTGAAGCAACGTCGAGCGCGGTTAGTACTTGGATGGGTGACCCATCTTGGGAAATACAGCGTTCTCGTCCCACCTTCTAGCGGCTTGTATATCAGTGTATACGCGGAAGTTACGTAGTTTCAGACGAAGATTACGTAGTGGATATACCATCCTACGGAGGGGATGTAAAGCAGGTGGTCCCTTGCCTATTAAATGTTAGGCAAGTAAAAGATCCCTACTCTTCTTGAGGGAAGAGGTTCGGCAAAATCTCCAGGTTGGGGGTAGCTCGTCTCCTGGCGTCGGTGATAGGCCTTGGTAGCGGAAATAGGCCGACGTTAAATAAATAGATAAAGAAAAAGGGACCAATGTGGGAACCCTGGGGTACTCCAGATGTTGCAGATAATGTCTCTGAAGTATATCCATCAACAAGAACCAGCTGGGTTCTCTCAGAGATGTACGACTGAATCCAAGGTAACAAAGGATAACCGACCCCGATTTTATAGTTTTATGGAGATTTTACCATGCTATTTTATATTCGTGCCAAATTTGAAATAAAAATGTTATGTCTAAGAAGTTACCGTGTTTACAAGGAATAGTCTATACATATACACATACAGACTTTTCTGTTCGATATTTGAGTTCAGTATATTATGAAATGGATTTCTGTTCAAACATTTTTTTACAATTAGTCCAGTCAATGAAAGAGTTGTAGAGAATATTTAGGAGGGGAGAATTTTTCTCTTCAGGGATGTGTTGGGGGTAGTTAGGAGGTAAAAATACTAAAGGTAGCCCCGCCGCTCCATGGGGATAGGGGGATGGAAAGGTTCCTTTTTCCGATTCTTTGCTTATAACTCGGAAACGATGCGTCGTACGAAAAAAGATAACCTATGCAAAATTAAACTTAATTAAATTTCTCACAAGAATGTTTATATTAATTTTCTTCTTATGTGTTATAGTTTATGAGATATTCGCCAGCGAAAATCGATAATTAATAAAAAAGAAATTAATTATTTACCTTGAATATTTCTATTAAAGCGGTTTACCGTGGTCTGCTAATAAATCACGGTCACAACACAATCTTCATTTTACAACACTGGACGTATTTACTAACGTAATATTTTGTCGAAATCTATACATTTCCTTAAATATACAGTGTGACTCACTTAAAATGAAGATACCCTTATAACTTTTTCATTTTGTTTCCGATTTGAATCAAATTTTACTCAAGTATAGAACAAGGGATCTGCTTATGACCAGAAAATCATTCATCTGCTATAAAGGCAAAGCCACCTGCGGTACGAAAATATGAGGAAAAAGATTAAAAATCATATTGATGGTTCTTGACTAATTTCACGTAGCCGCAACAAATTGCGGAAACTGAAGATCCCCTTTGCCAAACGAGCTTATATATGAGAAATCCCCCATCAATAACCAAATCAAATTTTGGTGTATGTACGTTTGTGGCGCCGATCGGATGCATTTTTTAGAACTTCTAACATTCAACATATTTTATTTTTTTCAGCATATTTTGGTACCGCAGGTGGCTTTGCCTTTGTTAGCAGCCGAATGTTTTTCTGGTCATAAGTAGATTTTAATTTGTTCTATACTTGAGTAAAATTTGATTCAAATCGGAAACAAAATAAAAAAGTTATAAGGGTATTTTCATTCATTTTAAGTCACACTGTATATTTAAGAAAATGTATAGATTTCGACAAAATATTACGTTAGTAAATACGTCGAGTGTTGTAAAATAAAGATTGCTTTGTGACTGTGATTTATTAGCAGACCACGGTAAACCGCTTTGATAGAAATATTCAAGGTACATAATTGATTTTTTTTTTATTAATCATCGATTTTCGCTGGCGAGTATCTCGTAAACTATAATACATAGGAAGAAAATGAATATAAACATTTTTGTGGAAAATTTAATTACGTTTAATTTCGCATAGATTACCCTTTTCCGTACGACACGCGACGCATCGTTTCCGAGTTATAAGCGAAGAATCGAAAAAAGGAACCTTTACGTAGTCTCTTAGCGAACAATGCACACTTTACCATAAACCTGTTTTAGTATAGTGCCGATAGAGTAAGGATCAATGAGAGTGAGAGAGCTACTTTATCACCATGCAATCTTTCTCTACTCTACTATTATCTAGTGCTCTACTCTGACAATTAGGTTTGCGCTGGTTAAGGTAGAAGGATAGTTAGTACTGCCCAAATTGCCGCTAACTCTACTAAAGGAAACTAAATTTTAGTATTCATATTTCTAATTTCCTAATGCAGATTCAGATTCGAAAAGAGGAGCTGAGTGATTGGCCTTAACCACCGCGACCCCCGTGAATTTATTGTGGAGCTCCTGTTATAGTTTTACTTGCAGCTCCTCATCTAGCTTTGTCTATTGCATCAGACTCCAGAGCCTTGATACGAGCTCCATAGCGTAGCTATCTGCGCCTGGTTTTTCTTCACCAAGTAGTTGGAATCTCAGTCTAACTAGGACTTCACAATGGCATATCACAGGTGCTAAGGTCTCCTCTTCCTATTGACAGTCAGAATATGCATGTTACATCCTCTGCCAGGCCTATTAAGCTCATATGTTCATTGAGCCTACAGTTTCCAACTGGGAAACCTACTATTACCATAATGGTCTTTCTGTTTTGACGTAGTAGGTTTTCCCTAAATTTGACCGATCGTTCTCTTTGGCTCTCTTGAGAAACTCTTGAGAAACTCTTCCACAACTTGAGAAACTCTTCCACAACTTGAGAAACTCTTCCACAACTCCAGAGATTTATTTTGCTAATGTCGGATGATCACATAGGCACACAAAATAGAAAAGTGGTCTGTTCCTGGTACCCCATTGGGTAACCTCTATCTATTTTGACTTGCTGAATAAGAATCGGATATCCATTTAGCTGCATCACTCATATCCCAGACGACAGAGAACATTTTATAGTGAAACCCACAAAAAATTGCAAACTGAATATTTTTTTTTTTAATAAGTTCTTGAAAGTGTATAGAATAATATCCTGGAAAGTTTACATTCCGCTCGGATGCAGAACATAAAAAACAAGGGAAAAAATTTTTTTACCATCCATTTTTTCAAAATTTTTAACTTAAGTCAGAGTAGAAAAAAACAAAAAATACAGGTGGATAGACCACAAATTTGGCACAAGTATTTTACCGAGATCTGGAACTTGATCACATTTTCATCTTATTACATTGAAGGGTTAAATTGGGGTAAATGGTAAATAGGTAAATCAAGCAAGTAAGAGTCCATAAAATTGGTATTTCGTATGTATAAAAGAAGTTAAGGTATCAAAAATTTTTTTGCTTACTACCATTACTATCCCCACTCATTAATAAAAGGGGTAAAAAAGATAAAGTTGTAATTTAGCGAGTATACAAGAACCTAAGGCGTCAAAATTTTTTTTTTACTTCATCCGCCCCCACTACCTCTACCACCACCTCACCCCCACTATCGATGTGGCATATCGTTTTGTGGGTTTTTGGGTTAGACGATTTCAAACACTATGTTATTAAACTTCCATAAACAATAATTTCCTCATAATGAAGTACAAATGGAGAATCAAAATTTTTTTCGTTGTGAGAAAGAAAATCTAGGTGTGAAATTTTAAGATTTACACCTTACAGGTTGCATTGTAATTCGAATCCTGTGAACAAATGAACAACAGCGTGCTTGCCTTTCAAGATTATTTTAATAGGTTGCTAAATTGACACCAATGTTTCAAGGGTAGATGAGGAGATAGCGTCAGAGACGCGTCATCGCGTGTGTGTCTTGCTTCTACGATTTCAAATTAGAATACTATCAGTGAGTCAAATAGTATGGATGCGCAGTGGGTTTCCTCGAGTAGTATGGATGCGCAGTGGCTTTCCTCGAGTATCATTGATGCGCAGTAGATTACGTCGAGTAGCATGGTTGCGCAGTAGGTTTCCTCGAGTATTTTAGACGCGCAGTGACTTTTCTGGAGTATTATGGATGCGCAGTAAATTACCTCAAGTAGTATGGATGCGCAGTAGGTTTCCTCGAGAGCCATGGATGCGCAGTAGATTTCCCGGCGTGTAATGGATGCGCACTGGCTTTCCTCGAGTACCGTAAACCGGCGTGACTTGACTAACAGTTTCGCATATTTGGCACTGCAAACTCCAAACAAATATTTTTTTATCAAAACAAGAAATTGCATACATAACTTTAGGCACTAGGAAACACATTTCTACTGTCTAAAAAATTCCCTGATTCATCATTTCTCAAAAAAAATTTTGAAAGGTTTGATTTTCAAAACTACGGGGCGACTTGTAAAATGCAAGAATTTCACTATATTTCTCAAGTCGGAACATTGTAGAGGTGACTTGAAAACAAAATATTGTTTTAAAAATTATTTTTAACCATTTGTTTGTATTAGAAAATTTATTAACTGGAAAAACGTGTTTTTATATGGAATTCCATATTTTCCTCACAAACATCTTTCAAAGTGCCATTCCCATTACGAAATATTTTTAAGCAGCTTCTAAAGTGTTTTCATCATAATTCTTATATTTTCGGCTCCCTGGGAGCCGAATGTAATTTTTTATCATGTTTTCAAGTGACCCCTAAAATAACATCGAAAAATAAAAAGCAACGCCACTGACAGGAATAAATTTAATTCAAAACTTTTAGGTTATAATCTTGTTCACAAATAAAACGGGTTTAAGAAAAAAAATAAAACATGACAATTACTCTCATTCACATTTCTACACAAAAAGAAGTATACATGATTTAAAAAAAGCCTTTTTCTAACCTTACTTGCAAGTGTTCTTTTGTGGCGGTAAATACCTGTTGATTGTTTACCTATGGTCATAAACATTTATATTGAAGTATGCTTATTAGACCTACCACGTTTGGTAGTTCCGCTACTAACATGAAGATGGTAGGAAATTCTGTCGTTGCTGCCTGTAAAATTTTCCAGTCACCCCGGTTTACGGTACTATAGATGTGCAGTAGGTTACCTTAAATAGTATGGATGCTCAGTGGATTTCCTCGAGTCATATGGATGTGCAGTGGGTTTCCTCAAGTAATATGGATGCGCAGTGGCTTTCCTCGAATGCCATTGATGCGCAGTAGGTTACACGAATAGCATGGATGCGCAGTGGGTTTCCTCGAGAATTATGGAGCGCAGTGGCTTTCCTCGAGAAAATTAGATGCACAGTGGGTTACCTCCAGTAGTATGGATGCGTAGTAGGTTTCTTCGAAGATAATGATTCAAATAGAAGCTTTACTTCTGTCGTGTAGTCCACGGCACACAATGATTTTTTATATCTTTGTCATGCCATTTTCTGCGTATAGTTTCCATATCCAGTGGAAGTATACTAACGCAAACAAAATTTTTTTCACTTCATTACCACCACCCCCACTACAGATGTGGCATATCATCTTATTGGTTTTTGGGCTACATGATTTCAAATATTATATTATTAAAGTTCCATAAGCAATTATTTCCACATGGTGGAGTGTACATATAGTATTTTCGTTGAGGGAAACTTGGATAGGAAGGATGTGGAAGTAGCGGCTTTTTCAGTAAATCCCGAAAATAACCTAAATTATAGTTTTTTTTAGGTTATTTTCACGACTTACAAAAAAAATAGTGGATGATGGAGCAATTGTAACTCCGGACTTGAATTCAGAGCGTCAGAATACATAAAGGTAAGTTGGTCTAATCAAAAGAACAGCCCATTTTTTGTGTGTGACTGTTATTTTACTCACACGACCAACACAATATGACAATACAAACTTGAAATTATTAAATAAGAGCATATTCAAAATAATTACAAGCATATATGGTTGGCTTGTCTTGGAAATAATATAAATTCAAAGATGCTAAAAGCTCATAATCAATATTCAATTTCACATTATATTCGTAAAATATGTATAATTGCATAATGTAGCATTAAATAAAGTAATCCGAGAAGACAAATGTAGCAAATTTTCCTCGACTCTTCTTCTAAGAACTAATAAGAAATATACCTGAATATTTATGAGACATAAAGCGAGAACTTCTGTAAAATTACATTTATAAAACAATTCGAAAAATATATGTAAGGAATTAAATTCCATTTTTCATTGCGACTTGACGTTATCAAAAGAAATCCAATTTGTAACAAAATAACAGAAGAAATTTGCATTCAGGTCACTATTAAATGCAAAATACTTATTTTACATTGTGGTAAACAATTTATTGCTACAATTCAAGAAAAACGTTTTGAATTAATTGCCTCGGCTTGAGAATGATGCTTTATTGCATTGCATAGTGTTTTTCTTCTTTCATTATGCTTATGCAATTAATTAAGAAATAAAAGCGATGTAAACATCTGAAGTTAAAATAAAATTAAAAGAATAAAATTTATCACAAACAAGTATCGACTAGAATACTTCTGTGAACCATTAGTGTTTATTTGGAATATATTTTCATTGCCATGATTGTAATCTTTCAAATTGCAAATAGACATTATTATTATTATATATTATTATTATTATTATTAACATTCATTTTAATGCAATCGGGTAAGTAAGTATGAGAAATCAGAGCAGGTAGCCAAAATGTCGGATTAACGCACAGGCCACGCATATCAGACAACCTCCCAAACCTAGGTCCAAGACTGCCCATACTTTTGACAAAACGCAGACAATCAACTATTATCCACTGACATGGGCATAAAATATATCATTAAAAAAACAACGTTCCCTATCCGCAATAAGCAAGGGTGTCGTTTTGTCTCCCGATGAAAACTTGTCAACATGAACAGAAAAGTCAAGATGTCTCTTCTTGACCGGTTTTTTAACCATAGATTTTTAAGTAATCAAACTGCACCTTCACAAATAAACAAATATGTTTTGCTATTTTTTTTTCTCAGGGCAAAAGCAAGACAAAACACTATTATAATCTCAAAATCTCAAATACACTTATCACTACTGACTAAACTAAATAATAATAAAATAAACTAAAACCTCAAAAACAATGAGTTGAGATTTTAATAAGAAACAGATAAGAACCCAGTTATAAGAACTCAGTATTTATGTTCTGGTGTATTTTAGAGCTTTCCAAATTATTTACATGACGTTCGCTAACAATCATTTTTTATGTATTCTGTCACAGTACAGTTTCAAATCATAACTTTTAGCATTTATTAGAAGCTTAACATTGCATACGTTTATTCATACATACACGTTTAAAACCATATTATAATATTTTATGTCAAGAAATAAATTCATTCTGTATAGATTGGACAGGCACGGAACTATGGTGGGGCCAGGGTGGGCCATGGCCCACCATGGTACCTGACAAATTAAAAATGTTATTATTTTGCACGAACTGAGTTCTAAAATGTTTAAATGCCCATATAACCTTGGAATTTTAAACATTAGATTAAGCAATTTATTGTCCCGCAGTAATTTTAATTTATTCAGAATTTGTTTGAGACACCCAGTACAGCATTAAATAAATAAGTATTACATAACTTGGTAAATGAAATTAACTTGAAACAAAGTTGCATTGGGGAACAAAGGAACTGTAGAGTCAGCAAAAAGCTCGCACGTTCACCTCATGCGACTTTATAATAATGATGAAATGCTGATTTGGCAAATAGCAATAACTGGAACAAATTTGAGTTTAAAAATTTAGTTGGGTTTTGGCTTAGGGGGCGGATTAATGGTAAATGGTGGCTTGGTGGGTGATCCAACTCCTCTTCTAGGGGGTAGCCCCAGGAGGGTACTTAATGTAAGTACAAACTATTTGATCTTGTTTGTTTTTTTATGTCAATAAACCGGTACCTTGTTTTCTACCACAATGTTTTATTTACAAAGTATTCATTTAATTCATTAAATTCAAATGCTCTTGAAAGCAAGCGAGTATTTTAAGGAGTGTCCCGAGGGTCGTGACACGGAGTTCCTTTAAAACACTCGCTTGTTTGAAAGAGAGTTTGAATTTAATGAATTAACTGAATACTTTGTAAATAAAACATTGTGGTAGAAAACAAGGTAACGATTTATTGACACAAAAAAAACAAACAAGATCAAATAGGTTGTACTTACATTAAGTACCCTCCTGGGGCTACGCATTGGGCCACGCACCAAGCCACCATTAATCCGCCCCATAAGCCAAAACCCAACTAAATTTTTAAACTCAAATTTGTCCCAGTTATTGCCTTTTGCCAAATCAGCATTTCATCATTATTACAAAGTCGCATGAGGTGAACGTGCGAGCTTCTTGCTGACTCTACAGTTCCTTTGTTCCCCCATGCAACTTGGTTTCAAGTTAATTTCACTTATCAAATCTTGTAATACTTATTTATTTAATGCTGTAGTGGGTGTCTCAAACAAATTCTGAATAAATTAAAATTACTGTGACATTATTTTAAAATTTTCAAATGTAGTGTCGCCGAATCGTCCCCCTCCTCACCAAATAATCTGTTTGGGCTCTTCCTCGATCTTTCCAAACTATCTCAAGTTACCCAGATGTTCCAGGAGACCAGGTGATTACATTTTAAAATGAAAATGTGCAAAAATGTCTATGAAACATTGCGATTTTCTGTTGACATTTTAATCGCTTTTTTAGTTGCAATAAATTAAAACTTCCTTGAAAAAACAAACAAAATTTCCCAAGGAATTCTTGGTGTTCCGTGTTTTATTCTGACAAATATATATTAAATAAATAAATATCGTTTATTAAATGCTATTTTGCAATCTTAAACATAATTCAGATTATCTTTCAAACGTAAATTATATTATATAAATTTCAATTGTATTCATAAAAATAATATGGATCATGTACATAATATACTCAAAAGGTCAGTGAAAATTGAATAGTAGTATCTTTATTTTACAAAAACTAATCCTTCGAATTGACTTTCATGGCTCAAGGTGTCACTATATATTGGCTTTTGGAATTAGGTTACGTCACTTAGTGTAGACCTGAATCTCTAGTTCATCTCGAACAGAAATCTTTCTTGCTACGTGTTTCCTTTATATAAATCAAAATGCCCAAAATTCGTGCTTGTGGCGAGGTGCCAGTAATAAAGCGCATTTAAGTGACTCTTAAATCATTTAATCAGTTTGTTTGTCGGGGGTAGCATGTTATATACGAATCATTTGAAGAAGATAGAGGCAAACACGATAATTAATTTCTTATACTTAACTTCAATAAGAGCAAATGATAAAATAGTAACTCGCTAGTATTTGTACAGCAAGCCGTTTTCAAGTTGTTATTTGATCTACTTTTCATCGTCTCAGTAGTCTGGCAGCAGTTGTGCGAGTTCAGTACTGAAGTATCGTGTAATATGCTACTTTTTAAGTTAAAGTTATATTTGCACATTTTTCGGAGAATAAGACTCAGGTTTATTGGAATTCGTACATTAAGAAGAATTATAACAAGATCTGTACACAATACATTAATTAGTATTATTGGTTGCTCAAATAAAACACGTGGTTGGATTGTTAATCATGTATAATATATTTTTTTTATGTGGCTATAGTAAAAATAACAATCAAATATGTATAAAAAGTTGCATCATATTGAGAATTTGCCATATAAATGTCATGTTTAAAAATACAAGTTGTACATTTTTTAAATTTTCTACGATATTGACAATACCTCATTTTAGGCAGAACTAACAGAAAAGGATATATTTTTTTTATTTACTGCAAATTTACAATCTACTTTAAAAGAAAATACAAAATAATAATTAATATTTTGAAGAGGATTCGACTTGAATCAGCCATCATTCATTGAGGGTTCTCTGTCTACTGAGGGTTCACCTGGCTAGGTCTTTTGGCCACAATCTCCTTAGCCTCCTTCCTGCGAGTGGTTGATGGAATAGTTCATTTATGGGCTGGTTATTATGGCCAGTATTTCGATTCCGGTATTTGATCTAGTATGGAGTTATGACGTCCTTAATAAATGGAATGCTGAGATCATTATGTATAGTTTGATTTGAGATATAACATGGGGCATCTGCTATCATTCTCAGAGTTTTTGATTGGAATGTCTGAAGAATCTTAGTGTTGAAAGATTTACTACAACCCCATAATTCTATACCGCATGTCCAAATTGGTGTTAATATGGTCTTGTATATAATTAATTTGTTTTCTAGGGATAATTGTGACCTTTTATTTATTAACCAGTGCATGTTTTTGACTTTTAGATCTAGTTGACGTCTTTTTATTTGGATGTGTGTTCTCCAGGTTAATTTTTGATCTAAATGGAACCCGAGATATTTTACCTCCGATTTCATTGGTATGGGAGCGTCATTTATTCTTACTTACGGACAAGTTCCTCTTTTTTGTGTAAATGGTATTTGTGATGATTTATTAGTTAATTATCTAATGTTTAAGCCGGTTTTGTAGTAGGTTGAGGTGATTTTGCAATTTTTCGGATGCTCTCACCGGATCATAATCTGACGACAGAATTGTGGTATCATCCGCGAATGTCGCTATTAGTGTGTCATTTGTTACTGGGACGTCTGCTGTAAACATTAAGTATAAAGAAAGCCCCAGAACACTGCCCTGTCTTACACCGGATTTTATAAGGTGATAATCAGATCAACATCAACTCATCATCATCATCATCAACTTTAACTTGAAAGTAACGATCACTTACAAAGGATTTTAAAATTAGGTATAACTCTGGTCAGGAAGCATTTTCAATTTGTATAATAGTCCCTGATGCCAAACTTTATCAAAAGCTTGTTGTATGTCAAGAAAGACTGAAGCACACATTTTCTTTTCTTCCAGGCACTCTTTGATTTTATTTACGATTCTGTGACATTGCTGGATGGTAGAATGATTATGTCTGAATCCAAACTGGTGTTCAGGGATTAAATTATTAGCGCCTCTTCTATTCTGTCGAGGATGAGTCGTTCGAATACTTTGGACATAATAGGTAAGAGGTTGATTGGTCTGCATGAGTTGGTTTCCATTGGGGGCTTTCCAGGCTTTGCAATCAAGATAATTTGCGCATATTTCCACTGAATGGGAAAGTAACATACACGCTGCATGCCATCATATATGTTTGTTATTAGTACAACTGCTTTTCTTGGAAGGTTCTTTAATATTTCTGCAACTATGAGATCGTATCCTGGTGCTTTATGCGAATTAAGTGGTTCTATTTCCTTGCCAATTTCTGTTGGTGGGATGGGTTTTATTGGAAGTGATAACTAGCATGGAGAGTTTAAGTAGTTTTCAATTTCGGCATCGTCATTGTTCTTGATTTGGTGTATACACTGGCAAGGTATTCAAAAGGATATCATTGAGAAGAACCTGTTTCGACTGTCATTATTTAAACATGACGGCCGTAGCTGCACAATATTTTTGTGGGAAATATTAATTAGTGATTGTGGCTACCCTCTACAGTACAAACGAAAAATTCCTTATAGGAATTGTTCACGATTCAAATGACAGATTGACTGTACTATATTTACTCTAAAGTAAACAGTAACGGTTCGTTTTTAATAATAGATACTTTGGATACCATTATTAAACTTTTCAGTTAAATTATTAATATTTATCATTTTTATTATTATTTAATTTACAATTTACTTCTTTTGTGTAAAATAATATATTTAATATTATTAAGAAAATATTGTATATTTGTGACAAAAATGATGATTGATGAAAAACGATATCGTCAGTGACATCATTTAGATGCCTATTTAATGACACTTCTGCCATTTTCTAATTATTTAGATTTGTAATTTCATTTTGCTTTTAAACAAAATAAAATAATGTTTTTGTAATGTTGATTGAAAATATTTAGACCGTGTAAAATTGCATTTGTTCAGTGTTCAAAATTCCTGAAGTAAAGACCACTGAAAATGTGCTTTACAATCATAGGTGAAACGTCGAAATGTAATTCTAATATGACTGCTGTCATGATTCACGAACTTTGATTTCTTAGCGATATTTATTGGTTATACTTCCTAATAATATAAAAACCGCTACCCAAGGAATCACTACTTCCACATCCAGATTCTCTATCCGTCACTCACAACGAAAAAATTTTGTACGTGGAAATAATTGTTTATGGAACTTTAATAATATAATATTTGAAATCCTCTACCCCAAAAACCCATAAAACGATATCCCACATCGGTAGTGGGGTGGGGGTGGTGATAGGGGGGTGCGAGGGGTGGGTGGTAGTGGGGGTGGATGAGACAAAAAAATATTTTGAGGTTTCTGGTTCTTGTACATACACTAAATCACAATTTTTTTCATCCCCTTTAATAATGGTGGGGGTGGTAATGGGGGTAGTTAAGGCCAAAAAATGTTTTGAGACCTTAGCTTCTCTTGTATATACTAAATACCAATTTTATGGACTCTTACCTGCTTAATTTACGTATTTTCTCCAAATTTACCCTAATTTACCCCCCAACCCTTCGACGGAACAAGATGAAAATATAATCTAGTTCCGGATCTCGTTAAAGTACATACGTGTATCAAATTTCAAGTCAATATCTTGAACGGTTCCAGAGTAAACGTGCGCACAAAAATAGTTACAGACAGACAGGTCTGAAAATAATGAAAAACATTTTAAGTTTCTTTAATACGAGCTACCACAAAAGAAAATCGGCTAATAAATAACGGTGATAATGTCGATATTATAAATCTCAATGCCGGCCATCTTGTTGATGCCATTAATGTTATACGCCACATTTAATGAAGTTACACATAGAAATTACTCATGTATGGATAGTTTTTTTATTAAAAACGCAACTCCCACCTCCCCTTCGTTAATTCCGCCATGGAGGATAATTTATCTACATAAACTCCTATACTAGATGTTTCATAGTATTCTTTAAATATTATATTCTTTAAATGATGGCTGAATTTAATGAATATTCGTATATTTGTAATTTTTGCTTTTACCTATATACAATGTTTCAATAAAATATGTTAAGTACCTGGGTGTGATGATCGATCAATATTTAAGGTGAGGTGAACAGGTGAACTATTTGATAGAGAGGCTTAGAAGACTAACGTACAAATTTTATCAACTACGAGACATCTTAAATAAAACAAATCTGCACACAGTGCATGTTGCTTTAGCTAAGTCCATACTAAGGTAGATTATAATCTAGGGTGGGTTATATGAAAATAAATTGAAAAATTTGCAAGAACACATTGTTAAACATTTTATTTAAAAAATTAGAGCAGCACTAATCAGACATTTTTTACACCGAACTAAATAAATTCAATATAAGGAAATTGTACACGTACCACATTATGTATGGATGCACAGATCACAAGTAGACCTTATTAATCATGACTATCAAACAAGGAATCAAGCTAAATGTACGTTCAGATACCACTTTTTAGAAAATATCATACCCAAAGATTTATATTTTATTGCGGTCCAAAGCTATATAATTTATTACCAGTAACAATAAAAAATGTTAAAAGTACATATATATTTAAAAAAAATCTAAAAAAGTTTATAAATGATAATTATATTATCATATAAAACATATTTAAAGGCTAAACATTAATTACATTTAATTCGCTAACTTATCAATCTACTATTCACTCACTTTTTATTAACACAAACCAAAAGCAGACCTGTATAAATTTACATCTCTTTCCTCCTCCTCATTTATCCTCGATAATTTTCAATACATTTTGTATACCTTTATTAATTTATAAATTTATATTTTTATATGAGAAATTCATCAATTTTTTGTTTGTTTTACAATTAATAACCATGGATATGTTATAAGCATACTTACAATACAAGTTACATGTGTAACTTAGGTAAGTTACTTAAATCATTTTTTCTACTCAACGGAATGTAGTTATTTATAATTGTAAACAAACATTGTTCTCTTCTACCTAATAAAATTGAATTAAATTGAAAAAAAATTTGAGATATCTAGTTGAAGATTTTAAATTATCTTTTAAAATATATTTAAAGATGTTGCTACTACTGAATTTCCATCTTCAAGCAAAATTTTTGATTATATGTGAAGAATCTAATCTAATCTAATCTTATTCGATCGAAATTGGATTTTCACCCAATATTAAGTACATTAAACGTCACAATATGGTAACAGAGGCAACCGACTGTTTGAAGAACAAAAAAAATTACTAATTAGTAAGGACAACACTACCGTTTATAAACTTCAAAAAGTTTATATTTAACACACTTCTGAATAATATTTCAAACTAAAGAAAAGTCAACACAAGTGCTAATTATGTAGAAAATTCTTGCGAAGAATTGATACATTTACTTGTAAGTAACAAAGAAGAATACAGTTCTTATAAAGGAGGAGGGCCTATAAGGCCGGTTTTCAGCCCTTTTTATTTTTGGTCAAAAAATTTCGAAATTTTTTCTTTTACATATATATCCAATATCTATTCTATACCAAAAATAAAAAGGGCCGAAAACCGGTCTTATAGGCCCTCCTCCTTTAAACCGCTCGAAAATATTCGTAATCCGGACCACGTGATTAATTTTTTAAGCACTCTTTTATATGTGTAATAAAGCTGGACTATAACACTTAAAAGTTGACACGCTGTATGAGTCTGCTCCAAGATTAGAGGAAAATTTAATATTTGCCATTTATAATCTTGATTTCAGCAATAAAATGTTCACCCTAAAAACGGAGAGCAAACTACTTTTATTTTACGTTTCCGAGCGTTAATAAAACAAAAGAGAATATTAAAGTAGCTAAGAATAAATCAATTAAAATTGATGACTTATTTACAGCAACTTAAAAATACGTTTATTGCTAGACTTACGTAGACTATTATAAATTATACCTCAGAATTTAGAGCACGCCATTGGTCGCCATAATTCTTTCTATTTTATTGCGAATTTATACAATAAAAATATAATAAGGTTCTATTAAACGCGATGTATCCAATTATTTTACAGCTGTATTGTAATTTATCATATTAAGCGTTTTTCTTGTCAAGAGGGAAATAAATCATATGTGGGTCGCTTGTACATGAAATACACGCTTTTCACGTCCGTAAAAGGGAAAGAAAACACATTTATAGCTCATTTTTCGTGAAATGTTCAAGATTTAACATAAATAATAAATGTGGGATCTAATTGTCATCAAATATCTCTGAGTATTTAGAACGATGTTAAAACTGAATTAAAATTTAATCTAACCAAACATAACAGTGATTGAAAATATAGGGACTTTCTAACTGCTAAGAAAATGATATTTAACTAAAATGGCATGTCTGAAATCACTGTTTCACGTTTTGGGAAACGCACATCCTTTATTGATCTTACTGTTATTCCACAGCCTTCCCTTTGGGTCTGTATGTTTGTCTCTTTGTTATCGCACATACAGGGTGTTCCTTAATGACGTACGTGCTGATACTTCAGAGTGTGATTCCTCAGGTCATTTCATGAAGGAAAGTTCATATGAACATATATCCGCAACGATTTAAATTTTTTTAATTTAATATCTCAGAAAGTACTTTTGATATTATTTTAAATTTTGGTACGTGTTAATAGGATATAAAACCACATATTTTAGTTAGAAAAGTTATTTTATCGCCCCACCAGTGGCGTTCCTGCAAATATCTCCTTTGATATTTCTTACCAAAAAAGTGATACGCCACTGACATTTTTGCATGTAGATACTATTTTTGATTGGCCTGGTTAATTCTACATGAAAACGGTCTCTTGCGTTTTTCTCATCAGACGCACAGTTCTTGATTAAAACAATTAAATTCAAATTGTTTCATTTAGCAGGATTGGCTAATAACACAGGCACACAAAAAATAAAAATGGTCATGTACTTTTTTACCAACTGTAATATCTATATTTATTTTGGGGAGCTGAAACCGAATCCCAGGTCAACATTGTTACATGTCGTCAATATTTTCTTGTAAGCTCAAAAAACTCTTAGAACGAGCCTGAAATCGAGTAAAAAGTAAATTGCGGGATTAAACGACTTAGTCCATGTTTCTATACGTATTTTGGGGCGCTGAAACTGAGTCCGAGGTCAGAATTGTCACATGTCGTCAATATTTTCATGTAAGCGTGACGTGGTTTCTTCCAGTCGCCTAGCACATAAACGAGTGGAAGCGTCACTTTGACGCCGAGATCTACTTCGGTATCACTCGGGCGCCACCTTTACAATTTTTACGTGGGGCAAAGGTCCCACATTAGTCTCCTCACGCAGCCTGTTGCAGTAGGGCTGGGATAAACTCAGTGAAGAAACGGAAATGTCCGGGGGTCAAAATTTGAGATTAGATTTTCAGGCACATTCAAACAGTAAAACTCAAAAATCGGTAAATAACAACGTTTATTAAAACATGATAAACTCAATAACAAAAAAAATGTTCAGATACTCAAATACTCATAAGGAGTTTATCACAGATAAGACTTATGATATTTTATTTTGCAATAGGTAAAACATCGCCAATAACTATAAAAAAACTGACTAATCAAGCGGGCCAACTAATCAAGCGGACTAACCAATCAAGCGGGGAGAAGATAGATTAATCGGGGTGTTGCAAATATTAAGGTTACTATTAAACGGATTTGTTACTAGTGGCAAGCGGGCAATCCACAGGATGCTAAGCAGTATGCAAAGTAACAACAGGCAGTATATACAAAAAAAATAAAATATAAAATAGCATAAAAAGCTAGAACAGGCAGTGGTTGAATTCTGGGTGGTAGCAATGCAATTATTTACAGCAATATAGGCATGCTCGAAATAATAATCAGGAAACAGGATTAAAGAACAAGACTTTGTTCTTTACAATAATCAGGAAGTACGGCTAAAGAACACGGCTTTGTTCTTTTATTTCCGATCTGGCGGTTTGCCTGCGGTTTTCGAGGTGGCAAACGCCTGGCGGGAGATGTGCTGCCTTTATTAGCCAAACGCAAATTTGTCAGAGCGGTTTCAGATTATGTTACGTAGCAACATATGAAAAACAATTAATTTTTCGGGTTATCAGATTTTCGCGTCAAGTTCCCGGACTATGACAAAGTTTCATAAATTTCTCAGGATACTGGATTTTATTGTTTATTCATAAAGAGTAGCAATTGTTAAAATACTTTAGCATGAAAACAGTTTCTAAATACGGTAAATTGTCAGGGATTATTTTATAACAAATTTTATAACTTCTTCAGAACACAGTATTTCATTTTTAATTTATATCAACACGACGGGGTAAAATTAAAGCAGGTAGAAAACAGATTCTAAATACGGTAAATTATCAAGCATTATTTTATCTCGTTGAATAGGTACAAGCTAAAATAATCTGGTAAAAAACGGTTTACCGTTTTTCTCTCAAAAATGTCTACTATGTTGCTTTTTCTTGGTTCGGTCCTAAGAAAAATTACTGGAACATAACTGTTTTGGACAAAATCTCGAGAATTTATCAGTCTGTCTCTATAACACGCCGACGTTAACAAAAATTATAAGTACTATGTACAGTGTACAGTACCCGGATAATTCGGAAATTGACAATCGCATTTTATATATTTTAACTTGAAACTAACAGTTGAATACACTTAATCATGTAGGACAATCTTAATCGTTGGATGTACGGGATCTGACAAATTTCGTGGCGGAGATACCCACTTAACAAAATTAGTGCATCTTACCTTAACAAGAGCTGATACGGGAATGACCAAAATGCCTTTCCACTAACTTCGATATTCCCGAAATGAATTACGGCCAGCGACACTGGTGACAATTTTGTAAATTATATTGATATGTCGCGCTATCTTCTCACGGCAGGATTTAATACAGTTTACATGAAATACGATTCTACAACGCGGTTCTTTACTTTGGGAGTTCCTCAGTTGCACGGGTGAGGGTGAGGAAAATCTATGCAATTAATTAAAACAAGCAAATATTTCAAGTAAACGGGACAAGCAACGAAGCGTAGGGTTAATTTATTGCATTTTATTATAAAAAAAAACACTTCGTTACATAAGCTCAAAAATCAGCTTAGAACAAGCCTGAAACCGGGTAAAAAGTAAATTGTAAGATTAAACAAATTGACTCATGTTTCTATACGTACTTTGATATGCTTAAACCGAATCCGAGGTCAGAATTTTCTTATCATGTCAGAATTTTGATAACCTCAAAAAAAATCTTAAAAAATACCTCATAAATGGTCAAAAATGCATTTTAAAGTAGATTTAAAAACTGAAAACGACCAGACCACTTTACTTATATGAATTTTGGAACGCTGACACTGAATCTCAGGTCAGAATTCTCCCATCATATCAGAATTTGGACATATCCTCCAAAAATTACCATAAAACACCTTAAAAATGTTTAAGAATGTTTTTAAAACGGGGTTTAAACTGATCACAAGACACTAATAACACTTTTAAATGCCGTTTTGACCATTTATGAAGCGTTTTTTGAGATTTTTTTGAGGTTATATCAAAATTCTGACACGATAAGAATATTCTGGCCTCAGATTCGGTTTCAGCGTCCCAAAATACGTATAGAGACAGAAGTCAACTCGTTTAATCCTTCAATTTACTGTTTACCCGGTTTCTGGCTTGTTTTAAGCTGTTTTTTGAGCTTACATGAAAATATTGATAATATGTGACAATTCTGACCTCGGATTTGGTTTAAGCACCCCAAAATATGTATAGAAACATGGGTCAACTCGTTCAATCTTTCGATTTACTTTTTGCCCGGTTTCAGGCTTGTTCTAAGCTGTTTTTTTTGAGCTTTCATAAAAATATTGACGACATGTGACAATTCTGACCTCGGATTCAGTTTGAGCGCCCCAAAATATGTATGAAAGCATAGATCAACTCCTTTAATCTTCCAATTTACTTTTTACCCAGTTTTAGGAAGCTGTTTTTTGAGCTTACATGAAAATATTGACGACATATGACAATTCTGACCTCGGATTTGATTTCAGCGCCTCAAAATACGTACATAAACATGGGTAAATTCGTTTAATTCTTGAATTTATTTTTACCCTGTTTTAGGATTGTTCTAAGCTGTTCCTTGAGCTTAGATGAAAATATTGACAACATAGTCGGTAAAAAAGTACATGACCTTTTTTATTTTTTGTGTGCCTGTGTAATTTTTGAACACATAAATCTAGTTATCCTGGCATAAATGAATAAATGGAACAAATAAATACAAACATCGTTTTCAAAAAAATATTTGTTAACATAAAGTAAGTTGTTGCTGTTCAAAACCATTTCATCGTATTATTTCTTTGATTTGTAGTGTTTCATTGAATTTATTTCATTTTTTCGCCATTTCTATTCGATGATCTCAGTAGATGTGGTAAATTATACGAATGTTCAAATGGCGACAATGCATTACGTATGTCGTCTCGCATATGGTAATGCAACAGAAGCCAGAAGTATGTATGTAGGGATTGCAATTTATCGGGTTTTAATAACCGGTAAATCGGTAAATAAAAATGTAAATAACCGGTTAACCGGTATTTACCGGTAATTTTTAGAACGAATGGTTAAGGTGGCGAAAATGGCAATTGTCTTTTTCCATGTACGAAATTATCTAAATTTAACAAAAAACATTTTTATATACGTATAATTAATATAATTACTCTTTGAGAAACATATTTTTTCCAAATTGAAATTCGCTTACAGTTGATTGAAACAATTATACAGTTTTCCGAAAGACATATCTAGAGAGTGTAAATCAAAATTTTGTGATTCACTCGTATTATCTTTACTTGATTGTGGTGATGTTGTATATGGAAAGTTATTATCGGCGACAGCAAAAAAGAAAATTCAAAAACCTCAAAATTCATGTATGCGTTATATTTACAGTATCCCATATAGACAACATATATCACCACATCTAAATAAACACACCATATTAAACATGGAAAACCGTAGACGTTTACACATGCTCACACTTATTTGGCGAATAATTCATAATGACGAACCTCAGTACTTAAAAAATAAGTTAATCACGAGATCACTTGCATAATACAAGATACATATAAAATTTTTTGGTGCCTCAGCATGAAACTGCGATTTTTCAAAGATCATTTACGTATTTTGCATCTCATCTTTGGAATGAACTTCCTAATGAATATAAACAATATAAATCAAAAAAAAATTTTATTAAAGTTGTCAAAAATTACATTTTGGCTGATCAGATGCAGGAGACTTGATGCTGCGTTGTGGATGCGCGTATATTTCTTTTTCTTTTTCTGATATAATTTTATTTACTTTTAACCTTTTTGTTTCGCTTCGTGGGTCTGCCCGTTCCCCTTGTCTGCTCGCATGTCTGAGTGCTGCTGTTGTTATTATTGTTATTATTATTATAAAATATAACATTGGTTAGATTATTACAATTCATTACTGAATATTAACAAATAAAATGAAAATTATTTTTTTCTTGAAATTTTAGATTTATATGTATTAATATTTTTTTATAATCTTTTTATAATCTTAGATTTAGGTTATTTGTATTTGGGCAAATGGAACAGTTCAATTTGTACTATTTTTACTTTGAGTAAAATAAATGTATTATTATCATTATTATTATAATGAACAAACAAAAGGTTTTTTATCAAAAAGAAAAAATATAAATGAAATAAATTTAAATAAATAATTATTCTGTAAATAACAAAAATTACAAACATAAACTCAAATAGGGCATTTACTGAATACCTAATCTAAAAATACAATATTTTTAAAAATAGCTCATTAAAAGGGCTAGTTTTTCAAAGCTGTTTCTGTTAGTCGTCTGATATTTGTACATAGAATACCACCAACTGAAAATGCCCTTCCTCTATCGATATTGGTAGGTCGATAAGGTAATAAGAATTGGTAATAACATTCTTCTAAATATTTTCCACGGATATTTAAGGCAGTGAAATATTCAATTTCCTGTCGCAAGATATTGTCAATATCTCTCTTACTTGTATTTCTTAGGGCTTGGTGTTTGGGTTTTACTTACTTAATAATAATAATATATTATTATTTATTTATTGTTAAAAGTACTCAGTGTTGGGACAGGCACTCTATATTTAGAGAATACTAGTCACTGACATAAATAGAAACGTTGAATACGTGACATATCGTAAGTTCAGACTTTACCGAAATAACCGGTAAAAAATTAAAATAACCGGTAATTATCGTCATGTGTTTTTTGTCCTGTTTACCGGTTAACCGGTAATGCAATCCCTATATGTATGAGGAAAGATATCCTAAACGTGCCTTGCCAGATAGCCGATTCTTTTCGACAACTCATCGCCGTCTTTGTGAAAGTTTCCAAAAGGTAGTTTGGAAGGCGACCTCGAACTGTCAGGAAACCTGGCGGTGCAAATTGTTTGCGAATTTTGGTTGACTTTTTGTTGTATTCCATTCCATATTCTAAGAGTACAGGCATTACTTCACAGGGATTTTCCACAGCATGTGAACTTCTGTCAGCGGTACATTCAGAATGTTGCACTAAATTCGCAGTTTGAGTCACAAATTATGTTCATAGATGAAGCAAATTTTTCTAGGAATGCTATTCAAAATTTCCGTAATAATCATGTGTGGGTAGACGAAAATTCACGTGCCATAACCAAAACTCATTTCCAAGAGCAATTTTCGGTTAATGTGTTGGTAATAATTTTATAGGCCCATTTTTTCTGCTAAGATGCCTTAATGGACCTTACCTTCATTTTCTCCAAGTAGAATTACCTGTGTTGCTTGAAGATGTACCATTTGGAATCAAATGTGGTACATGCACGATGGAGCTCCTGTTCATTTCACTGTAATCGTTCGTACATGTGGTTTATCTTAATCATTGAATAGGTCACGGAGGACCTCGGAAATGGCCAGCAAGATCCCCTAATCTCAATAGTTTGGATTCCTTTTGTGGGGTCATCTTAAAACTCTAACTCCCATTAGCACTTTAGAAAGTTTAAAAGAGCGAATGGTTGAATTCGGAATAACGTTACAGTTTAGCATTCTACAATATAGTTTAGAACTATTTTGCTCGAATAGTAAACAGTGGAGTAATTTCATGGTTCAATAAAAGTCAAGGAGAATAATTCCAAATTAGCATGATTTATTCAATATCAGAAAACTATCAACAAACAAGAAAATCACAGAAATTAATATTTGTTTATAAATATGAAAACAACAACACCCATTTTTACAGTTTTATAATCATACCAATGTGCAAACAAGATAATATGAAATCTCACTCTGACCAAACCTAGCAACCTCTATTATAACTAATTGACAGTTCTTGAATCGAAATCGTTCAAATCAAAGATGGAAGAAATAATACGACAGTCAATACGTCAACTGACACTTTGACATTTGATTAATTTGACAATTGACACTTTGACACTTAATTGAAATTTAATTTAATTGACATCTGTCACTTTGACATTTAGTCAATATTCGATTCAATTGACATCTGTCACCTTGACGTTCAGTCGACGTGTCGCTTATTACTTTGACATTGAGTTAACGCCACTCTTGACAATTAATTAGGTATATGACGCCTTTACAACAAATATTGGTAGCTTAACGCAGAAACCACACCAGCATATGATAGAGGCAGTCTTGTACGCTTTGACAAGTTCGAGCGGTCACGTCTGTACTGCGTTACTCAGATTACGCAGGATCTCTTCTCCGAATTTCAAGACTACACACTATCTGTCTAGTGTCATTTGTGCGATGTCACAATAATATTTGAGGTTAAGGAGCCAAGAACCTTTTCTCTTTGTCTCTGGGATGAGAATGATTATCTGAGCTCCTGCATCGCCTTTTATAGTAAACGATTGCTAGGTCCATTACATTTTCTTAGTTACGATGAATCTGATTTATTCTTGTTCGTAGTTATTAACCTACCATTAATATTTCAAAACTACTGATTAATGATTATTAAATGAAATTCATCGTTACATTATATCCTATTAACACATACCAAAATTGAAAATAACGATTAAAAAAAAATTTAGCACCTGCAGCAAAAAATTTAAGCTGTTGCACATACATGTTCGTATGAACTTTTCTTCATAAAATGACCTAAGGAAATATTAGATTATCACGTCATTAAGGAACACCCTGTATATCTTATAAATTTATGCAATTTTCTATTCCACATTTGTTGATTATCGACTTTCTTCAGACATCTTGATTTCCTACAGATAGTCTTTAGGTGAATCAATCCAACAGTTTTTAGAAACATTTCACATGTTCTGATACGTCTACAATAAATATGAAAAAGTAATCAGCTTACTATATTTGCAGCACTCTGCTTTTAATAAGTTATTTTATTATTTTTTATATTAATTTCATTAAATATTAGATCCATAAATACATGCATAAAACATATTAATGAACTCATTCTATTCCATATATCTCGTATTAATAGAAATTAAAATTGAGATGAGTTATTAAAACTACAGCTATCAGTTCAGTTATAAAATTTTCATTATTGACGCAAACAAATATATTGTTATTTTAATAGTCAATTTTTAAATAAATTTAAGCTATACATGCCAATTTCCCTTCGATTAAATAATTGATTTACGATACGTTAGCGATACGTTATGACACAAATACGTGAGTGGTTTTAGTTGTGAGTTAGTCGATGGCTAATGATATTTTATTATTTTTTGTTTTAGGATAAAACCCGAAACCTAGTTAAGAGCAACGATACTCATTACTTTGGGAGGGTTGATAGTTCAGTGATTAGGGCTTCTAGTTTGCAAGCGAAAACATGTTTCATAAGAAATGTTCCCCAAGGAGTGGTTCGGATTCCATCACAAACTGTGGGGCTCTGTCTCCTTTACCCAGAAAAATCTAGATATTCTAGACATAAGGGGATCATTGAGGGGACATGGAAGTCGGTTAAAATACATCTCCAACTTATTTTTTTTATAACCAGACCGAAAACGACTGCTTTACGACCTTGCATCCTAACTAATTAATTTTTAATAAAGTTTTAACAAAAAATATTAGAAAATTTCTCTCGGATGTTCGAAATATTTTTGAGGCTCTATAATGAACTGATTTTCAGTGAATGTGTTAATATTTTTGTCGAAATTCATATCGAGTGTAATGTTCAAGTGGTTTGGTATTTGTTCAAACTTCTTCATTTGGCAACGATGTCACAATAAGGTTTCAACCCCATTCAAAATTTGCAATGCGTCTGTAATATGACTGGTAATCAAGATCATGTAGATCTGATCTATATCGATTTATCTAATAGTACGGGAGCCAGCGACACTTTTTTTCGAAAGATTCTTAAAATTAATTTCTTATTTTTACTTCCCTCGCTTACCGAAGGGAAGTATTGTAATCGTGAAAAAATCACCCTCCGACATTTCCACGAATTTTCATGTTTCAAATTATGTAGATTAGGAAAATTAAAGTCATATAATTCCATCAGTAAGTCTGTCTGCCTGTCGATCTGGTGTTTGCTTGTTGGCGCTGTGTCTGCAAAACCACTTGACGGAGATGGATAATATTTGGTAGGTTGTTGACGCTACTACCAACGAAGAACTGAATACAGTTTCATTGAAAAATATATAGGGTGGATCCCATAAAAATATCATTAAGGAAAAAATGTAACATTTGACATGCAGTTAACACAACTGCCAAAGAAAAAAACATATGAAAAGAAAATACAGAGTGGTCATCCAAAAAAAACAATGTGCCGGGGGATAATAATATTTCGCATGCAGTTAATACAACTGTCAAGGAAGAAAAATATGAAAGAAATATACAGGATAGTCAGCAAATTTTTTTTAAATGTGGAGAACGACAATATTTTGCATGTAGTTAACACAACTGTCGAAGAAAAATATGAAAAAAAATATATGCAGAGTGGTCACAAACAAAATACAGGGTGGCCACTCAAAAATTAATAAATAAAAAATGTGACGGAGGAAGATAATATTTCGCATGCAGTTAATACAATATACATATCGAACAGGTCTATATTTTTGAAGAATTCTATTTCAAATAAGTCTGTATTTTTTAACTTCCCATTCGATTGCTAGTTCAAGATATATTAAGGCGATAAATAGAAAATGAATGAAAACGTGACAAAAAGTGTATATAACTTTTGACGCATGAGAAATTTTGGACAATCACTGAAATAATATATGTTGTAATACTTTATATGCACTATTACTCACAAAAGTTGCGTTAGAAAAAAGTTGGTGCAATATTTCGAAAAAAAATAAAATTCGACGCGCACTATATCACATAAGAATAGAAACTTGACATGGAATACACATAAATATTTTATGAATTGGAATGATTGCTAGAAGAGAACTTGAAAGAAAATATAAATATATGTCACGTAAATATCTATTTCATACGGCGCACAGTGGCACGAATCGTAATTTTTCGTTCAAAATTATCTAGAGCACTTCGCAACCGATTGGGGTAATTTTTTTTTTAAATACTCGTTATTTAATTTCAAAACAACGTAAGAGATCTGATTTTTGAATTATGCTAACGAAAATTATTGAGCTTAGCCGAAATATCCATTTTTTATTTAAATCTTAATAAAACTTACAAAAAAAAAATTTGTTCTTATTCAATTTACATAAATCTTGTTACTCGGGGGTTTTTGAGGTCACTGATTACGAATCTGATATCCAAATTGTCATAAACCAACCTGCAAGATGGCGGCTATAAAATGCTAAAAAATGATGAAAAATGAAATATTTTTGTTAAAGTTTATGCCGAGAAGTTTTGAATATTTCTGAGAAGTTCTTTTAAGTTAAAATAGACTAAATTTTAAGTTTCAGGAAGAAATTCAAGATGGCGGATCCAATATGGCGGCAATAAGATGATAAAACTAACTTAAAAATAAATTCAATGCATTAAACTAGATGGGCTATTCCTAAGAATTATTAAAAAATTTAAAAAGGAACAAATTTTCTGAAATTTTTAAATATATCCAATATGGCTGCCATATATTAATTTTCAATCGTAAATATGCGATTCAGTCCTCTATTTATATAAATAATATATTTCATATTTAAATGATATTTAATATATTATATGTTTAATAAAATATAAAAATGTAAAGGACTATTATTTAAATGTATTTAGGATAATTAACAATTAAAAAAATTATCAACTCAATTGGAGTATTAATATTATTTAAACACCAAGTTAAGTTTAAAGTTCATGGTTTAAATATATAATAGGCTATTTATTTTAATGCATTTAATTTAATTTTAACTTAGTTTTATCATCTTATTGCCGCCATATTGGATCCGTTATCTTGAATTTTTTCCTGGAACTTAAAAATTTAGTCTATTTTAACTTAAAAGTACTTAACAGAAATATTCAAAACTTCTCGGCATAAACTTTAACGAAAATATTTAATTTTTCTTAATTTTTCAGCATTTTATAGCCGCCATTGATTTCGCCATCTTGTAGGTTGGTTTATGACAATTTGGATATTAGATTCGTAATCAGCGACCTCAAAAACCTCCCGAGTAACAACATTTATGTAAATTGGATTAGAAAAAAAAATTTTTTATAAGTTTTATTAAGATTTAAATAAAAAATGGACATTTTGGTTAAGCTCAATAATTTTAGTTAGCATAATTCAAAAATCGGCTCTCTTACGTTTTTTTTTTTAAATTAAATAACTAGTATTAAAAAAAAAATTATCCCAATCGGTTGCGAAGTTCTCTAGATAATTTTGAACGAAAAAATTACAATTCGTGCCACTGTGCACCGTATGAAATAGATATTTACGTGGCAATTATTTATATTTTCATTTAATTTCTCATCGAGCAATAATTCCAATTCATAAAATATTTATATATGTGTGTTCCGTGTCAAGTTTGTATCCTTATGTGATGTATTGCGCGTCGAATTTTATTTTTTTTCGAAGTGTTGCACCAACTTTTTTCTAACGCAACTTTTATGAGTAATAGGGCATATAAAGTAGCACAACAAATATTATTTTAGCGATTGTAAGTCAGAGAGAACACGGAAATATTAATTATTATATTTTTTATTTATTTTTTAATGATGTGCGTAATTATTCTAAAAATTCAAAAAATATACAAAATATACTCTTTAAGGTTACCTGCAACCTCCCGTTGGTTTTACCTTTCTAGCTCAATTAGTTTTCGAGATATGTCTCTTTAAACGATAGTCATGCATGCGCTCATTTTTTTCATATCTCAAGGTCAAAGCGGAGTACGGCGGCAAAACACATATAAATCGCGTTCATACATCAAGTTGATACACTGTGTGTAGCAGCGGGCTAGGTATAGGGAGTAAGAATTACATCGCGTGTGCCAGCTGGCTGAAATGAAATAACTGAGAGCTGGGATGTTTCGCGGACGGGCGAGTTTGCTCTGCTGTGTTATCATATCTTTCGCGCTACGTGAATGTACACACCTAATGGGCAATTACACGCACTGTATTAAAACATAAGTTTGGATATAGGTTGCCATTTGGGGGCCAACTCGTCATGCTTATCCGGCTAAACACTTTTAATAGTTTTCCTGTAATAGAATTCTTTAATCTGTTGGGCAAAATATATAAATAAATAAATAAATAAATAATTAAAGGCTTTTAATTTAACTATCTGATTGTTTCAAGAAATATACGACCGCATTATTGTTCCTAGATGATTTTTTCAAAGTTCAACATAAAGTGAAATATAGTTACATCCCTAGTTCCAGTTAAATTGTTAACTTTTAATTATTTCAAATCTATAATAAAGCGTTGTTTACTTAATGAAAATTCTAGTGAGCCAGCAAGAATATCCACTGCTTTTAAATAAGGACCAACCAATTTAAAGCTGCTATTGCGATTTATAATTAAAAATTTAATACTTGTGTAAACTCGTTACAAATTTCGTTTATCTAAAACGAGATAACTCTTTATAAGCTCTAAAACTATTCTGTGTCCAGTTTATTCTAGGAAAAATCTGCGGATAATAAAAACCTTTGTACTGTCAAATCGTTAGATTAATCTCCATATCTATTTTGTCATATTTTGTCAATAACTGATATTATGTTGTTTCGCACAAACTATGTTTCAATAAAAACAGTTTATATTTTTTTTGACTTATTCAGGATACGTCCAAATAGTATAACGATTATTTCTAAATATAATTGATAATTTTTTACATACAATAAAATATGGAAGGATTTAAAATCGTTAAGTATTGTTGAGCAAGTTAATATTGTACCAAATAATTTAAAAGACGTTGATGGGTTTAATAATAATAATTATTACATAAATAACAGTCAAAATTTACCAATTGACCACAACATTGTTGATTATTCTATTAACAGTCTTAATCCAAATGCAACCAGCATTTGAATTTAAACCTGTAAGTGAATTTAATATACAAATAATATTGTACAGCATAAAATCAAACGATGAAGATTATGATGGGCGTACAGTTAATTTAATATTAATGTGTTTTTCCTTTTGTACTACCATTTTTAGGACATATAATGAATAATTGCTGGTGACAGGCCTTGGTACACCCAGCGGTAAAAAAATAATCCATTTGAATTTAAAGATTTAAGGCCGATTAGCATCTTGCCTGCGTTATCAAAAGTATTAGAGAGAGGACTCGCAACTTCATGAGTAAATAACAAAATTTCGGATACTCCCTGAAGGAGAGTCTGGATTTCGATCATTACGTAGTCGTGAAACAGCCTTGTTGAACATCACTGATGACATTTTGAGAGGAACAGACAAAATTTGTGCAAATTTGGTGCCACTTGACCATTCTAAAGCATTCGATATGGCAAATTTAAAAATTTAGTTTTTTGTGCTAAAATACATAGGTTTATCTAAGGAGGCAGTAAAATTTTTTCGTATCTATTTAATTAATAAATTACAAAGGATTCAAATCGACCACGCCGTGTCTGCTCCTCTTAGGGTGTCCAGTGGTGTTTCATAGGGTTCGATATTATGTCCACTTTTATTCACCTTAATACACTTCAGATTTTCAAAATGTCGTTAAACATTGGAAGATACATTTTTATGCCGATGATACGCAGTTATACTTCTAGTTCTCCCTTCACGATATAGCCGAAGCGACTGATGCTGTTAACAAGAATATTGAAGCTCCTGTGGCAAAATCTTAAAGTCACTCCTTAAATATAAATGTCAGCAAAACATCAGTCTTTGGTGTTAAATCGGTTGTATCTAATCAACCGTAGCTAACTGTAGGTAAACAAATATCGCCTGTTGAAAAATATAGAATTCGATTCAGGATACACAACAAAATCGCCATAGCATATGCTAACCTGAAAATTATTTGTGTTAATGTTGTAGAACCTCCCAGAATCGACCTAAGTCGAAGCCAAAATAAAAATTCGACTTAGGTGAAAAATTCATTTAAGGTTATTTCTATCATAGCATACAAGTCTGAAGGGCTTCAGAGCCATAAACTAGCCCTAAAGGACCGTTATGAGTTCGTTAAGACATTAGGCACAACCAGGTGAAAATTCGAAGAAACACCGAATTTTCACTTAGAAAGATATGATTTGGTCCAGGCCCTGAGAGTGAAAGTCACGGAAAAATGAACCACCATATACAATGAACCGGCTCTAAAAACAGTGAATGAGCATCTTGCTTTTAGTATTATTATTAGTTTTTGGTATACTTTTTGTGATGTTTGAGCCAACATTTAGAAAATGATTGTTGAAACTTTCGGAAATTTCTTTATTTTGTGTTACAATACGGTTCTCTTTTATAATTTCTCCAATTTTGTTATTATTATTATTTTTATTATGTATTACTTCGTTTGTGATTTCCCAGATTTTTTTAGGATTATTTAAATTATTTTTGATTAGATTTGAAAAGTATTCTTTGTTAGTTTTTTTTAATGGACAATTTAAGTGATTTTCGTATAATTTATAGTGTTCTTTTAATTGCAGATTATTGGGTTCTTTCATTGTTTTTAGGTACATATTGTTTTTGTTATTAATTGATGTTATTAACCCTTGCGTTACCCACTGGTTTCTTTTAACATGTTTTCTGGTCAATATTCTAGTTTCAGTTCCTGCGTTTAGATTATCTTTTATTTTGTTTATAAAATTTTCTGTGTTAATATTTACCTATGTCATTTGGGTTTAATACATCTACCCAGTTTACTTTAGCTATATTTTCAAGTACTTCTTTATGATTAACGTTTCTTATTATGTTATGTGAGTTAACTTTGTTAGATTCAAATTTTTTTATTTGTAATATAGAGGGTAAGTGATCTGTTATTTGGAAGTTTGATACTATTGGCATTGAAAAATGGATCAGTTACGTTTGATTTAATAAACATATGATCAAGACATGTTTTTGTTTGTTCTTGAATTCTAGTTGGAGTATTGATATACGATTTAAATCCGTTTAAGGCTAACGTATTTAAATAGGTTTCAGTACTATGTGAAATTGGGGCAGTTTCTTTTATATTGATATTCATATCATCAACCAAGATTTCAGTATCCAGTTTGCAATATCCCGATAAGTAAGTGTCCAGGTGGGTATTAAAGTCATTTACGTCGCAGCTATGATGTAAATACCGGTTATTCCAATATTTTTATTTGTCTTGTCTTTAAATATTAGACGCATAAAGCTGAAATTTTCAACTTTCACTGGTTATTTTGTGATATATTGTACCACGTACTGAGCTATGGGTATTAATTGTGAGATATTTTGTACCATGTATCAAGCTACTATTATTAAATATTTGATTAGAACGACTTTGTCTTTATATATTTGATCATCCTGCACCACCCCAAATTATCGAAACCACCCCCAAGGACCTGACTAGTCGGCCGTGTGAGACCCTTTCCTCACCAGTGTATTGCAGAGACGGTACTGCACGTAAAACATTAAAATTTTGTTCAGAGCACAGGGTGACTACCTTACCCTGCGTTCGAGGTTTAGCAGCCTTTGGGGCTCCCTTTCATAAGTGGGCCTAGGCCCTGTAACAATTGTAGTATAATTGTCTTCAGACCAGTATAACTTATAAATATTTAGATACAACAGAATGTGTGCTGTTAACCTTTAAGAATTAAATATAGTTTTTGTTCTCCCTTAAAATGCACTTTTTACGTATTGCATTTTTTTCGGGATGTGTTATAAAGCTCAATGACTTAGGATGGCTTAACATACATGATTAGGCGGTGCTTACTACATTCAGCTTGTTTGTTTCATAAAATCAACACAAATAAATTGCCTAGTTATTTTAGTAAAACAATTCAATTCAGAACTGATGTACACAATCTAAATATCAGATTCCTTCATCCCATAGAACAGAAATATTTAAACTGTTGTTTACTTACCAGATAAAAAAATATGATTCTCTAAGGTCATATATTCTTCGTGCATTTAAACGTAAATACAAAAAATACCTCCTTAATATGCAAAATAATTCTTTGAGGATATTTTCTTATATAAAATTCATTTCAAATTATGCCGTAATACACAGTAAAACAAAAATATAAAAGTCATTGCCTGTGCACTTATATTAATTAGATCACCATATTTCAATAAATATTTAATAAACTGCATTACTTAATTCGAAATATTATTTAGTCTTATCTTATTGCTTATCCGAAATTATTTACTTAAACGTAAGTATTAGCAATATTTTTGACATTTTCAATAATGGTGAAATTAAAGGTATGGCAAATAGACACTCGCTGATTTGGTAGATAAAAGTGGTGACGTCACTTTTTTTCACAAAAAAGTAAGTGATATAGTATGTATTTTCATGGAATCACCCTATATCTCGCTCATCTGATATTCGAACATTTTGAAATTTTGGTGGTGGTGGGATATATACCTATAAAGTGAGTATTTAGAAGTAACTACTATTTTATTACGTACTGCCTGATCACACATTCCACACTTGCTGCCAACAGGCTGTTTCAATATCGTCCTTTGCAGGTATCTAGTATTTAGCGCTTGGTTCCGAGCTACTATTATTAAACTACCCCTTCAGGCCCGATCCGTTCAACCGTTATTATTATTATTTTTCTTTATTATTATTTCTTTTCGAATTATATAACAAGTATTCAAAAGTCTCAATTTTAACTGTCTCAAATAACATAAAAGCGAAATTTATTTCGTAAAGCATGACCTATTCAAACAAAAAAATAAATTTACTTTGACTGCTAAAAGAAGCGAAGGGTTTTGGAGAAACTCCCTCGCTCAGACAGTTAATAAAGCATGTAGTCAAACAAAAATTCCTTTTTGATGTATGGAATATTCGATCAGATTACCACGGAAATTTTAAATTAGACCAAAATGCCAACATATTCCCATTTTGTCTGTAAGTAACGGCAAATAAAATTTAATGTAATTGTAGCTAGGTTGCCAGTTTAGTATTTGAATTTCTTGATATGAAGATGCAATAAAGGATAAATGTTGTTTACTTATAAAGCTGAACTACTCTAGATACATAAGATATTTGGCTTTAAAGAATGGAACATCATGCATTATTAAAAATTATGTAATAATGCTCTTGTTCAAAAGACTACATTAAAAAGTTATATATTTATTCCAAAATAAGCCTTTATCTCCTTATTCTGGTTGGATCATAATTACTTTGTTAAAATTCGTTTTGATACCTTGGTATCGTACATAAATTAGTTACCAGCGCGAAGTGCATTGAATAATAGGAAAAATGAACAAAAATATATAGCTGAGTTCATTGAAGAACATATATGTTTCATATAATAGTATAAAGTCAGTGTTAACCTACATTAAATGACACTTCCTGGCAGGTTGGCATTCATATGTACAGGGTGATTGATTTTATCAAGGGAAATACGTCTTCCTTGTGAGCTACTGGAGACCACTGTATACCTGCTACCTGTCACTCAACATTAGTATAGAAAAATAAAAAAATATTCATGACGATGGGCGTCGCGACGCTTCAAATATTTTTCCAGCAACACGGTTATTACATAATTGAAAATGTGTTTTAATTTCCAGTATTTTTTGTGAGTATAATTTTTTTGTACGTTTATTTTTAAAAAACTGATTTATGTTAATTATATTAATGATACTACTTAAAAAAAATTATTGGTAGACGCGGCCTTCTTATAGAAAACTAAACTAAATATTATTCTATATAATAAAATAAGCTTTAAAAAAATATCGTTAAATTACTTCCACATTCAGTGGAAGTATAGTAACGACAAAAAATTTTTAAAAAATTTTTATTGCTCAAATAGACTTAGAATGTCATGAAACATCGAGATTTTAAGTTTGAGCGAAGAAAAATTTCTATCTGTCTGTCGGTCTGTAACTTTTTTTGTGCGCACGTTTACTCTGGAACCGTTTAAGATATTGACTTGAAATTTGGTACACACATGTACTTTAACGAGATCTGGAACTAGATTATATTTTCATCTTGTTCCGTCGAAGGGTTGGGGGGTAAATTGGGGTAAATTTGGGGTAAATAGGTAAATCAAGCAGGTAAGAGTCCATAAAATTGGTATTTAGTATATACAAGAGAGAAGCTAAGGTCTCAAAAAATTTTTTGGCATTAGTCACCCCCATTACCACTCCCACTCCATTGTTAAAGGGGATGAAAAAAATTGAGATTTAGTGTGTATACAAGAACCAGAAACCTCAAAATATTTTTTTACTTCATCCACCCCCCCACTACTACCCCCCTATCACCACCCCCACCCCGATGTGGGGTAAACGTCGGGTATCGTTTTATGGATTTTTGGGGTAGAGGATTTCAAATATTATATTATTAAAGTTCCATAAACAATTATTTCAACATACAAAATTTTTTCGTTGTGAGTGACTTGGATAGAAAATTTGGATGTGGAAGCAGTGATCCCTTAGGCAGCGGTTTTTTTTTAATGTAAGGCATATGTACACACAAACTAGAACATAAAAGCAGCAAAAAAAACTGTTACCACCTTTTTTGCAAAAATATTCATTGTTTTCTCATTTATTGTTTAAATTCTTTAAAAAAAGTTAATAATATAATAGGTACATAAAAATATGTAAAGTAGTGAATCATTTTTATATTTTATTCGTCATCCTCCACTTCATCTGCCTCATCATACACACTATTATCAGTCCCAATTGTTTTTTCTTGAAATACATGACTTCGAAAGAATCTTGCTCTTTCTCCGCAAGATATGGAAAATATTTAGGAATTTGGCTTAGTTACTGAAATATATACGTACATCTAAGGTTAGTACAGCCATACCTAGATTTGAAGAATTTTGATTTTATTCATTTAATAAAATTTTATTAATCTTCTTCAGTGCTTGATCGCCCTTGATCCATAGAAAATTATAACAGAGTCTAGAGTCGCCATCAGTATCTTCCTCTAGTATCCATCCGTGTAATTTTTTATGCTAAAATGTACTATTTGACTTCATTAAGAAAAACAACCCTTATGTAAGGGGTTGAATTTTTGTTATTAACTAACAGTTAGGTTAATTTTATTCACTTAAATATGGAAAAAAAGAAATTGTCAAATGATAAATAGTACAGTAAATAACTATAAAAAGAGCTGTAATTGAAAGGGGTGGTAAGATGTGTAAAGTTTGCCAAAACTTCTTCCCTCGTGAATTTAGTTTTATTGTTCCCTAAAGAAGCCCCATACAAAATTTCAAAGCTTAAAATGAACCCCAATAGTACATGGGCCAGCCAAGATATTGGTATAATTTGGGGGTACTAATTTTTCTTCATACCGCAGTTATAAGGGTGTACAGAGATAGCCATCTGAAAGTGGTAGCTAATAAATATGGTGGCCAATCCAAGATGGCTGATGTAGACGTTTAAAAAAACGACCGTATCTCTATAAGTTATTGTCCGATTTCAGTGTTCTTTTTTTTTAAAATCACAGCTTAAATTGTGAACTTTTTGTGTAAGTTCCCTTTAATTTTTTCCATATAAGCAGCCATTAATTAGTAAATCGCTAATTAGTGAAAAATACGTTCGTTTTTACAAATGATTCTTTTGTTTATCATAAATTTTCTCAAAACGTAGACGTTTTAGAAAAGAATGTTTCCAATAAATATTGTAGCACAAACGATTAGCTTTAATTTGGTGTATTACATTGGTGTGTTTGGACAATGTGCACTGAAACAATGCTGTGTGATAAGAATAACAGTATGAGCCAATTTCATAATCGAATATAAAGTGAGTTTTAGATAAAATTACATTTGACTGTGATAGTAAGTGAGGAATCTGTCACAGTCAAATGTAGCCTTAATTAAAGTCAATTTTAAATTCGACTATGAAATTGACCTTTTGTCACGGAAAAATATATGACCGACAATAATCAATACCGATATAAGTTTTGTAATTTTTAATAATGAAAATTTTTATTCATGCAGATTATACATATTTTATAAACAATTGTTTATTATTCCTTTTGAAATATTTCTATTTCATTCATATGGTTCATCAAAAAATACATCTGCAGTTTCCTCGCGGTCATGCATATTTTCACATTTAGTCAGCTTACACGCGCTGGTACATTTCAACTGATTCATCATACAAGTGCACGACGGTAGTTGGCATGACCTTGCACAAAAACAACTCAAAACTGCTTCAGGTGCGGCTCCAGTCATTCAGTTGATGCAGAGTATTCCATCATTGTCTATCATCCATGTACGATCTTCTGCTTCTAGAATAATTTTTCATACATCGCTTTCAAATTGCTGCTTGATAGTTTGCGCTCATAGAATGTTGACAAAGACAGTCTTCACGTGGAGGAAGTTGAGTTGATTCAACATCAACTTGTCTACTTCGGAAAATTTGGTATCTCAGGTTATGTATGCTCTCTGTTTTGGTATTTCTTGAATACAATTGACGTGTAAACTTTTGGATCAAATAGTGGTCATTGTTAGATAATGCAAACTGGCTTCCCAGCAATGAAAACAATGAAATAAATTCTTCACGTTTTTGTAAAAGTTTCAATTTCTCTTGTCCCGAAAACGCGCTGACCGTATCGTAACCTGTCCATGCATGTAAACCAGGTAATGCTGATGAGATTTCACCGCCAACTGCACATGCATGTTTCTTAACCTGACTCGACCGCTTGTTCCACGTTTGATGTACAAGTTACTCTCCTGACTAATTTCAGATGATATATAAAGAGCTAAAATCAAAACATCTATGTCGTCAGATACGCAAATAACATTTGAGTATTTTACTGCAGCATCCTTTATACGTAGCATCATCCTAGTATCTGCTTCTTCTTGGGATGAAAAAAGATTTTCTTCTTCGTCTACGCCATCAGCAGTTATTTTGATACATTTACAACCATAAGTAGTAAATAAATCCTTATCACCAATTTTTGTCTTCCTGTTTTCTTCTTGCCAACTTTCAACAATTAATTTTGTTAGTTCATTATTACTACTACTAGTTAAAAACAACTTACCACATTTTATTCAATAGTTGATACTAGTTATAACATAGCTTTAGTATAATACGAAGAATGGAACATTAGCATGTGAGAATTTCTCTACATATTCTACAGAATTGACTCTTTGTGCAGATATTTTCAACAAGTTTAATACACCAAATTAAGGCTACATTTGACTGTGACAGATCCCTCACTTACTATCACAGTCAAATGTAATTTTATCTAAAGCTCACTTTAAATTCGATTAGGAAATTGGCCCATACTGTTATTCTTATCACACAGCATTGTTCCAGTGCATATTGTCCAAACACACAAGTGTAATATTCCAAATTAATGCTAATTATTTGTGCTACAATATTTGTTGGAAATATTTTTTTCTAAAACGTCTACGTTGTAAGAAAATTTATGATAAACAAGCAAATTATCTGTAAAAACTAATATATTTTTCACTAATTCGCGATTTACTAAATAAGGGTTGCTTATATCGAAAAAATTAAAGCGAACTTACAAAATTTTCTAATTTAAGCTGCCATTTAAAAAAATACACTGAAATCGGACAATACCTTACAGATATATGGTAGTTTTTTTAATAATAATAATAATAATAATAATAATAATAATAAATCTTTATTACCATAAATTCGTAACATACAGAATATTGCTATCGTCAAAATATATAATCTAACATTTACATGAAGTTGGAATATAAAATTTCAAAATATCCAGTATTACATATCCAATATTACATATTCTAGTCTAGTCGGTAAATATACTCGTTGAATGAGTAAAAACATTTACTTATGAAAAATTGTTTAGTTTTGTTTTTAAATGTATTGTCGCTTGAAATAGTTTTAAATTCGTGAGGGAGGCTGTTATAAGTTTTAATAGCTCTATAGTGTACATTTTTTTGGTAAGTACTTGTGGAATGTGGTGGTATCTTTAAGTCACTGCCACCTCTAGTAGTTCTATTACTAATTTCATTATTTTTTACAAAGAAATGCATGTTTAATTTAACAAAGTTTACTTTACTAGACGGTAGATATACAAAGAAGGGAGGGATAATATGCCTAAAGCAATAAAATGTGGTTTGCATGATGTACGATTAGGTAATTCTAACATATATCGGATATATTTTTTTGGGCTGAAAATAATCTGTGGCTGTATGAATCCGCACCCCAGAACACAAGGCCATAGTGCAAGTGAGACTGTATATGGGCAAAGTAATATACTTTAAAGATTCCGGTGACACCTGTTGTTTTATAAATCGGCAGACATGGGTTGCGCTATTTAATTTAGCCACCAAGCCATCAATACGGACCTGCCACGACATGGTGTTTTGAATTGTTAATCCTAGAAATTTTGTTGATTTAGAATTTTGTAAAGATTTGGCATCTAGACTAACATAGATGGATTCGGTGTTATTAAAAGTTTTGCTGAAAATCATTAAGGTGGTTTTATCTTGATTTAAGTGAACGATGTTATTTGATGACCAGTCCTTCATTTTTTGAATGGCATTGTTACATTTACTCGAGAGATCTTTTATAGTACCACTGTTTAGTACAGCCGTGCTGTCAACTGCAAACTGGTAAAAGGAGATAAGATTGATAAAAGATGGCTTATCATTAACATATAATAAGAACAACAAGGGGCCCAAAATAGAGCCTTGGGGCACCCCTAAACGTCTACATTCGCCATCTTGGATTGGCCGTCATTTTTGTTAGCTACCACTTTCAGATGGCAATCATAGTTTTTTGCTATCTCTGTACACCCATACAGTTGTGGCTTATAGGAAAATTATTACCCCCAAATTATACCGAATACTTTAATTTGGCTAGTTGGCCCATATACTACAAGTACACTTACGTATTTTTAATTTAGCCACACACGCAAGCTTTTCAAGTGGTTATTTTGGCCAACCCTGTGACTGCGCCCAAAAAATCTTCCACCTCAATTTCGTTTGTATGATGGTCATAATAAAGTAAAATAACATAAAAGTAAGCATATATAAGAAGTATTTTCTTTGTTTTTATAGTTCTGACAAAAAAATTTCCTTTTTTTTTGCAAATGCGTCGTGACCAAAATTTTTCCGCTTTGTCAGGCCATAACTGATCAGTTTTGACTGCAGATTATCCAAGTGGAAGACATAAATATAACGCTAAAATTTTTTTAAAATAAATTGCCTTGTTCTTGGACGCGCCCTGCCCAAATTCAAAAATATTTTTTATATGGCGTCTTTGAGGTATGTACTTTCACTTCAGAAAGCGGAAGACATAGCTCTCATCGCGTTTCAGAACCCGCGGCTCCCTAGCTATGAAGCGTATTTGCCTAGTCCAAATTCCATCTGATGTTATCATTGAAATATTTTACTACATCTAGCTCTTGCTTTACTTACTTTATTCTTAGCACATAATTCAGATAGTCCATATAGAAGAGGTGTTTTACTCTAGTGTTGCCATTGATTTTGAAGTCTCTCTGTTATTATTATTATTAATTCTTTTTGAGATCGATTAAATAACTAATACTATTATTTTAGGTTAGGTAAAAGATAACGATAATAATTAATTTAGTATTTTTAAGAAAAATGTTTTATTATTATAGCCATTTAACTGAAAATTAGCCAAAGAGCCATTCACAATCGCTGGTGATCAATTAAGCTTTCTAATTATTTTATTATCCGTAGTTTGCCGACTTTCATTATAAGACACAAGTGTTAATAAGCGCCATAATTCCCATTACCAAGTTTGCTATAATATATTTTGTGCACTCTTACTAACTTAAACATGTTAACAGTTTAAAGCATTTTAGCTGAAGTTTTAATAATACCAGCGCGTTACATATTTGCGGTGTAGTGTATAGATCAGGAATGTTTGAAACAATGCCTCACTTACCTACTTACAAAGTTCCATGAAGTCTGAAATTTCAGCGCATTTAAATGATGGTAACTTCCCCATAATTCTGTTAATGTTTCAAAATGTTACGCAGAGTTAACAGTAAAAACCATGTTGGTCTGAGGGCAAACTAACTGCGGTCTTGTATTTTGCCAGTGTACTTGTAATTATCTAAATTGGCGCTTGTCAAAGTATGAGATTAAATGCGCTGTTTATACTCTTTCACTTATGGGCGTAGATGTTCTACGGGGTGTAAGTGGACTTGGAGCACAAAGTGTGGACTAGTGAAATTTGTTTTCCTTTCTGGATTCCTAAAATATTCGTAAAAAACTTTTTTCTACAACTGTCAAAAAAGGCTATGTTTGCGCATTAATGTCAGTGTCTAAAATGAGACATTTTTTCATTGACATTATTTTTTTCGCGTTACCATGACACCGTGCGCAAAATATTTTGCGCACTAGGGTGCAAAATATTTTGCACATCACATACTATTATTATTGCCTATTTTTTATGATTTTTAACGTATACACGAGAATTAAACAAACATCTAGTTCAAAAATATTTATTGTTTTATCAAATAAATCAACTGAAAGTAGATTTTTTTAAATTATTTTATTTTAAAAACATTATGATTTTTTTTAACTAATGGTTTTAGTTTAATCAAATGAAAGTTGTAGAAAAAATGTTGTTTGCATCTCGAGTGCAAAATATTTTGGTGTAGTATTTTGCACCCTAGATACAAAAATAACTATTATGGCTATTCATTTATTTTCCGGTGCCGCACGAGCGTCAAAGTTTCAAAATCTACATATAAAGTAACTAAAAGAAAAAACGCAGCTCTTAGCTCAAATGTGCTATATATTAAGCAAATTCTACCCAAAAGTCACCACGAGGAGGTGACTTTCGTATCGACTTCCAAACTCCCTCCCACCCTTTGTTTTATTACCTACTCAATCTATGGCCTATAGTCCTTTCTAGTATTAAACTTTGGCATAACACTGAGAGACTAACTTTCCCAAGATAAAATCATCTCTAGCTTCAAATCCAGGCACGACTACCGTGGCTTCCATGACAATCTTGACGCACCTTTCTACGGCTTGAGTATGACAAGGAAAGGGTGAAAAATCAGGTGTTTTTCCGGTTTTATCATCTTTTTTACTTCTTCGTCAGATAAGTCTGACAAGACAGGAGGTTCCGCCACTTTATAATCATTCCAATTTATTAGATCTATATACTCAGGAGCTTCAAAGTTAAGGGGAGGAACTTCAAAACTTCTGACCCATTTATTATCGTGTATATTAAATATTTTATTACACAAATTGCACTTAAAAGATTTGTATTTACTAATATTATCGTGGCGGCTTAGCCCGCGAGACCAAGTGAATGTCGCATTACAAACATTACATGTAAACATGTTTACCCTCTCACAGTATGATATCAAATATCAACAAGTAGTAGTATAGTAGTATTTATCCATATTTTAATCTTGTATTATCACTCACCTAAACCCACTTTATCCCACCTTCCCTAATTACCCTCAATTACCCTTACCTGCTAATTGCCTCCCACTAATTCCCACTTTGTCCCATCTTCCCCTATTAACCTTAATTAAACTTAATGCCCCCATTCATTACACGCTAATTACTCCCACTAATTCCCACTGTGCTCCACCTTACCCTAATTACCTTTACCCTATAATTGCTCCCACTAGTTACCCCCCAAGCTGCGTCCCCCATAACGTGACAAAAAGGGTGGAAGGCGGATGCCTAGGACTTACTACCCTACTCCGGCGAACTTTCGAAAATATGCCTAAACAATTGTTTATAGAACTTTAATAACATAATATTTGAAATCGTCTACCTCAAAAACCTATAAAACTATACAACACATCGGTAGTAGGGATGGATGAAGCAAAAAAAAATTGAAGCCTTTGGTTCTTGTACACACACTAAATTACAATTTAATTTTTTTCGCCCCCTTTAATAATGAGGTGGGGGTGTTAATCGGGGTGGCTAATGCCAAAAAATTTTTTGAGACCTTAGCGCCTCTTATATATACTGAATACCAATTGTATGGACTCTTACCTGCTTAATTTACCTATTTACCCTCCATTTACCCCAATTTACCCCCCCAATCCTTCACGGAATAAGATCAAAATATAATTTAGTTCCAGATCTCGTTAAAATACGTGTACGAAATTTCAAGTTAATATCTTAAATGGTTCCAGTACCTAATTGTGCGGAAAAGAAAAAAGTTACAGACAGATTTTTTTTTGTTCAAACTTGAAATATAGACGTTTCATGACATTCTAAGAATATTTGAACAATACAAATTTTCAAAATATGTTTTTGCGTCACTATACTTCCACTGTGACCAGATTGAGACACTAATATACAGAAAGTAGGTAATTTCACGTTAAATTAAAAAAAAGTGTGCAAGTTGTGATTTGCTTAATACCTAAATAATATTTTCTAGTCAGGATGAAACCATTTGGTTTCAATTATTTTGTATTTATTTAAATGTATGTAATTTATAACCTAGTAGCTCAAACATGATTAACACAATCGAAGACTTTAATTTTTTCGAAATAGATGTTATTCATTAAATAGTCAATTGTATGGAAATGTTTCTAAGATATTACTTAGGACAAGTAAAAGATTTATGGGCCTCAGATCGTTAAAACATTTTACTATATTTATTATATGTAATTTATTTGTATAATATATTAATCAATAGATAAGTGTCAAAACAAATTATGGAATAGATCTGCTATTAAGACAGTATGCTTCTAGTACAGGTGCAAATTAGGTCAAAATATGACACTTTAACCCAAACAAGTTGCAGACCAAAAAAGACAGCCCCTCAAAGTCTCGGTCAAAATTTTGTAAAAATAAATACTTTGGAAACTGTTTGACTTCCAATGTGGTATGTTTTACTTTTCCAGTACTACAATTTTTAAGATACTTGATATTTAAATTAAATACTTCGTCTTATAAACGTTCGAACCCCATATTGATCTTTCCTTATCTTCGAAACTATTAATTTTGCATAAATTATAAAATATAACAAAAATCGTGCCAAGTTATAAGCTTTCTAATTAGTTGCTAGCATTTTTTTTACTAAATCTAATACTTTTCGAGTTATTTGAAGGAAATCCTATTTTTTCAAGCCAATATTGTAATTTTCAAGCTGATATAACAAGGAATATTAATGTATATGAAAAATTGCAGAGTACCCATTTCTCTCAAAATTTGATTCTCTTTCAGTTCCAATACTTATTCTTTGTTTGTTTGAATGCCATCCCTGAAAACGGATGCGCAGGGCCGTTTCTTTGATGCATTTACTATTAAATTATTATGTAAAAAAAGAAATTTAATTTGCATGAAAATCTTTCTAAATTAGAACCTCTGAATATGCCACAAATATTGAATTATGAACAATATCTAGAACCTCTAATTACTGCATTATAAGCAAAAAATGTGACATTTCGGTAACACTCATTTCTATTTTACTAACAACAAAATTGTTACACTTCCATTGCGAGTTGTCCATATTTCAGCGTCACCTTTTTTGCTAATTCAGCACGCAGTATCACGGCATTACTTGGGTATTTTTGATGAGGGTCCAAGGAGTGTACCACATTATAAATAGAGTTTCCAACAACTGTCATTATCCCATGGCCATTAGGGATAAAATTATCTTTGTTTATAAATATGAATGTTAGTTAAATTTATAAGATCAAATGAGTACAAACGCAGTTTTGACAAGTGGAATGTTAGATATTATCCTTTCTCAAATGGGAAATAGCAGATATTAGTAATTGTCATAAAGTATGTATAAAGCACGAAACGAGGGAGTTGTAATAATTTGCGAAAGATACACCGCCTTGTAATACATGGAATACGAAACTGCTTAAAATAAAACAAGTCCCATGAAAGTGTAATAATGTACAGTAAGTATAGAAGGTCTGGAACTAGTTCGCTAAACTGTTCCCAAGCCCTACCTCGCTTAGTAATCTTCCGCATTCCCCAATCGCAAGCCAGTATTAGTATTATCAATAAGGAGACGTAGGATCTTTTACTATATGCGAATTCGGCTATTTAAAAACAGATTCGTCTAATCTATATAACGACACTTTGTTGATTATAGCACTTCCCCAATCAAGAGGTGCGTTAACTTAGCTCCTGCTAGCTCAGTGCAGGTCGGTGGTTTTTTTTTTGTGAAATTAAATTTTTAAGTTGTATTAGGCCATAAAGGCGCCAGCGTATTTTAAATAAATATTTGTTAAACAAAACCAAAAAAAAATGAGAGAATATATTCTTGAATATAGTGGCGAGTAAGAATAATAACATACAATACAGTAGACAAAATTTGAACAATATATTACAACAAATATTAGAAAAGCTTACAATTTCTGTACAAAAGAAAATATTTAAACTTACTGACGAGATACTTTGCAAAAATGGACAATATAAGTTAAGAATTATAAGACAAAAATTTATGAGTTAAACAAAACAAAATTTTGACTGGATTTTTACATTATTTCTTCTGACCAAATAAATAGCAAATGTAACGACCGTACAAATTCTTACATAAGGTGACTGTAGTCGATCTATGGGAGGCTGGAAGCTGCCGAAAGTTCGGTAAGTGAGGGACTTATGGTTGAGCTGGGATCCCAAAAATAAACCTCCTTATTAGCTGGGAGTATCAGCTCTGTCCACTCTCAACGGAGATGCTGTCCAGACCACCAAATTCTTACCTGTGTTTGATGTTGATTTGTACTGGTCACTCACTTGGTCCAGGGATTTTTACATAAAAATGGGAAAAATAAGTGATTAAAACCAATCGGGCAAGATAGAAGAATGAAATTACGATAAAAAAAAAATCGATAACATACAATGTACTCAGATAAAAAAATCCGATAAAACTAATTAATCAACTACAAAATTCTTACCACGCTAAACTAAGTAGAAATTGTAAGTTATGAAAAAACAAAAATTAAAACGGCAAGATATTACGTTAAGGAAAAAATTTTTTATGATCAAAATTACTAGGTAATATTAAATTGAATAAACCATATTTTTGGTATGATAAATTTTACTACAAAAAAATTAATATTTCCGTGTTAAAAAATTGAACATGAAATTTACAGGAAAATCGATAAGGAAAATATCAATCAAAAAATTAGACAAAGTGCATCTGTACCAAATATCACTTATTATGTAATTAGCATAATTTAATAAGAAAAAAAACAAGAAACAATTACAATATAACATTTTAAGTTAAAAGCCAAGAAAACTTACTCAAGATAAAATAAGATATAAAAAAATGTAATCTACTTTAAAAATACTGCCAAAAAGATAGGATATATTTTTTTGTTACATTAAGAAAAAAAATTAGCCAAAAAGATAAAAGAAAATGTTTACGTTACTTAAAAATATGACCAAATGCCAAAATGATGAAAGATAATCATTTTACTGGTGGCTTCTCTAAAAAAATTAAAATTTCTCAAATTGACTCTAAGAAGTATTGGTGCGGGAGATAAGTGGCTTTTTCGGACACTCATCGTTACAAGCATTTTCTATGCGCTGATTAATTCTATCGAACTTAAATAACGACAAAGTAGACTTCTGGCATATGTCAGCCCGTCGAGTTGGCCATGGTTCAAGATATAAAAATCAGTGAAATTATGTCATCGTTACAAAGCCAATTTTTTTGTGTGTACACATTTTATGTTTAGAATGAATAAAATAAAATCGCCAGAAAGTGTGGGCCATCAGGGGCGCAACCAGAAAGGTCAAAGAGGTAAAAAAAAACGGAGTTATATAACATAATCATTACATACTTTTTTAAGGTTGAGCATGTTTATTTAAATGTTTTGGAGACAGAAAAAAATTCCCAGAAAGAACCTCCCTTCAGTAAGGCTAGCCAGAAAGAAAATGTTTAGGATTTTTGAAGAAAATTGGATTTTTTTCGCATATATCAACTCATCGTTACAAGTTCTGGCTCCTTTTTAAAACGTAAATATAAGCTTCTTCAACAATAGAATAGCCTCCCCGTAAAGTTCTTAGTGTCAACAAAAGTACCATAGGCTCTTAAATATACAGAAACTTAACACTTTCAGCTAACTTGACTCCGTACCGTGCCTCAGATGTATTGTATCATTATTACCTCTCTGGCTGCGCCTCCTCACGGCCCACACTTTCTGGCGATCTTATTTTATTCATTCTAAACATAAAATGTGTACACACAAAAAAAATGATCCTTGTAACGATGACATGATTTCACTGATTTTTAAACAGTGTTCGCGACGCTCCTGACAGGAGGTGCCCAGCCAGAAGTCGATTTTATGAATCGTTATCATCCATTAAACCATAAAAATATCTCAAAGTTCATAAAACCATGAGCTGCCGAAAAAGCCACCTAGCTCCCGCTCTATATAGCAATGGTGGGTGACAACTTGTGCAAATTTTGTGACATTTAAATCACTCGATAATCGTATTTTAAACTTGTATGGACAGATAGACATAAGTAACATTAATTTAAGCTAAAATTGGGGGATTTGAATAGTTTTGAGTTAGATTTCTTGTTCGGTTAGCTAAAGGTATAGATATTTAGATATATTTTTATTTACCAGCAGTTAACCGGAATAAGATAGTAAACCGACATACTATTAATGATTAATTTAGGTAAGACAAAGATAGCGATATAATTAATTCATTAATGAAGCTATATAATAGACAAGAAGAAACAAAATGATTCGTTAGTTCAGAAACCTCCAAATTCTGGGAATCTCTGGACAAACGTTCGGTGAGTGCTTTAAATCTCTACAAATTTAAGCAAAAGATAATGAAAGAAAAACACTCACCTTACGCCTTACAGAGGTGTCCCAGCAGTAGACCTTCTGGACAGATTCGGCTTTGAGCTTGGTTCCAGCCTAGGTACCATTTAACTCCAAAATTTCCACCATCAGTTCCTGAACCAACTTTTGTGCTTGTACACAAATGTACTCTCTAGTGCATCCACACCAGAATGTAGTTCACCTAGAAAAACGGATCAAACAGCAGAAAAAATATCTAGTGACCACCACGGGTCAATCTATAATTATTTAACCCTTACGTTACACAATTATAGATAAAAAATAAGTTTGCCAAGTGGGCCGATATTAATTATTTAAACATCGTTAAATAATCACGATACATAAAGATAGAATGCCAAATGGGCCGATAATAATAATTACGTTAAATAATTATCGAACAAACAGGTAAACATGTGTTTAACCTTTTAAAACAAAACACACGGTTTAACGAAATTATTCTCAAAAATATGTCCACTTACAAGCTTAAAATATAAATACAATTAAAATAACTACATAAAGTAATCGAAAACTTTAAGGATTACAAAGATAAAAGTGAATAAGGCACAAGTCATCCCACCATTGCTACGAAGCCAGACAGGATCTTCAAACACAACCGCTGTCTCCAAAAGTCGGATTAAAGATGATGAAATCCCGCCCCGATTCTACCGTCAAAAACTGTCAAAATTCCCCACAGCGGCACTGAATGTCTCAATTACTATTACCTACCAGATATTCAGTTGAAGGTTCGCGCAATATGTAGCATATTACTTTCTATCTCCGTTACATCTATCAGAGGTGAATTAAACCATGGCAATGGAGTATTTTTACACAAATCACCAGTTTATAAGTACTGAAATGACAAGAGTAAAAATGGAACAGTAAGTTGTATTTTTAAAATCGTAAATAATGACTACCATGTCAGTTTTCACTATCAGGAAGATATATTATTAATTTGCTAATAATATATAAGGTGTTATGTGTTTTACTTTTAATCACGTAAAATCTTATTCATGGAAAGTTACTAGTAATAAATCTACACACATTTGTTCTTTTTTTTATCTCCAAGATATATATCGCTTCCCATTGCTTTAGCCACAATTTTCTTCTAACAGGATCCTGCGATGGACTAATAGTACACGGAAATTAGCAAAAATAGAAGAAAAAAATTATAATAAGCTGGTATTTTCTGAATCGACAGTTGATGAGGGTAGAAATACAGGATCAAAAAGTTCCCATCCCTAACTGCTGAGCTTCATCCCTTATAATGACACCGTGCTGGTTTTTCAATAATATTTTGGAAATGTGATGTTCTACGATGAAAAATATTTAAAATTAAATTTTCTATAAAACATGTCTTATAGGTCGTTTGCAGATTATTAAGGGTGTTTACGTTAATCGACGGCAAACTAGGTAACAAAAAAAATGTAGTATAGGTTTTGCATTTTTCCACTGTACTATCGAAACCCGAAAAAAACGTCGGATCGAAATGAAAGTCGTATCTATCGACTCGAGAGCGAATTTAGAAAATTCCGTCTGTCGGTCTGTCACGCTCAGCACCCCCTAATCCGTTGTCGGATTTCGATGAAACTTGGGTGGTTGATAGGAGGCCTTTAGAAAACCTTAACGCTGGAAGCTCGGTTCCGTTCGGAAACCGGAAGTACCCGATGTAGACGTTTCAAGTTTTTCAGGAAAAATTGAATAACTCGGTAACGGGCAGTCGGATCGAGATATTTCAAAAAAGAGATACTGCCGCTGGCAACGATCTACAGATAAGTATACCGGAGACTATGTCAAAACACAAATGGAAATTGAATATTTTTACAAAAACTGGTTTTCTCGATATCGGGCTAGGAAACACGATAACTGTCCAGGATATTGATCGATTTCGATGGGACTTGGTAGAATCAAAGGTACACGGCCACAAATGAAGCCTATTGCTGGCGGTCGGAATCCGTTGGCCGCAAGTATTTTTTTCAAGGCCGAGTATGATTTTCCAAAGAAATTGATAACTCCCGAACCGAAGGTCCGATTTTGATTTTCAAAAATGGCGATTGTAGGGCTCGATTAAGTCTATTAGGTAACGTTTGTGAGAAATTCGACAAAACAAAAGCGAATCTACAAATCCTGGAAAACTTGATTTTTTCGATAAATTCTACAGATACCGAACAGTTTCCTAATAAAAATCGAAAATTAAGTATTCCGTCGACCAATCTCTATAACCAGTATAAGGCACGGACCTTTTTGGACAAAAAATCTGGTATATCGGAGTGGCAGTCCGCCCGAAAATAAAATCTGAAAATAAAGTCTGAAATCACTCCGCTGATATTTCTGCATTTTATAATTTTCTATTGCTATATTCTTGAGTGAAATTTTGGAAAATTAAGTAATAAAAATATAAATAATATATAATTGTCCATAGAATTATTTAAAAAAAATATTACAAAGTGATAAATTCTCCGTGCGATATAGGTGCAAAAAAATACTGTAATGTTATACTTAAAATATCATCATTCATTTCATTATTTGGTTAAGTAATGGTATTATTAAGAATTTACTTATAATCTTTACCTGTACGATGAAATTAAAATTTGATAAAGGATTGAGGTGTGTGGAAGCATTGTTTTCAATTCCTGCATTGCAAAGCAAAACAGGCTTTACTATGAAACAGATTTTGGTATCGTGCCTTCTCGAAAAAGTCTCTATTTTGGTAATACACGAAATTATCTATAGGTGTCCAAACCAAAAAAAAAAATGAAGATCATACCGGGGGAAAATTCTATCTCTATAAATATTTGACCGATTTTCATTTACTAAATAACAATATAACCGGTATTTCGAAATGTAGTTAGTCTTTACTTTAGTCAATGCAAGAAGAAAAAAAAAAGAAAAATAAAACATGTCAAAATATACTGAGTCTTCCTACGATCCTCTGCTGAAAAGGTACCGAATCATCCCAACAGGGATAAAAAGCATATCAAAATGTAGTTTTTAGCTTATTATTATACTTACAACAAATTAAAACAATAAAGTTAATGCATCCATTCCTTATTCACCTATTTTGATGCTTAATCTGACTCCACTATAAACAATGGAATCGTTTTTACTTAAAAATGTCCTCTAGCTACTCATTTATTTACGAAATATATAAGTGAACATAACGACTATAAAGTTAAATAGTTTTAGTTTAGTATAAAATTACTTTAAACTAATTACGGAAGCTCCATTTTTCATGCTCATGGGAGGCATTGTATATTCTAGTATTGTTACACGAATGAATATTCATAAAATGATCGCATGAAAACGCTTTTTGTTGAGTTTATGTCCCCAAACAATTTCTAATAATTTTATTAGCTAAATTGGACTAAATCGTTTATTTTATTCATTACACATTTCACATACATGCAAATATTTTATAACTATAGTATACGAAATGTTAGGTATATTAAATTCATAATTTTCCTCAGAGGAAATATAACAAAATTACATGCATAAAACGAATGTGAATATGTATTTTAAAATATGCTAAAATGGAACGAGTTTTATAAGCATTAATTAAACAAGAAATATCAGTCGTCTTCTTCTAAATAGCAAAATAATGTACGTGAAAGAAAGCGATATATTAACATTGATGCCAGGCATTTCAACATGTTAAGAGTTCCGTCGACGACTAAAAGTAGCTAAAGAGAAAAGTGACAACAGCGTAGGTTAAATCTGTTTCTTTTCAGCATACTGTTTGACCATTTTTCTTCTCTTCTACCTTACATTGGCATCGACTCAATATTTTAAAATGCCACTACTATGTATATATAGCAGGATTGGCCGCAGCTAGATATGGCCTTGTGCTATTTTTGCACGCGTATTCATTATAACATAATTACAAATTTCATCAAAGTCAAGTTCGTTTATTGTTTCGTCTAAAAATAGTTTTTTTTTTGTGTAATATCGAATAGTGACAGTGACTAACTGACAAATGGGGGCGAGCGTAGAGGCGATTTAAATGTGAATGTCAGTCGATATTCCGTTGAACAACGTCGAGCGCGGTTAGTACTTGGATGGGTGATCCTCTTGGGAAATACAGCGTTCTCGTCCCACCTTCTAGCGGCTTGTATATCAGTGTATACGCGGAAGATACGTAATTTCAGACGAGGATTACGTAGTGGATATACCATCCTTAGGAGGGGATGTAAAGCAGGCGGTCCCTTGTCTATTAAATGTTAGGCAAGCAAAAGATCCCTAGTCTTCTTAAGGGAAGAGGTTCGGCAAAATTTCCAGGTTGGAGGTAGCTCGTCTCCTGGCATCGGTGATAGGCCCTGGTAGCGGAAATAGGCCGACGTTAAATAAATACATAAAAAAAACTGACAAATCTTTAGGAGGGCATGATTATTGGAAGTGGAAATTGGTAAATTGGAATGGAATGGAAATTGTGTAGAGGTAAACGTAATTATAACAAATATTATAAACAGACCCGATTTGTTGACTTTTTAATAAATAAACGTACCTTTTCGAGTCTCACGTACGAGGATAAATTATACGTAGGAAATGAATTGAAGCGTTCAGTTCCAGATGTAAGTAAATCGCTAATTAACGTATAATACAGTGCCTAGAGGTAAAAAATGTAAAATTTCGGAAATATTTCATATGAAATGATAATTTTTCTTTATGGGTTATCATTGTAGTAAAATGTATCGAATTCAGTTTCTATATGGTCCGGATACTTGCTCTTACCCTCAAGGGGTGAAAACCACCCCTAAATTTGAAAATTTGAAAAAGTGTTACTAATTTATTTTTGAAACGTAGAATAGTTACGTTTTGAGATCGCTAATTCCGAATCTGAAGTCGAAATTAAAAAATTCAAAATGGCGGATCTAATACGGCGGATGGATTTTTTTCTAAAACAAGTGTTTTAAATTGACAAAATAAATTGGGCATCTAGATGATGCTATATATTAACGAAAAACAGTATTTTTCAAAGAAAAATCACGTTTTTTAACAAAATGTCGCCATTTTGTTGAAAAACATGTAAAAACGCACATTGAATCGGCCATAACTTCTATATTTTTTGTGACGTAGACATAAACAAAAATCGTTTTAAAGATTGGCTAATTATCTTTAATTTTATTCCTTAGAATTGTTTGTGCAAGTGCCATAGTTTCTAATATATTCAACATTTGAAACTAAACACTTTATCTTAAAAACGATCGGATGTTATCTATAAAATTAAATATCTCAGAAACTATCAACCCTACACAAATATTTGAAAAAAAAAATCATTCTCAGTTTATAAGCTTCATTTTTGATATCCACTATATTTTCTCTAAAACTAATATTTATTGAGATATTTGCAGAGAAACAGTAGTGTTACGTTTTTTCTAAAATTTCTTTACAGTTTATAAGCGAACGAAGAAATTTGAGCATCTGGGCAATATTATATATTAACGAAAAACAATATATGGGAATATATTTTCTTAATTGCAACTACTTGCATTAACAAAATGATGACGTTTTTATTAAAACATTTTGAAAAAGTACATTGTTTCTGTCATAATTTCTTTGTCTCTTATGCTATAAAAATAGAAAAATCATTTGATTACAAATTTATTCAACTGACAAAGTAGAGAATTCCTTATACTCCAGTCAAATAGAGAAAATTATAGGGAAGAACTGATACAGTTTTGAAACTTCACAGAGACGTTCATTAAAGCCCATTGTTAAACATACTAAAAGTTCCCAACTCTACCTCTTGCGCTCGCGCCGCCATCTCAGAAAAATAAAAAATAAAAAAAACCGGCAATGAAAATATTATTGCAATGCTGAAGCGAAAAACTTTTCACAGCTGTGACATGACGTGTATTAGTTTCGTATTAGTAGTTACATATTATTATTGAAAAGTATACAACACCTAAATGTACAGCAAAAATTCAGAAAGTATTTCTTCAAAAACACTTTTTTTATCGCTTGACTTGTGTGTAATTTATTTGCATATAAATATTAGAATAACATATAAATGCAAATATAAATCAGGAAACACATATAAATAAACTTCCTTAATAAATATTCATTATGCGACAAGTTTTAATTTATCAGGAAGTCTCGTCACTGTCATAATACTTTCATAAGCATTCTTATTTTCTCACTAAGGTATGACCCCAAGATCTAAACATAACTACGTAAAAAAATAATCCATGAAACCGAAATGATGTAAATAAATGTTATTTTACATTAAACTGTGAAACTGTTGAAATGCGGCATATCATATTATACAGGGTGTAATTAGTTTCATGTTATTAAAAAGAACTGGTAATGAGGACCGACCAGACAAACAAAAAACCTATATGACTTTTTCATCTAAGGGCACTTTGAAAAAAACTGACCTAGGTCATCAATTTGAATGTTAAGATAGGAGACATTTGAAAACCACTGCTTTTCTGGGTCAATTAATGTATAGATCCGAATCATGAAGTTCCTGACTTACCTTTAAAAAAGTATAAAGATTACCGGCTTTGCCCTCGCCCCCGGGCGATCTTAAAGCAAGGAGCGCGGCACTTTGCTTTGACCGCTTGAACGAACTTTTTATACCAATTATAAAAATGTAAATCATTCATTATCTCTTTCCACACAACCGCAAGCAGGGGTTTAAAAAGGGGATTTGTTAACCATGTGTGTTTTTTAATTTGGAACAAAATTATTGGAGCTTCTATTGTTGTTTATAATTTATATAATTTAAATCTGATTTATTTGTAACAAATAATTGTTCTATGTTCAAAGCTTAAAAAATGAGAAATTATTGTATGAAATTGGAAGTAGTGGATTGTGTGAGTTGGACGAAAATCCGACTATTGTCTGATGTAAGCCGTTTTCGAGGATACTGAGCAAACGCCCGCAAACGGCCAAAAACCACCCCCAAATGGTCAAACGCGTATTATAATTGTTTGAGGGACTCTTACTTGGTGATCCCCCGTTTTCGAGGATGCTGAATACCGTGATGATGGTGAAATTTCTCTCCGTAAATGATCAATAACAACCCTCCAAAGGGGTGAGAGCGTGTTCTCAGCATACTCCCGAGCAAAGCTCCCCTCCCCCCACCGTTTTTGAGGATGCTACACAAGAAAAAACATTAAGATATCACCTCGATGTCGTCAATATGACTACTTTAGTCATGTTCATTTACTGAGCTGAAAAAAGATGAATGTAAATTTTTTGTACATATTTTTTGGGAAAGATAAGTTTATATAATAATTGAAACATCTGATGTATTTAATTATAATATATTATGTAAAATATTTTTAATGAAGAAGTATTTTTTTGGAATTTGGGGGTGAATGGGTGTCAAGCACTCGTTTCGTGGTCCTCTCCGTGTTCGGCATGCTCGAAAATGGGAGAGAAACCTTTTTGTCCAGTTGTATAATGAGAGCGCTCTCTAACCCCCTTGGAGGGTGGTTATTGGCCGTTGAGGGTGTAGGCGGGTGCCAAGCATGCGTCCCAGGGTCCTCCCCATAATTGGTATGCTCAAAAATGGGGATCCGTGAAACATTATCAATACGCGGGGTGGTTTTTGGCCGTTTGTGGAGGTTGGTCACCCCAACGAGAAATTCTGCCACCACTACGGTGTTCACAATCCTCGAGAACGTGGGGGGGAGAACTACTTTGGTTGCTTCAGACAATAGTCGGGTTTTGAGATACGATAACAAAAAATAGTTATGTGTATTTTAAGTTAGGAAAAATCTGAGTGTTTAACGAATTGCGCGCATAATTTTTTCCATTCAGGTATCGAGAACTAAAAATCGAGGTCTGGATGTGGAAGTAGTGATTCCTTAGGCAGCGGTTTTATAGAATAATAACGAAGGTATCAGCTTGAACATGTTAAATTACTCAAGATACATTTCGTATAAGGAAATAAAACATGAACACAATAAAAGTCAGATAAGACTGAGCTATTACAAATAATTTTTAATTCAGCTGTAAATATTATGCACAAAGATAAAAATAGAAAATAGTTTAATAATAATGATTGTTGCATCTTTTAGAAACAATAACTAAAACTTAAAGAACTCAACCGAAGATACTATACTTAGTAATGAAAAAATTAAAAACCATAAATTTCTATCAAAATTCTCGGGTCATACAAGGGCGGTATTCTTATAATAGCTTGAACGTCACCTCCAGCCACATCTATTCTCAAACAATACGCTCGCTCCCTGCCAAAATTCAAAACTCTTACAGATGAGATCCTCGCTCCAGAGAGGCTGACGGACCAATGAATGTCTTGTTCACCAGATGCCAGCGCCTGGATAATAATTACTTCCCTCAACAGTAATCTATCTTTGTTCTCCCTGTACCTGTAAACTAAGTCCCCATAGTTCCCGCCATTATCCGAAGGAACTCCTCTAGTAATAATTTGTTTCGCGAACTTAGTTTCTGTTCCTTTACTTTCAGTTGCAAGCGCCTTTGATGATTCTTCGGGCGTTAGAGTTTTCATTTCTGTGGAATATTTATAATACTCAGCCAACGCTTCCGACAAAACTAAGCACAAAACAATTGCAGCGAATTTCATGTTTCACTCGAGTTTCTCCCAGTAAATTTTGACGTCTTGATTGGTTTCAGTTCACAACTTCTGTTTGGCTTGTTATTTTTGTGTTGATTTAATTCTGTAAGAGGTAGAGCTATTTATATCGTTGTTTTATCATAATTACTGTTGACACGGGGTTTATTTTTTCTGGGGCAAACCTCAGCGGTCTCCTGTTTGTTATTCTGCAGGATTATGTTATGGTATAATTCACGGATTAAACTGACATATTAATATTGGTGTGTAATGTTATATCTTGTATAAATAGGACTTGTCGGCAGGTGGTGTTGTAAATAAACAAAGTTCCTAATCTTATGTTAATTTGGACCGACATAATTTTGTTTGTTATATCAATACTAATAAGAATATAAAATAAGGTGAATGTTTCTGATGTAGTATGATTAATTTCTATATTTTAATACATTATTTCGTGTACGGTGTCAATCTTACCTTTGAAATGAGATATGTAACTTGTATTTCATTGACATATTTCAAAAAGGCTCGGATAATTTTTTGAGATATTGGCAATTTTAAATCAAATCACGAATACTAAAATCGTCAACAGAACCAATAAATATTAAAAACAATTTTTTTTATTAATTCTATTACCATTAACACTTTAACTGCGGCACTAAAAAACTTGAAATGGTCCCAAACTGCTAAAACATTTTTTTTGTAATTCCGTACAGAAAATGGCATGACGAGATAATATATATTAATTGAAACAAAAATTTGATTTGAAAAACTGAAAAATCTCTGTGTTATAGTATAATTACACACCTCACCACATCTCATTTTTTTTGTGTTACACTACTTTACACATGATTGTCACCGGCTGTGTGTAGCAATATGATGCACAGCAGACTTGTCCCAATACGCGCAGACTCGTACAAAATATATGTTCCTGATGTTTTATCTGCCTTTTGAATATGGACCTAAAAAAGTTACTGTCAAAGATATAGTCAATAAACATAGACTTGAAATTTCAAAGAAAAATGGTAAAGATAATTGTTGCCGGTGCAAAAACTGCTACAAAACTTTTAGCAGCGAACAAGGAAGATCCTATGCACTTAAAACGGCACCAACAGTCAAATATGTATGTCCAGCATGTCCTGATGCTCCTCAATTATGTATAGAATGTTTTACATCAGTGTAGTGTAAAATAAATTATTTTCCTTTCATTTTATATGATATATGCATTTCTTTGACCAAATATTTAATGTTTTTTCCATATTTCTGATAACTGTCATAGAAAATAAAACTTACTTGTATTTGATATTTATTTTTAATAAAGAGAATTTAACACATAGCAGTTAAAGTGTTAACAGACACGTAAAAACATAGAGAATTTACTATTATTATTAAGTCTTTTTGTAAACCAAAACTCGCTCAAATTACTAGGTTTCAAAAATGTCCCAAATTTCATGAGAAATAATGTATATTGCATTGAAAATTATAATTCTAGTTCTATTTTAGTCCTTTACACAGGCACAGCCACACAAAAAAAAGAGTTCTATGCAGCGGACCAAATTATATGGATTTGGTGTATTTTTTGACGCTGAATCTGAATCCGCAATCCAAAATAGGATCTATCGTGTCAGTTTTGTTTTTCAGTCAAAAGTATCCCTTAAAATGGTATAAAATCATATAAATAATGTAATAAGTCTTAATGAAGTGTGAAAAATGGTAGATGTTTTGTAATCGAGAGTAGTGTATATAAATTCGAGCCACAGTAAACTATTTCTATAAATTAAACCGAAATCCGCCCTTATGAGGGGTGAAAACTACCGATAAAAGTCAAAAGACGCAGGTGAGTGTAAATAACATGTACAGAGGTCAAATTTTTGTATCTCTTATTGCAAAATATTTAACTCTGGTGCGACAACCAGCCATTACAATTGATTCTGTTAACTCGGCATCTGTAGAAATTAATATGGGCGTGCCACAAGGGTCGGTATTAGGGCCCATATTATTTTTATTATATATTAATGATCTGGATGGTTTGAGTGCTTTAGCAGATTTTACTTTTTATGCAGATGACACATCCATTATACTATCAGATAAAAATGTTGATATTTTAGAGATGAAATGTGATGTTTTAATGAAAAACCTTAGTAATTGGTTTAGTGAAAATTCTCTTTATTTTAATGTTGAGAAAACACAGGCATTAGTGTTTCACAATAGACAAAATAAATGTGATTACCCAAATATTCAACTTGATAATACGTCAATATCAACAAGGACGTCTAATGTAAAATTGTTAGGTATAAATATTGACAGTTGCAACAAGGACGTCTAATTTAAAATTTTTAGGTATAAATATTGACAGTTGCTTGAACTGGAAAAGCCATTGTGAATTACTGATAGCCAAATTACATTCAGTAGTTTATCAGTTCAAAAATGTAAAAAATGTTCCAAACATGGCTTAACTAAGGAATTTATATTTTGCTGAGGTTTATTCTCGGTTAAGATATGGTGGGGGATTTCCACCCTATCAAATAATGTATTTTTAGCTCAAAAGCGTGTGATAAGATGTATGGTAGGCTTATCACAAGAGAGACCTGTAAAAATATATTTAAGGACTATAATATCTTGACACTTCCGTCAATTTTCATTTTTGAACTATGTTTATTTGTCTTTAAAAACAAGAGTAAATTTGTTTCTAACAATCATCTACATAATGTATATACCAGGCAAAAACACGATCTTTATGTACCCTTCAGTAAATTAAATGTCTCTGTAAATTCACCCAGTTGTCTAGGACCTAGGGTTTTTAATCACCTCCCTGTGGAAATAAAACATTGCAATAAACTATTTAGAAAGAAACTTAAAATATTTGTAATTAGCAAAACCTTCTACAAACTAGAAGAATATTTTAATATGTAAAGTGCTCTGTGATTTACTTCTTTTTTTCTTCTTCTTCTTCTTCTCTCTTTTAGATATTAAGACTGACTATTCCTATACAATAATGTATCATATTGTCATAAAAGGAAAATAAATTTTATTATTATTATTATTATTATTATTATTACTCTCAAAGGGTAGAGACTCAACCCCATGGAGGGTTGAATATCTACCCCCACCCCTCATAGGTTTCAAAACGGAAAGAAAATCAGGCTTTTGTAGTTTTAGGCAGGGTGAACAAATATGGAGTAAATTAGTTCTAATCACCAATACATGACTAAAGACTACCCTTATAGGGTGGTAAGAGCTACCCCTCCATGCTCAAATGTTACATATGGGTGCTATTAAAATTCGGAAAGGGTCCAATACTTGTAGCTCATTGTGACAAATTATTAAATCTAGTACGAGAACCATCCGATCTTTTCAGTAAGGTTGAAAATTACCCCTAGGGGGGGGGGCGGGTAAAAGTTACCACACATACGGACGGAAATAGATAGTCGGAAATTTAGTTAATTTAGGTATATAGCTTACATAGATAGAAAAAAATGGTTACTGAAGAGTTATATACTATACTTATGACTAAAAAAAAGGAAAAGAAAACCACGGAAAAGATATTTTGAAGATAAGAAAGGAAAATCATAAGAAAAGAAAGTATTTGGATTGATGGTCGAAAGTATGATATAAATAGGAAACAGAATAGCTTTACACAGATTAAAAGATAGATAAGTTGATAAATGTTAAGATAGACACTTGAATAAGCAGGTATGTATAATAAATAAAACACAATTGGTTAATGCTTAATGCTCAAATGATGCATATAGGTGCTATTGAAATTTAAAAAGGGTCAAATACTTGTAGCTGATCGTGCCAAATATACAAATCTGGTACGACAAGCACCCAATCTTATTAAGGTTGAAAATTACCCCACAGACGGACGGATTTCATTATTTCTAATATCCTGGAACAAAAATTCAGGCATTTGTAGTTTTAGGCACGGTAGACAAATTACTTCATATATGTCTACCATGCCTAAAAATACAAATGCCTGAATTTTTGTTCCAGGATATTAGAAGTAATGAAATCCGTCCGTCTGTGGGGGTAGTTTCCCCGCCCAGTGGGGGTAATTTTCCACCTTAACAAGATCGGGTGGTTGTCGTACCAGATTTTTATATTTGCACGATCAGCTACAAGTATTTCACCCTTTCCAAGTTTCAATAGCACCTATATGCATCATTTGAGCATGGGGGTAGTTCTCACCAAGCCTAGTCTAGTCTAGTCATGTGTCGGTAGTTGGAACTCCATATTTGCTCACCCTGCCTAAAACTACAAAAGCTTCAATTTTTTTTTCCGTTTTGAAACCTATGAGGGGCGTGGGTAGTTTTAACCCTCCATAGGGTTGAGTCTCTACCCTTTGAGTGTAATGGCTGGTTGTCAGAGTCAAATATTTTGCACTAAGAGATACAAAAATTTGGCGTTTGTACATGTCATTCACACTCACCTGCCTCTTTTGAGGTTTAGCGGTAGTTTACATCCCCCATAAGGGTGGATTTCGATTCAATTTATAAAAATAGCTTATTGTGGCTCGAATTTACATTCTCTACTCTCGACTACCTTTTTCACGCTTATTCACGCTTCATTAAGAGTTATTACATTATTTCTATGATTTTACACTATTTTAAGGAATGTTTTTGACTAAAAAACAAATCTGACACCATAGAACCTTTCTCGGACTACGGATTCGGATTCAGCGTCGAAAAATACACCAAATCCATATATTTGGTCCGCTGCACAGAACTTTTTTTTTGTGTGTGGCTGTGTTATTTTTATACTCTTAGAAGACAAGAAAACGAAGAATATATTGCATTTGATCGGCACATTTATAAAATCGTTAATATCGCCTGTAAAGGAAACATTTCGTAGTCTTGTGTTAGCCATCGAATTATAAACAACATTCAAAATATCCGTGTTCATCTGCCCGCATGTCCGTATGTCTGTTAGTTCTTCATGTTTCCTGTAAGTACGATAACTCAAAACGGAAAAAAACTATTGTCTTGGAAGGACCTCGACAGACTTTTGGAAATTGAATTACTGTTAAATTGATTGAATTTTTAATATGCAAAAATGCGGCTTTCTGATCAAAAGCTTTCATAGGCCAACTCAAAAATCTCAGAACTTGTTTTTAATATGTTATATTGTGATACTTCCTACTAGGGTTTTAGAGTATTTTAAAGTAATAAAATTTTTATTTCAATAAAAGTAGAGTAGAAAACAAAATTAATTTGAAAATTTTGGCGAAGGCGAATGAAAATTCGTCTTAAAAGTAACAAGCGAAAAAAATTTGGTCAAATTAGCTAAAAATTTTTTACATGATTTGTGTCTTCCTGATAAAAAACTCTCATTAAAATGATTTCGGAAATGGTTCCTTATTGTCGTTATTGGGCTGACGATAACCATCGTTAGATGAGAGAAACCCATACTTTAGCGTCTGCTAAAAGCAAACATGGGATAATAGCGGAAGGAGTCGGAAAGTATGCAAAATCATACTAAAGTTATGAAATTTATTTCCTCCCTCATTTTCGAGGGTGCTGAATACGAATAACAGGGTGAAAAAAGTTTTTGATCATGCGTACCCCCTTTAACGGCCAAAAACCATCCTTTTTTGCTTATTTCTCATATGACAGCTTGGCATCGGCTATTTTTGCAGGGATTCTTTGTTTTTTCAAGGGGATATAATAGATGGTGAAAGGTGATGTCAGGTAGTAGGCCGCAACCGCCCTCAGGGGTGAAATCTACCCTGTCAGGAGGCGTAAAATTGTTTAATCTTTTTTCTTGTTAAAGACGTTTACCCCCCGTTTTGGAGGATGCTGATCAAGGACGATGGTAAAAGTGAATTATAGCAACCTCAGAGGGATGGTTCCACCACCCCAAGGGGGTGAAACATTATTTGTTTTTATTTTATAATTTGTGAATTGAGTGGGAGTGGTTTCACCATTTGTTCATTTTACATCCTCATCAAAAATGAACCTATCCTCGCAAGAATTTGAAATTCATGTTCCTTAAAACGGGTTATAAGGAAGAGAATACTGTTGGTAAAAATGTCTGTTTTTAATAAATTATAAATACAAGACACGATTTTGAGTTCAATATAATATTTTTTACAAGACATTGATATAACCTAGGGCGCTTACAAAGAGAATTACATGGTTCATATTCCTCGAGATGAACATCACATTCAATCCTATTGCCTCCTTCTTCATCGCACCCATCGTCCGTTTCCGATTTATGATCGGAAGTATACACTTCGGGTATAAAATTTAGGAAGTTTCCAGCATTATCATAACTATTATCATTGGATTCGTTTGTTTCTGTGCTTGGTTCATCATCTCCATCCTCTAGTGCACAATTCTCACAAAATTTACCTTGACAAGTCTTACAAAAAACGGTACATCGTAAACCTAATTTTATACATTCGCATCGTTTCGCACATTCGCCCTTACCATTACAATTATAATCTTTAAAAAAGGAGTCAGGAACCAATCGATCTTCTGAAAATTTTGGTTCTAAGCAACCGTTGTTTGATATATTCATTCACCTCGAGGACACAAGATAGATTTACCCAGAAAACAGTAAAGGCGGCGAAAACAAATAAAATGATAGTACGAGTTCCTAATATCAGCCAAGTCGCTACCTATGAAAGGGGTGGTTTCCGACATTTTAAGGGTGAAAGTAAGGTCAAATCAGCCTCAAACCATTTTTCTCCTGATCAGCATCCTCGAAAACGGAGGGTAAACAAGAAAAAAAAGAAACAATTTTACACCCCCTGACAAGGTAGATTCCACCCCTGAGGGAGGTTGCGGTCTACTATCTGACATCACCTTTCATCATCTGTTATGTCCCCATGAAAAAACAAAGAATCCCTGCAAAAATAGTCGATGCCAAGTTGTCATATGAGAAATAAACAGAAGAGGTGGTTTTTGGCCGTTTCAGGAGGTGCGCATAACTAAAAACTTTTTTTCACCGTGTTATTCGTACGAAGCACCCTCGAAAACGGGGGGAGTATTAGGTTTCATAACTTTAGCACGACTTTGCTTTTTTTCGGGAAAATCCCGACACCTTACTTCCACTGTAAGTGGTGATCGACTAATAGAAGTCAATACTTACAATAATAATCTTAAGGTAACAAAATATCTTACTTTCCATCTAGAAAGATCTCGTTTTACGATTGGCGGCTTTATTTTCAAATTCGTTAAATCCAAATTAACTCGACGAAAAGCTCTGGTATCAACAATATAGAGCTTCACCGCACTATGCTGTGACCGTCTGTTAGTAATTAGACAAAATTTTACCAAATAGGTGGATTGAAAGAAGAAGTTCAATTAAGTGGCCGGCAAGATCTTGGGACCTTACTCTACTAGACTTATTTCTATGAGGTTCGTGCAACAAAATCGGACAACATTAAGACCCGAAGCGACGTATTAGTCATGAAATGAGGCAAACCAGTATATAACGGATGTGTTTTGTCACCGACTGGATTTTTTCCTGGAAAGATATGTTGTACATTTTGAACACCTTATATAATAAACGTTTAACTTAAAATGAGAGCTATTATTTTTTTATCATTTAACCCTTTGTAGTATCTATAAAATCAATGTATTGTATTCCTCTCTTTATTATTGGAAATTAGGTTATGTAAATGAAACGAAATTTTAATTGTGTAATAGAAGTCTTTTGTTAGAAAAGATCATGATTATAATATACCAGAAGATGCGTTTTATCTCAATGCAGTTTCTATAAGATATTTAACCTACCTAATATGTGTATAATATCTTTGTGTGTTAGGTGATTTATAACTGTACTATAAACAAACTTATATAAACACATTTCTATAAACAGCATGAGTGCTTCAGCCCTTAGATAAGAATAAATAATTAATTTTTGTTTACAATACGCTGCTGTCATAACTAACAGATATAAGCTCTCAAGCGATGATATGTCCATATATTTTAAAAAAAGTTAGAATTGGTTGAAATACTGAATATCCAATTAAACTTTCCACTCAGTATAGTGTCCATATAGTGTGAGACCATTAAAAAAATACGGCCCATCGAAATTTTGGAAAAATACTCAGCTAAAAATTTAGGTGCTTTTCAACGTCGATCCGAACAGGTGACACCACCAATTTCGATACGTGAAATATGACATAAATTCGATGTCGAATCTACCTAAATGGTGTTTTCTGACACGTCGATTCGATGTGGAAAACAAACTGAATAGGTGTTATTTAATCTATTAGGTTAGGTTACCAGACACCTTTTAGGCAAATTTCAATGTCGAGAATACATTAAATCAACGTAGAGGATTACTACCTTTCACACTTGCTTTAAAACCATTTCGTCAAAAAACATAAAACTACATACCTGCATGGTTTATAATAATAACTAGTTATGAGACATATTTTTATCTTTGACAATTGTTTAATTAATTTGCATGGCTTATACGCGATAATTTACTAGGGAATGAATTTTCTCCGTTGAAATGGGGCTTTGTACCTTGAAATATTAAAAAGTTCCTTAAAAATACCTATTACTATAAAGAAAGAAATATATACCTATACTTATATAAAATTATTAGTTTCATTTTTTGACTTGGTACTCCATTTTTTCGAAGCTTATAACAATTCAGTAATTCTCAATATGTTCAATGAATGTGTATGGATGAAATTATTTACAAAAACAAAGTATAAATTTTCACGGCAAGTTTCCGGCGTTCTGTATTTTCGAATAAATATGGTTACTTTCTTGTAATGTTACTTAATAAGTGGCACAACTTAATTTCCACTAATATTATTGACCTCATCTTATTGAAAAACAAGCTATTTTTGCCATCTATTAAGTAATAAGTGAAATATAAATACTTTTGGGGCCCTTATTAGGTGTCTAAGGAGCTTTGTTCGACATATACCTTCACTTATTTAGTCACTTCAATATATTCCACTAATATCTCCTATTACTTATTAGGTCACAAATATCCCCTTATTTACATTACCAAATTGTTTTAAATAGGTCATTTTTTACCTACTTCCCCTATTTGGTGGAAATAGTTACTAAAATTTACCATAACCTATTTAATTTCGCTAATAATTTACCAGTACCTAATAAGGAACATACCGACTTAACCAACTGAACTTTAACATTACCTAATTTCAATCTGTTTTCGTCGAATTTCCTTTAGCTGAAGTTCTCGACACGTAAATTGTTAGCTGGGTCGAAAATATTCCGTATACCAAAAACGAACGACTTTGAGGTATACAATAAAGATCATTCTGAAATCTGCTCAAGGTTATTTACTATATATAAGCATATAACTAGCTAATGGGAGCGCAGATTGCATATAATGCAATGAACTAAGTACCAACTAACCAAACAATAATTTGAAGAAAGTAGTTTTTTGGGTTTTTCCCCATAAAATATAAAAAATTCACAATAAATACACCTAATATTAGTAAATAAAGTTTAACCCATTATATTTATTAGTACAATGACATTTTGTTTCTAAAAACACATAAATTTTGAAATTGTTTTGTGTAAAACAGTTTCCTGTATTTTCAAGCAATAAAAATGTCATGGTTACATATAGCAAAGAAATACGTCTTAATGGTTTTATTTATAAAACCTTATTACTGCAGAATGACAAATGCCAAAACGAAACTTCAACTATATACTAGCTAAATTAGGTGCATGAGAAAATAATTAATCAGAATACTTATATGTTTAGATTTTAACCACAATTTTTTCGTGACCATAAAATTAACATTCTATATTATTATTAATTGTAGTTCTCTGAAGAAGGAGATATATTACTTAGAAACATAAAAAAGAGCAATCTCTGTTTTCATATTTTTTTTATAATGAACCCAACTCCAAGAAATTTATTTCCACATCGTACAATTTTGATGGTTCAAGAATAGAAACTATAATATATAATACACATATATATATATTTCACCTGCAGATGTTATTTCGTCTTAATTACAAAAGTTTCTACCGATAGACATCTTAAAATATCCATCGATTGAAGAAATCCTACTAAGGATAAATTGAAAAAGTTAGTGCCAAGTTTATCATGGTGTCCTGCGGAAAGAAAACTGCAATTATATTTAATCATTACGGAGAAACTTTTTATATTGCCTATCTTTGAAAACTAAGGAAACAGTTGGATGTATTATTGAATAGCCACTAGTGTACTACTAATACTTGTGACACAAATTTTCGTTAAGTTGAAAATAAATACTTATAATATTCTAGTGGCGGATCCAGGAGGGCACAGCGGCACGTGTCCTGTCGTTTTCTTTTGTATTCTTTTTTTATTAAAAAATAGTGATTTATGAACAACAATATCAATTGTTACTGTATTATATATACATATATACTGCACGTGCACAACAGGGGGGGGGGGGGGTCGTTTATTTTGGCAAAAAGGCCAGAGCACGAACAATTTGTTGTGATTTTTCATTTGTGAATAGAATTTTTTTTGTGATTTTCTCCCGCTCATCAATTTTCATTCCCGAATTAAAAAAAAAAAAGTAATTTTCTCCCTCCACACCTCCGGTTATTGAAAATACCAAATTTTCGCTTGCGATGCATTTTTAATGGTTGTGTGCCCCCCCCCCGTTAATTTATTCTAGATCCGCAGCTGTAAAATTCTTTACTAGGCGGGCTGTTGGACCGAAAGGAAGAAAGAACTATTATATTTTTTTATTTAATGCACTACCCAACAGTCAAAGCCCATATACAGGATAACTCGAGATTATGTTTATGTGTCACGTACTTTTACTTTTATAAAGTGGAAGCATAGTTTTTGCTCAAATAGTCTTAGAATGTCACGAAAAGTAGAGATTTTAAGTTTGAGTGAAAAAAAATTCTCTCTATCGGTCGGTCAGTCTGCCCGTAACTTTCTTGTGCACACGATTGCTTTGGAACGGTTTATGATACTGACTTGAAGTTATGTACACTTGTGTATTACAGCGAGATCTTATTCCGTTGAAGGTGTGGGGGGTAAATGGGTAAAGCAAGCAAGTAAGTGTCCATAAAATTGGGATTTAGTATATGGACGAGAAGACAAGGTCTCAAGAATTTTTTGGCGTTAGCCCCATCCTATTACTTAAGGGAGTGAAAAAATTAAATTTATTTAGTGCACTTTGGCATGAATTGGGCACACAAAAATATATATTTATTGCTCTAAATAGCACTTAATGTGGGGGCTTAGTTCGTTTATCATAATGTTTCAGTTTTTAACAATTACATTGTGGTCGAACAATTTGTTAAATAAACTTATTCTATTCTATTCTATTCTATTCTATTCTATTCTATTCTATTCTATTCTATTCTATTCTATTCTATTCTATTCTATTCTATTCTATTCTATTCTATTCTATTCTATTCTATTCTATTCTATTCTATTCTATTCTATTCTATTCTATTCTATTCTATTCTATTCTATTCTATTCTATTCTATTCTATTCTATTCTATTCTATTCTATTCTATTCTATTCTATTCTATTCTATTCTATTCTATTCTATTCTATTCTATTCTATTCTATTCTATTCTATTCTATTCTATTCTATTCTATTCTATTCTATTCTATTCTATTCTATTCTATTCTATTCTATTCTATTCTATTCTATTCTATTCTATTCTATTCTATTCTATTCTATTCTATTCTATTCTATTCTATTCTATTCTATTCTATCCTATTAAGTTATACATGAAACACATGTACACTGTACTATGCATAAAATAGATAGTCTGTTTGTGAAAATATATATTTGTTTATTTATTTTCCCATCATTTTAATACCTCAATGCCTGAAAAGTTTTATTATTTTTTTTTCTGTTTAACATGTAAATTTTATATAGGTCTGTAAATATATTTTATTCATCTGTAAATTGGACATTTAAACATAGTTTACATTATGCCGATGATATACTTTGAATTAATATTTATTATATTCACTTAAAAAAAAAAATAAAAAAATAGAAAAGTAGCAATGTTGTCTCGTCTGCAGCTCTTAAGGTAGTACTGTCGGTCTTAGAATTAATGTTCAGAAATTAATAAAATTCGGCATATTAGTAGATTATGGTGAGATAATGATCCAAATAAATTTTTGACGAGCTACAGAGAACCAGTAAAAAAATATTGACATTTGAAATTTGATGCTTTTAACATTGAGAAATCGCAGGTTTTATCATATTTTACAAAAAGTACCGTTCAGATTTCAATTAAAAAGGAGAAAACAAGAGAAAATAATATACGAAACATTTTAGACACTTAAAAGTACAGCTTCAGAGAATGTGATAGTAGAAATTAGTGAATAAATATTAAAAGTCTACTTTTTATATCGTAGTTTATTAGACGTGGCAACGTCGTAAATTAAAAAATGTATGGAATATTAGACTGTAGGTTTCATAAAATTTCTTTATTAAAAATAACATGAACGATGTTTTATTAACACATATTTATTAAATGTAATAAAATATGAATGACTAATAATGTTACAGATAATATTATTTCATTTTTTTAATAATTAATCTTATAATAACAATTTCTTGGTTATTTTTTTCTTTATTTTCTAAAAAATTAAAAATTCTCTGCAATATTTTTTTGTGTTTTGTAACTTTAATAACTCCATTCTCATCTTTCCCTAAAATGTTTAATAAACCATTATAATTATTTTTTTATATGCATCTTCAACCATTTCGTAAGTCACGTTTGCAGCAACTATTTTTCTTCTAATACCTATTGCTACACAGTCTTTCAATAAATTTAATCCTTTTATAGCAATAGGCAAATTCTTCAATTCTCCAAAAATTTTTTTACAAGCATCGTCCCAACTTAAAAAAGAACCAAATAAATCATCGTTGGTAATGTTTAATTTATTTAAAACTTGCTCCAGCATGACTACGTCATGAAGAGCATCATGAGCTTTATCACAATGTATGTTCAATTCTTTAGCAAGATTTTCTAACTTATTGTCACCTTTCTTTGTTTTTCCAGTTTATTTCTTTATTATAGGAAGTGAATCAGAATATCCATCGAGGATAATCGAATGAGCAATTATGAACAGTTAAAATGCATTTGCGGTTGAACAAACCTAAAAATTCATATAACGCGACTAATGCTTCTGATAAAGTAACAGTTCTAATAGGTTTGCCATGAAGTACAAGCTTACTATTAACCAACTGTAAACCATGCACTTTACTAGCTTCTTCAGAAATTGTTTGTGTTGGTTTAACGTACACTGCAAATTAATACTGCTTGTACTTCGCAGCAATCTGTAAAATATCAGAAGTCTTGGAAAAACTTCCTGTTTCTAAATCAAATAATATTGAAAATCGGTTCTTTATCATCTACTTTTACAGACGGAGTACATTCATGCAGAGAATTAAGTAGTCCTATATTACTTATTTTTTAATGCGGTTTTTGATTTTGTAAACATTGCCGATATTATCATATCAACGCCATCTGCCAAGAGCTCGGAGAAGATATATCGCAAGTATTGTCCTTGCCCTTTTCCCATGCTTTCACGAGTTTAGACACTACATCACATTTTTTTGGTAAGGGGAAAAAATCAACATTGAAGACATGGAAAGCATACCCTCCAGGCACTGAGGATTTATCTTCTCTGCAAAATATCAATTTCAGCCAGTGGATGCTAAAACAAAGCATTTGTACTTATAGAGCGATTCACATGCATTCTGTACGATGGCACAAAGAACTTGACAGCATCAACAAGCTCAGAGAGAATCTCCTCACGCAAGGGACAGTAAAGATGATTCAAAGTCTACCGCCCACACGGGATGCCCTCATTCGACATACTAATCACTACATCTATCATCTGGTTAACCAGTTTGCAATCATTCCAAAATGCACCTACTCCGGCTGACTTTGGATGGAAAAGAAGAGTTCTTCCTCTAGCTAAAATTAACTTACTTTTCAAATTTCAACACAATCGGACTTTTCTTTCTTAAGTTATCGTGCTTACAAGAAACGTGACGGGCGGACAGACGGACGGATGGACAGACAGACGGATGGACAGACAGACGGACATTTTGAAATTTGTTCAGAATTCGTTCACTAACATAATGATATGAAATTTTTTTCTCTGCGACCGATATTTACGGTTTTAATTTCTCATTCGTGCCGATGAAATGCAATATACTCTTCATCGCAACATTATAAATATAATTTAAGCAAATTTAATTCTATGTAAATTAGCTAGCTCGAATGGTTCTGGAGATATCTGCGAAAAATAGCAAAGAACAGCTCGCATTTCGGACCTGGAAAAATTGCAAAAACATGCGATCTTGACTCGTTCATATTTTTGGAAAAACACCATCAAGACGGCCGTATAATATCGCGACGTAAAGAAGAAGACTTCTAGTTAAACCTGATCGTAAATCGCACATCGTAATTGGAAAATTCGGCTCGAAAGTGGCATTTTTTGACGTTTAGTGATTTCGAAGGCAGTTGAAGCGACGATTTTGATAAATCATTGTCAATTCTCTCTCACTCCATCGCGACGTTGCCTAGTCTAAATACTGCGCAAGTCAAACGAGACAGTGTATACTTTTGACTCCTGCAGTATCGACAGTACTACCTTAAACGAAAAAATTTTTGGGAAAATGTCAAGAATAATAAAATGTTCAAAATCAATTTTCTTAGCTTTTCTATCTCTTGATACATTTTCGAACAATGCTTCATTTACGAGTTATATTGCAAATAAAACGAAAAATGGCAAAAAATTGATGATTTTTTAATTTTCAAGTATGCTGCCCCACCTGTCACGCATGCGGAGAGTTGGCATATGTTTATGGACATCCCAAACTATACTTTAAGAAAAAAAAATTGCGGGTAAATGACATTTCTCACAAAAAAACTATTCCGATTGGCCTATATTGGTCTCAATACATCAGCCATTGCCATCAGGATTAAAACAAGAACTATCAACCATTAAAAGCAATTATTTATTTAGCATTCATCACGTCATATGAATTTCTTCAATATTCATTATGTGAATTTTATGTGTAGTTTTGCTCTCTCCTGCGTATTTTAATTTTGTTCTGTCTCATCCTATAACTCACTTTGCATTAAGGAAGTAGTACAATATTCTAATCTCATATTAAAACATTCGCTCAAGTTCATAATTTAGTTTTAAATTCATAGCAATAAGAGCAGAAATGCCATTAAGGTGAGATTTATTATTCAAATCACTATTTGACTTCATTTCTATTTAAATATGTATTGTTTTAAATTTTAAAGTTGTAGAACCTAGTTCTCTACATAAATTATCAATTTGGTGACAAAAACTCTTAACTTGCTAATTGCAATCTTGACACCCTCAATTTAATTTTGACATACACTTAACTCTAAAGACTACAGAAAGAGTTTTTAGTAATTATCAGTGGACTCAAATTAGAGCTTAAAAACTTTTCAGTTCAATTTTTTTGTATCAACGTGTTTAGGAAGTCCAGTTAAGTTCACAGTTTAGTTCTGCAGTTTCGGAGAGGCCAGCGTATTGTTTATTTAGAGCCAGTTTATCAATACTAGGTTAGGTTAGCTTGCCCCAGGGTTAAACGCTAATTCCAGGATAAATTATTTATCTTGGTCGGGTTAAAAGTAACCCTAGAAAAAAATCAGAGATAATTTAGCTTGAGGTTCAAGATGAGAGTTGTACCTGACAAACTTACAAATTTTATGTTTGTTGTTTACAGTTGGGTGAAAGATCAAAGTTATTTCTTGCTTAAATTAGGAAGCCTACAGTAATATTTATTTTTTAACAAATCGAGGCATCGTTTCCAACCGATTCGTAAAAAAATTTTCTAATGTAGCTGAAAAACAAATATTAAAATTTATTTTATTGTTTTCTTACTATTTGTTGGATATTTTGCCACTGTAAAAATATTTAAAATTTTGACGAAAAAAACCTCTGCGCCAAAAGGATCAGACAGAGGCTGGTTTTTAATACTTCGTATACAAAATGTCTCACACATAAAAATATATGAACTAAAACGGAGATGTTAAATGATAATTAAAAAAATTAAATTGAACGTTAACGTTTCCGAAAATATTATTTCTTTTTCCGTTATCAAAACTTTGACGTCAGGTACGTCAAACATGGCAGTTTGTCGTTTATGTATTTCCATAGTCACGTGAGACATTAAATTATATTTACTTTATTTTTACTTACTTTGTCTCTGAGGATCGGCAACTAGCGGGTACAGAAATCTATAGAATAATTAGAAACAAATTTATCCTCATTTAACAGAATAATAGATGTCATGTTTGACGTACTTGAAATCGCTTTGATAACGGAAAAAGAAATAATATCTTCCTTCAATTTATTTTTTGTTAGTTATCACATAACATTTTTGTTTCAGTTTATATTTTTTTAGGTGTGATATTTTGTACTAAAATTATTAAAAAACAACCAGCCTCGGTCTGTCCCTTTTGGAGCAGAGGTTACTTTCAATCGCTTGTAAAAAAATTAAGGTGAGTTAAAAAATCGGTTCATATACTTTTGTTTCCTGATGTATGGACTTTTATCATATCCTCCTAAATGTTAAAAAACGAGCTGAAAAAAATATATAATATAAATATGTACAGTGTGTCCCATTTTGCTTGGACCTCCCCAAACTTGTTCGTGAAAAACTACCTATTTTTTTTTTGGAATTAGCTATGAAAAGCCACTCTTCCACGGGATTGTGTATTTAAAAGAGTGTCTTAACTCAAACAACTGACAAAGGAATGTATAGTTGTCAAATTGTGTATGTGTTGCTTGTTTAAATTTCTGCTTGAAATAATAATTATGGCGCGCAAGAGTTGTGTATCATTAAAATATTAATTTCAATAAAGTTGTGACATTAATCGGCGGACGATTTGGATATCTTAAGCTGCGTTCTCACTATGCAAACATTTATTTTAAAACAATTGTTTTGAAACTCCAGGGTTTCAAAAAACATTCAAAAAGTAGTAGTAAACTATGTTTGAAGACATTTAGTCATCATGGCGTCTCCAAGCGAGGATGGTGTTATTGAAGCTGCAATTTGTGTGGTGTTTAGTTCCAACAATAAAAAAATAGCTAAAAAGAGCCGATTTTGGGTTCGTCGTTACAGGCCAGGAAGAAATATAGCGGCAGTGACCTCCTGAGTGATCTTCAACGTGACGACCGAGATCTGTTAACTGGAGAACTTAAAACTGATGGTAGTTTTAAAAACTTTCTTAGAATGGTAAGTCAGGATTTTGAATATCTGATTAATTCCATCGGTAGGCGCGTTGAAAGAAAAGACACAACTTTTACAGATGCCATTCCGGTAAAAGAAAGACTATCCAACTAATGTTGACTAGTCGTGTTGGCTTGTTGGCTAGGTTTCTAGCTACTGGCGACTCATATAGGAATCTAAGTTATATTTTCAAAGTGGCAACTTCAACAATCAGTAGCATTGTACCAGAAGTATGTAATGCTTTAATGCTGTGTTTGTCACCTTTTTACATTCTCTATTAAATTGTCCTGTTAACTTCCTTTTTTTTTTTTCGGCCTCGTCTACCTCGATTCCAAACTCTTCGTCCAACTCACGTCACATGTCATGCTTTTTATTCCAATTTTTGTAATCTTCTTCCATTGGAGGCCTCGGGTCCCCATTTCGATAAGTCTAAACACCACTGTCTCCACTCCATAGTTAATTGCACTGAACATATTACAGTAGTTGAATGCAGACGATGAAAATGACGGGTGGCAACACACTCGTCAGTGTTTTATAAGACGTTACAGTTTCTAAACAGAATTACAACATGTTTTTTAAACAAGTGACTGGTTGTCTTTGATGTTTACCGACACAAAACGGGAACTTGTTACAAAACACGAACATTGTTTTAAAACGCGTCTGTTTTAAAACATTTTCCTTTTGAATTTGTAACAAGTTTAAAACTCTGTTTTATAAACATGTTGCATAGTGAGAACGCGGCTTTATATGAACTTTGTGAGCTGATTCTCTTGATGATCTCGCATTGTAGCCAATAATTTTAAATAATATCTAGATAACTCAATCTCAACCTGTCTCCACTCCATATTTAATCATCAATCATCTCAATCTCGTGTTACAGTATATTTTCATTGACAATTTCAGAATTTTTATTTCTTTCGAGAAAAATTCAAAAATATGTATTTCTTGACGAAATTTGGTACAAATTCATTTCAGTGGTTGCCGAATCCAGTGCTGTATTCAGATTTGCAATAAAAAATCGCTAATAAGATTTCATCATTTTCCACCAAAAAAAAAAAACAAAGACAGTACGCATACTTTTTATGTTTTATAAAATTTGTAACACAAGAATGCACTTTAGATCTACGTTTTAAAAAATCTCGGACCTAAAATAAACTTTTAAGCCTATATTCTTCAAATGTTAATAACAATAACATATCAAAAGTGATAAGTACATAAATAATATAACATTTAAAGATAACCTGATAAAGAGTAAGGAAGTTCTGGTCAACAGAAATGTTGCCCATAAATAGTTTATTACCCTGTATCTCAGTAATTAAGGATAATAGACAAATTCATAAAACACACTGTATAATCATTTGAAACGAGTTATACTTAATTCATATTATAAATAAATACTTTTATGCACTAAAAAGTATTCGATTTCTTTCTTCATTTAGAGGACAATAAACAAGAGACTTTTTTTCGCATGCTGGCATATATATTCAACGTGGCTACTGACCAAGAACCGTAAACGCCACGGTTCTTGGCTACTGACCATTTACTGCGAAATACGTATGTTCTAAATAAAATATTTCTCTTTATATCCTTCATACATTTCCTTGGTAAACCGTAGCGTAAAATTTCAGTGAACTTTATTTATTTTAAAAGTTTCACATAGTTATCCGAGATCACGTATGCATTTTATTCGATTTTTTGTCTTATTCTAGGAAATATTCCCTGAATAGAGGATATCATTCTGTAGTAACATTTAACGCTTCACTTGAATTTGTACTGTACGATATTTTCAGAATATTTCGCTACAAATGGAGTGTTGAAGTACGTTTTGGGTTCAAATGTATACACACGAATATAGCATATAATATTCGTGGAATGGTATAGTTATAAGTTAGGATTTAAATAAGTAAAAATGTAATTCTTTTTTTCAGAATACAATGTTAATTGGGCAGAAATGATAAAAATAGATAAAAGATCTATACCAAATAAAATAACAAACAAGTTTTTAGATTTAAATACGTGTACTGTGTACTTATAGTTTAGCTGCAAATAATAGATTATTACATTTTACTTCCACGTCCAGTGGAAGTATAGTAACGACAAAAAATTTTTTAAAAATTTTTATTGTCCAAACAGGCTTAAAATGTCATGAAACGTCGAGATTTTAAGTTTGAGCGAAAAAAAAAACTCTGTCTGTCTGTCGGTCTGTCTGTCTGTTTGTCGGTCTGTCGGTCTGTCGGTCTGTCTGTCTGTAACTTTTTTTTGTGCGCGCGTTTACTCTGGAACCGTTTAAGATATTGACTTGAAATTTGGTACACATATGTACTTTAACGAGATCTAGAACTAGATTATATTTTCCTCTTGTTCCGTTGAAGGGTTGGGGGTAAATTGGGGTAAATTTGTGGGGTACCGATGTGGGGTATCATTTTATGGGTCTTTGGGGTAGAGGATTTCAAATATTGTATTATTAAAGTTCCATAAACAATTATTTTCACATACAAAGTTTTTTCGTTGTGAGTGACTTGGATAGAGAATCTGGATGTGGAAGTAGTGATTCCTTGGGCAGCGGTTTTTTAGACCGTATGCGTTTTGACAACCGCTATTTTTTGAGATACGACTCACTATCCTATATACATAAGAATTAAATTTACCCTTAAATTGGTATTGCTCTCAGATTTTTAGAAACCTTTATACAGTGTGTCTCGCTTTTCATAAATCCACCTTAATATCTCAGTTATTAATAATACGATTTTCTTCAAATTTGGGTGGTAATTATATGAAGGAAAAATTAATTATTTGGCATAGTAAAAATTTTCATTCTTCATTAGTGTGCGGTTTTAGGGGGTAAAATAGGTTAGGTTCTTTGGCAAAAGGATATCAGGGCTTATTTTAGACAAATTTTTCTATCATATTTGGATTCAGCATGTCCAAATCTCTCAATCCATATTTTCCATGATCTCAAATGGCAGAAACGAAATATTAATTAATTTCTTAAAAAACGCTTTTTTAATTTTTTATAACTTTATTTAATTGCTATAACAAACCTAAAAACAACTTTTTTTAAAATTCTGGTCTCTTCAACATAACCACCTTCCAATAAAATGCACTTTTCAACAACCCTTCTTAACCGTTCAATCGCTTTTCTTAAAGTTTGGGGAGTAATTTCTTGACACGCTTGCCTAATCCTACGGCAAAGCTCTTGTCTGTTACGCGGCCGAGTAGCATACACTTTATTTTTCAATTACCCCCATAGGAAAAAGTCACAAGGGGTAATATCAGGCGAGGGTCACGGTTCTAAAGGGCTATTTCTACCTATCCACTTCATAGGGAAATTTGCATTTAAAAAATTCAGAGAAAAACTGTCAGAGAATTGTACGCCTGGGCACCTTCTGGGCACCTTCTATCTGAAAGTATACATTTTCTCTCTATGCTAAAGGCATTTCCATAAAAAAATCATTTAAATCATTTTGTAAAAAATTTAGAAAATTTTCTGCGTTGAGGTTATCCAAGAAAAAGGGGCCAACAATTTATTTGTTTAATATGCCACACCACACGTTAACTTTTCCACTGTATTGGTTTTTACAGTTAATTACAAAGTTGGGATTTTCGGCTGCCCAATATCTACAATTTTGACTAGATACCACACCGTTTGTCGTAAATGTTGCCTCGTCACTAAACAGTATGTTCTTTAAAAAAAATCTGTCGTTAAGATACAACCATAGGCAAAATTCAAACCGCCGCGCCGTTCAAAATCACCTTCTAAGAGAGTAAGCAAAAATTTTGGTTTAAGTGCCCTAATCCTACTGCGTTTCAAACACCTCCATATTTTATTTTTGGTTAAATTTAGTGTTCTCGCAACTGCTCTTATACTACCATTTGGATTGTTCCGAAATTCTGTTAAAATGCGTTCGTCGTCTGGATATTGTCGTAAATTTAAATTGTACCTTCTTCGTCTTGTCTTGAAAATGGCTCCGGTTCTTCCAAACAGTTTGTTGATGTCACCAACGGTTTTGTGCCAAATTGGTGCTCGATCACGATGATACTCTCCGATTTTCTGCCATTGTCAGTAAGATTGATAAATCAAATAATACTATTTAACTTTTGACATTTCTTATGAATCGCCAAATTTCAAATAAAAACTTGTCTTTCAAAGCACTTTTGATTAATGCCTATGGTTGCAAGGTAACTATCTTAACGACAGATTTTTTGAAAGAACGTAATGTTCAGTGACGATTCAACATTTACGACATACAGTGTGATATCATTGGAAGGTGGTTATGTTGAAGAGACCAGAATTAAAAAAAAATGTTTTTAGGGTTGTTATAGCAAAAAATTGAAGTGTTTTTTAAGAAATTAATTAATATTTCGTTTCTGCCATAATCCGCTTCTGAGATCATGGCGAATATGGATCAAGGGGTTTTTGGACATGCTGAATCCAAATATGATGGAAAAATTTGTCTAAAATAAGCCTTAATATCCTTTGGCCGAAAAATCGACCTCTTTCTATCCCCTTAAACCGCACGCCAATGAAAAATGAAAATGTTTACTATGCCAAATAATTCATTTTTCAAACATATCATTACCACCCAAATTTAAGAAAATCGCATTGTTAATAACTGAGATATTAGGATGGATTTATGAAAAGCGGGACACACTGTATATTGCAATGAGGATGCAAATGAGGAACAATTGAGAAGCATCCCTTACGAAAATATTATATAAAGCAGGTCTTGCTTTTATAATTATTATTATTCACTGTCGATCAATCCGTGATAAGCGAAAATATCTACTTTATACATTTTTCGGCTATCTTTAACTTCGAAACAGCGGGTTTTCAGACCCAAGTTGCATTTGTAAGTTTGATCGGGACAACGAGAACTTCCTTTTCCCAAAGTTACAAACCTTTTCACCGAGACCCATTTTCCCATACATTTGGTGCGGGGTCCTTTAAAAATAAAATTAAATGTAATTAAAAAATGATGAAGTAAAAAACATTTTGAATTTTTTGGGTCCTGTACACACACTAAATTACATTTTTTTTCATGGGGGTGGCTAATGCCAAAATTTTCTTTGAGACCTTAGCTTCTCTTGAATATACTAAATACCGATTTTATGGACTCTTACCTGCTTGATTTACCTATTTTCCCCAAATTTACCCCAATTTGCCCCTCGACGGAATAGGATGAAAATATAGTCTAGTTCTAGATCTCGTTAAAGTACATATGTGTACCAAATTTCAAGTCAATATCTCAAACGGTTCCAGAGTAAACGTGCGCACAAAAAAAGTTACAGACAGACCGACAGACAGAATTTTTTTTTTCTCTCAAACTTAAAATCTCGACGTTTCGTGACATTCTAAGCCTATTTGAACAATAAAAAATTTTCAAAATTTTTTTGCCGTTACTATACTTCCACTGGATGTGGAAGTAATACTTAGGTACTTACAGTCTCTGTCACGCAAAATTAATGTCTATATGAACATTTCGCGCGCCACAAACTATTAATCTTTTTTTTTATTATTTTTTTTTTTTAGTATACCTAAATAAAAATAAAAGCTTGTTTTTAAAAACTTTTCTTACATTTAAGTTTATTTTCTAGGAACATGTTTATGAATGTGTTTAGTTTATTGTAGAATTCGGTAACAATATCATTTATGTGGGCGAAATTAGAAAATACTGAACAATATTACACCACGCAGATTATATAGTTTAATAATATGGTTCTATATATTATCCTTCAATATAACAAGGTATCCCAGATAGGTTTTAAAACTTGTATAAGACGACTTAGATAAATTTCCTTTGATTAAATTACCAAGTTTGTAGATCTATTTTACATGTTCACATATATCGTTTGGGATCTTAAAGAAGCTTCTCAAATTTCCCTAATGGATTGCGTACGTTACAAGCAGCGAGGGAACTATAAAATTACACATTTAATACAAATTATACAGTTCAAAATATTATTTATTCATGAAAATGCTTTCGCATGAATTTTAATTAATTTCGTCTCCTTAGACCTAGAGACCGATTTCATCAGAACTCTCAGAATATATTAGTAAATATTTAAATTAATTATGTGTACAACAGAATAGAATATCTATATTTCACTTGTTCTAAAATGTATACATTATTTATAACGTGGCTATATGTATAAATTTGTTGACGGGAATAAAACTTTATGCATACAGAAATATGAGGCAGCAAAATTACATTTTTGAGAAAATTCTTAGACCATAAAAATTCAAGTGAAAATATCTTGAAGATAAACAGAATACAAATATCACGATGCGTAGATAGATCAAACTTGCTGACGCCCTAGTTTTCTTCATCTTTCTTTACGCCTCTGAGATGTTCCATTAGGAAAGCATGTGGTGGGCGTCGAATAGTTTACGTTGTTGGCATGAAATCCAAGAGTCGCGGGTCCGACACACAAGCAGATTTACCTGCTGTTGCTTTTTTGTTACTTTATTTTAAATTAAATTAACTCTAGCGACATAGTTTGGGGGCAAGTGTTTAAAAATCAGGACCCGTGGGCTTCTTGATGATAGAAGTATGGGGATGGTGTCAATCGCTTCGTTTTGACTTGTAGAATAAGATTATCAATAGCGATAAGATGAAATATTGCTCAGAACCCCAAAATCAAGATGGCGGCCAAAGTTGCTGCCAAAATAAATGATTTACAGTTGAACTATAAGAAAATTAGTGTCAAATTATATGTACTTCAGGTCACAGAATGAAAGTGAAATATTGGGAAAACCTACTTACACAAACATGCGGAGATATTCAACATGGTGTCCAAGATGGCCGCCTCTGCAAAGGATATTGCGAATTCCTCTACTTGAAGTGAACTAAATTGTTGGAAAGATCAAACTATAAAATGTCCTTGAAATTATCAGCTGAATTTGATATTGGAACACTTGTACTCAGTATAAATTACACCGCTTATAACAAAAACAATATATAATTTTAATTTTTTTTTTTTTAGTTGTGATTAAAGAGTGTGTCTAGAAGATGGATCGTCTGAATCCCGAGTTTTCAGTAGAAGTGAAGAAAAGAAAACTGTCAGTTGAGGTTGTGTGTTTTCTTTGTGGTACTAAGTCTACAGAAGCACTTTTATTAAATCCAGCTGATAGTAGCTATGAAAAACTTGTGACGTGCATCTTAAATCGGTCTGTTTGGGGTGATGGAAAATGTAGTGCAATTAAGCGTTCTTTTGGCGATGACAATTTCTCTACTAACATTCTGAAGTCTAAGAATGAAAATGGCACAGAAGTTGTTACCCATAAACAAGTTTTTTGAGAAGCTACGAAAAAATACTTCTGAGTCGTCACAGGAGCCAGGACCTTCCAAACTAGAAAGTAGTAGTGTACTTACACGTGCAAGACACCAATCTATGAAAAATCCAAATGCTTTTTCTGCGATGAAGGAGATTTATACAGAGTAAAGTTGCCACTGACAATGCCGGACTTAATTTAAGTAAAGCTGTGCAGATGTATACAAATGACGTATAGCGTATCAGATATTTTGCTACTACTGATGTTGTTGAATGTTTAGCTAATCTTGGTACGTCACCAGATATTTCAGCGGAAACCAGGCCCATCTTAGAGAAGTTCATTTGTCAAGTATATATATATATATACTTAACACTTTGATTGTGGATATTGCTGAGGCCAGATGGTGGCTTTTTACCAAAAAGCAATTTTATGATGAACGTTTACCACCAACAAGAGAAGCACTTCAACCGGCAAATCTGCAGGCAATGATATGGCATTAAGATTAAACACAATACCCAGTATTACCATCTCCAGAAGAACATGGCTGGAAGAAAGTAGAGGATAAGTTCTAGCTCATTATGTGTAGAAAACCTTGTGCTCCATCATTTCTTCTGGAAGTCACTAGGTGCGGATGTAAGCAGAGAAGATGTAACCAGTCAAGCATTTGGATTGTAAATCAATTGAAATGCACAGAAATGTGCCAATGCAGTGGTGATGTGAAATTGTGTGACAATAATGCTTCCCTTACTGATAATGAGGATGACGAGGAAACTTTTTTTAAAGTTATAAAGATGATCACAGTGTCGATCACAATGATGATTGTAGTTTTTAAAAATTATTTCTATGTGCTGGAATGCTATTATTGAAACATATTTTTGTGTACTTTTTTTTTATTTTATAATACCCACATCTGAATCCACCAATTGAAATAATAAAATTTGATCTTTTTCAACAATTCAGTTCACTTTTTCTAATTGTACGTCCCAAAAAACATACAATTTGATATATCATAAGACATAAGTAGAAATGTCTATCATTAAGTGGCCCGTGGAAAGACACTTGCCCCCAAACTAGTAAGCAATGAGCAGGCAATGTTATTTTATATATTAGAGATACTTTTAATAAAATAATATTTTAGACTGTTACTTTAAAAACTTATATCTTTACCTGCTTCCAACTTACACACACAAGGAATTTCAGAATTGCGGCTTGTCAACAAAACAACAAAATTTCGGCTTACTTAGCTACTTGATGAAATAAACCATAGCCAAGTCTTAAACTATTGCGTGAAGAGAGAAAAATGTATTCGTTTCACGTTACCTAGTCTGTACTGACGACGATCAAGCATATTAGGGGAAGTAAGGAGTCGGAAAGTATGCAACTCGTGCTAAAGTTATGAAACCTATCCTCCCCCCCAGTTTTCGAGGGTGCTGATTACGAATAACGGGGTGGAAAAAGTTTTGTCATGCGCACCCCCTGAAACGGCCAAAAATCACCCCTTTTTGCTTATTTCTCATATGACAGCTTTGCATCGACTGGTTTCTCATTGGGATATAACAGATGGTGAAAGGTGATGTCAGGTAGTAGACCGCAACCAGAGCTGGGTAAAGTACTCTGGTAAAGTGCTTTGAAGTAGTACTTGAAGCACTTCTAGGGCTTCAAGCACTGTGCTTCAATTACTTTTAAAAGAGAGTACTTGGTACTTGACATTTGAAGTACTTTGCATAAGTACTTGGGGCTTTAAAGCCCTTTCAGAGGGCTTCAATTACTTTCGAAAGTGCTTCAATTACTTTTAAAGTAATTGAAGTCCTTTTTAGTACTTCAATTACTTTAGAAAGTAATTGAAATCCTTTTGCAGTGCTTGAAGTATTTCTAAAGTACGTGCAAGCTCTTTTTAAAATTCGTTCAAGGCCCTTCTAGACAATAAGTCTTATCATGAATTGTCAGGAACTAATAGAAAAACAAAATCGCTTGTGTTCACTGTTTAGTTATTCATAATTGGTGATGCAAGTGGGTGATTACCATTCCTGTTGTGTATTTGTGAAATAAAGAAAAGGTTAAGTCTTAGTTTTAGAATAATTGAGGACTGATGAGATGAGATAGTTAATTTATTTTCACCTTAATATGTGCAATAATTGAATCTGAAGCAACATTTTTTTAAACTGTAGGTGTTATAGATACTTTTAATTGGTTTTAACGAAATAATTATTTTATGTTTAACCATGTTTTGCAATTTTTTTTTTTTCGATTCGTTTATAGTGCTAATGAATGGATTTTGATAAGACCCTGTGCAATGTGTTTCGAATGACGTTAATAAAAAAGTTGAAGATTAGAGTAGGAAATGATTGCAAGGGGTAGAAAACTTCTTTTATCACGGGTTCCGTAACTTGTAGAATTAGGTCAAAAATGAAAAAAAAATTACCTTTTTTGGCCCAAAATAAGATGTTTTTATTCTTGTGAATTTTTTCGAAAAATGCATATTTTTCGAGATATGGCAACTCGAAAATTCCTAAAAGTGGGGGAGGGGAAATGTAAAAGTTGAAAAGAAATCTAAAAAAATTTAGGTGAATATATTATAGAAATACTTACTTAGACTTTTTTCATTTGCAACTTTTCTGTAAAGTGCGTTTTCGCCGAGTTTTACCGGAAAAACACGAAAAACTACGCCTTTCTTTGAGATTGTAGCGCTTTAAAAACATGTAATTTAAAAATTTGAAGAAATTCAGACGTATGCATTGAGACCTTCTAAACAAGTTTTGTCTCTCGGAATTTTTTTGTAACTTGCTAATTTTTCGAGTTACAGGCACTTCTTCACGATAAATAATGTACTACATTTTTTTGCACATTAAAAAATACGTGAAAATTCGAAAAAAGAGCATGATTTATATATATTAGGCTAACAGTTTGTCGTGTCTCACATCCAAACAATAAATTTGATGATTTTTAATACTTATTTAAAGATAATGAAATGACGCACTTTTATGCAGTGCTTGTTTACTGCATTTTATTCTTAAATGGCATTCGAAAAGGTATATCACGAATTTTATCTTCCTTATTGTTACGAAATAAATGGTTTTTTGAAAATAAGTTATTGATTAAAAAAGTCTTATTTTAACCCTTTGAATTAGTTCTCCCACTTTTATCATTAACAAATAAAAATTGTGACAAAAAAAAAAAAAATTCGGAAAACTTTTTCATATTTTCAATTTAAAAATTATATTGAACCTTTAGAAATGGTATAACTTTATAGGTTTCATATTTTTTATAATAATATATATAGATCAAGCTCAGTTTTCGAATGTTCATGTATTTTTTTAATGTGCAAAAAATGTAGTACATTATTTATCGTGAAAAACTTCCTGTAACTCGGAAAATTAGCAAGTTAAAAAAAAATTCCAAGAGACAAAAAATATTTAGAAGGTCTCAATGCATACGCCTGGGTTTCAAAATTTTAAATTACGTGTTTTTAAAGCGCTACAATTTCAAAGAAAGGAGTAGTTTTTCATGTTTTTCTGGAAAAATTCGGTGAAAACGCACTTTACGGAAAACTTGCAGATAAAAAATAGTCTTGTATTTCGATGATACATTCATCTGAATTTTTTCAGATTTTTTTTTTCAACTTTTATATTTCCCCTCCCTCACTTTTAGGAATTTTCGAGTACCATATCTCGAAAAATATGCATTTTTCTAAAAAATTCACAAGAGTAAAAACATATTATTTTGGGCCAAAGAAGGTAAATATATTGTTTTTTTTTGTCATTTTTGACCTAATTCTACAAGTTACGGAACCCCCGTGTCTACCCCTTCCGATTATTTCCTACTCGATCTTTTTTCAGTTTTTTTATTAACGTCATTACAAACATATTGCACAAGGTTTCATCAAAATCCATTCATTAGCACTCAAATTAGAGATTTTGGTCATTTTAGCGCTCCATTGACTGGACTATTAGCGCTTGTATTTTTGCGATTATTTTTACAAAACTGAAAAGTTTTAACAGGTTTAAAAAGTAGGTAGGTACAAAACATAATTAAAAAAATAAATATTCTCTTATGTTAATTGGAAACCGATACAGTACTTTAAAAGAAAATTAATTTTCTAAAAAAATTGTTAAAGTAAACTTAAAAAATTATTTCATTATAGACTGGCGGTACATGACCAGTCAGGTGCAACGTTTTTAAAATGCATGCCAATCATACATATGAATGAAATTACCATGAATATGCCAGAAATGCAAATTTTAGGCAGGCGTCGCGTGCACAAGGGGGTGCAAATCGTTTTTTTTTGTTTCTTTTTTTTGGGTTTTATTATTTTTTTTTTTAATGGATGCCAATAGTGCCAAACGAAAAGCCTTGAAAAAAAATCCAAAATCAAAATCATCCAAAATCAAGAACACCAAAAAATTTTACGATTTAATGTGCATATTAACAGTTGTTTTGAGCGCGGAAACTGCATGCCAATGAATTTCCGCTGGATTCTTTTTCACGGCTTTTCGTTTGGCACTATTGGCATCCATTAAAAAAAAAATAAAGTAAAACCCAAAAAAAAAGAAACAAAAAAAACCGATTTGCACCCCTTTGTGCACGCGACGCCTGCCTAAAATTTGCATTTCTGGCATATTCATGGTAATTTCATTCATATATATGATTGGCATGCATTTTAAAAACGTTGCACCTGACTTGTCATGTACCGCCAGTCTATTAAAACCATTCAAAAGTATCTTTAAAAACCCACTTACAGTTTAAAACAATATTGTTTCTGTACGACTTAATGGCATAATGATTATAGAGCCCGCAAACTTTTAAATAGTTTATGGCTTTTGGCTGTTTAAACAAATATTTGTCTTGAAACTTTCTGTGGTTGTTAACATCCATAAAGAGTATATTTCCTCAAATTGTAAATAAATGGATAGATTATTATTAAAGCTATACTAAATTATTCAAAAAAGCTATATATTGGCTTGATCTTTTTTTTTGAGGTTAGTACATATTTAATAGAGGCCTAGGATATCTTAATCTGTTTGAAAATTTGTTGTGAACAATCTCCATTTTATATTTTTGCAATATGACCAATACGACAGGAGATATTCATAAAAATGCGAGAAAAAACGATACAATGTAATTTCAATTGTTTGACAACCTCGCCCAAGCCAAAAATGTACAGTTATACTTTGTTACATGTCAGATTCCAACAAAAAGAGGTCCTCCCCAAACACTTTTTAAGAAGTTTATTTTTACCCACTATAGTATTAGTATAGTATAGAATAGTATAGTATAGGTTTGACTTTTTTAGATATGTTTTTATATGAAATGTTTATTTTAATTTTAATATGTAATGTGTATATTATTAATATTATTATGTACCTACACTACTTACTAATAAACACATAAATAATTTTCTTTTAGAGCGTTTATTCTTCCTGAATATTTCATGATCGTCATATCATAAAGGTGTGATTGGCGTGACAATAATGTTGCTTTTGTTTTTTAATCTCATATTACCACTTAACATTTATATTTCTGAGGGCTTGGTACTTGGTACTTTACTTTTTCAAGTACTGTACTTGGTAATTGAAGTACTTTTGTAAATAAAAGTACTTGATACTTGATGCTTTAAAGCACTCTAGCTAAGTGCTTGGTACTTGAAGCACTTTCTCAGAGTACTTTACCCAGCTCTGACCGCAACCGTTCTCGGGGGTGGAACCTACCCTGTCAAAGAGTGTAAATTCGTTTCTTTTTTTTTTCTTGCTAAAGACGTTTACCCCCCGTTTTCAAGGATGCTGATCAAGGACAATGATAAGAGTGAATTGTGACAACCTCAGGGGGTTGGTGCGACCTCCAGCAGGGGGTGGAAAATTGTTTTTTTTATTTTCTAATTTGTATATTTAGTGGTAGTGGTTTCAAAGTAACTATTTGTCTATTTTACATCTTCATCAAAAATGAACCTATCCTCGTAAGGATTTCAAATCCATGTTCCTTGAAACGAGATATATGGAAGAGAATACTACTGGTAGAAATTTATTTTTAATAAATTTTATATACAGGACACGATTTTGAGTACAATATAATATTTCTTACAAGACATTAATATAACCTAGGCGCTCACAAAGAGAATTACATGGTTCATATTTCTCGAAATGAACATCACATTCAATGCTATTGCCTCTTTCTTCATCGCACGCATCGTCCGTTTCATGATCGGAAATATACACACACTTCGGGTATAAAATTTAGGAAGTTTACAGCATTATCATAAATATTATCATTGGATTCGTTTGTTTCTATGCTTGGTTCATCATCCTTATCTTCTGGCGCACAATTCACTCAAAATTTGCCTTGACAACACAAGTAACACATAAAGTCGCGGGAACGTATAGGCGACTATAAAAGCCATGATAAAGTGGACCGCTACCATAGGCAGCTACGTCCCTGCTACATGGCAGCTACGTAGCCGCCACTAAAATGGGGAAAAATTTTTAGTCGCAGGGTAGTGTTTGGGGTAGACCCGGCCTCTATAGATGTGACTATGTTTAGATACTAAAAAGGATCGGGGTAGTAGCGGGTACTACTCCGCGACTCGGCGGTCTAGTAACCGCTACGTGGCTGCCTAGTAACTGCCACTATCACTTTTTAAAATGGTGTCTATCTTTTAGCGACCTCTTTGTTTTTTTTACCTTTATAATAATGGCGCCGTGAAATAATATTATACCAAAAAGATGTGTACTTAAGGCGCGTGTTTAAAGTACTTCTTTAGCCATTTTTTCAAACGCAAGTTACTTTTTTGATATAAGTTGACATATTAAATGATAAAATTTCAACGCGCCCTCAAAATAACCTTTTCTTGTAGTTTTTTGACAAAATAATTTAAAAAGGCAACATTAAAAAATTTAGATATTTATTAGGGAAACATTTGAAATACTTTCAAAAATAATTTTTCGTAAAAGTTTATGATGATATTAACATAATCATTGTCTATTTTTGATTAAAACCAATTTTTTTTTCTAAAAATTTTTAACAACAACTAATGATGGCCGATTTTAACAAAGGTACGATACAGTTAGACCCTCCACCATAAAGTATAGGAGACTACCCCATTTTACCTCTAAAAGATCAGTGACTTTGGTGACTCAATAGCAACTATCCTGATGTGACTCTATAGTATCAGATTCTATTTTGGAACTGCAAAGTACCAACAGGAACTATTTCGCTACCCATGTTGCCACTAATTTGCCACGATACTTTAAAGTTCCAAGTGATGGTCACTGGAACCATTCTGGAACCTAGATTTCCTTTCTACGTACCCAGTTACTTTATTTAGGCATCTTAGTGGCAGTGGTGGGTGGCAGTAACTGATTCACTGGTACTATATAGTTTTTGCCACTATAGAGTAACAATAAAATAATACTGCCTAGTTCCAGTAACTACCCAAATGTTACTTTGACTTTGGGTGCTTACAGTTCTAATAAATGGTATCGGTGTGGTAACAGTTACTTTAAAAAGAACAATATAAAGTAGCCTTACCCAATAAAGTAGCAATATTGGTACCAGGGTGTACCCCAGGAACTAAGGATTCGTAGCAAAACCGAAACCGAAAGAATTTGGTACCATGGGTGTTACTTGGAATCCACAGATCGCGGTGGCCAAAGCCAATCAGCCAACTCCTTTTTCAAATCTAATCTAATCTAATCCTTAGTTATTACTAGTCCTAGAATGCCAATTTAATGTAAATATAAACTATGAAATAACCCCATTGAATCATGTACAGAACAGCGTATAAATAACACGGAATAGAATAGAATTTCATGAACGAAACATGGAGAATTTAAAGATTGCGCAACTTAGTGCAGCTTTGGGTGCTAATTACTGGTAGAAACACCATCGGTCAAAAAAAAATGTACACGAGCTGTTTTGTAGAGAATTTTATATATGAAAATTTTTTTCGTGAATTCAACGAGAAAGCCGAGAATACTGAAAAATCATATTTTTGTGACTATGCCCCCCCCCCCCCCCCCCCTTTGAGGAGGTTCCAGTCCTCGTTTGAGTGGAATCATTTAAAAATTTCTCAATGACAATGAACCAATTTAAGGTAAGAAGCTCCTTGTTTAAATTGTTTCTGGATTTCTGAAAATTTTGTGACCTAGGGACTGGCCTATTTGTATTTTATTTTGATTGTGTAACGTTGTTAATATTCAGCAATCAAATTTACATATATATGTAATATTTATTTAAATTTCTATTGCATAAATTAAACCACAACTGTTAAATCCAGGAAATGAATAAAAACTCATGATAACTTTTTATTTAAAAAAGTATATACAGTGTCCACCAAAAAGTGTGCACCATATGGAAAACTCTGTTGTTAATGATTTTCTCTGGAAATTTTATTTTTGATAAAAGTTAGTGCATGTTCTCAAACAGATGTGTGTTAGTCCTGACGCTTAGGTTGAATAATTATTTTTTTAAAATTATCTCAAGAGTATAAACTACCTTTAAATTTGTAGATATCGGAAAATGTTATTTAAAGAAGTTGCTTATAATGCTGTTCCATTTTATAAATAAAAATTATCTACGCATAATTCCTGAACTATATTTTTAAATATTTTTCTATTATTAATAATTATCTCTATTTAATAGTTTCAGCCTAAATAATGCATTAAAATCCACTTTGAAGAACTTTTAGCAGAACTGTCTTGACCAAATAAATATTTTTGGAAAACATGCTGAATTTCTTGGTGTTCTCATTTTTTCCAGTGTTAACATTCTCGAAATTTTTCAATAGAAATCACCTAAAAAGAGATTCCTTTATCGAACTGTGTTTAAAAATTAAAAAAATTAACATTAGAAAAAAAGACATGTGTACACTGCCGACTTCCACTCCTTAAATCTTAAATACGTGTCACTCAGTACGCAGACGATTTCGTTTTATTATTATATTTGTAAAAACACGATAAATAATGAAATCATCAAATGTGATTACTGGTTATTGAACAAGGGATTTGAAATTTCAAAAAGCAAATCGGTGGTAACAATTTTTAATAGGCACAATATCGAACAAGACTATAATATTAAATTAGGCAAATTTAATTTCCCGATAAAAAACGAAATTAAATATTTGGGTATCATTTTGGACAAAAAATTAACTTGGAAACCTCATATAAGTTACATTGCATCTAAATGTGATAAAGGATTGAATTTTCTTAAAACTACTACGAAAGTATGGTGGGGTTCTGATCAAAAAACAGCTTTACTGTTTTATAAATCTTATATCCGATCTATTATAGATTACGGTTCAATCTTCTACGGAGCCGCCTCAAATACAACTCTGAAATGGGTTGATATAATTCAAAACAAATCCCTCAGAATTTGTTTAGGTGCTTTGTCATCGACTCCCATTGAACCACTGCATATAGAAGCTTTAGAACCACCTCTACAGCTAAGAAGAGAATATCTTTCGATGAAATTCATCCTAAAATCCGAAGTTAAGAACTCCGATCTTTTGGACAAAATCTATAAAACTAGTATTTCCGAATTAACAGAAAAATATTGGCATAAGAAAAATTCTCCACCTCTCTGTGATGCTTATCGAGAAACATATGGCTTATTTGTATGCATGCGTACCTGGATACGAATTCCATGACCTAATTATTAATTTTCCAACTATCATTCCAAGCTATAGTGAAAATCATCTGGAAAGCCGTAACATCTTCAAAAAAATTTAAATCAGTGGCAAAATTACACAGAAATATACACGGACGCATCTAAATCCGCGCACGGAACAGGTTGTGCCTACATAATACCCAAATATAATATCTCTGCTAAATACAAATTAAGTTATGAAATATCCATCTTCTCTGCGGAGGCAATTGCTATTTACAAAGCAATTGAACATATAGTTGACTCAAACAATAATGGCCATTACATCATAATTTCAGATTCCTTGTCGGTTTTAACATCTCTTAAGTTATCTCATAGTTATCCTCCAAACATCCTTACGAATCCTTTCATCACTAATATTAAAAAAGTTATACGGCAGCTACATTTAAATGGGGGCCAAATGGCCTTTATGTGGGTTAAAGCGCACGTTGGCATTTATTTCAATGAAAAAGTTGACACGATCGCTAAACAAAGCATTTCATCAGGTTTGGAAACTAGAAAACAATTAAGTTACGATGACGCCATGAACATCTGTAAACATTTATTAAAAAATAAGTGGTCAAATATGTGGAATGAATTTGTTTTTATCAACCCCACAAGATATACTAAAATAAGTCCTGAAATACCATCCAAGTTCTGGCATGATGACGTTAACCTGCCTAGAAAATATATAACGATGATCATTCGAATTAAATTTGGGCACGGTTGTTACCCTGCACATCTTTATAGAATGGGACTCTCTCCTACAAATTTATGCGACATATGTAACATTGAGAGTGACTTGGACCATATATTTTTTAACTGCAAAAAACATACCGATGCAACTAACGAATTGTATAATAATCTATTAAAATCAAACATCGAAACCCCTTTCAATATCTTATATTTGTTTTGCCTCAATAAAATCGATATTCTACACTGTCTTATATTATTTCTACATAAAACTGGCGTAAAAATTTAGGTTAGAGTTGCTATTCCTTTGTTTAAATTTTGTTACTAATCCGTGGCCTTACCTGTGTTGTGAAAATATTAAAATGCCTTGATAGGCCCCTAGGCGAGAAGTGTGTGTCCCTGTTACTTTCCTAATTGTGTTCTTCTTATTATAATATTCACGTTAGAATTAGGTTTAGATATTTTCTGCTATAAGACAGTGTATCTGGCTGCATGGACTATGTCCTAATGCCAAAAAAAAAAAAATAAATAAAAATTAATATTCGGACCTAAGCGCCAGGACTAATGCACATTTGTGCAGCTCCCTTTTCATTTGAGAACATGTGTACTAACTTTTATCAAATATATTTTTTTTCAGAAAGTCAATAGCAACAGAGTTTCCCATATGGTGCAGACTTCTTGGCGGACACTGTATATAGAAACAGTAGCTCCGTCATTTATGTATAATTCCATTGAATGTAAGTCGGTAAATAATTTTTAATTCTCATGTCAGTGACAGCAACCCCCAATTCTCATAACACAATTTTGCATGATAATAATTCCATCGGAATTCTCATTATAGAAATCGTTCTTCCAGCAATAAAAACATTCAGTTTCTGCACCCTATGGTACTATAGACTGATCTCTAAGCAAACGACATCACTGTAATTCTGCCGAGCTTAAAGTAGGACATCAGTCGAAATCCTCTCCTTAACGAGCGAGCGGACGATTTAAAACAACACGAGATTTACAATTGCAGAACGTGCTATTTGATAGTTTCTCAGTTGATAATACTGGTAACTATGGAGATTTATTATTACTAACGAGGGAGGATCCAAATACCTTCTTGATGCTTTGTTTGTTATGCAGATATCTTGACAAATGTGTTGAAAATTGTAGATTGGAGTAATATGAATTGGTACAGTTATACAAATGCTCTAAAGTAATCTTTAATGCAACATCTCATATCAGTAAGTATCAGCCTTTAATTTCTTGTTGGAATGAAGGGCAGTTAAGATTAAATATTAAGAAGTAAAAAATTACTAATAATAATAAAATAATTCTCACAAGAATCGACTTTTTTATCTCCAATTTTTTTGAATCATTTGATTTAATTTTTAATCAAAAGCAACCTAACATTATTTGTTTTTTTTATTAAGACAGATTATTGTGTTGTTGTAATCATTTTTGTGAGTACTTGAATTAAAAATGTGGTGCTAAGTAAAATGTTACTTTTGATTATTAAATGGAACAATCTGTGGTTTGGATATTTTTGAATCTAGAGGTCATTGTGCATATGGCTGTGCTAATTTCATTAACCAATTTTAATTTTTAATCTAAAGGGCAGTAACCCAGCAGAACTTGTTCTAATATTGATAAATAATTGAAGAAAAATAAGTATTGGATTTTTTTAGTTAATTTGTATCGCAGAGAGATCGATAGTAATAAAATAACTTTTAGAAATTACTCAAATAAAAGTATATCACTTTCATACTACAGCTAAATGTAATTTTTAATACCAATCTATGATGTTTTTAATAATTTGGACTACTATTTGCTAAAAGTGTTATTTAATTGACTGAAACAAGAAGTAAAGCATCTGTTCACAACAATTAATATCAAAAAATTCCCAGCTTTTAGCCACCAATCAAGTTTTCAAAATGTCTAACTTTTATATCTCTACACTTTCTTAATCGCAGAAATGTTCTTCTGCAACATTACGTAACACTTCGGGGTAATCTTGACGAATGTTTCTTCTATTAGATTTTTTTATGTGACTTTACATAAAAAATCGAGTGTGCTAAGGTCCGGTGAACGACGAGGCCATCGAATTGGTCCATTAGTTGCAGCAAATTGTTGTCCAAACCTTGGCTGCAAATAAGTCGTTACAACATATACACTTTGTGGCGGAGCACCGCCTCGTTGAAAATAAAGACGCCTGATTCCGCTGGGGCTATCTATTCCGAAAATTCCTCAACAACATTCTCACCAGTTAAATGCCTTTGAGAATAAATTGACCCAACAATTCGAGTCAAACCCCAAACATTTATGCCAACTCTCTCTCGGAAAGGAGGAGGGTCGATTTGGAATTATTTTCGGATGAAAAAATCAGAAAACATTTTTTTTAATGTCTACTAACAATAATAAGTCGATTTTACCCTAAACGGATGATCCCCCACTCCCCTAGACCCGCCCCCCACCTGAGTATTAGTCCATGCCAAAGCTGTAAAAACCCCAAAAGTGCAGGGGTAGCGACCAAACATGACTACCGATAGTCGCGCGGTCCCTACACCCCCCCCCCAAACTACCCCCTGAATGCAAAGAAAACTTTTCAATTTTTCGTTGACAGGCATGCGAGGACTTGTTGGATCGGGTTTCTATTAAGGAATCTGAATATTTCCTGTAAAATTTCGCAACCAGACATCCCAACGACCCACGGGCGTTGAAATCACTCCCTCCCTCAATGCCGAAACATGCAAAAAACATCCAAACTTGCTGAAAATTGTTTTTCACACGTTTTCAAGGGCGGGGAATACTACGATGGTGGTATTATTTAGCCTCCCACCCCTAATCCCTAAATGCAATTTTCCCACCAGATATTCTAACGACCTCGGGGGGGGGGGGGGGGGTGAAACTGTTGTAGAACTCTCCAAAATCGTCCTAAGTTGAAGACATAATCAAAATTCGACTTAGGCAAAAATTTCATTTAAAGACATTTTCGGGAGTCTGCAGAGGCGCAGATCAGTCCACAAGGACCGTTTTGGGTTCTATAAGGCGTTGGAAATGACCAGGCGAAAATTCGAAGAAACACCGAATTTTCACTTAGGAAAAATGTTTTTGGTTCAGAATATCAGAGTAGAAGTATATAATGACAAAGATTTATGAATAATATACTTTTTCAAAGGTACCATAAATTGGACTTTGAAAAATAATATTTTTGGAAGGGCGTCAAAATTTGGCCCAGGAATCGATTTATCGAAAGTACGCCAAAGTTTCACTTGCAGACTAATTTTTCAAAACTGCGTTGAAATTTGGCTTGAAAATCGATTTTTCAAAAGTACGCCAAAATTTCACCCGCAGATTAACTTTTCAAAAGTACCTTGAAATTTGGCTTGAAAATCGATTTTTCAAAAGTACGCCAAAATTCCACCCGCAGATTAACTTTTCAAAAGTACCTTGAAATTTGGCTTGAAAATCGATTTTTCAAAAGTACGCCAAAATTCCACCCGCAGATTAACTTTTCAAAAGTACCTTGAAATTTGGCTTGAAAATCGATTTTTCAAAAGTACGCCAAAATTTCACCCGCGGATTAACTTTTCAAAAGTACCTTGAAATTTGGCTTGAAAATCGATTTTTCAAAAGTACGCCGAAATTGGTCTTAAAATGGATTTTTCAAAAGTACCACGAAGTCAGTTTAAAAAGTACCACGAAAATATAATTTAAATTATTTTTATTTTTTATTCCTCAACCAAAGACATTGACCTTTGAGGTACGGTCATTGAAAGCCCAATTCTAAAGTATGAGCATAAAATTTTAACGATGCACTGCATCCGAAAGGCAAAATAGAAGATTTTGTCAAAGCCGGCGTAGTGCCGATAAGCAAAAATTGATAAAAATCAATGCACATGTACAAGGCCGGTTTCTTACATAGAAAGAGTTTGGATTGACCCAGCGGCTCGCAATTTGGTCGAGCGCGTTGAGTGGTCCAGACAAAGCGATGGTAGAAAAGCCAATAACAGGGCTTTTCAAATGACAAAGTTATACAGGAAAACGCCTTGTGCATAAAAATCCAAAAATTCAATTTTGCCTAAAAGTCGCTCGAAGGTGAGACGCTGCCAAATCGATAATATTAATCGACTGTGATAAGGGTTAGTAAGTCGTGGACTGATCGAACGCCACTCAACTTATGCAGTAATAAGTCCTCTGAATGTGTTTGAGTACGTGAATCTCCACGATACAAGAACTTTAAAGCTAAGTAGTCTCTAGCGAAACTAAATTCATTTAGTAAAACTTTTTTAAGTTAATTTCAGTCAGCCTTAATTATTCATTTACCCAGAGTCTGAAATGATTCTAAAAGCTCACATTTTGATTCTGAGAAGGTACGTATGAATCTTTTCTACCTAATCGATCGTTAGCGTGAGCGCTCTCGCTTGTATGGTCTGAAAGTCACTACCTTGATTGGGGAAGGCACGATTCTTATCTTGAGAATTTTGTATAACCAATTCTGTTAAATAAACGGATTCTTTGAACTAATATTTCTTAATTGATCTTGAGGCCTGTTGACGGTCTATAATCCCTGGAACTTTCGTATAGAAAACCGGATGTGTCGAGTTAATTCGTATTAACGTTCGACCTTCTGGTTGCTTTACGGAGGTTTGAGAGGGATTTTTTTATGCGTTTTTTGAGAAATATATTCCGTTATTAATGGACCAAAACGTGATTTTCGCGTACCAAAACTAATCCCTCCGCAGAGAAATTCTTCGGTTGGGATTTTTTTTATGCAAAAATTCAGGAAATTAAGAGGTGCCTAAACCCCTAACGAGGGAATTCAGGTCCAGAGAGAGCGTAGTTTCCGATCTGTGGTAGTGCCGCCTTGGTCCCATTACTCGGCTACCGAAGTGCATCTTATCTCGAACCCGCCTGGGAGGTAGAAGAACGGGGTAATACGCGACTGGCGCCCCCTGAGAAATAAATTGGTGTCGCGTCATTTTGACGCCCGGTAGTGCGTTCTTCTACATGGCGCCCAACGTGGGGCGTTGTTAGTCAGCAGGGCTTTCTGGAAAGGATATGGATGAATCAACGCCTTTCCAGTTTTACGACGAGCCGACATCTGTGATGGACAACGTCTCTAGAGGGTTAGAGAGGCCGTGCGCGGAGGATGTACTGGGTAGTTCGGGGGTAGGCCCGAGTACCACTGAAGGAGTCATACAGCCCTCCTCAGAACAAGTGTTCGCCCAAATGGCAGCAGGTCTTGCCAAAGCTCTAAGCGAAGCCACGCACGAGCATAAGTATCGGTCGAAGCATCCAAATGCGGAATTTCATGGCTTCGAACACGAAGACCCTGAAACCTTCATTCATCATATGGAGGAATTTTTCGTCCGAGTACGAATTACGCAGGATAACGACCGTCTGTATAAAATATCAGAACAGCTCAAAGACGATGCTAGGAAATGGTTCGAACAATACCGAACCCTAATTACCACGTATCCTCTATTCCTCGAGCGGTTCAGAAGCCGTTACGATTCAGGTGAAGTACTCACCGAAGCAGTAGCTAATTTATATGGCAAGAAACAAGATGCCGAGGAAAATACGTCAGTATTTATTTCCAGGAAGGTATGCCTCTTCAAGAGGATCGATCCGTTTAAGCCGGAGGCGATGAAGGCGGCTACCATCTTCAATCAGTTGAGACCTGATATGAAAATGCTCCTAAAGAGTGCCGTCATACTAGATACAAATACACTAGTGACGATGACCGAACAAATGGCCAAAATCATGGATGAGAATAAAGAATTCGAGGCTCTGCAAAATGTCAAAAAAAGCAAGGACCAAGAAGCGTCCACCTCTACCGCTTCAGCTCAAGGGAATCAGCAATCGAGCAGTAACTGGAGAACGGAACCCTCCGCATTAGCGAAGCCGTCCTCCAGTTCCTTTGGTGCATCTAGGACACCATTCAATGGATCTCAAAGAAGAGATAATCCGCCAGCACCAAGGGTGCATTTTGCAAATAATATTTCCTCGTTGCCCAGAGGGGATATACCGAGAAGGGGTACTGGAGACGTAAGGAACTCCCGAGTCCCGTATCGCCCTTGCAGATACTGCCCAACGGAGCAGTGGCATTTTCATGCGGAATGCCCAAACAATCCCTATCGTAATATGAATACGGGAAACCAAGCGGGGGTCAGAGGCGATGGCCCAGGCCGAACTGTACCAGCCCCGCCTACCAGGCCCCAGCAGGCTCGAAGCGACCCTCGGGGAAGCTCCGAAGTAAGAAGTTTAAATTAAAAAACTTCGATGACCTTCCTGACCTTAATTACCTGTTTAAGGATCAAGAAGTCAACCTATCTCCCCACCGATTCACTCCATTAGAATCTATCAATCAAACCAACGACGCTTTCCCTCTGCCTCGCATTAAGATTATAATTAATAATCGAGCGGTTAACGCTTTATTGGATACAGGTTCGACAAGGAATATTATCCAACCGAAATTTTTGAACGACATTGATCAACTTACAGCTCCCCAAACTTTTGTTATGACTTGTGGCGATGGTTTAGTAGAATCCCTCGGGACTACGACCATAAACGTTAATGTACTAGATGTACCCTTTCAGACCACGTTTCAGGTCATTCAAAATTTAAACGAAGAGCTCATTCTGGGAGCCCCCTTTTTATATGCTCACAATGTCGTATTCGATTATCAACGTAAATGTGTCTACGTCGGCACTGAAGAGCGAATAACCGTCTTCTGGAATCAAGCGGCACATCAAGCAAGGAAGCAATGCCGGCTTCCCGAAGAACTGATCATCGGAAACGATAATTTAAAACCTCTATTCGAGGAATTCGCTGAATTGTTCACCGCGGTGCCTACCCAAGCTACCACGGTGACAACGAAACATAAAATAAAAGTTAAAGACGACCGCCCGTTCAATATCAAACCTTATCCTATGTCTCCTACTAAGAAAAAAGTTATGTACGATCAAATTGAAGAGATGCTGAAAGCCGGGGTCATAGAACCGAGTACCGCTCAGTACAGTTCGCCTCCCATTATAATAGAAAGGCCCGGCAAGAAGCCTCGCTTCTGCATTGATTATCGTCACTTAAATGAAGTAACGGAAGACGAAGCATCCGTCTTACCTAAGATATACGAGAGTATAAAGGATCTAGGAAACGCCAACATATTTACGGTGTTGGACCTCAAGAGCGGATATTGGCAAATCCCTCTTGAGGAGTCGTCAAAAAATTATTCTACGTTTACAACATTAGATGGAGCATCTTACCGATTTAACGTGATGCCTTTCGGATTGAAGACCGCTCCATGTACGTTCCAAAAATTTATGGCAAGAGACGTATTGACCGGCTACTTGCATCATTTCTGTAAAGTATATCTCGATGATATTATCATCTACAGTGAAAATATAGATCAGCATGTAAACCATCTGAGAGCCGTCTTTGAACGCCTACGTTTACATAATTTAAAAGTGTCACCAGAAAAATGTGTGGTAGCCACATCCAGTATAACCTATCTCGGGCATAAGATAAATGCCAATACTACTCAACCTTTAGAAAAACATATTCTGCAGATACAGAGCTATCCTGTGCCTACGACAAGGCGCCAGCTTCAGAGTTTCCTTGGCCTATGTAATTGGGTACGTGAATATATCCCGAATGTTGCAATAATTACTAAGCCCTTGACCCGACTACTCTCGAAGGACTGGCGCTATAAGTGGAATACAGAAGCCCAAGAATCCTTTATCCTACTGAAAGAGGTATTAAATAAACCTCTAGGACTGCACCGGCCAGATTTCAATAAAATGTTCATACTGCAGACGGACGCATCCTTAATAGGATTATCTGCAGTATTATATCAATTGGGGGATAATGACCAGAAGCACATCGTCTCTTATGCTAGTAATACGTTATCTCCGACGGAGAGAAAATACCATATCAATGAATTGGAATGTTTGAGCGTCGTTAATTATATAAGGAAATACAAAATATATTTGGCAGACCGTCCATTTATAGTCAAAACCGACAATCGAGCATTACTATGGCTGAATAAGCATAAAGATGAAAAGACCAAATTTACACGATGGTCGTTATTACTTCAAGAATATAGCTTCTCGATAGAGCACTGTCCTGGTAAAGAAAACATACTGGCAGACTATTTGAGCAGAAATCCTCAAGGCCCGAACGTCGAAGCAGACGACGAAGAGGAGAGAATGTATCCACCAAAATTCTCGTACAAGGAACGAATATCAGTGATTACCACATTGGAATTAAACGATCAGGTCAGAGAAGCGCAAACGCACTCCAGAGATATCCAAGACCAAATCGAACGATGGAATACTCTAGTGCGACAAGCAGATAAAACCGAGGCAGAGGTGAAATTCGTCAATACAAGACAAGTGATAGGCGGCACACTTTGGACGAACGGCGAAAATGTCAAAGAAAAATTATACGTACCAAAACGTATGGTCATGAGAGTAATATCTCATTTTCACGACCGACCGGAAGTAGGTCACCCCGGCCGCGATGAAACTGTTAGAATCATCTCGGGCCGCTATTATTTTAATAATTTGTCGAGACTAGTTAACAAATATTTAAATGAGTGCATTATTTGTAATTCCGTAAAAAGCAGACAATCACAACCGAAGGCTCCTCTCAGAAGCCATGCTCCATCGCATCCGTTCGAAGTTCTAAGCGTCGATGTAATCGGACCGCTTCAGCGAACCAAAGATGCAGATAACCGATATATATTAATGGTAGAGGATGTATTTAGTAAGTGGGTCGAAGCCAAGGCGTTCACCCAAGTCAGTGGAAAAACAATAGCACAATTTATCGAAGAGGAACTAGTGGCGAGATATGGCGTTCCGAGGGTCATCATTTCCGACCAGGGAGGCCACTTCAATTCCGGCTTTTACGATACGTTCTGTACACGTAACAATATTGAAAGATTCTTCACAGCAGCTTACCACCAACAGGCCAATCCAATAGAAAGGAGGGTGCAAGAAGCTAAGAAGATCTTAAAAACCTTATTATATGGTTCACCCAACGACGAGTGGGATCGACATGTTAGTCAGATGGCATATATCTTGAGAACAAGAAAAAACGCCGCTACGGGGCATACGCCCAGTTTCGTAGTACTCGGCTATGAATTACCGCAGATTGGTGATTGGAATATGTTCGCTTATAGACAAGAACGTCGTAATCAAGCGGACGTTCCCCGCCTTGAAAGAGTCAAGGAGATTCGTAAAAATCAAACAAATTACCAATGGCGTTACGCGCCCAAAGTGGCGGTAACGCCGGTCGTATATAAAGTGGGAGATATGGTAATGACTAAAAGGATCAGGAAGGATCATACCTTCACACCGTCGTGGAGTGGGCCACACAAGGTTTTAAAGAGATTGTCCAATGAAGTTTACCTCATTCACAAGGGGGTAACTTCGACGAGATTACATGTCGATGCCATCAGGCCGGCACCTAAGGGAGACCCCGATGTTGAATTGGAATTGTCTGAAGAATCAGAAGATAGTCCGGATGAAACTCATCTTAGTGACGACGCTTCCTCATCAGACAATGAGATCGCGCCCAGGTCAGAGCGACGTAGCGATACCACACTAGTTCAAATCAATGTTCCCGCAAGTGCTCAAGATGAGCAGGATGTAATGAGTCGAGATCCCGATGATGCTCGAGATGAGCCAGACATAGAAGAGTCACCTCTAGATATTTCTGAGGTCGACCACGGCTAATAGCCGTTTTCGCTTTTTTTTTATATTTTTTCTCAAAATTCTAAGTGGCGATTTTGACCTATATGCGGTCGAATTGAAAATTTAAAGTCTACTCCATGAGCAGACATGGAAAGACGGCGAACCCGACGCAAGAGCGCGATCCGGTAAGCCTAGCTTCTCAAGAGCGAGAGCCGCCAAGTTCGAGTAATGGACGTAGGCATAAGTACGAATCAGTACGAGTTTCGGAAGCTGTTTTTCTTATGCAAGAAGACAACTTCTATTTTAATCATTTTAAGTCAACAAAATTAACGTATACCCCAAATGGAAACTACGAGTTTCAGAAGCCGTTCTTCGCTCAAGAAGACGCTTCAATTTTTTTTTTTTTATACTTTTTTTCACAAGTCGTGATGACCGCACGAGTATCGTAAGCCGATTTAATCTACCTTACGAAGTAGAAACTACGAGACGAGTTTCAGAAGTCGTTCTTCACTCAAGAAGACGCTTCAATTTTTTTTTTTTTTTATATTTTTTTCACAAAGTAGTGATGACCGCACGAGTATCGTAAGCCGATTTAATCTACCTTACGAAGTAGAAACTACGAGACGAGTTTCAGAAGTCGTTCTTCACTCAAGAAGACGCTTCAATTTTTTTTTTTTTTTTTATATTTTTTTCACAAAGTAGTGATGACCGCACGAGTATCGTAAGCCGATTTAATCTACCTTACGAAGTAGAAACTACGAGACGAGTTTCAGAAGTCGTTCTTCACTCAAGAAGACGCTTAAATTTTTTTTTTATATTTTTTTCACAAAGTAGTGATGACCGCACGAGTATCGTAAGCCGATTCAATCTACCTTACGAAGAACCAATTTCTAACCATTATAAGTTAACAAAATTCATGTTAGAAAAATATTTCATTCGAAACAACACATTGTGTTTGTTAGTCGACGCGTCCCAGTCGACGACTTGCTAAAAAGTCAATCTAGTTGCTGAACTGCATTTTCCATGAGCAGAAATGGAAAGATGACCCAGCCTGTCGCAAGGGCGCGGCATGGTGAAGTCTGGAACTCAAAGGCGAGGACCGTCCAAGCTGCGGCATGGAGATATAAACAGCCTCTTCTAGAAAGGGCCGAAGTTAAGCAAGAGCGAGACCAGGGCGAAAAAGCGAGTGCAACGAATTAGTGAGAGTGGACGCTAATCAAAATTGTGCTACGCTTCGCTTCGCTTCGCACCTCGACGCGGGTGTAATTAAGTTGATAAAAATGTTGTATCAACTTGGCGTATTGTTTAAAAATGTATTTATTTTTAAGTTAGATAGGCGAATCAGCCGTCTGCCCCAATTAAGGCCGTTATTTTTAAACATCTGTACCATAGGTCAGACCGTCAAATGAAGGCATACAGACGTACAAGTGAATATGGAAATTAAAGGCAATCGATGAGTAGAAAAGATTCAACCAAAGGAGGGGAGTGTTGTAGAACTCTCCAAAATCGTCCTAAGTTGAAGACATAATCAAAATTCGACTTAGGCAAAAATTTCATTTAAAGACATTTTCGGGAGTCTGCAGAGGCGCAGATCAGTCCACAAGGACCGTTTTGGGTTCTATAAGGCGTTGGAAATGACCAGGCGAAAATTCGAAGAAACACCGAATTTTCACTTAGGAAAAATGTTTTTGGTTCAGAATATCAGAGTAGAAGTATATAATGACAAAGATTTATGAATAATATACTTTTTCAAAGGTACCATAAATTGGACTTTGAAAAATAATATTTTTGGAAGGGCGTCAAAATTTGGCCCAGGAATCGATTTATCGAAAGTACGCCAAAGTTTCACTTGCAGACTAATTTTTCAAAACTGCGTTGAAATTTGGCTTGAAAATCGATTTTTCAAAAGTACGCCAAAATTTCACCCGCAGATTAACTTTTCAAAAGTACCTTGAAATTTGGCTTGAAAATCGATTTTTCAAAAGTACGCCAAAATTCCACCCGCAGATTAACTTTTCAAAAGTACCTTGAAATTTGGCTTGAAAATCGATTTTTCAAAAGTACGCCAAAATTCCACCCGCAGATTAACTTTTCAAAAGTACCTTGAAATTTGGCTTGAAAATCGATTTTTCAAAAGTACGCCAAAATTTCACCCGCGGATTAACTTTTCAAAAGTACCTTGAAATTTGGCTTGAAAATCGATTTTTCAAAAGTACGCCGAAATTGGTCTTAAAATGGATTTTTCAAAAGTACCACGAAGTCAGTTTAAAAAGTACCACGAAAATATAATTTAAATTATTTTTATTTTTTATTCCTCAACCAAAGACATTGACCTTTGAGGTACGGTCATTGAAAGCCCAATTCTAAAGTATGAGCATAAAATTTTAACGATGCACTGCATCCGAAAGGCAAAATAGAAGATTTTGTCAAAGCCGGCGTAGTGCCGATAAGCAAAAATTGATAAAAATCAATGCACATGTACAAGGCCGGTTTCTTACATAGAAAGAGTTTGGATTGACCCAGCGGCTCGCAATTTGGTCGAGCGCGTTGAGTGGTCCAGACAAAGCGATGGTAGAAAAGCCAATAACAGGGCTTTTCAAATGACAAAGTTATACAGGAAAACGCCTTGTGCATAAAAATCCAAAAATTCAATTTTGCCTAAAAGTCGCTCGAAGGTGAGACGCTGCCAAATCGATAATATTAATCGACTGTGATAAGGGTTAGTAAGTCGTGGACTGATCGAACGCCACTCAACTTATGCAGTAATAAGTCCTCTGAATGTGTTTGAGTACGTGAATCTCCACGATACAAGAACTTTAAAGCTAAGTAGTCTCTAGCGAAACTAAATTCATTTAGTAAAACTTTTTTAAGTTAATTTCAGTCAGCCTTAATTATTCATTTACCCAGAGTCTGAAATGATTCTAAAAGCTCACATTTTGATTCTGAGAAGGTACGTATGAATCTTTTCTACCTAATCGATCGTTAGCGTGAGCGCTCTCGCTTGTATGGTCTGAAAGTCACTACCTTGATTGGGGAAGGCACGATTCTTATCTTGAGAATTTTGTATAACCAATTCTGTTAAATAAACGGATTCTTTGAACTAATATTTCTTAATTGATCTTGAGGCCTGTTGACGGTCTATAATCCCTGGAACTTTCGTATAGAAAACCGGATGTGTCGAGTTAATTCGTATTAACGTTCGACCTTCTGGTTGCTTTACGGAGGTTTGAGAGGGATTTTTTTATGCGTTTTTTGAGAAATATATTCCGTTATTAATGGACCAAAACGTGATTTTCGCGTACCAAAACTAATCCCTCCGCAGAGAAATTCTTCGGTTGGGATTTTTTTTATGCAAAAATTCAGGAAATTAAGAGGTGCCTAAACCCCTAACGAGGGAATTCAGGTCCAGAGAGAGCGTAGTTTCCGATCTGTGGTAGTGCCGCCTTGGTCCCATTACTCGGCTACCGAAGTGCATCTTATCTCGAACCCGCCTGGGAGGTAGAAGAACGGGGTAATACGCGACTGGCGCCCCCTGAGAAATAAATTGGTGTCGCGTCATTTTGACGCCCGGTAGTGCGTTCTTCTACAAAACCACCCCCTCTCTGAATCCCGAAGTGTCTCTCAAGGAGAAAAAGGTATCCCCCGTTTTCAAGGGTGAAGAACATCCATAGTTGCATCAGTTTCTCTTTTAGTCCTCAAAAACTACCCTTACATGCCCAACACCATCGGTTTTTCTTATAGTGAGATCACAAGCGCTCAATGGATCAGGTTTTCTAGGGACAGAAATATTTTTATTGCAGCTGAAAAGGAGTTTAATAGAACGGGCTATGCGCATGTATATTATTCGTGTATGTGCATAGTCCATTTTTTTATTATATATTTATGACTTTTTTCACATTATGTACAACATGACTTTTATTCTTATTTTAGACATGCGTTATATATTACTATTATTAATAATGCAGCCTCAATACAGCGATCCAGCGAGGACCGACGCACAAAATATATGCCGTAGTCGTCGGTTGTGTATTCTCGGCATATATCTTCCATTTGTTACGTCCTCAGTATTGAGGAATATAATTAAATGCAATATATATGGATTAAGGACTAACTGTACACATACGTAGGTATTGGAGAACCACGATCCAACAAGTCCTCGCATGCCTGATAACGAAAAATGGAAAAATGGGTGGAATTATTCTGGTTAGGGGGCGGGAGGCTAAATAAAATCAGCATCGTATTCCCCGGCCTTGAGAACGTGTAGAAAACAATTTTCAGTATGTTTGGATGTTTTTTGCATATTCCGGTATTGAGGGAGGGGGTGGTTTTGTTATAGAACTCTCCAAAATCGTCCTAAGTTGAAGACATAATCAAAATTCGACTTAGGCAAAAATTTCATTTGAAGACATTTTTGGGAGTCTGCAGAGGCGCAGATCAGTCCACCGTTTTGGGTTCTATAAGGCGTTGGAAATGACCAGGTGAAAATTCGAAGAAACACCGAATTTTCACTTAGGAAAAATGTTTTTGGTTCAGAATATGAGAGTAGAAGTATATAATGACAAAGATTTATGAATAATATACTTTTTCAAAGGTACCACAAATTGGACTTTGAAAAATAATATTTTTGGAAGGGCGTCAAAATTTGGCTCAGGAATCGATTTATCGAAAGTACGCCAAAATTTCACTTGCAGACTAATTTTTCAAAACTACGTTGAAATTTGACTTGAAGATCGATTTTTCAAAAGTACGCCAAAATTTCACCCGCAGATTAACTTTTCAAAAGTGCCTTGAAATTTGGCTTGAAAATCGATTTTTCAAAAGTACGCCAAAATTTCACCCGCAGATTAGTTTTTCAAAAGTACCTTGAAATTTGGCTCGAAAATCGATTTTTCAAAAGTACGCTAAAATTGGTCTTGATTTTTCAAAAGTACCACAAAGTCAATTTAAAAAGTACCACGAAAATATACTTTAAATTATTTTTTATTCCTCAACCAAAGACATTGACCTTTGAGGTACGTTCATTGAAAGCCCAATTCTAAAGTATGAGCATAAAATTTTAACGATGCACTGCATCCGGAAGGCAAAATAGAAGATTTTGTCAAAGCCGGCGTAGTGCCGATAAGCAAAAATTGATAAAAATCAATGCACGTGTACAAGGCCGGTTTCTCGCATAGAAAGAGTTTGGATTGACCCAGCGGCTCGCAATTTGGTCGAGCGCGTTGAGTGGTCCAGACAAAGCAATGGTAGAAAAGCCAATAACAGGGCTTTTCAAATGATAAAGTTATAGAGGAAAACGCCTTGTGCATAAAAATCCAAAAATTCAATTTTGCCTAAAAGTCGCTCGAAGGTGAGACGCTGCCAAATCGATAATATTGAACGACTGTGATAAGGGTTAGTAAGTCGTGGACTGATCGAACGCCACTCAACTTATGCAGTAATAAGTCCTCTGAATGTGTTTGAGTACGTGAATCTCCACAATACAAGAACTTTAAAGCTAAGTAGTCTCTAGCGAAACTAAATTCATTTAGTAAAACTTTTTTAAGTTAATTTCAGTCAGCCTTAATTATTCATTTACCCAGAGTCTGAAATGATTCTAAAAGCTCGCATTTTGATTCTGAGAAGGTATGTATGAATCTTTTCTACCTAATCGATCGTTAGCGTGAGCGCTCTCGCTTGTATGGTCTGAAAGTCACTACCTTGATTGGGGAAGGCACGATTCTTATCTTGAAAATTTTGTATAACCAATTCTGTTAAATAAACGGATTCTTTGAACTATTGTTTCTTAATTGATCTTGAGGCCTGTTGACGGTCTATAATCCCTGGAACTTTCGTATAGAAAACCGGATGTGTCGAGTTAATTCGCATTAACGTTCGACCTTCTGGTTGCTTTACGGAGGTTTGATAGGGATTTTTGTATGCGTTTTTTGAGAAATAAATTCCGTTATTAATAGACCAAAACGTGATTTCCGCGTACCAAAACTAATCCCTCCGCAGGGAAATTCTTCGGTTGGGATTTTTTTATGCAAAAATTCAGGAAATTAAGAGGTGCCTAAACCCCTAACGAGGGAATTCGGATCCAGAGAGAGCGTCGTTTCCGATCTGTGGTAGTGCAGCCTTGGTCCATTACTCGGCTATCGAAGTACATCTTATCTCGAACCCACCTGGGAGGTAGAAGAACGGGGTAATACGCGACTGGCGCCCCCTGAGAAATAAATTGGTGTCGCGTCATTTTGACGCCCGGTAGTGCGCTCTTCTACAGTTTCAACCCCCGTTGGTCGCTAGGATGTCTGGTTGCAACGTTTTCCAGGACATATTGAGTTTCCTCAAAAATAACCGATCCAACAAGTACTCGCATGCCTGACAACGAAAAATCCGAGGAAAAATCGAAAACGGGTGTAGTTTCTTGCGTTTATGGGTAGTTTGAGGGCGGTAGGGACCGCGCGACTACACCATCATGTTGGCCGTCCTCGAAAACGGGGGGGAGGTACTCATGTTTGGTCGCTACCCCTGCAATTTTGGGGTTTTACACTTTTTTTGCAAGTTTCGTATGGACTATATGCCATTACTTGCTAACAGCGTTCTTGGAGAAATATATCGCTTTCAAACTTATATTTGCTTGATAAAATACCACACTAACTCCCTTTTAATTGTATCCGCTCTCATTTATCATTGTTTCCCTTTTTACCACCCCGCCCCCCAAGGGGTGGTGGTGGAGAGGGTGGTTTTACTATTTATTCGTTTGCGGTAAATATAAATGCAAAATATCCAAGCTTGCTCACCAGACTTGACCACGGTATCCTGGGGTTTTTGGGGCCACGTTAACCTGTATCTCATCCAGTTTAAGGTCATTTGTATCCTGTATCTCATCCAGTTTAAGGTCATTTGAAGGTCAAATTGGGAGTTAGTGTGGTATTTTATCAAGCAAGTATGTCCCCGATCTATGTCCCCAAGAATGCTTAGCAAGTGATGGCATATTCAGGATTGGGGGGAGGGGTGCTAGGGGGTGGTGGATCGACCGTTTGGGGTCGACTTATTATTGTTAGTAGACATTAAAAAAAAATGTTTTCTGATTTTTTCATCCAAAAATAATTTGGGGCAAAAACCGCCCAAATCGACCCTCCTCCTTTCCATCGTTCTGTGCTCGTTTCCAACTGACCGGCATCTCGTGTTTTGCTTATTAAACATACTATTGTTGGTAAACCTGAACTAACCTGAATACTGTTGAAAATGCGAAATCATTATTATTTTTATTGTTACGCAAAAACCAATTACATTACTCTAATTTTCATATAAATTGACAGTAGGAAAAAAATCTTGACGACTTAAAGCTCTTTTATCATCAGATTTGGATTCAGCTCAGCAAAATACATATAAAATGATATTTTTCTTCATCAGTTCAGAACTTTTTTTGTGACAGTGCACCGGCACACACAAAAGAAATTCTGAACTGATCACCCGACATATCATTTTATATATATTTTGGTAAGCTGAATCCAAATCTGATGATAAAAAAAGCTGTAAGTCATCAAAATTCTTTCCTACTGTCAATTTAGTCCCCAAATGATGGGTATTTGAGGAATAAATTGAGAGTAGGAAAAAATCTTGATGACTTTTTTATCATCAGATTTGGATTCAGTGCACCAAAATATATATAAAATGATATGTCTAGTCATCATTTCAGATTTTTTTTTGTGTGCCGGGTGTAAATATTATCTTGGTTAGTTATGATGAAAACGGTAGTTTTTGTTCTTTGTTCGAATTGTATGTATTTATTCCGAGGAAATAAAAAATAAATATAATCCTTTAAAAATTATTACTTGCAAAAATATAGTCACTACCAATAAAAAATTGAGCAGGAAGCAACAAATTTTAATTGAATTTGCCATTTTTCCTCTTGTTCTTATTCACAACGTCTAACGTTTTGTGATCAATGTATTAGTCTAGTTTTCATCTGTTCACTGTATATCACGTCTGACAGCATCACGCCATCTATCGTGATTGCCTGTTAGGCCCACGGCCACACCAAAGCTCTTTCCCGTCAGCTTCTTGATGACATCAGCCCAATGTTTTGGGCTATTGTCGATATTGATGTTAGCTTAACCATTTCTCTAAATAACTTTAAATAACCCAAAAACCGTACGTTTTAGCTATAGGGAATGTACATTTCACAGTTTCTTGTCTAACCGAACACAAAGAGTTAAAATTGACAATAACGTATCTGCTCCCCTGAATGTGTCGTCCGCAGGGATCTATTATAGGTCCATTGCTGTATACTTTATACGCCTCAAATTTTATAAAAATATTTAAGCATTGTCAAGTTCATTTCTCTGCTAACGACATGCAACTATATCACTCCTATTATCCCTCTAAACATGTTGAGGCTTCGAGAGTTATCAATCAGGACATCGCGGCTCTAACAGAGACATCCAGAAACCATGCCTTACATATCAATGATAATAAAACTTCTATGCTTATTTTTGGGCCTCAAAATGCAAGGCCAATTTTAACTCCAAATAAATTTAAGTGGTCAAAATATATTACCCTCCGAATCTGTAAAGAGTCTAGGTCTAACTTTTGACACTACCTTGAGATTCATACCTCATATCAATAACTGTATTCGCATAGCATATATGAATTTAAAAATGATCTTCAACAACCGTCACTTCTTAAATAAAAAAATCAAAACAATCCTGTGCGAATCACTTGTTCTATCTAGATTTAATTTTGCTGATTCGGTATATGGCCCATGTTTGGATGCTGAGGACTCTCGCAGAATACAGGTCATTCAAAACTCCTATTTAAGGATAATCTCTGGTATTAGACATGAGCTTGTTGAAATTGGTTGGCTTACTATGGCTAACCGTCGTATATTACATTGTGCATGCTTATTCCATAAAATTGTTATAAATAAGATACTAAATTATCTCCAAAAAAAATTTCACATGGAACAGATGTCCACAACGTTAATATCAGATTCAAGGTAACTCTCAGACCTCCAGTACACTGCACTGAAATATTCAAACGATCATTTTCTTAACAAGTTTCCAAAATTTACAATCCTGTACCATCTGACCTTAAAAGTAAATCCTTAACCACATTTAAACGTTATCTGAAAATGCAGCAGACTATAAAAGAAAGTGGCAAACAAGTCCAGAATTTATAATTTAATGTAAATGGTATACTCGGTCTTCTCTTATTTTGCTATTGGTTTATAAGTTAGTGTATATTATTAATTATCTTTTATTTGCATTTGTTCAATGGTTTATGTATATCTCAGTTTAACTCTGCTAAAATACAGGGGTGGTGTCAGGCAACACCATCTTATCTTCGGAATTTTTTCATTAGGTATTAGTGGGTATTGTTTTGTATAATATTTTTGTACATCTGTATCTGTCTAATGGAAAATACAGCCATACTATTATTGTTATTATTATTATATAGTTTGAAAGGTAACAAAAGAGGGAAGCGAATAGAATTATAAAATACAGTAGGTATGTTCCATTTGGAATAGGCGATTTAATGGAGGTCGAATTTGTTGAAGTTCTGCTCACTCGGTATATTTTGGAGCATTAGTAGCTTGAGCCCACATAAGGTCCATCTCTCATAACCATGGGAGAAAAATTGGTTATCGGAATTTATCATGGCGAAGTTTATTAATTTCCAGGTTAGTTTTCGCATCAAATTTAATTAAAATCAAAATATATCAAGAATTATTGATTTTTTTTATAGGAATGATATTGAAAGTTAACTTAAAATAATGAATAGAATTTAAATCCGACATAAAAAAATAAGGCATGCCATTTAAGGAAGTTGATGTCAACTTCCGGTATAACCGGAAGTGTCACCCACGTGTCGTTATTCTCATTAAATTGAACATCCCTGAAAATCCCTCTTTCTAAATTTTCAGCTTCAAATTGTTTGTAGTGTTTCTGAAACGTCTAATATGCCACTAACCGTGATTCACCCTGTATGTTCGACATATTAAATTTTTTTCGCAGTAACTATGTTGTAGTAAAAATTATTTTACGTGTAGATAGTGCACAACTTGTTTGTTTAATTTAATTCGTTATTCTTTTTGTTTCAGGATGCTCTTATCCTGGCACCTCCTATTACCGAGCCTGATATTGTTGCGGCTGTGTTCAACTAACGCTCTCTGTCCCACATCCTGTAGTTGCAAACAAAACGAGAAAGGTCTACGTAAAGTGTCCTGCATCAAAGGAGGCATGCGGGATCCCATCCCCATATCACAGATGGACCACGGTATGGAAATTCTCGAGATTTCAGCTCCTGCAGGGAATTTCAACACATTGTCAATCACCCCGATTTTCCAGCAATTTAAGCAGCTCCAAGAAGTAACAATCAGGAAGTCAAATATTCATCAGATCAGCATGCACGCCTTCTGGGGTGTCCCTTCCATAAAGTTATTAGATTTGGCGTTTAATAACATCAGTGCAGTGTTTGATCATAATTTGCGTGGTTTAGTGAATTTGCTGGAGTTGAATTTAGACGACAATAGAATTGAGAAGTTACAGATCGGTGCGTTTAAGCACCTAACCGAGTTAAGGATATTGACTTTGCAAAGGAATTTACTGGAAGAATTAGTGCCTCGGATATTTTTAAAACTTGCTAAACTGCATGTGCTCAAACTTAGTGAAAACAAATTCGAAGAAATTAACCCTGAAGTGTTCAAAGACATTCCAGTAAGTCTCGCTAATGATGAAGTTGCTGTAATTTGCATACCCTTACGATATAAAAAGGGTTACTGTGAATGCAGTAGAATAAATTAATTTGGCGTTAATTTTTAATTTTCTACTATAAAGTTTAACGATTGTTCAGACTAACTAGAAGTTATTCATGCTCGAGGTAAATTTAAAAAGTTTTAATTTTTGTGGCTCAAATACTAACGTGATTTAAGTTGCCAAAAAGAATATTTATTCAAACTTGAGATACTTAAGAGATTCTTTTATTATAGGTATTAACTTTTATGTTTCCATGACAACAATGTTAGATAATGCATCTTTTAAAGAAACGCCTATACTGCGTGTAACAGGACCTCTTTTTCCTTTAGTTTTAAAGATAAACGATTGAAATTTGAAACATCCTACATGAACGTCACTTTTTGTGTTATGAATGATTTTTTTTTCCTTTATGTTTCACCGGGAGTGACACTAACTTTTGATTTTCAAATGGAACAGCCTGTATATACAGCGTGTCGCACTTTTCATGGAGACACCCTCATATCTCGCTCATCTGATATCCGAATATTTTGAAATTTTGGTGGTGAATATATACCTATAAAATGAGTCTTTATACGTAACCACATTTGATTTTAGTCAGAGGCGTTCGATTCTAGAATGGAAAAAGGGGGTCGATTTTCGAAAAAATATATTAGCGATTTTTTCAGTAAAAAACTAGTGAGGTATTCTTAATCAGCACCTTTAGAAACCCCTTTGTACAAGATTACACCATAGTGGGTTCAAAAGTGTTTGAGATAGGGGCCGTCAAAAAAACAATTTTTTCAACTAAAAATAATTTTTACCTGTAAAACGGATTCTCAAATGAAAAAATGTATTCTTAATTTTTTGTTCAGAATAATGTATTGTACTAGTCTGAATTGATTTTACAATAAAATAATTATTTATTTAATAAGGAAAGAATTTTAATTAGTACATGCTTAACATTTTTTTAACGAATAATCTTCAATAAAGACCTAAGTAAGCCATGAAAACAAAAGTTATTGCGAGTGTCAATTGGTTTTATTTATTTATTTATTTATTTATTTATTTTTGTTTCATTTATTTTATTTTTTAATTCTTGCCTTATTTAAATAAATAATTATTTTGTTGTAAAATCACCTCAAACTAGTACAATACATTATTCTGAACAAAAAATGAAGAATAGTTTTTTTTCATTTGAGAATCCGTTTTGCAGATAAAAAATATTTTTAATTCAAAAAATTGCTTTTTTGGCGGCCCCTATCTCAAACACCTTTGAACCCACTACGATGTAATCTTGTACAAATGGGTTTCTAAAGGTGCTGATTAAGAATATCTTACTAGTTTTTTTCTAAAAAAATCGCTAATATTTTTACATCCTAGAATCGGACGCCTCTGACTAAAATCAAATGCGGTTACGTCTAAAGACTCGCTTTATAGGTATATATTCACCACCAAAATTTCAAAAAATTCGGATATCAGATAAGCTAGATATAAGGCGTGGCTCCATGAAAAGTGCGACACGCTGTATATACTATTGCATTTTTGAATTCTGCATAATTTTCAGAATCCAATGATACCACATAGATGACATTTGAAACGTCAATATTTATTTTAATTTAATTTTTACTTTTCCATGACTATTCTTATTTAATCTAATCGACCACTGTAATGCTAGAAAAATTGTAATTCCGTCGAAAATACTAAATTATGTGATTATGAGCAAATAAAATTCATCAAAATGGTTTTTAGAGCAAAACACATTTTTTTCAAATGGGCACCGTGGTGGTATTACTATTAATAAAAAATAAGGAGTATTCTAATGTGCCTTATTAAAATGTGCGATAAATACAATCAAAATTACAGCGGTCAAAACTTCCAGAAGGTCCAGAAGATCTATGAGCTCGTTTTTACTTGCTTCAACTAAATTGGTATCATATACAAATCTTAGCTTAGAAATCTTAATTTCACCTGTAGATGCTCCACATGGTCAGTCTTTCAGGGCACATCGCATCGGGTATTCAATATACCTGATAAGAGTATTGATGACAAAGCCTTGTCAGCTTTACTTTTGTCGAAGTTAGTATGGTCAGGTAAAAATTGAATTAAAAATTATGTGCCTGATATCAGTCAAATATAAGAAAAAATATTACTAAAAGCATTTTTTTTTAATTAAGATCAGACTCAACAAATGTTTCAGCTTTGATGAGTTAAAAGTTGCTGATGAATGTTTCTATTCCTGCTATAATAATTACTTCAGTTGGGACCATTATTACAAAGTAAGGTTCTAGACATTCCAAACATTTCAAGGTCAGTTACGGGTACTCAATAAGTTGAGCTTTTAAAAGTGAATCCCTAGTGAATCCCTCCAAAACAGCAATCCCGACTATAGAAGAAATAAATGTCAATATCATTATGGACCTATTACTTGTTTGCTAATGAAGATCAAATTGTCTATTTTATTTCTCGCTAGCAAAGCGTATAGTGAAGCCAGCGCTCAAGTACCTCACTTTAACGACTTATTTAGCGTCAGTTTATCATAAAAAGTTGTTATAAGAGATGGAACAAATAGTAAATGTTTGCAACTGAATGAAGTAAAAAATAATAATATTTGTTTGTTTATAATAAATAAAATAAATGTAAATAACCAGAAGATCCCTCTTCTAATGGAATGTGCAAAAACCAGAAAAACATAACTAATTGAAAATTATCGTACATCATACCGTATTCTATTGGTACATAGCAGCAATTTCCAAAAGACCTTTCCTGACATAAATTATTTAATAACTATTTCTTATTTAAGTAACTATGTGAATATCACCGTCAATAAACATCAATAAATCCTAAATTCTAATTAATTATGAAATATATTATTACTAATAAAGTCACAAAGTAACATGAAGCAAATTAATTTATACCATTTAAAGTTACATAATAATTACAATCCTGAGCGAATGTTCGTGACAAAATTGGGGCAAACTACCTCAAGATTTCATGGTTTCTGGCTGTCAGGTACGTCGACATTGTAGACAAGTCTACTAAGTTTCTACTTTATAACTCTCTTTTAAGTTATTATTACTTCTTCATGCCCTGATTCCTTCTGCGAAAATTAGAATGAGTGTTTAGGGAATCTCAGAAACTGGATTTTTTTACTATAAAAGCATTGCTATTACACGTATACCCACCAAACGATAATTGACCCTATAAAAATTGTAAGAAAACTATAATGCACCACTAGGACATTCCGATGCAGCTACTACTACCTTTCAATGTATAAAACAGGGCAGTATTCAGGTACATCTGCATATTTCTTATTTTAATATGTCCATAAATTCATTCATATTTTCATATGTTAGAATCATTAGCTATGCCACCTGTAAGTTGGAGATGAAAGTTGAAGGACTTGTTTCGTAAATGAAATGAATGAAATATGTAGATAAAAATAAAAATTTGCAAGGGATTTATAGTATTTTATAAAAAAGGGTATTACTGCAAATAAATATATTGTAGCTCAAGAAAAATTATTATTTAAATTTATTACACACTTGCTAGTGTCCTTGTGAAAACTACACAATTCCAAGTAATGATCCTCCAATGTTTTTGTAGATATTGAACTCAAATACAGAAAAAATCTGATTACCTGCGTGTGTGTATGTATATATTTCTTGTAAACACGAAAGCTTCCCTAATAGACTAGGCCCATAAGTAGGAAATCCATCTCTATAAAGTGCAAGAAGCATTTCATGTAACAATTAGGGAAACAACGTTTTTAGGGTATTTCGACCTCGCTGAATACGAATCTGCCTGTTGCCAAAGCGAAACTTGGACCGGAAGTCCGGTATCCAAAACTCTGTTTCCCTATATTGCCCTTGTCCGTTGGCTTAAAATAATGATCTAAACGTCTGCTTAGGGGTTTTTTCGGATGCCAAACACATTGCAATTCTCAGAATTTACTTACCTTAAGTTTGGAGTGCATGGGTTCCAAGATGGCCGTCGAAACTTTGTTGTGTTTACGTTGTAGTATTTGGAGTGTAAAATCTCTCAGATATATAGTTTTTAGTGGTTGAATTTGTACTAATGTGTGTGTATTACGTGTTTTTAAGTAATATTTTACACCTTCCAAAATACAATTTGGTAACGAAATTGTGTTACTGAAGGTGGAGGTGGCGCGTGTAATAGTGGAAGGGGGGAATAGTGGACGAACCTTATAAGAATTTCAAATTTGGCGTTTACTGTTCGTTCGCAACAATTGTATGCCGTGCTTGATAGCATCTGAGGTGAAATACCACAGTCTGTGTATAGTGAAGGCCGAGAGGAGCCAGAAAAAGGTACAGATGCAGATGAAGCTGTGTGGCAAAAGTAATTTACCTATGATCCAAATTTGCAAAGAGCTCGAAGTCTCAGACTCACTGGGTAAAGTTTTGTCACTCTTAGATGTTTGGGAAAGATACGTTCACCTGGCGAGAACAATCGATGTTGAGATACCGAAGTCATTTGAATCGCGCTTGTCAACTTTTAAAGAGAAATTGCAAAACAGCATTAAAGACTCATTCCTTTTCTTCCAGCTCTTAAACAAGGACATCACAGGACGGCAAACTCTCCTTATACCCCGGAAGTTTTTGGCCAAGGTGACTGCGGATGTTGCTTTAGGACACATCGATCAAGATGTTCCGATCCCCAGGCAAGTGCTCGATGATGATTTTCGAACTCTTGTCCATGCTGCGCCGCTGCAAGATTCGCCTGTGCACTCAGAGCTTCATGTTTCCCAATAAGAGGCTGCTGCATTAATACCGAAAAATCTTCATTCCCATCCTTATGATCCTTGAGTCCGTCCCCAAAGCCTGTACGGATATCCTAGCCTGTAATTGTTCTTCCCAGTGCCTGTATACTATGTGCACGTGCAAGAAGAATAGGCTGACTTGCACCAAGTTGTGCCACCGCTCCCGACAATGTTTGAACTCTTTAAATGGTTGATTTCTTATCTTCCTTGCAATCTTGCCATAAGCTAAAAACACTTGAATGATTGTTTTATCTACTTTGCAATCTTGCAATAAACAATGTTTGAAATTTGAAATGGTCGTTTTCTTATCTTCCTTGCTTCCTTGCTTACTTCCGAGCAACAAAGTTTCGGCGGCCATCTTGGGTGCCATCTTGGAACCCACGCACTCCAAACTTAAGACAAGTAAATTTTTCAGCATTGCAATGTGTTCGGCATCCGAGAAAACCTCTAAGCAGACGTTTAAATCATTATTTTAAGCCAACGGACAACGGAGACATAGAGCAACAGAGTTCTGGTCGCCATCTCGGATACCGGACTTCCAGTCCAAATTTCGCTTGGGCAACAGGCAGATTCATATTCAGCGGGGTCGAAATACACTAAAAACGTTGTTTTCCCAATTGTTACATGAAATGCTCCTTGCATTATCGTTTTTTGAAAACGTGCCTCGTCTATTAAAGTCTTAAAGATGTTTAGTTCAAATTCGGAAAAACCGCTGCCCAAGGAATCACTACTTCCACATCCAGATTTTCTGTCCAAGTCACTTACAACGAAAAAATTTTGTATGTGGAAATAATTGTTTATGGAACTTTAATAATATAATATTTGAAGTCCTCTACCCCAAAAACCCACAAAAAGATACCCCACATCGGTAGTGGGTTGGGGGTGGTTATAGGGGGTGGTAGTGGGGGTGGATGAAGAAAAAAAATATTTTGAGGTTTCTGGTTCTTGTACACACACTAAATCACATTTTTCGGGGGTGGCTAATGCCAAAATTTTTTTTGAGACCTTATCTTCTCTTGTATATACTATATTTCAATTTTATGGACTCTTACCTGCTTGATTTACCCATTTACCCCAAATTTACCCCAATTTACCACCAATCTTTCGACGGAACAAGATGAAAATATAATCTAGTTCTAGATCTCGTTAAAGTACATATGTGTACCAAATATCATGTTAATATCTCAAACGGTTCTAGAGTACACGTGCGCATAAAAAAGTTACAGACAGACCGACAGATCGACAGACCGACCGACAGACCGACAAACAGACAGAATTTTTTTTGTCAAACTTAAAATCTCGACGTTTCATGACATTCTAAGCCTATTTGAACAATAAAATTTTTTTTTAATTTTTTTGTCGTTACTATACTTCCACTGGATGTGGAAGTAATATGTAAAATGCTCTCTCTATTGTTCTGTAGAGACTATGTTTAACTATAATTTTAAAGTAAATATTACGTTTTTGGTTAGGTACACAATATTACGAAGATTCATTACGAGATGTCGAAGATATTATTATTTTAAATTTTACTTCCATATCCAGTGAAAGTATAGTAGCACAAAGAAGAAAATTTGATAATTCCTATTGTTCAAATTCTGAGTCATAAAAAGTCAAGATTTTAGATTTGAACAAAAAAAATTTGTCTGTCGGTGTGCCTGTAACATCTTTGTGCGCACGATTACACTGAAACTGTTTAAGATATTGACTTGAAATTTGGTACAAGTATGTATTTTAATGAGATCTGGAACCAGATTATATTTTAATCTTATTCCATTATAGGGCTTAAGGAGTAAATTGGGGTAAATGTGGGTAAATAGGTAAATCAAGCAAGTAACAGTATATAATTTAGTATATACAGTGTGTGCGATTTAAAACTGCAACACCCCGTTATTTTGGAACGCGTTGGCCGATTTCAATTTTTTTTTTTTGAGATATAGTGCTCGATGAGCTTTATTCGACTGTTTTGAAAATTTTGTATTTTCATATTTTCAAGGCCTACTATGCTCCTCTAAATGGCTCGAAATTTCAAGATCGACTATTAGGCAATTTTTTATCGGCAAATTGGATAGCGTATTCGATTCGCATAGTAGGCCTTGAAAATATGAAAATTAGAAAATCTTCAGAACAGTTAAATGAAGCTCATTGAGCACTGTATCTCAAAAGAAAAAAAACGAAAATCGGCCAACACGTTCCAAAATAACGGGGTGTTGCAATTTTAAATCACACACACTGTATAAGAGAAGCTAAGGTCTCAAAAAATGGGCATTATTAGTATTAGCTATGCGCATTACCACACCCACCCCATTATTAAAAGGGGTGAATAAAACTATGATTTAGTGTGTGTACAAGAATAAAAGGACTCAATTTTTTTTTTACTTCATCCATTCCAACTACCACCCTCACCCCCACTATTGATGTGGCATATCGTTTTTGGGATTTTGGGGTCGACGATTTCAAATATTATATTATTAAAGTTCCGTAAAGTGTTTTTGGTTAAATCTTCATATTTTGGGCTAACGATTCTTCAGTTGGCGTATGATCAATTATTAATGAAACACCCTGTATAAATGCAATACTAAATACAAGCAATGAGTAACAACAAACAACAATAAGTACCAATGAACATTTAGGAAACATAGTCATATTCATGTGAAAACCTATTGATTCCCGATATTAATTTACACTATAAAAACAGAACTTTAAAATGAATTTTTTTAGTTTGTCGCTGAAAAATTTAAAATTTTATTGTAATTTGGAAGAATATTACAGAGATTAATATTCAATGAGTTTTTAGCAGATTTGGTGAGCCCAAATCGAACAGATCTAAGATGGTCCCCTAATCGTGTGTTATAAGTTATGGTGATCCGAGTTGACATTATACTCATTTTTATTTTTATGAACTTCAAGAAAGCTATAATAAATGTATATAGAGGACACAGGTATAATGCCTAAGCGAATGAAGAGAAGTTTTAAGCATTAAATCAATTTTTATTTTTGTTTAACTGTGTTACATTTCATAATAGTAGTCCAAGGGGTTACATAGGCCTGTAAGCGTGAAGCGCCCCGGAGGTGCGATGGTGGCATGGGAGATTGAGAGCCATAGTCTGAGTGTACCGTAGAAGCCGTTCTGTTTAATGCAAACTTAAACGAGTTTATTTTAAAATATGAATTGGCTTAAAATAGTTTATGATTTAAGGATTTTAAAATTTGTTACTCTGCAGTTTACGTTCAAATATACAGGAAAATTTAAGTTAAAAACCTGCTTAAGATATTTATCATTAAAAAAATCTGGATCGTACAGGGATTTGTAAAAGGTTCATTGAATGTATTTATTTTATGTGGGATTGACAAAATTCGGATTTGCGTGATTTTTCCTCTCGCTGGATTCCTCAGGAGGGGAACTTGAGAGAACTTATCTGTGGGTGGAGGGGGAAATTTGATTGGAGGGGGGATGTTGTCTGCATTATGTTTCATCAGACTGTAGCAATCCGATAAATGTCTAGCTTTTCGTGTAATAAACGATGGATATTGTCTTGATGACGTTGGTGGGCGAGTTGATTGGTCAGGACAGAGGTAGATATATTGATTTTGAAAATTTTCTGGGCTGTCTTCCTGACATGTTCTTTGATTATTTGACTACCGCACATCCTACGCAGTTCCTCAGTGGTCACATACTAGCTTGAATTAGTCAACAGCTGAAGCCACTTTATTTTGCGTGATCTGAACACGGTTTATCTGGGTATCAGAGGCCGCGTTCCAGACCACGCAGCCAAACGTTAGTATCAGCCTGAAAATAACCTTGGAGAAGGTCAATTTATTATCCAACGTAAGTTTGCTTCGCCAGTTCACAAGTTGGTACAGGCGACTATAGGTTTTATTTATGGACCCCGTAATGTGTGGCCCAAGCAGAGTCTTTTATGCAAGGAGACACTCAGATACTTGACTGTGTTTTTTCCTCGACGTCCTGACCATCAATTTTTATCTTGTTAAAGGTTCATATATTAGTAAATTTTCTGTTGAAATTTGTTTCAGTTTTCTGAGAATTTATTTTAATTTTCCAGGCCGCATAATATTTGATTATGTTGTCGATATGGTATTTAATTTTCTGGGTGGCGGTCTGGCCATAGAAACTATGTGCGTAGGGCATCAAATCATCTGCGTAGAGAATCGTGTTTGTACTGGGATAGGATGGAATGTCAGCTGTGTACAGGTTGAAAAGTATGGGTGGAAGGATGGACCCATGAGGAACTCCTGCGGAGAGCCTTATTCTGGTAAAAAGTGTGTTATTTATTCGCACCAAAATATATCTATCCGTGAGAAAGGATGCTATGAGTGTTGTTTATATACTTGGGGAATTTATGGAAGACATTTATTTTGTAGACCAAGTCATTCCTCCACGTGGACTCAAGAGCTTTGGCAACATCTACAAACAATACCACTGTGCATTGTTTTTGTTATACCCATCGATGAAATCCTGCATCAGTCTACACTGGGTAGGGTGGTGCTGTGTCCACCTTAAAACCAATACTGGTGAGCGGAGATGAGTAAACACGAACCGATTTATTATATTTATTATATTTATTATATTTAATATTACCTTTATTATTTATTACCTTAGGTTCTAAGTGATCATTAATGCCTGCACCGGCTAGTATTAATATTATTAATACCTTTTTCTGCAGACTGTTTCTAGTAAAATTACCCAACAGAATAACTACATAATTCATGTGGGAATGAAATAATGAGAAATAACCCATTCTTAAACTATCTGCTTCAGAATACCTTTTCAAATTACGAATCAAAAATATATTGCCTGATAGTTTACGGTGACAGAACCAATTAAGTGTCTGTCATTTGGGGCAAAACATTCGTGATATTAGAAAATGTCTAGCCTCAGCATAATATCAATCAACAACACCTATCAACAACTTATTAACTTGTTGTCAGCGGACGCTTCTGCCACAGATCGTTTAAAAAATTTAGCAAATGTTAAATCCTCCTTTTTTCCTTGAATCGGTAACCTCTATTGAAGTTAGAGAAGCACGATACATCCACCTTGAAAAATTCTAGTTGCACTGATGCATATGGTGGTTTAATTGTTAAAGGTACCATTGACATAATTACTTACTCTTCTTATCAATGCCTGCATTAGCGAGGGCACTTCTCTGACGTATTCAAAATTACAAAAGATTTACTTACTACTCTTTTTAAGAATGGAAACATTGATGTTATCGACAACTACGGTCCTATCTCTATCATCCACATTTTTGGAAAAATCATCAATCAGAAATTATTCTCAAAAAAGACTTGCAAATTACTTAGACAATAATAAAATATTAAATTGTCGTCAATTTGGTTTTAGAAATAAATGCCCCACCGCTATTGCAATTTTTAAGTTAGTGTGCGACTTAGTTGGGGGCCTTGAGGAGGGCGGGCATGTGACTATCAGCTTGTGCGCCTTCAAGCCATTTGACCGTGTCTTACATGAAATACTTCTGAAAAAGATGAGTTTTTATGGTATTCAAGGTTTGCCATTGAATCTTTTTTATTCCTATTTGAACAACAGACATCAGTGTGTATCAATAGATAATATACGCTCAGATCTTCCAGTTAAACATGGGGTGCTTCAAGGCTCTGATTTGAGGCCCCTACTCTTTATCTTATATGTCAATGATTTTTTCACTTTATGTCACCAAAAAATGCATCGCTTATGTTGACGATACATCCACCATTGATTGTAATTTGAACATTCTTGACCTAAGTGAGGACAGCTTTAGTTTTATCAAACAAGCTGGTGCTTGGTTCTCATCAAATAATCTTAAATTAAATGAAGAAAACCCAACATATTATTTTCTCAACAAATAAAAAAATAAAATTCTTGCCGTTGTTTTAGATGACACTCTTAGTTGGTTCAATCATATGGAGCAACAACAAATTATCAAGTTCTGTATTTCGCTACGTAGGCTAAAAAATCAACTCTGTTCTAAAACCCTAAGAACACGCTATTTTTCATTATTTCATGGTCATGTTAATTACGCTATCCTCCTATGGGGTGGATCAGCTCGTGTAGTTATAACCTTTTGTTTGCAGAAGAAAACAGGTTAATTATTAATTCTGATTGGAGGGATCACTCTTTACCAATATTTAAGAGTCTTCGCATAATATCGGTTCTTTTTCTTCACATTTATGTTACTCTACTTGAAATTCACAAAAACATAAGTTCCTTTTGTATTAATTCAGATTTTTATACGTATGACACTGGGTCTGCCAATCGACTCAAAGAGTCTGGTCTTAGATTAACAAAATCACAGAAATCAATTATACAATCACATTCCTAATGACATCATTTTTTAAAATTTTAATAGTTTCAAGAATACAACAAAAACATTTTAAAATATTGTTTCTATTCAATTGATGAATTTGTAAACACAAAAAATTGTTGAAACATTTTTAGTTTGTCCCGAGGGGCAAACCGTGAAGGATATCTGGTGTACACTCAGAAGGAAATCCGAGGAAATCCGGAGAAAATCTCAGGAAATCTTTATTTTTTTCCGATTCCCCCCCCCCTGCTCATTTTTTTTTAATCAGAGCTGAAGGAAATCTAGAGGAAATCCGAGGAAATTTGTGTAATCTTAGTCGAAGAGGAAATCTGGTGTACAGAATTTTGGGTGCGGTTGTCCTCTGATTTTTTGGTATGCTCTGGCCATTTCGTATGAACTTCGTATGTATTTGACGTGTGTACATTTTTTATATTTTTGTGTTTTTATATTTTCTATTTCTAACATGCGAAAAAAATCACTTTTATAACTTGGTCAAATAAAAATATCTTATCTTAATATAGAAACATTTTTTTGATTTGAACCTATTAAATTATAGTAAACAAAGTGAAGTTTATTCCATATGAAAATCTCACTAAATTTAAATCTCTAGTTGCTGTACTATATAACTAGGTATTAGTATTAAATCTATCTTATGTCAAAGTAAAATACGTATCTTCCACTTTTCTAAAATATTCCATTTATTTATGTACACTAAGGGTGAAAATACAAAGCCATTAATAATAACTTAAGTACCTTCTATGAAAGTTAGTCACACTTTAAATTAAAATTTTGTACTTCAGAAGAGAAGTTGTGCGTTGTACAGTGCAATTTGATTCAAAAGAATAAAAGTGGGTTTAGAGATAACCCTGAAGGATTACTTGTGCTTATCCTTCCATTTCTGCTTTAAAAAGCAATAAATCATGAAATTTACAAAATAAAATTACAGCGTATACGATAGGATATCTCTATGCACCTGAACATTTCCGCACACTGAAAATGTACTCAGCTGGAAATTTACATGCATATTACGTATTTCAAAACAAACTTGTTGAAAATATACACCACGGTTGGATAGATTTAAAACTGACAAACATACATGCTATGATTTCTCCATGCAATAATTTTTAACAAATACATTTCCTTTAAGCGAATCGATACAGATATAACTTTGTTACCTGTTGAATGCTCTTACGTGGCTTAGATCACACATGGCGCTTTTTAATAAAATTGTTTAAATAATATTCTGCGGCCAAATTTTTATTATTATTATTAGAAATAAGAGTAGAATCGCAGTACTCAAGCCTATTGTACATTCGCGACATTTAGGATTACCTAGAAAAGACCAGTGGAGTACAGTGGAGCAACAGTAAATTTTAGTGGGTCAAATAGGGAAATTTAGACTTTCACACACACAGCAGTAAAACGCATAATTCGGAAAATAATATATATTTATTATCTATCTTCTACAATACCAATTATAATTTGTCTACAGTAAATCTATCTTATACATACATAAAAACAAAACCCAGACTATAATAGAGTCGCGGAGATTACAATCATATTTTTAAGGAACTGGTACACAACTGACCTGTTTTGATGCTACACTTATTAGTTTTCATTCTACTTCAACCTACTATTCAGAATGAGTGATCTTCGCCCGGGAATGTATTGCTTTCACACCTAAATACACAATATACTATTATAGCCAAGTTTTAATTACTAGGCAGTAAGTATACTCTAATTTCATTGTTTTCTCGATCGTAAGTAACGCTTTATGTACCAAATACTTGTTGCCATTGGCACCGGGTCGTTATTTTTCATAACGTCCCTAGGGAAATAAAGTAAATTTGAGAAAACTTTCTCTTTTATATAACAAGTAAGTATTAAATATTTAAACTTTTTTGGAAGTAAATCCAGACAAGCCTTACTTGCTATATCTTCTAAATCCGACATTATTTTCAAAAATGAGAGCTATTATAATATGATTTAATCTTGACAGTAGTTGTCATCTGAATGGAAGCCGCTTCCTGAATTTATTGACGGTTGCCATGGATATTCCAAGGATCGCTACCTTTGCTATTTGCTTAGCAAATGTGAAACCTGACTCAAATAATTCTAGTTTTCCAGTAGTTTTCTAAAGTTTTTTTCTAGTTTAATGATCCATGGGTATGACGAAAAATATAATATGCACCGCGGGTCGTACAGTGCGATTTTTTGGTCCCGAATACTTGCAAACTTCGACCCTACGTGCCTCGACTTGCAAACTATATTCTCGACCAAAAAAAGTGCACTTACGAGCCTTGGTACATAAATAATTAAATATTCCCTTGGAAAGTAGCAAAATCCTCGTTAAATGATGTAAGTAATAGTATGTACTTGAAAGGCCATGGCAGGTTAAGATAAGTGTCCGTGCCTTTGCAACATTTTTGCGCATGTGATGTATCTTTGCGTAAAATACTACCAGAAAAAGTTTTGACCTCAAAAATTTCATATCTGGGATTTTTTTTTCGAAAATCCGAAAAAAATTTTTTTTCTTAATCAAGTGAACCAATTTGTTTGTACAAAAAACATGTCTTGTCCTAAGGTTCTAATCTAACTTTTCTGAAGTATTTTGACGCTCTGAAGCCAATTTTGGACAAAAATAATTTTTCTACCGTCTCTCTCCCTCTTCCTAAAAAGTGCAAAAAAGTCTTGTCCTAAGGTTCTCATCCAACCTTTCTGAAGTAATTTGACGCGCTTTTTTCTCTACCACCCCGTAGAGAAAAAATGAGACGGTGCAAATTTTTTTTCCCCAAAATTAGCTTCAGCGCGTCAAGATACTTCTAAAAAGTTAAATGAGAACCTTAAGACAAGACCTTTTTTATGTAGACCTCTGTTATGAAAAACCTCACTTGAAAAATTTTTAAGAAAGTGAGTTTAAGAGTGATGCATTTGATTATTACGGGTTTAATTTATATTAAATTCGATTGAGTATTTTTAATAATTATCAAAAAATAATTATTCGAGGGTTAACATAAGAAATTTATATGACCATGCTTTACGAACAGTACGAACAATTGATTATTTTGCGTACAATTTAAATTAAATTCATTTGAATATTTTAAAATGAATCGATTTACGTGGAATTTTTTGAGCTACAATTCACTCGAGCTCTATCAAATTTAACTCAGTTTTATCCGGTATTTTCGCGTTTTTAAGTGGGAACGTTCAGACGCACTTCTGTTCACTCCGGCCTATCCCACCTTTTCCCATTTTTAAACAGTTATGTGAAAAAAAACTAATATATTAGCAAATAAATTAAATCGATGTTATTTATATTAAGTAAGTACTTTAATCCCCAAATGCCTTATCTTTCGTTTAAAAATTAATGTTTTCTTAAAATAATTTCTTGCAGTATTTGGATTTAAATAAACAGCTTTTGAAATAAATAAAACTATTACCACAGATTTTACCACTCCCTCATAGCAGATTACTGGAAGCTTTTACTTTGTTTTATACATGCAGAAGGAAAATACTATATTTGTGTTATGAGGAAAGCTTTTGTCAATATTTATGTGGGGATAACTTCGTTCCATCAATCTACACCAAGAGTCAATTGTGATAAAGTAATCTTTTGATCTGCTAACTCAATGAAAGAAACCGTTAACAAAATTACTGACTCTATTTATTGCCGAGGTTTAATTAAATTGAGTTTATATGAGTGGAGTAATGGTATTTGGAAAAATCTAATGGTCATATACTGATTTATAACGGGCTGTTAAAGTGCGGTGAATATTTTTTAGTGTGCAATATTTATGTTGACTATAGTATAATAAAATATAAGGGGAATAAACATTCATAACTATTAACTACTACGTAATAAAATTCCGTTTTTAAATAAAATTTAGTACTCCATCGTGAAACCTGTCCATTATTAATGTACGTCTGTCACAGAAAATAAAACTTTACATCATCATTACTTTTATTAGTATTAATTTAAAAATAACCGTGATGAAAACTATGTACATTAAACACATACCTGGAATATTAGAGCTAGCCTAGGTAAAAATTAATATGAAATAGCATATCATCAAAGAGACATTAAAAATGTTAAATTTTGGTGTAGATAATGGCTAATCATAGAACAAAAACAAGCTAAAAACGCTATTATATAATTGTTACACATTCTATAGGATACACTTCGCAGTTTTCTTGTAAATAATGTTAGTTTTTGAACATCCTAAATAAATATATCCAAAAAAATTGAAAAAAGAAACATCCAATCTGTGTGGGATTCGAACACACGATCCTTGGATTGCAACGCAAAACTTTAGCCACAGGACCATCACATATTGCTACGAAAACTGAATGTCTGTGATATATATCTTTCGAGAATTATATTTCAACTCATTAAATATATTATTATGAAAAAAATATATATTATAGAGATAACATTTCGCGAGATTTCTATTTAAGTACAAGCGACAAAAATTAAGAAAATATTTTTTTTAAATTAAATGACTAATAACTTTCTTATTTACTGATTGATTTTCTTCAAAAACAATAGGGTTCTTCCTTTAGCTAGCACTAATAGCCGGAGAGCCGGCCGTCGAATATCCTATGAATAAGATACATGAAAAACTTTTTGTAAGTGATTAGTACTACCACAGACCTAAAGGGAGCCACCTTTTATACGAGCTAATTTTGCCCGCGTCATGAATTTTTGACCTCACTTCCGGTTATGATTTTTAATGTTTTCTTAAGTCATCAATAGTCCCTTGGGGTGAAGCTTTCACCCCATCGGACCGCAAGACATATACCCTCCGCTTTCGAGGGCGCGGAACACGATGGTGACAATATTATAAAATAAGTAAATATTGACCAAAAGTGACCTGACTCACCCCCGGGGGTTGAAACTACCCCCACCCCCAATAATTAAATGCCACGAAAACAGCGAAAATCAGCTGGAAAATGCTATACTCCCGTTTTCGAGGGCGAGGAATACGATGGTGATAATATTTCCCAACCTACCCTTTACACACTACCCCTAAACCTGAATACCACCCCCTTTTCAAATTTTCCGGTGCTAGACTTGCGAAGGCCTATCGTATCGTTTTTTTTTTTGGTCAGTTAGAATAAAATGGTTAAATATTTACTACAAGTGACCTAACCCACCCCGAGGGTTGAATCTACCCTCATCCCCAATAACTAAATGCCACGAAAACAATGAAAATCAGCTGGAAAGTAATATACCCCTGTTTTCGAAGGTGGGGAATACGGTGGTGACAATATCTTTCGAACTAGAATCCTGCTACCCTTAATCGAAAAAACTATCCCCGTTTCCGATTTTTCGGTGCTAAACTTGCGAGGGCTTGTCGGATTGGGTTATTTTTGATCAATTTGAATGAAATAAATAAATATTGACCACAGAGGTGAAAAAAAAAAATTGTGATTAAGTGTGTGTACAAGAACCAAAATCGCAAAAGGGGAGAGGTTTTTTTCGATTTGGGGGTAGTGGGTGAATAGTGGGTCGGGAAATATTGTCACCATCGTATTCCCCGTCTTCGAAAACGGAGGTATATTGCTTTCCAGCTCATTTTCGTTATTTTCGTGGCATTTAGTTATAGGGGGTGAGGGTAGTTTCAACCCCCTGGGGTTGGTTAGTTCACCTGTGATAAATATTTAACTATTTTATTCTAACTGACCAAAAGAAAAAACTATACGACAGGCCCTCGTAAGCCTAGCACCGGAAAATCGGAAAGAGGGTGGTATTCAGCTTTAGGGGTAGTGGGTGAAGGGTAGGTCGGAAAATATTATCACCATCGTATTCCTCGCCCTCGAAAACGGGGGTATATCGTTTTCCAGCTGATTTTCGCTGTTTTCGTGGCATTTAGTTATTGGCGGTGAGGGTAGTTTCAACCCCCGGGACTGGGTTAGGTCACCTGTGGTCAATATTTACTTATTTTATTCAATCTGACCAAGAAAAACCAGATCTGGCAAGCCCTCGCAAGCGTAGCACCGGAAAATCGGAAAAAAGGGCGGTTTTTTCGATTTGGGGGCAGCGGTTGGACGCTAGGTCGGAAAATAAATAAAATATTGTCACCATCGTGTTCCCCGCCCTCGAAAACGGGGGGCACAAGTCTTGCGGTCCGGTGGGGTAGAAGTTTTACCCCACGGGACTATTGATAACTTAAGAAAACATTAAAAATCGTAACCAGAAGTGAGGTTAAAAATCCATGACGCGGGTAAAATTAGCACGTATAAAAGGTGGCTCCCTATAGGACTGTGGTAGTACTAATCACTCACAAAAAGTTTTTCATGTATCTTATTCATAGAATATTCGACGGCCGGCTCTCCGTCTATAACCTTTCAAATTTCAATATAATCGGACTTTTCTTTCTTAAGTTATCGTGCTTACAAGAAACGTGACGGACGGACGGACGGACAAACGGACATTTTGAAAGTTGTTCAGAATTCGTTCACTAACACAATGATATGAATTTTTTTTCTCTACGAACGATATTTACGGTTTTAGAAATGTGCCGATCAAATGCAATGTACTCTTCGTTTTTGCGAAGAGTAGGTATAATAGTAAGTGATAATGTTATTGTATAAAATAAAGTAGACTATGAACAAAATAATTCATGACATTTGTTAGAGACTTATAACTGTCACTCACATTAATACTCGTTTTAAAGAATTTAAGTGTTGCAATTATTTAGTAAAAGTTAAGATCAAATAAAGAAAATAGTTAAAGTGTTTACACATAGGGGAACGGTGGATATGTTGCTGATTAAATATTTCCATATTAATAAATAACCTACGTCAAAATGACAAACATGCGGAGAAGATTCAAATCTAGCTCCCGAGCTTTATTTTAATAGGTAATCTGCCATAGTTTTAGAGAAAACCCCAAATCCCATCTAATTTGGTCCACCCTGTACAGTAACTTAGTGATCTCACTTCGGACTAATTCTATAGCAGTTTTAAATTCAAATATTTTCGGATAGTTTGATTCAAAATGGAATATGGAATATTAAAAAGGAATAAGAGTGCACCCCCACTCAGAGGTTCGAAAAAAAAAGTGACTACCGGAACGTGTAGATCCTCGAATTCTACCCCATAAAACCCCTCATAACGTTATTTTTGCTTAGATACCCATCGAGTTGAAAACGTTGATTTTGAAAAACACTGTTTCTCAAAGGCTTTAAGCAAATTACATTTTCGAAAAAGTTTGTTATAACAAAAAAGTTAGCTTATGAAGTAACAAAAATAATTCATGGAATAAAAATTTGTTTATGCTCATTGTTGCCGAGATACAGTTAATGTTAGGTACCTTTGAACGTAGCCTTAAAAAGGTCACGCTCTTCAAACAGTCATAACTCTGGTCTAAAAAAACCTTTTAACAAGTATCTTGAACCAAATTAAAGTTTATTATAGTAGCTTAAAATTTTCCTTTGGCAAATTTTGATATCTGCAAAATCAATAATGATACAAGGAAAATAAAGGCAAAATTTTTATTTTTTACACAAAAAGTGCCAGTTTTTTTATTCCAGTAAATTCCAAATTGAAAAGAAAAATTCCAAATCATATTTTTTGTTAGTCAGTTAATGTATTTTGAGAAGTTTTAAAAAAATTATTTTTTTTGGTTTAAGGTTAAATAACTTAACAGGGAAGCATCTTAGCTGAATGTTACTAAAGACAAAATAATATGGCAATAAACTAAGGAAACGGCTGCTTCTTTTTATTTTTTTATAGAGGTAATAATAATAATAATAATAATAATAATAATAATGTTTATTCATCCAGTAGATTATTACAAATAATATAGGATAAGTCATAAAACTGTAAAATAATAAAAAAAAACATACGAGTATAAGTAACATACATGAGACATAAAAAATATATATATTACATATATATATATATACACACATACGCATATAAACATAAATACACACATATATACACATACATACATACATACAATCAAAATTTGTTAAAATAAGGAACATTAAACATGGTGTGTGTAATTAATATACATAGTAATTAGAAGTGATACGGAAATTTAGCATTGATTGAAACAAAATACAAAAAGCAAAAATCAGGCTATGGATGACTGAAATAAAAATAACATACAGAGCAAGTCAATGAATAAGTAGACTGCAAATTTTATATTCTATCATCAAGATATTCATTTAAAGAATAATAACATTTGGTAATTAAAAATTCTTTAACGCGTTTTTTAAATAAATTTAAATTTAAAGTTTTGTATTCAGCGGGAAGTTTATTGAATGCTTTAATAGCTAAAAACTTTGGACTACGCTCAAATGTTGCTGTTCGATGAAGTGGTACCTCTAATAAATTAGAATTTCTTGTAGAGTATGAATGATAGTGGTTTATCATCTGAAAGTTATTATTTTTTGCATAGATTACTAGACTCATTATAAAGATACAAGGTAATGTTAGAATATTTAGGCTCTTAAAGTATTCTTTGCAATTTTCTCTGGCATTTGCACCCACTATATATCTGATCGCTTTTTTTTGAAGTCTGAAGATCCGTGTACATTCACTAGAAGAACCCCATGCAGTAATGCCATACGAAATGATTGAATGAAAATGGGCAAAGTAATATATTTTTAGAACATCTGTATCCACTGTAAGTCTTAACTGTTTTAAACAATAACACACAGGAGCTATTCTTCTACAAATCATATCGATATGTGTAGTCCATTTACAGTCTTCAGATATATAAATACCCAAAAATTTCGTGGACTGTACTTGTTTTAAAGTACCTTTTGAAGTGCTTATGTATAAACTTCGATCATAGTTTGCAGAAGAATAGTTAAATCTGATGAAAACTGATTTATTAGTGTTTAGTATTGGCTTGTTATCAATAAGCCAAGTGTAAATATCTTGCAATTGTTTATTACAGTAACCTACACTGGTTTCAAGGTCTTTGTTGCCAATAATAATCGACGTATCATCTGCGAACATTAAAATGTTATCTGCATTGAGGTCGTTAATATAAATAATAAATAATAGCTTAGGAGATAGAAGTGTTTGAAGTTAACTCTTAACGTGTTCTTTTCTTTTAAATTGACGTATTTAAGATGAATATAGAAAATCTGACAACCCCTGTACTGTTTTGACCTACCTAATCTTAAAGAGGATTAAGAGACCTTAAGAATGCTTGACATTCACGCGTTGGACATCACATGCATGTATGTATTTATTTAGATATGTATAAAGATGGAAATAACTCAAACATTGATGGATATGAAGAAATATATTAAATTTAAGTTAAATCTCTATATAGTTAATAAAATTGGAAAATATTAATTGTTGTTTTATTAATTTGCTACACATTAATATAAACACCCGATCCAAATTCGAAATCAGCAACCCCAAAATCATGAATAAGTTTCATCAATTTATTCTCAGTACTTCGTTTATTATTGATTTTTTAACTTTACGGGTGGTTTTCACCCTCTTAGAGGTAAAAGCACATGTTTTCCTTGTTTAATATTTGAAATTGACACCCTAAAGTTTAAAAATCCACAAAACAAAAAAATTCAAAGCCGCTATAGAATTAGTCCGAAGCGAGGTCCGAAGTTTGGGTACTTTTGACATCAAGTTACTTTACTAATCAGGGTGAGTTGCATCGAACAATTCAACTACTTCTGATTCAATATGCATAATGTCACCAAAACCAATCATGGAAATAATTTCAATTCTTTCACGTTCGATTAATTTCATAATTATTTGAAAAATTATTAATACTTAACACTCCAAACATACTGCTCTCAAAAATTACATAAAAGTGATAGTCATGCAAACATCAGAATTTGTACATTTAAAAAGAAAATTAAGAAATCATTCAAACGAAATCAATAAAGAAGAACCATTTCCGAGCTATTTTTTCAAAAAAAAAAAAAAATGGTACACTTTATAACGAATTTATTTATTACTTTACCAAAGCACTTGTATAAAGTGCAAGCACAGTTATTTATTTATTTATTTGAATTTGTAATTTGACTTTTTGTTTTTGCACATAAAAACAATGATTAAAAAACATAAAATTTAATGATGACGGAAAAGAATCTAAGAAAGTTTCATTAAAATCGGTCAAGTAGGAATCGCTGGCGAATTAGGAGAAGAAAAACGCCTTATGTCTTAAATATATAGATTATTGCTACTAAGAAAGTTACTACTCGTTACCACTTTGTAATAGAGACAGTTGTAAAATTCATTTAACATCTATTTTTCTTTAGTCTGGATATTTTTGATGCAATGAATTAATTAGCATTTTCGTAAGCACATAGAATTTTATTTCTCGACGCATTGACCTAATTTCTCTTGTAAAATTTATGGCCTCAGCATCGTAATTATTTTTTAATTACAAATTACGAACAAAATAATTTCATTGCGTTAAAATAATTATAACGCTCTACACGTTTATTATATTCTGGAACATTAACGGCGAAAAACTTGAATTAATATTTACAAAATAAATATATAATAATGACCATTTAGACTGGTTTCATACAACTTTGGAATAGTATCATCTGAATTAAATTTTACACTTTTCAGGGGGTGGCGCCCAAAAAAAAAACAAAAATGTCGGGACTGAAAGAGAATCAAGGTTCGAGAAGAAAAGATTATATGCAACTTTTCATAGAAATTGATAGTTTTTAAGTTATAACAACTTGAAAATTGGGATTTTAGTTTGAAAAGAAGGTGTTTCTAATAGACCGGGAGGTACTGACAGATCCCCGAGAACGATTAGTTAGCGTCTGCCAATTAGGGGTCAATTATTATAAGTATTCGATGAATTATCCCTTACAGACGGGGCGAGCGTAGAGGCGACTTCAATAATGTCAGTCGATATTCCGTTGAAGCAACGTCGAGCGCGGTTAGTACTTAGATGGGTGACCCATCTTGGGAAATGCAGCATTCTCGTCCCACCTTCTAGCGGCTTGTATATCAGTGTATACGCGGAAGTTACGTAATTTCAGATGAGGATTACGTAGTGGATATATCATCCTTCGGAGGGGATGTAAAGCAGGCGGTCCCTTGTCTATTAAATGTTAGGCCAGTAAAACATCCCCTTCTCTTCTTAAGGGAAGAGGTTCGGTAAAATTTCCAGGTTGGGGGCAGCTCGTCTCCTGGCGTCGGTGATAGGCCCTGGTAGCGGAAATAGGCCGACGTCAAATAGTTAAAAAAAAAAATCCCTTACAGACCTGAGAGTAATTATTTTGTAAAAAATAATGTGTTTTTACATTTGTCTCCTTGTTATGGTCTAAATTTTAATCTAATTTTGTTCAGATTTTTTCAGCATGTCACTAAGGACTTTTTACGATGCTCACAATTGTATATTTTGGAAGCAAACATAGTTCTAGGATATTTTATACAGCCAATAGTGGCATGAATGCCAAAAAATTTCTTAATTTCTTGTGAAGTTAAAGACGGTTTTATTTCTTTGTCATTCCTGCTAAAATAGTATTGAGCGGTTCTCAATGCACCCAGTTCATAAAATTCTTCACCAAAATATTTTTCAAAGTATTTTATTGGTATTAGTGCTTCTCTGGGAGTACGGGTGTTTTCGCTTGGTTCGTCTTTACTACTAAAAACACCCTTTTTCCAACTTGTTACTGGAGTTCTAGTTTTGCTAGTTGGTAAATTATTATCTTCATCGGTAGAATTACTGTCGCTTTCGCTATTATCCGACACGACTAGAGAGATCTTGAAATTTCAGGTTACCAGTCATCATCATCGTCTTCAAGTTCAAAATCAGATCCCATATCGCTCAAAAGTTCATAAATTGCACCAGGATTTGCTTCTAACTCTTCTAAATTAATTTTCTTATAGATTCTAGAAAAGGAATATTTTATTACAAACTCATTTTTAAATTTTGAAATATATGGAATTTTACTTATATTTGAAGGCATTTAGTCCTGGAACACACAATTGTGATATTCCATTATGATTCACATTTTGGGATCTAACCTCAATATATATATTTCTAATTTTTTGCATGGAAAAGTTATTTTTATATTTAATAGTAACATTCCTGCAATGAAAAGATAGAAAAAACATTTAAATATAATTAAACTCAATTACTTACTTTGTGATGTCATGGTAACGTACAATACACAAATTCAACACAGTACAAAACAACGGTAAATTCAAAAGTAAACAAAACGCGGCGCTGGCAGCATTAAACTGAACACTCACGATCGTGCGATTGAGGTTTGAGCAGCAACAAACCGAATTTTGAACCTTATATCAGGTGAAAATAAGACCCTCACAATTGTGGGTACAGGGTCTGTAAAGGTTAAAAGCGTATAAAGTTTCTTCGATTGCAGCGACATTGCAAATTTGTTTATTTGTAATTAAAAACTAACATTTTGAACGATCAGTTAACGTCTGAAAAGTGGTTTTTGTGAAACTTTGAACAAAAAAAATTCGGCGGAAGCCAATCTGCAGACGATTTCTACGTGCAGGAGAGCCAAAAAAAATTTAAAAAATTGACATTTGAGAACAATGAGTTCGCGACTGCCATTTCACTGAATTATCATTAATGATATGGAAATTGCCAAAAGCTACTTTGCAGACGATTACATGCACATGCGTCCGCAGTGATTTTTAGAAACTGTATTACTTTGTACATACCATCGAACGATTGATTAGTGTCTGCAATTTAAATATGTGTATGATATTATGCTAATATAACTAAACAAAAATTTGCAGACATTTTGAAAATGTTTAAATAATTGGTACTCAAAAAATTTTGAAAACATTTTGAACGATTAGTTAACGCCTGCCAGTAGTTTTTTCATGAAATTTATAATAAGAAATAATGATTTGACAATTGGCAGACAATTTCAGCATGTACAAGACTATATGCAATAATAACAACATTGCAAACAAATTTAAATGTTGTTGAACAATTAGTTAACGTCTGCCATTACTTTTTTCATTAAACGATAGAATCACGTATGCCATTTTTACTGGTAATATATTGAATATAATAGTATTTTCATTGGTATACGTGTAACAGATGTAGTTATGAAATTCATTAACATGCATGGTAGTTTATTTAATTTCCCAGCAATTCGCCGGGATAGCTCGAGATCCGGCAACACTGTACTTTGCGCGTAGGCTCTGCGTGCTTTGTGAAATTTTCCAACACGGATCTCTGCTTCGCTGCGACGTATTTTCTTTCTCATACACACACAGCGTTGCCAGTGTCAGTACATTCATACTGAAATCAGTACATTTTGACCACAATCAGTATGTCAGTGCTACTTTTATTATGTCAGTGCATTTTTTGTATGAAGTTTTACTGGCTTACTTTGTAACTCCGATTTATTCGGTAACGAAATAATTTTTTTTTTAGTATTTGTCCCTCCCTCTCATCAATTTTAGTTGCATCAGTACTTTTTTCTTAAAATTAGTATCTTTTCTGTTTCGAAAGCAGTACGTTCATTTTTGATCCACTGGCAATGCTGTACACACAGCAGTACCAAATACCATGGCGTTTCCAGAAAGAAGGAAGTGTTTTTTTCTGCGGAAAGGTTGGAAAAGTAAAGCTTTTTACCGAAGAATCGTTGCGAAAATATTAGGAATTTAGTAACATCCAAAAAAAGTAGACTAATAATAATTAACACTATGTCGCTATGCAATTTTGTCAGTAGTTCAAAATTTTAACAATTAAGTTCGAATGCATTAAATCTGATTAACATGCCAACTAAAATACTACTAAATTAGCACCGAACCTATTACCAGTAGCATTCAACAACATTTGATTTTTTTGTGATGTTATTGTTTTATGTAGTCTTGTACATGCTAAAATCGTCTGCCATTTGTCGAATCGTTATTTTTTATCATAAATTTCATGAAAAAATGAATGGCAGACGCTAACTAACTGTTCGACAACATTTGAATTCGTGTGTAATGTTGTTATTGTTATATATAATCTTGTGCATGGAGAAATTGTCTGCATATTGTCAAGTCATTATTTTTTATCATAAATGTCATGAAAAAACTAATGGCAGACGCTAGCTAATCGTTCAAAATATTGTCAACATTTTTCAATTTTTGATTTATTTTTTTATTGTTCTGCAAGCCCAAAATGTCTGCCAATGATTATATCAACACTTGGTCGCATAAACTTCTTAACAAATTCTGTTTCAACACCTCATCTTATCATTACATAGTATGTATAAAGTTATACAGTTTCTAAAAATCACCGCGAACGCATGTGCATGTCGAAATCGTCTGCAAAGTAGTTTTTGGCAATTTCCATATCATTAATAATAATTCAAATAAATTGTTCTCAAATGTCCATTCTTCTTACAAGTTAAGTTAATTTTTTTTGGCCCTCCTGCACGTGGAAATCGTCTGAAGATTAGCTTCCTCTGGATTCTTTTTGTTCAAAGTTTCACAAAAACCACTTTGCAGACGCTAACTGATCGTTCAAAACGTTAGGTTTCAATTACAAATAAACAATTAATTTGCAATGCCGCTGCAATCCAAGAAACATTCTTTATACGCTTAATTCATCAAATACCTATAATAATTGATCCTTAAATTGGCAGACGCTAATTAACCGTTCTCAGGAATCTGTCACTACCTCCTGGTCTATAAATGGTTTTCGCTAAATAATTCGAAAAATATTACATTGAGCGAAAACATACTAAAGTAGTAAACTAAGGATGAATTTCATTTTTTATTAATTTCTGTAGAATTAATGGTTTCGGAGATCTGAAAGTATAAAGATGGCGTTCGAAAGTTTGTACGACGAAGAACTTAGTTTAAACTGTTACGATCGATTTTCACATTTAATAATGGCCAGAAATTTATGTACTAATTTTCGTTATTTTCCCAAATTTTATTGTGCATTTGATCCTATTGATACCGTCTCTCGCCAATAGATATTAATAGAGTATAACTGGTTGCATAATAGCAATGATGGTTCACGTCGGTCATTAAATATACTTTGATACAGGTAGTATGGGTGAGTGCGTTCAGATATTCATTGAGAGAGTGCATTGCAAAACGCCCTTTTAAAGCTTCTACAATGGCTAGTATTGTTGATTAAACCTTCTTTTGGTGGGTAGATTTATGAGGGTACGGCTTTCAGAGTATATTATGATAAAATTTGTGGATATAAACGAAGTTAGGAAAATCTATTCTAGTTGTGGGGTACGCCGTGAAGTCGAAATTCTGAACGTACTGAGACGGAAGACAAGAACTGGACATTTTGATAGAGGACATTTTCTTGGTCATTTTTCCTTTTGCTGCTTGAAGATTGAGTCGTCTGAATACGAGTTTTAGTAATATTGTAAGTTTTGCTCCATTTATGGGATTTAGTATTCATCACGACAAGATTAGTTGTATTTTCATTTGGTTTTGAGTATCATTTTGGGAAAATGCAGCTACGGATTTCCGGATAAAGTCAATTTTCAAAGCACGCGGCGTCGTCTGAATGCAAGATTTTGGAGTGCCATTTTGACGGCAAAGGACCTCTTTCAGCCCACATCACATCTCGGGGCTGTTTGTTTGTTTGTTCCTTAGTTGTTTCCTTGTTGAGTATGTTACAAGTATTGGGATCTATTTGTTAGTTTATGGCTATTTGGATTGATACCTTATGATTTTACTTGGATCTGTTACTCGTATTCTACTTGAGCTTTTATGTCACATTCTACACTTTACGAGGGACTTCCAGCCTGACTCTGGTTTCAACTTCTAGTCCAGATTTTGGTATCTAGATGGTGGATTATTGACTGACATCTTGTGTATGTATGGTACTGGGGATCTCGGCACGTTACCTTAGACTCCACGTAGATGGTCTACCACCTGCGGCTGTTATCACTTGAATTACTCTACCCTGGTAGGACGGGAAAAGGTATTTAGACACTACCAAAGGTAAGCGGAATCATATTCTCTTAACGAGGGAACCGGTACATCAACTCAACGTCCACGGGACAGTAAAATAAATTTTCAAGGAATATTGGTAAATTGGTAATATTTTGTTCGTAACGTAAATCTCAGTAACATTTTAGATTTCAGTAATATTTGGTATATTTTGTATATCGTTACTTCACTAACTGAATAGTTTTGCCTTATTGTACAAATAGATGTCAATAATTTTAAGTAATTTTATGTTTTACCGTACCTTGGGTCACTTGTAGTTTTGTCACGCTTCTGGCATATGACCTTTTGTACATTTCTCAAAGATTTATTATTTTGTAAGATATTTTGTGTATATTAGGTTAAGCATGTGGGCCCCACTTACTAGTGCACTTTTTAGGGTATATTGAGATATATTGTACTGCGTACCGAGTTATCGGTGATACCTAATTGTGAAATATTTTGTACTACATACCCTTAAATTTTATTAAATGTTTAAATAGAACGACGTTGTCTTTTATATCTGACCACCTACACCACCCCAATTATCGAAGCCACCCCCAAGGACCTGACTAGTCGGCCGTGTGAGACTCCTCACTAGTGTATTGCAGAGGAGGTACTGCACGTAAAATATTAAAATTTTGTTCAGGGCACAAGGTAACTACCCTACCCTGCGTTCGAGGTTTAGCAGCTTTTGGGGCCCCCTTTTATAAGTGGGCCCTGGCCTTGTAACAAAATGTCAAATATCTCAAAAAATTGTAGCACTTACGTCAAAAATGTTAAAAATCAAAATGAAAGACTATTAATTTGGTTTTTAAAAAGAGGTTATTAGAAAAAATGTTGTTAATGTAAGTAGTCAGTAATTAAAAAAATATATTCCCATATACTGCTTTACTTAGCATATAGCATGGCCTAGACGCTCAAATTTTCTCGTCCATTTACAGCACTTGCTTTAGGAATAAATTGCATTTTAAACTATAAAGGAATTTTGGATTGGATTCAGATTTTCTATACAATTATTATCTAATAAATATTAATTTTAGTGAAAAAGTGGTGGATTTCAAAAATAAAGCTTATAAGCTGAGAATGTATCTGTTTTTTGATATGTTTATGTAGGATTTATAGTTTCGGAGATATTTAAATTTACAGATGTCATCCGAACGTTTATAGGATAAACTATTTAGTTTAAATGTTGAATATCTTAGAAACTATGACAATTCCATCAAAAATTGTAAGGCGCAGAATTAGAGATAATAATTAATCAGTCTTTAAAATGATTTTTCTTTGTTGTTTACGCTTCATAAAGAAGAAAGAAATTATGACCGAAACAATGCGTGTTTTCGCATTTTCTTTAACAAAAGCCTCCATTTTGTTATTTTAATTGCCCATTAAATACAATATTTTTCAAAATATTGTTTTTTATTAATGTGTATCATCACCTAGATGCTCAATTTTTTTTTGACCGTTTAAAACAATTTCGATCCGCCATATTGAAACCGTTATTTCGAATTTTTTATTTTAACTTCAGATTCGTAATCAGCAATTCCAGGAACATAACTGTTCTACGTTTCACGGATAAATCAGTAATTATTTTTGAAATATTAAATGTCTAAATTACCCCTCGAGAGTAAGACCATACAGAAACTGAAGATGATACCATTTACTATAATAAATAATAGCCCATTATCATTACGTATGAGATTATTCCTAAATGTTGCACATTTTTTACCTCGAAGTGCTGTACTATTAGTCTACTTCTTTCTCTGTTGCAAAATATATATTTGCATATCTCTGAAAGCTGTGTCTCCAGATAGAATTCAGAATTGTGTGCATTAACTAAATTAATTCTAGAAAACACTTTACTAGGAAAATAAAATAAAACTAGACAACTCGTTAAAAATAAATAATTCATTTTTAACCAAATTACCGTCTTACTGGAAAAATTTTGAGATATAAAATAAATACACGAGTATCGAGGAATTTTATATACATATACATACTTCTCTGGCACATTTATGTAATGAATCGAAATAGAAAACGTTTATTTTAATAGTAGTTTTTCTACTCTCTTATTATGTAAATTTGCTGTTTTCTGTACAGTCTCTATAATGGATAAGTAGGTAATTCCAGTTAACTGTAGGGATATATTTCATAAATACTATCTAGGATGAATATGAAACCGACCAATCACAGTTTGTGTATTAAGTATATAGGCAACTATTCGTTTTTAAAAATTCAAATTAGTGCCTAAGCTGTCAAAGTAATTGTCAGTGTGTGTTAGGGCATTTACACGTGTAGTGGAAGTAAGGAGTCGGAAAGTTTACAAATTTGTGCTAAACTTATGAAATCAATCCCCCCCCCCCCCCCCCCCCCTCATTTTGGAGGGTGCTGAACACGAATAACAGGGTGAAAAAAGTTTTTTGTCACCTCCTGAAACGGCCAAAAACCACCCCTTCTTGGTCATTTCTCATATAACAGCTTGGCATCGACTGTTTTTGCAGGGATTCTTTATTTTTTTCATGGGGATATAATAGATGGTGAAAGGTGATGTCAGGTAGTAGACCGCAACTGCCCTTAGGGTGGATTTCACCCTGTCAGGGGGTGTAAAATTGCTTCTTTTTTTTGTTAAAGACGTTTACTTCCCGTTTTCGAGGAGGCTGGGACAAACTTTTTTCACCCTGTTATTCGTGTTCAACACCCTCGAAAACGGGGGGAGAAATAGGTTTCATAACTTTAGCACAATTTTGCACTTTTTAGGGAAAATTCCGACTCCTTACTTCCACTAGTTACGTTACAGCTAATCTTAAAAATATATATTTCTTAAGATTTGCAAGTATTACGTATAGTGGAGCGAAAAAGAGGTAAAATTGTGTCGTTTTTTGTTATGAGCTTAGAACAAGATCAGACACAGTGGGTATTACCAACAACATCATTTTACACATAAAAACACAAAATACGACATTTTTTAGTGGTCACAGATATTCTTATTTAAAAAAAAGTGTAAAATTTATTTTTTTTTTAAATCATGTTTTTTTGTACATCCATTGCCATATCTCAAAAATGAATTGAGCTATCGATGTGAACTTTTTTTTGTTATAAAACACACACTTAAGCTCTCCTCTCTATTCATAGGATTGCTAATAAAAAAAAAAAGGTAAACATGTCAAAAACGTAGATGACCCTGAAAGTTTAGAGAATACGCCATCAAATTTTCACTAAGCGAGGAACTTTTTTGTTTTTGAAAATTTTGTGTAACATGCTGTGAATAAAATGAAGTCAATAGACTAAAAAAGTTTTTAGAAAAAAAATATTTTCATTATTAGCAATAGTTTGCTAGTTACGAATTTTTTAGTATGGAGGAATTGTCGAGCGTACGCGCGCCGTACTTAAGAATAATAATGATTGTGTATTGTGTGTAACGGAACTTTTCATTATTATTTTTTTATGTTTAGGACTGTTTTATCACGTTTTAGAATCTGAAAGGATAACTTATTTATTCCAGTGACACATTAAGGACTAAGGTTGAAGCAAAAAAAAATTAAAAATCTTAAATGGAGTATGCATTGCATTGGGATATCGGAAACGGTGAAAAATAATATAGTAAAACGGAAAAAATGTTGCGCAACTAGGGGGTTAATAAAATCCCATAAACAGAAGTTTAGGAAAAGTAACAATTTTGGAGTGTTTTGATAAAAAGTAAACTATCGAGTTTTCCTTTTTTTGCGTTATTATTGAAGCTAAATAAAAAAGACAGTTTCTTAAAGCACGTGGCAATCTTAATATTTGTATCCGACATTTCCTCTGTCAAAGTCCCTATCCGAAACTCCCTTGCATTGCATTTTTACCCTAGATCCACACAATAACACAGGTCGACAAAAAAAAATCTGCTCCAAGGACTAAACCTATCATGCCTTAAGTATTTTTGTATGCTGAATCCGAATTTTCCACTTAGATTTCGAGCAAACGTCAAACACTGTCCAAAAATTGTATTTTGATGATAAAAACAGGGATTTACTCGAAATCTACGCGGTAAAAAAAAATTTAAATTGAAAATTCGGATTCAGCACACAAAAATACATAAGGAACGATAAGTTTAGTCCTTGGAACAGAACTTTTTTCTTGTAGATCTGGCACATGTGCACTTTGTACACAGGTGTACAAAAAAAGAAATTCTGTTCCAATGACTAAATCCATCATTTCTTATGTATTTTTGTATGCTGAATCCGAATTTTCAATTAAAAAAAAAATTTACCTCGTAGATTTCGAGTAAATCCCGATTTTTATCGTCAAAATACGGTTTTTTTGACAATAAAAACCGGAATTTACTCGAAATCTATGCGGTAGAAAAATTTTTTAATTGAAAATTCGGATTCAGCACACAAAAATACTTAGGGCATGATAGGTTTAGTCCTTGGAGAAGAATTTTTTTTTTTTGTAGACCTGTGAATTGAGTAAACGTGTTATTTTCGCCTAAATTAGGTAACAAAATAGAAAAAAACATCCTAAATTAAGTTTTTTTTAATTTCCTAATTATAGTCTCTAAACTCTGTTTCCATGGCATGTGCACAAGTTTATCGTTTTCCTCTATTACTAGGCCACATAAAATTCACTCCATTTTACAATGAAACTTAGATTGCTTATTTATCTTAAATATTTTTTAAGTAGATAATCCACGCGCAATTCGCACAATGACCATACGTTCTACAATATAATACAAGTGGTAATAAGAGAAAGAATATCGTTACACATTTTACTTCCACATTCAGTGGAAATATAGTATGGACAAAAATATTTTTGAAAATTTTTATTGTCCAAATAGGCTTAGAATGTCATGAAACGTCGAGATTTTAAGTTTCAGCAAAAATAATTCTGTCTGTCGGTCTGTCTGTAACTTTTTTGTGCGCACGATTACTCTGGAACCGTTTAAGATATTGACTTGAAATTTGGTACACGTACCATGTATTTTAACGAGATCTGGTTAAAGGGTTGGGGGTAAATGGAGGTAAATAGGCAAATCAAGCAAGTAAAAGTCCATAAAACTGGTATTTAGTATATATAAGAGAAGCTGCTCTCAAAATTTTTTTTTGGCATTAACCACCCACATTACCAACTCACTCTCACCCCATTATTCAAGGGGGCGAAATAAATAAAATTGTCATTTAGTGTGTGTACAAGAACCAAAGGCCTCAATCTTTTTTTACTTTATCCACCACTACTACCCCCCCTTCCACCACCCTCAGCCTCACTACCGATGTGGCATATCGTTTTATAGGTTTTTGGGGTAGACGATTTCAAATATTATATTATTAAAGTTCCATAAAAAATGATTTCCACATTCAAATTTTTTTCGTTCTGAGAGACTTGGATAGAAGATCTGGATGTGGAAGTAGTGATTCCTTGAGCAGCGGTTTTATAATTTGAACTTTGACGAAAACGAATAACGTTGATTGTACACCGCCCTGAGACTAGTTAGTTTTAGTGGACGTGGGCGTATTAATACTCAATTTCTGCAATTCGCGCGCTCTAAAAAAAATCACTGTACCTAAACTGTAAAAGACACAATAAAATTTATGCTATCAAAAACTTTTTTGGTCTTTTGGCTTTATTTTCTTCGCAGAATGTTATACAAAATTTCCAAAAACAAAAAAGTTTGTAGCTTAGTGAAAATTTGACTGCGTATTTTCTGAACTTTCAAGGTTATCTAAGTTTTTAACAAACTTAAAAATGTTTTAGTTAACAATACTATACACAGATAGAAGCACTTGAGTGTGTGTTTTATAACAAAAAAAAGTTCATGTGGATAGCTCCATTCGTTTTTGAGTTATGGCATTAGATGTTCAAAAAAACATGACTAAAAAAAAAAAAAAATTTCACACCTTTTTAAAAATAACAATGTCCGTGACCACTAAAAAATGTCGTATTTCATGATTTCTAATGAACATCGGCCTACTTAACGAAATGGTATATATATCTAAGTTTGTTCTAATATTAAAAAAAAAAACTCGAGAAGGAAGCGACTTTTCCCCTGTTTTTTACTCCACTAGTAGCTATTATTAAAATTTCTGCCTAGTTCTTGTACTTTCAATCAAAATCTAGTTCAATGTAATATTTATGAAGTTTTAAATAGTTTGTCACAATAAAATAAGACATATTTTGCAGGTTAGGAATATAACCTATAATTAGCAGTGGATTTTTATTAATCGGCAATATTGAAAAATGATTTGCGTGAATTTTTAAACATTTGCTTGGAGACAGTATGGCTCCAAGCTAAAAATGCATATACACACATCAAAAATGAGAATAAATTTAAAAAAACTTAAAATTTGAAGTTATGTTAGTTATATGATGCACATGCCCTTATTAATGTTTAATAAATTTTTCAAAAATTTGTAGTTTTTTCTTAAGCTGGTCGTAGAAAAAGTATACTGTACAACTCGAGTGGATTATCCATATCGCACTCGAAAGACTGAGCAGCACAAACTACTATTGTGCAACAAGAGTGGATAAAGGAGTTTGAGCACGACGCGATGCCGCGCCGTGGCGGAGTGCTCAATCTTTCGAGTGCGATATGGATAACCCACTCGAGTTGTACAGTATAATTTTTCTACGACCAGCTTAAAAAAATACTAAAAAATTTATTAACCATTAATATATTACAGAAATACACACTGACCGTCACACTGACAGCTTACGCACTAACTTGAATTTAAAACGAATAGTTGCCTATGTACTTAATACATGAACTGTGATTGGTGGGTTTAATATCATATCCATCCTAGATAGGATATTAAATATATCCGTTCAGTTAACTGGAATTGCCTACTCATCCATTCTACATACTGTACAGAAAACAGAAAATTTATATAAGGGACTAGAAAAAATATATATAATAACTAAATATGTAAAGGCATATTATATGTACTATGTAATTTAAAGTAAATAATAATTATTATTATTTTATTATTATCATCCAAAGATGAACTTATGGAAACATGCTCTAATGTAATTTTAATTACGGATCATTTGAGATTACATTTACCCAACGTCTGTCATCTAGAACTGCTCTAATTCATTAATTTTTTATATCCAATAATGTTGCAATGTTTTCTTTATTTAAAATTTTAATGGACATCTATTATTATAAAGTTCATTTTATTCTTTCATCTAAGTATTCATATTCCTATCCAGAGCAATAATTACACCCAAATGCTGAATTTAATTTGTGATTTTCGCAGAATCGTATCTCTATTAATCCACCATGCCTGTGTTAAATACTCGGAAAGTTTCACTTAATTCACTCCAAATGCTATTATGATTCATTGTGAAAGTGTGAAAATCCTTTACAAATCCGCTTAGTTAGTATACCCATACCCAATTCACTACTAAAACAAACTAAAATATTCTCGTCTATTATTCTGATAAAAATATTATTTAAAATAAAAGCAATAATATCACAGCAAAATTGTAATTCATAACAAATTGCAAGATATTCAGATATTCTTTTAAATTTAAACATGCAATATATACAATATTAGTGGAGCGGATCTGGCAAGAAAAAGAGGAGTTTTGAAACCAACTTTGTTTTTAATTTTTTTTTGACAAACGGATGGGAGGTGTAGGTATGTGTGAGATGCGATACCGCATTGTGTCGTGAAGGAGCGTTTAAGCTCCCTTTTTAGTGTTTTTGGTTCTGAACTTCTGCCTATTCTGAGTCTTCTTATGGTAGAGTACATATCATTGCGATTTCTTTGTGGTGTTCATTAATGATCTTGATTCTCTCAGTTGTTGTTCTCCGCTGTAGCATAGTCTACCTGTCTTTGGTTTGTTGATGTTCGGTGCTAGAGCTTGCTTCAGTAGAGGTGGTGGGTCCTTTCCTTGAGTATGACCCCGGTACTTCATCCCTTTTAATTGTCTTTCCTCCTAATAGTCTTGCCTTTCTGCTCTTCTCAAAATCTTCTTCTATTGGCTTTTGTTGTTGCCACGTTTTTTGGCTCCATTTGTCATAATTGGACGTTGCGGTGTATTGTTGTTTCCTTTACGTCTTTTCTCTTCTTTTATTTCCAATTTTCCGCATAGAATTTTTAGGTCTGTATTGACTTCTGCTGTCCTTTTTGCTTTAACGTATTTGACCCTTTTTCTTATCTCTCTACCTACTAGACAGGTTTGTCCTTTGCTCCAAGTGTTTGTTATTGTTAAATCAGATATGTGTGCTTGATTTTCCAGTGCGTGTCCATTTTCGTAAACCATGTGTGGGGTAGAATTTTTCCAATGCTGCTTTTATATTCCTCCATCTGGTCGTCTTTTCCTATATATGCGTTGAAGCCTCTTAATATTATAATCGGCATTTTTCTTTTTTCATTTTGAAGAAAAATTGTATCACATGAATTTCCATTATCCATTTATGCAATGTAAAGAATTCAGTTTTGGGACGGTATACTAGTAAACTAATAGAACGCCACTGACCAGTAAATAAAATAAAGTAAAAATTAAAAATTATCAAGAAATTACTGACCTGTAAGAAAATGTGTTTATTTAATACAAATTAAGAATATAGCCACTTATTTGATCCCTTAATTCTCGATCGAGTTTCTGCAGGTATACGATGTTGAACCCACTTGAGTATCGAGGGTTGGATTGCACTATTTTATGGATGCATGTGTTTACTTACTGATAGCTTTAATCCATTATTGCCTTGCTATAAATTTATGGTGTCAGCGGTCGACATTTTCAAGGGTTTAGATATATATGTATAATCACTTCTCAGATTTTCTAAGAAAGTCGTTTAAATCAGCCTCTCAACAGTTTGTTACAGAATTTATAATGCAAAGAATATGAAACACACCACAAAAACACACATTTTTTTTGCAAATACAGATTATGTACGAAATTAATCACTACTCACAGAATTACTAATTGCACGCAAGATATGTATTATTCCTCAAACCTATCTCACTTGATACCTTAAAATTATATCTTTTACACTTTTTATTTAGCTAAAAAATCACTGCAATGGTTTTATGGGGCATTAGTCATTAAGACATCAATAAACTTGGATAAATAAACTTGGGTGGTACTTTAATAATGAGAGGATACTTGTATATTAGGTTTTGAGTTAATAAATTAGGTTAATAGAGATTAAGTTGATAAAGTTATTAAAGTAATTAAATTCAATAAAATAAAATAAATTAGTTCATAGCTTAGCTTTCTGTGGCGCCTGGCGTTGTGATTGCTATTTTTATTCTCTCTTCTTTTTGGGCTTAGTACACTTAAAATACTTTCCACTGCACACACAAATTTATTATTTATTTATTTTCACTTTTACGTCTAGTATGTCTGTACCTATTGCTTTGCTTTATAAACACGTGTTGTTCACTTTTGACACTGAATATTTATTGCTTTCTTTAACGCAATAAAGCACTTGAAAGGGTCTTTTAGGAATATAGATAGGCCTATTTCCGTCGACTGTCAACCAAGGCACAGCTTTACACTTTATTTTTGGTACTATTTAAAAAACACTAATAGTAATTTTCAGTTTATTAATTGTATATGAACTTTTTTTCCCTATTATGACATGTCACGTTATGCAAAATTTCTTGGCCCACCGGTGGCTTAAATTTGATTAAGGTTACCGGGGTTTAAACCGATTTTCTAGTACTTATTTCGGGAGCGTCTTACGATGCGTCTGTACACGCCGTTTGTCAACTTTCCACTTAACGAAAGAAAAAGTTGAATTAAAGAGTAGAGATCTCGCGCAAATGCATAATCTGGTTATTAGTTTTTTGAAACAGATGGTAAAACTGTTTTGAAAATATGCATTCTTTTGCCATAAGAGTAATATACAAAAAAGTAATTCTTTATTTTTTTTTCACGAAAACAGGAGTTAGAGAGATGAGATTTTTTGAGGTACTCGAAATAGATAAAAATGAATGGAGCCGGAGGTTCAAAGTGGTGGGTCAATTAGATGAGGGGGGAGGGGGGAAGGTTGTGAAAAGAAAATCATCAAACCCTCTACAACTTTTTCCGTCGTGCGATTTTGAAAAACCAAAATGGAATTTGTTGACTAATTTGCCTTTGAGTTTTTTTTATTTTTTTCAAATAAACAAATTTGTGGGAGGGGAGAAACATTTTCCATTTTTTTCAAATGCGTTTTTGAAAGGGTTGAAAGAAAAAATTCTTTTACAGGTAAGTGGTTCATTTAAAAAAAAAATCGTAATCCAAGCAATAAAAAGGGAGGGAGGGGCATAATGCTTCTGCGGGAATAAAGAGTTAAGGAAAAGAAATAGGGTCTTCGGACCTCGATATTCGGAAATGTAAATCTTTTTTCCATCTTAATATTTCATAAATCTACACTTTATCAAAAAATATTACCTCCGAAATTGCACACACAGTGTGGCAAAATGGTCAAAAATCGCTTTGAGAGTCAACCGTTGAGCTATCAACGTTTTTCTTAAATACTTGATACTGGAAGAGTGAATCACTGCCGCTTTGACAGATGAAAAAATATTTTTAGTTGAAAAAATTGTTTTTAGTTGAAAATATTATTTTTAGTTGAAAGAATTGTTTTTTGCGGCCCCTATCTCAAACATCTTTGTGTTTTTTTTTAAATCAACCTCCTTTTTCCATCCTAGAATCGGAAAAGGGGCGTCGATTTTCAAAAAAAAAAGAGAACTAGTAAGGTATTCTTAATTAGCACCTTTGGAAACCCCTTTGTACAAGATTACATCGTATTGGGTTCAAAGGTGTTTGGGATAGGGGCCGTCAAAAAAACTATTTTTTCAACTAAAAATAACACAGGCACACAAAATTTAAAAAAAGTCGAAACCCAGAGGGTTTCCATTACCCATTACCCCCGTGTATTTTGGGATGCTGAAATTAAATATGATAATAAAAAAGGTTTTAATTATCCAATTTTCCTCTAGCACCACCCCCTTACAATACAACCCTCCTGGGGGATTGAAATTACACTTGTTCGAAAAATTTGAAAAGCAGGTTTTTTGGTGCGCTGAAACCGAATATGATGATGAAAACTGATTTGAACCACCTAGTCATCCCTTAGCACCCACTACAACTCCAGGAGTGATTGAAATTCCACTTGTTCTAAACATTTAAAAACTATGTTTATTTTCAGTTTTTTTTGGTGCGCTGAAATCGAAAATGACGATAAAAAATGTAAAGGGATGCTAGGGGGTGACTGGTTGGTTAAAATCATTTGTTATCGTCATATTCGGTTTCACCGCACCAAAATATACTTATAGTTTCCATTTTCATAAGAAGTGACATTTTTACCCCCCCGGGTGGTACAAATCAGTTTTTATCGTCATATTCGATTTCAGTGCACCAAAAAAACCTACTTTTCAAATTTTTAGAACGGAGAGTTGTAAGGGGGTGCTAGGGGAAAATTGGACAATTAAAACCTTTTTTTATTGTCATATTCGATTTCAGCGTCCCAAAATACATGGAGGTAGGAAGGTATACCCTCTGGGTTTCGATTTTCTTTTATTTTGTGTGCCTGTGTAATTTTTTATCTGACAAAGTGATTCACTATACACCAGACTCTCTTCCAAGTATTAAAAAAAAACGTTGACAGCTCAAAAGTTAACTCTCAGAGCGATTTTTGACCGTTTTGCCACACTGTGCGGTAGTTTATAAATAAGTTGCGCTATTACACCGAGCGAGATGCTGCATCGCCGGCAGGCCTGTAGCTAGGGGGGGGGGGGGGGGGGCAGGACGGGCGATGCTGGAATAGGTTTCGCCCGACCTACGGTGATCGTAATGGGGGGCAATTTCAACTGTCTTTTCAATACTTTCAAAGTATTGAAAAGAGATTGGGTAAAAAATTTTTTTGGACCAAAAAGTTTTTTTTTGGATTTCTCCCCGCCGCTTATCAAAAAATTTTCTTGGATTTCTCCGCCGCTCATCAAAAAATTTTTCGGACTAAAAAAGTTTTTTTTTCGGGCCCCTCCTGAAAAATTGTTTGCCCGCCCTTGTGGCTCTAATCGTTCTATCCTCTCTTACTAATAAACATATTTATCGAGCGTACGAGATCGATATAGAATTGAGAGAGGAACACCGGTTTTAATTCAAACAATGTATTTATTCAAGTTGCTATATGTACGCTCGGTATATGTGTGTATTAGTAAGAGAGGAGAGAGCTTCGATAGCCGCAACGCCGTGCCCCTCAGCCTCTCCATGCACTTATTTATAAACTGCCGTTTCGGCCATTTAATATTTATTAAAGGCCTATATTGATAAAATATTAAGATGGAGAAAATATTTATATTGCCGAATATCAAGCTCCGAAGTCCCTATCTCTTTTCCTTAACCTTTTATTCCCTCAAACGCCTGATGTCCCTTCTTTCCCTTTCTATTGCTTGGATTGAGATCATATTTTTTTAAATAAAGATTAAAAAATCCACACTTACCTGTACAAAAATTTCTTGTCTCAACCCTTTCCTACGTACTCAAAAACGCATTCGAAAACAAATTTATTTGAAAAAAAATTAATCATCAAACACTAGAGGTTACAGTGAACAAATTTCATTTTGGTTTTTAAAAATCGCACAACAGGGAAAAAAGTTATAGGAGGGTGAATAATTTTCCTTTACCTACCTACCTCATGCTCCCCTAATTAAACCACATCTTCCGGCTCCATTCACCTACTTCAGAAAAATCTCATTCCCCTAACTCCTTTATGTCGTGAAAAAATCAAGGAATTACTTTTTTGTATATTACTGTTATGGCAAAAGAACGCGTATTTTAAAAAAAAAAAATGTTCACGAAAAGTTACCAATCGATTTGAAAAAACTAATGACCAGATTATGCACTTTCGCGAGATCTTCAATTCTTAATTCAACTTTTTTTCGTCAAGTCAATAATAACAAATTTATTGCGGAAAAACGTGTTTTGCGAATTTTAAATGCGCATTCCTCCTCCACCTCACGCGATTAAGCTAAACTAACTTGATAACATGATAAGAGAGTACGCGTGTTAACGAATTGTCAAAAAATTTTTTTCAAAAAGGTCGGTTTCATTTCAAAACCAGATCAGCTCCACTATATTAAATTTCTTTACTAATAAAGGCAACTGCTTTGCGGTGCATTTTTATAGCTCAATTGAAATACCTGAAATAAAACGTTTCAATGATACACCGTTGTTTTCCTTCTTAATGCACACGAATAAACATGTCGTTGGGTATTTATTGTACATTGATTGATATGTTTAGAGTCTCTGGCATCGACGTAAACACAAAATAAATTTCTCTGAGGAAACATCCTTCACTTTTCTATCTAAATAAGTTCCTATCGATTTATCTCAAATTTCGTATAAGTAGATACCGTAAGAAATATTTTTTGGGACTTTTGAAAAAAATATATTTTTTCGAGCTGCGAATACCATAAATATGTTTGTGATATAGAGGAAGAACTTTGCCACTATTCTTAATAATTCTTTCAAAGACTAAAGTAGCTTCAAAAATATCAACTGACATTTTATATGGTTATAAGAGTGATATTGTTTATAGAAATGTATTGTAATTACTTTTTGACTAATGGCCAGTCATACTTGTTTAATCGCAATAAAGAACCGAGCTTCAGTACGGTTAATAACGCTCCTTTGTGGCATTTTTAAAACAAATTCATCCCACAGGAATCAGATCTGGGCTTCATGGCATACACGGATATATATTTGCAATATTTCGGAAGTTTTCATCCTTCATCTCTCGTTTAAATATTCGTTGTAGCTCGCAATACGAAAATATTTTATCTCTCGGCGATTTACAAGAGATAACATTGATCGTATGAGAATACTGCAAGATTTCATAAAAATAATAATTACAGTCTATTGCACAATTAAACATCAAGTGTCATGTGATGGGTTTTTGATAAAACTATATTTTCCAACTTACTTTTCGACAAAATTTAATCCTCACAATCTTGGGATTATATCATATGAAATTCGAGACAGAGAAAATTTTATCACTCGAAGTATTTTTCTAAAAATAAGTATTTTATAATAGCTTTATAGGCTTCAGATATACTATAAAATCAGGGACAAAAAATTTACTCTATACTCTAGACAAGGAAGGATATATAAACACTATACATGAAATTGTTCAGTATTTATTACTACAATAACTATTTCCACAGAAAGTCCAAATAAATAAAATTAATTAATCTAGCTCCCAGAAAAAATACGGCCATATTACGCGCTTATGTGAAAAGCACTAATACTCGGAGATATCATGAGACGTCTTATTCCAGCTATTAATTTTTCTACTTGACCGTCTTTATTAATTTCTCCTTTCTTTCATTCCAGGATCTCCGCGTGCTCGAGCTGCGAGGATGCGGACTGAAAAGGATAAACACTCAACTCTACCACTTGCTGCCTTATCTGTCTCATCTAGATCTAGGGAATAACCAAATTCAGTTCCTAGCCGAAGACGAATTCCAAGACCTCCGTCGATTACATACTTTAAAATTGGACGGGAATTTATTACCAGTTATCCTAGAAAAGACTTTCGTAAACCAACAACAACTAAAGTTCCTGTGCTTAGCTAGAAATCGCTTGGCCAAGATAACCGACACCGCATTTTTAAATCTCACAAGCTTGGTAGAACTGGATATCAGTTTCAACAAGCTGAACAAAATTGAGAGTTTTGCCTTGACTCACATTGCAGAATCTCTGCAGAAGCTCATGATCAGCGGTAACAGCTTTTCGTTGAGCTTGATTAAAATGATTTTACAAACCCTGTATAGAGTGTGGCATTTGGAAGTGTCACAAATGAAATTGAGGAGTGTTCCGGAAAGATTTCTCCCCGATAGAATAAAAAAGTTGAATATTTCTTGGAATAACATCAGCACGTTAAGTGTGCAGACGTTTCCAAGGCAGCTCCAAGAACTCGACATGTCACATAATCAACTCAGAGGCCTAAACGACAGTGTGATAATAAAACTAGAGACGTTAAAATTTGTGAATTTGTCTGAGAATCCTTGGTACTGCAGTTTGTGTCACATAACGTCGATATTGTTCCATGTAAATAAAACAGACCTTTTTAAAAATTTAACTTGTGCCTCGCCTAAAAATTTAAAAGGCAGAAAACTCACTTCCCTTCGCCTCGAAGACATAACTACGTGTAACTCTAAGCATAACGAAGATGAAAACTCTTCCAGTGATAATAAATTAGGTTTGCTAATAGGTTTAATTTGTATTGTGATTTTCGCGATATTCTCGATAATTTTTGTTGTGTGTTCGTGTGTGAGAAGACACTCAACAAATGCGGCGCGACAGCAAAAGCGAGCGGCTGAACACGCTGAAAACAGTTTACAAAGTGCCACAGCGATATTCTGCAAAGGCGAGATCAGCTTTAAGTTTCCCCTGGACTTAACACAGAGAAAAATGTCAGTGTCCACTATTGACGAGATCAAGAGGGATTCCCAACAAAGTTTGCCAAATGGAACTGGGACAGGAATTTGAAACTTACTTAAATTATCTGGTAAATCTTTTGTAATATAGAAGAGAGCACCCTGGGGCTTTACATATGACTGGGTAGTTTTGGAATCGAATCTAAAGGAGCGAGCCGAGTGGAACGAACTTTGTTTGATTTTATTTTCGTGTAGAACATATCGAACGCCTACTGGCTTTATATGAATTAGGAAACTATTCAAAAACATAAGAGGAATTGGATAGGTCATTCGGTCGTATTCGGATGTATAAGGCAAACAAATATTATGGTTAAGGATAATAAAAATAGATTTGTTTGTTTACGTCTCGTTTGACTGCTGTTTTAACATTCCATAGAAAATGTCCGGTATTATTATTTATGGAAGTAATAAAATGCCCAAATATCATTCAATGATTAATTGATTTAAGTTGCCGTATACGAACTGAAAAGTAGGGTTTCTATGCTTGCGTAATAAATAACTTCACAATTATTTTCAAATGGTGCATTTAGCATATAATAACAATGCATAAAAATAATACACGGCAATTGAGAATACTATATTTTAATATTATAGTGGAGTTAAATTCGGTGAATAAGGAATTCTCTCATTACAACAATTTTCTTGCTTTAATTTACTTTAGATACAATAACAAGTACTATGAGAAGTTTTGGTTTAAATCGGACCATGCCTTCTTATAAACTTTAAACAATTTATGTTTCAACATTGAAATTTTCTGCTACCTCTTTATTATCTCCGGTCCTAGTAATCGTATCGCAAAAATAAAAGTAGGTACCAAATTATTCAAGATAAGATTTTAAGCAAAACTAGGCTTGTGAGAAATTTTTCTGTTAATTTGTTAATTTGTAAAAAAGTAAAAACCGCTAAACATTGCATTTTTTTTGATAATATAAAAAATATGATGTAACAAGCTAAAAACATACTTTTCGCCGATTTACTGAACTTTTTATGAAATTGTTACACATTCTATAGGATGCTCTTCGCAATTTTTTTATGAATAATATTAGCTTTAGACATTTTTAATTTTATAGTACGAACTTATAGTACGTCGGGTACATGGCTAGAAAAGCATAAAAGCTGCACTTTTTGTTTGGAATATGCCACTTTCTGTAATCACAGCAAAAGGTAACTTTTCAGATAGGGAGCCACTTGAAAATCCGTGCTGAACACCAAAATGGCGACCATTAAAGATGGCCCCCATTAGCCACACTAAATTTTTTTGTCTCTCAGCTCCTAATGGTCCAATTTCGATTTTATTTATTTTTTTTTTTTTGTTTGAAAGCAGTTGTGAAGAGGACACTTTTTTGTTTCTGCACATTTATCATTACACCTTAAGGGTTCTGCGAAATTTTCAAAAATCTGAAAATTTCACTTTTTTCATGAATTTTATTGATAAGTAAATTTTTAGTTGTGCTCAATATACCTTTCTTTCCCTACAAAAAAGGGTTTATGTTTATGAACTTCCGAATATGTCAAGAAAGACTTGTTTTCATACATAACACTGTTCTTAATTATTTTGAAAACATTTATTACATTAAGGAAACAAATTTTTATAAACGAAAAACGACTAAATACTAAGAAATACTCATGTAAATGAACTGCTTCTATATAGCTGTTATGACTCTAGATCACGCTATCATCTTCATCTTCCAATTCATCCCTGGAACAAAATAATTATATATTAATATATTAAGGCACTGAATCAACAAAACAATATTACGATCTTGAAACTGTGAAACGAAGTTAAAAACAATCATTTAAACGCATATCTTTTATTGTATTTATTGCTGCATTGTCGACCCCCAATGCAGTTTGTGCAAAGTAGCGTGTATGAAACCTTGCTCTTTCAACAGGAGCAACGTGCTCGGCATCCGGAACAACTACACTTAACCAATTCTCTGCAGGCTGCCTTAATAGAAGGGAGAGAAGACCAGACCAGCGTCCACTCCCCAGCAACGATGGACCATCCCCATCCTTCTGACCCTGGAATGTTGTCCATCACTGAACACGCACGACCCCAAACTTGTCATACCTGGCATGCTCATCGAAGACAATGCTGCCTGCTGCCTTAGTACGTCTTTTGTTGGGGGCAGATTTTGTAGACTGTGATTTTTTGAAGTAAAGAGAAGTTTTCTAACATGATTGACTGACTTCTGCGTCTTTGTAGAAAAGAAAAACAGTAAACTTCTCCAGAACTTGAAAAGTCTCGTCAGAAATAGACTGTTGTAGTAGAGAAAGAGCTTAGAAGGCTTCAGCAGCTTCAGGAAATGATTTTTACAGTTTCCAGGCAGTCTATTTTCCTTCCATTGCAAATGATGACGTTACATCTAATTCAGTGAATGCATGGAATCCTCTCAATCCAACAGCTTTATGTTCACCCATATTTTCAACCATGGCATTAATGCTCATGTATCTTTGACCCTTCCCAGCACCAAAGAGAATCCACATCTCCTGAAGTCTCACAATTTTGAGAATGTGAAAGAAAGAGATTGACAAAATACACTACATCAGTATCTTCAGTGCAAATAATTATTTTTTTTGCTCCATGTTCAACACTGTCTTTAACGTGGAGAAAAATCCTGCCATCTGCTTCTTCCTGTTGCAGGCATTGTACTCCATCAATTGAAGTTTCATCCGGCAGATTATGTCATAAATCTTAGTACTGATGTGAGCCCAATCAAACTTCAGAAATGCATGTTCCAAGTAACCTGAAAAGTTCTGTCTTAGTCTAATTGCAGCAATTGGGAGGTAGTTTTCGAATTTTTTGGTAGCATATTTTCTTATGCTACTTGAAGACGAAGACCAACGCCTCTCTTATCTCTCACACGGTTCTTCAAACAGGTTTTTGAGTAACTATCCCAAGAAATGTGTATTCTGCGTGCATGGAACCTCCCAGCATGTTTATAAATTCTCTTTTTGAATTCTGTATCACAGCATTTTCCAAAAATCCGTAAAAATTAAAAATTATTTGTTTTTCTGAAAATTAAGCAGGACCCTGAAGGTGTAGTGATAAATGTATAGGAACAAGAAATTGTCCTCTTCGCAAGAGCTTTTAAACAAAAAAAAAAGAAAATCGAAATCGGACTATTAGAAGCTAAGATACAAAAAAAATTTAGTGTGGCTAATGTGGCCATTAAAGATGGCCGCCATTTTGGTGTTCTGCACGGATTTTCAAGTAGCTCTCTTGCTGAAAAGTTACCTTTTGGCATCAACTATGACTACAGAAAGTGGCGCATTCCAATCAAAAAGTGCAGCTTTCTTTGGTGTACCCGACATACTATTAGGCGGTGAAAGACAAAACATATTTATTTCAATTGAGGAGTACATGTATGCGCCTAGCCGGAGTCCGGTCCGGGGCCAACCACGGCGCGCGACGTTGTGGTGAATGTGTGGTTGGGTGGGGAGGATCCGGTTAGGCTTGACGAAAATGCTTGTTGTACTAGGATACTTGTCTACCATGGGTAGACTTAAAAACTGGGTTTACCTAATAAATGTGCTCACAAGAGCCTAAAACTAATGAATAAAAAATTAAGTTAAAATTAACACTGGCACTGCACTCACAAGATTTTAATTGTTGATACGGGAAACACCACTAAACGAAAAACCCGTTCGGATTCAGAGTCAAAATCGTGAGAACTACACCACCATCTGCCATGTAGAAGAATTTAAATTTTTTACATTACAAGAAACGAGCTAAAATCATATTTCTACGGTTGGAAAAAACAGGATTCTTCGTCTAGCTAGCACTAACTTACTGTGTAATTTTCAATACAATCGGACTTTTCTTTCTTAAATTATCATGCTTACAAGAAGCGTGACGGACGGACAGACGGAAGGGCAGGCAGACGGACATTTTGAAAGTTGTTCAGAATTCATTCACTGCCACAATGATATGAATATCCTTTGTCTGCAAGCGATATTTGCCGTTTTAGAAATGTGCCGATGAAATGCAATATGATCTTCGTTTTCGTATTTGCGAAGAGTAACGAAAATTGGTGAAACTATGCCATTGATTGAACTAAAACTTCCTGCCAAATTTTAGAGATAGTAAGGAAAATAGCAGAAAATTATGTTGAAACATAAATTACATTTTTGTATGAAGCAGTGGCCAGATATAATCCAAAACTTGTCATTCCACTTGTCACAGCTAAAGCAAATTGAAAACACAAAATTGCTACAGCAACATAATTTCACTGGAAAATATTGACTCCATCATTAGGCGAGTGAATATTCACCTATGGATTGTACTGATTGTATAGTTCTTAATTTTTTTTCAACGGAACAATATAAAAATTATTCAATTCGTCAAACTGTACTTCATATTCAAACATATTAATCGTCAAGTTGCGAAATATATGAAATAACTTATGTTACCAAGCACAACTTTATTTTACGGGGTCTAATAGACATAACACTCCATATAGCGCAATTATGTGAACTGACAATGTTTACTTCTAAACTGACCACTTCAGGAGATATTGTGTATTCACTAAGATCAATATCTCATGCTCAATTAAATTTTTGTAAAGTTCTACAATAGTTACTCGGAAAGGCCATGGCAGGTTAAGATAAGTGTCCGTGCCTTTACAATATTTTTGCGTGTGGTTCCTTCCAGTGATGTATCTTTGCGTAAGATAATACCACAAACAGTTTTGACCTCAAAAACTTAATATCTGGGAAATTTTTTTTTTTTTGAAAATCCATAATAATTTTTTTTTCTTAATCAAGTGAACCAATTTGTTTGTATTTCACATATATTGTAAATATACTCAAGACAATTTATTTCTGATATTTTCATGAAATCTTTTCATGAAGAGAACAAAAATTGATGCTTTTGAAGTTTTCGAAAAATTTATATACGTACTTACCTGTTAGCGACCACCTCTATTTTTTTACTAATTATACACCATACAATAAGCAATAAGGGGTAACGTAGTCAAATTGGCAAAGATAATGTTACGTGCTGTCACCCCCCCTTCGTAAACACCCTGTATCGTGGGTTCGGAAATTATAACACCAGGGTAACGGTAAACAATAATGTATTTACGTACGCACTGATTACAACAAATAAAGAAAAAGAGTATAAATTGGTTAGAAATTCAATATATTAATAAATATATAAATGAACAACAACTGCTTGGATTACACGTATTGAAAATTTTTGGAGCAGCCTACGTATTTTTTTTGAAACAACGAGATGTATTTTTCACAATACATATATTTTCTACAAAGCTCCATCGAAACGGTAATACATAAAAAAATTATGTGTTTAATAATAAGGATACATAATAAAAAAAAAACATGGTATGCTAATGATATATGATAATATTAGTTGTCTTCATCACTGTCCTCATTTATTGTATCACTTATCTTCTGCGAACAGTTTTACTGATGGTTTCGGAATATCGTCGAGAAACCTTGCATATGATAAATTCATGTTTAAGTTAAAAAAAAATAAATTAGTTTTCTGTTAGAGATGGATTTATCATATGCAAGGTCGAGGATATTCTGAAATTATCAATGAAACTGTCTGAATTATTCGCAGAAAATATCAGTGTTACAATAAATGAGGACAGTGATGAAGACGACTAATATTATCATATATCATTAACATAACATGTTTTTCTATTATTATTAAACACATAATTTTTTATGTATTACCATTTCGATGGAGCTTTGTAGAAAATGTATGTAATGTGAAAAATACATCTCGTTATTTCAAAAAAATACGTAGGCTGCTCCAAAAAATTTTCAATACGTATAATCCAAGCAGTTGTTCATTTATATATTTATTAATATATCGAATTTCTAACCAATTTATACTCTTTTCTTTATTTATTATAATTAGTACGTAAGTAAATACATTATTGTTTAGTGTTACCCTGGTGTTATAATTTCCGAACCCACGATACAGGGTGTTTACTAAGGGGGGTGTAAGCACGTAACATTATCTTTGCCAATTTGACTATCTTCGATAAAGTTTGTAAAAGATATATGTTATAGCTTATTGTATGGTGCATAATTAGTAAAAAAATAGAGGTGGTCGCTAACGTGTAAGTACGTTTATGCATTTTTCAAAAAAATTCAAAAGCATCAATTTTTGTTTTCTTCATGAAAAGATTTCATGAAAATATCAATAATAAATTGTCTTGAGTATATTTGCAATATATGTAAAATACAAACAAATTGGTTCACTTGATTGAGAAAAAAAATTTTTTTTCGGATTTTCGAAAAAAATTTTTTCATAGATTTTATGAAGTTTTTGAGGTCAAAACTTTTTGTGGTAGCACGGACACTTATCTTAACCTGCCATGGCCTTTTAATTTCAAAAAGTATGATCACTAGTGTCGTGGGAGAGATTTTAATTTTACTAATAAAAATTTAGAAAATGTCACAAAGGTATGAAAAATAAAGCTGTATGAATTGAGAACTGATCAGTAGACAAGCGCGGATTAATAGGTGGTACAAAAAACGCAAAAACAATATTTAGTGAGGTTACTAAAATTTTTAAACTGATCGAACACTTTGGAGGTAGCTCAGTGATTAGCGAGTTTGGCATGAAAACTGGGATACCTCGGTTCTGATTCTGCTTATCACGAAATAGTTTTAATACTATAGAATCCCAATAGGTGGTTCGGACCCCATTATAAACTGATTCACCTAACACAAAATCCAGATTTTTACCTTAGCTTTGAAAAGCGGGTTAGAAAACATTTAACATTCAAATCGAATATAGTTTATAGATAATAAGAAATTAAACTCAAAGCATAAAACTCAAATAGAACAAAGCGGATCAGAATTTTATTAATGGAAGTTGCAAAAGATTTAATGAAACACAAACGTAGGCTTTGATGGTAGGTAGCAGCAAATTAAAGAATATTGCATAAAGCTCAAACAGAGCAAAGCCAATCATAGATTCATTGACGGCGAACATAAATATTGTTTAAGCAAACTTACACATCGACATTGATTTAGATTCACGGTAATGTCAAAATTATACAACGAAACTCATACAGCATAGCCAAATCAATTTTGCTTACTACGTGATTTAGATTTCAACGTTTACAAATTAGTCCAGTCAATGAAGGAGTGGTAGAAGGCATGGGGGGGAAGGGAGAATTTTCTTCTTCAGGAATGTGTTGGTAGTTAGGGGGGTTGGAAAGGTCCCTTTTTCGATGCTTTGCTTATAACTCGGAAACGATGCGTCGAACGGGAAAAAATATTCTATGCCAAATTAAAATTAATTAAATTTTCTACAAGAATCTCTATCTCCATTTTCTTCATATGTGTTATAGTTTCCGAGGTATTCGCCAGCGAAAATGGAATATTAATAAATAAATAAATTAGGTATCTGAAATGTTTCTATCAAAGCGGTTTACCGTGGTCTCCTAATAAGTCACAGTCACAAAAAAAAAATCTTTATTTTAACACTCGACGTATTTACTAACGTAATATTTTGTCGAAATCTATACATTTCCTTAAATATACAGTGTCTCAATTAAAATGAAGACACCCTTATAACTTTTTTATTTTGTTTCCTATTTCAATGAAATTTTACTCAAGTATAAAACAAGTTAGGATCTACTTACTTCCAGAAAAACATTCGCCTGCTACAAATGCAAAGCCACCTGCGGTACCAAAATATGCGGAAAAAATAAAAATATTTCCAATCTTAAAAATTCTAAAAAATGCATCTAATCGGCGCCAAAAACGTACATACACCAAAATTTAATTTGATTATTGATGGGGAATTTCTCATACATAGGTAAGCCCATGAAAGCAATTTGCAGTTTTTTTTTAATAAATATTTTAAAATTTTTTTATTTTGATTAAATTTTGGACAGTTCTGAACATGTTTTATTAACAAAATTTTTCGATAAAAAAACACCTAATATGATATGATTTTCTTCCGCATATTATGGTACCGTAGGTGGCTTTGCCTTTGTAGCCGGTCAATGGTTTTCATAAGTAGATCCTAATTTATTCTATACTTGAGTAAAATTTGATTCAAATCGGAAATAAAATAAAAAAGTTATAAGAAAATGAATATAAACATTCTTGTAGGAAATTTAATTATGTTTAATTCTTCATAGAATGCTTTTTTCCATACGGCTCATCTTTTCTGAATTATAAGCAAAGAATCGAAAAAGGAGACCTTTCCACCCCCATCCCCCCCTGAAGCGGCAGGGCTAAGGGTTGGTACTTTTACTCCTAATTACCCTCAATACATTCCTGAAGAGGAAAATTCTCCCCCCATTCATGTCTTCTACAATTCCCTTTAGGGCATTCATTGATTGGACTAAATAATTTTATCTGGGTTATGTCTATCACAAAAATTAATCGTTACAATTTTTTAATAAGAATTTTAATCCATTTTCAATCACAGCTTTGATTTACTGAGAATACCCAGTGATGACATGGGGAAAATGGTCAAATGATACAAAATGTGAACAAGATTAAAGGATTTAGAAACAAAGTTACCTTCCCCTTGTTTCCCAATCTATGAAAAAAAAAACAATTTTATTTAATGCTGTAAATCGATAACTGTTAATAATATTAAATCTTGAACTAAGTTTCATAAAGTTGTCCCAAGGTGTTTTCGAGGTAACCAATAATAACATCTACGTAGGCGCCATACTCAAAGATCCGTAGCTTCTTTATGGTGTATTTTCAGCTACATATATACATCAACTTTTCTTACCTTTTTTGCGTAACAAATCAACACCTAAACAGACGAGAAGGAAATTCCCTCCACCCCAAATAAAAGGCTGGAAAGTATTGTTTTTCCTGTTTTTGTCTCTTAAATAAATTAGTGTCTGATGGACAAAAATAAAGTAGTTATTGTGCAGTTTATTAAAACATTCACAAAATAGGCATAACAACGAGAAGAAAACAAGTGACTGTTATATTATTTTCCATTAAAAATGCTGGAAATAAAATAAAACCATTTAAATAAAAAATAAGTCCAAAAGTAATACAAACAACAATAGCAGAACTACGTTGAATTTGTTTGTTACTTTGTATATTATTTCAAAGCAAATAAGAAATTTCATGCTTATTAATTTTTTTTAAGTAATTGTACTTTATAGTATATTTTCAAGTAAACAGCGGCTTAAAATATAAAGAGCACAAATAAGAATCAAACGTATGACTCAAGAAATAATAATTTCACAAGATGCATCTAAACAAAATTTAAATATGTTTTATACCGAGCTTTATACTGTTTTCTAAAATTTTTAACCGTTCTCTTTGTTATAAACTGACATTTAAATGTTATTTTGTAGCCTGATGTATGTAAATTTAAAACGAACGGAAAAAAAAATAAGGTAATAGACGAAATGATCACAAAAAATATCTCTAGATCCGGGCAAGAATCTAATAACACAGGTTTACAAAAAAAAAGTTGTCTGGATCTGGGGTCAGACCACACGTTTCTTATGTATTTTTCGACGCTGAATTCGAATCTATTTTTAGTTTTGCTCTATAACGTCAGCATTTTGAGATATCCTAACCTAAAAGTGCAAAAAACACGGTTTTTTGATATATTTGAGGTCATGTAGCTTTTCGAATTTTTCTCTCAAGAAACCATGTATAGGATCTTAAAGTACAAGTCTTCACCTTTAAAATGCCATTGAGATTGCTCAAATATCTTTTTTTTTTCGCCGAGATATCGAATTTTGAAAATTGTCTGTTCATATCATATCTTTCCCAATAATCCCAATACATTTAATTAGTACGGAAACATTATTTAAATTGCAATATCTCGGCAAAAAAAAAAGATATTTGAGCAAACTCAACGGCATTTTAAAGGTGAAGACTTGTACTTTAAGATCCCACACATGGTTTCTTGAGAAAAAATTCTCGAAGCTACATGACCTCAAATATGTCAAAAAACCGTGTTTTTTGCACTTTTAGGTTACGATATCTCAAAATCCTGTAGTGATAGAGCAATTCTGAGACGGGATTCAGATTCATGTGCTAATGTTTAAAATGGTGCTCTCTCAAATGCCTGGTTCAGATTTAGGCTATCACCTATTGAAAATTCAAAATGGCGCCATTTAACCCAAAAAATATAAAAAAATTTAAATCGCTGTCATTTTTTGTCGTTTGTTGGTTGGTGTGTTTTGAATTTTTAGGTTTGAGGTTTATGGGTTTAGGAATCGGGATTTGTATGTTTTATTTTGTATTTGTTCGTTTGTTTTTTTTTTGCTTTATCACGTCAGGATTTTGAGATATCGTAACCTAAAAGGGCAAAAAACACGGTTTTTGACATATTTGAGGTTATGTAGCTTCGAGAAATTTTTTCTCAAAAAATCATGAGTGGGATCTTAAAGTACAAATCTTCACCTTTAAAATGCCGTTGAGTTTGCTCAAATATTTTTTTTTGTTGGCCGGGATATTGCAATTTAAATACTGACCATAAGGTTTCCGTACTAATTAAATGTATTGGGAAAAATATGATATGAACAGACAATTTTCAAAATTCGATATCTCGGCGGAAAGAAAAAAGATATTTGAGCAAACTTAATGGCATTTTAAAGATGAAGACTTGTACTTTAAGATCCCACACATGGTTTCTTGAGAAAAAAATTCAAAAAGCTACATAATCTCAAATATGTCAAAAAACCGTGTTTTTCGCACTTTAAGGTTAGGATATCTCAAAATCCTGACGTGATAGAGCAAAACTAAAAATAGATTCGAATTCAGCGTCGAAAAATACATAAGAAACTTATAGTCTGACCCCAGATCCAGACAACTTTTTTTTTGTAAACCTGTGTAATTAACTTAGGAATAGGGTATTTCCACAAATGTAGATGACTTATTGCTCGGACTATAGTTCCAGATCTTGTGACCAAATGTCAAGTCAATATTGTTACGTATTCACACCTCTGAGTAAACACCCTGTTCGGCTTCTCCATTACCTTATATACTAAAGATAAGGGCTCTAGAATGTCCCCAAAAAGTGTAATTTTCTAGTAGGCTAAGAACAGCAGCGCCATCTCTCGGATTGTTGACGAACTACGACCTATTCAATTACTTATTTGAGCAGGTTTCTACTGAAGGAGGGGATATTACAGATCTCTGTAAAATGGGGTAGAAATATGTAACAATATCATTAACCATTCCAGAGTAATCATACACAAAAAAGGTTATACACAGATCAACAGACCGGCAAATCCACAGAACAACAGACTGAGAGTACTTAAACTTAAGCCCATTTGAGCAAAAAAGCATCTTTTTTACCGTTACTATGCTATTGCCATTATCTCTATGTGCAGTGAAAGTAATTTCTACATTTGTATTGACATTCTTTCTTAGTAACGCATCTCTAGGTACTGTACTAATAAAGATTTATATGGTTCAATTTTTTTTATCTTATGTTCCAATTGAGAGTAGACAAATGACTTCCCGTCCTATTAATTATTGTCTTGTTTCCAAAGATTATTATTATTATCATGTAAACATGTTTATTTGGACTTTGTGGCTTCTAAGAGCATAGTGTTTACAGCTTTTATTTCGCCAGTAATAAATAATATGAAGTTTAGTCTGACTTCCATCATCTATCAGTTTTATGGCAAACGACGCTTACCCTGTCAGATAAAGTTTCAACCCGGAATAAAATTCCAGAAATGTTTTAAAACAACATTTAACTTGCACAGAATTATTGCAGAGTAAACAGCAAAATTCAAGAAAACAGTTTCATCCTTGATATATATATTTTCTCTGCTGCTAGAATGGTTTTAACTTTATCTCATAGTTGCCTTTTTCAAGTTATCAAGAGTTGCTTATTTTTAATTTGTAAAATATTTACTGGAAAGTTCCATCATAAGTGTACAATGTAAACTAACTGTTAATGAGCATTTAAAAAATTAAGGAACCTTAATTTTAAAACGAAATTATTTATATATATATTTATACTGCATATTATAATTTCTAATGTTTTCAAAATAATTTCATGACATTACACGATGTCTTCAGAAATTATATAACAACAAAAAACGAGCCCTAGAGTAAGTTGGAGCACTTGTAATATTGGTAGTTTAGACGGAAATTAAAATTAAAATTAAAATACTTGAACATTATACTGAAATACTGTACTCGGCATATGTTTTGTTAACAATGTTGACATTATCGGAAGCTAATAAACTAACCTAAGTCTAACAACGCATCCTATTGTTACTGGTTTTCCCATCGGTTTTATAAAAATGAAAATTCAAATTTTACACGAGTCGACGTTTCGATTTATTTTCAAATCTTCTTCAGGATAAAAATACAGATCAAAGACTATTTAATTATATAAAAAAAACATTTTTAGAACCTTTCAATGCAAACGCAAATAAAACCTACAAATTTAAGAACTTCACTTGGTCATTACTTTTTAATTATATACTAATAAGCCGAAGTTAACATATTTATAATAGTTTTAGCACGTTTTAGCCCAAATCAACCCATAATAAGAACACTTGTATACATTCTGTGAAATATTGATGACCTCTTATTTTACTGAATTTCTCAATTAAGTACCATATGAACAATGAACATCACGTATAAATTTGCGTCGGTTCAAGTTATAAATTAAAAAAAACTGTACGGTCGATAACTAAAGTGAAGGCGTACACAAATTTCAATTATTCGATTCATTTGTAGATTTGTTATTACAAATATTCTAAGTGTGCCATATTTCATTTATTATTTTAAATTTATTAAGAACAATGCAATCAGTACCTACCATAGTATTTCAGGGGTTTTGAAATAAGACATAGTTTTCATCTTATACTGTGTTTAATGTTTTCAGAACGTATCGGAATAAGCGATGCCATTTATAATTATCAGAGGTTTTTTTAAATACATCATCGACATATTTTTAAAACTACAATCTATACTTTTTAGTCAGTCTGATGGAGCTTTTCTCTTTTCAGCAGCACAAACCTTAACTAGATAAGAAGAATCTTCAAGATTCTTCCAAGATTTTTAATTGTTTAATTAAAATTTCGCATAAACCGCTTTACAAAAATTAAATTAAATTAACTCTTTACAATAATGCACATAAATAGCGACACAAAAATAGTCACCTGATGAAGTAGTAAAATCTATAAAACTAAAATCTACAATAACTTTTTGTTTCGTCAGGTAACTGTTTTTTGATATTATTGTAGATCCTATTTTAAACATTAATGTAAAGATTAATTAATTTTTGCAGAGCATTTTAATGCAGAATTTTGAAATAATAAATAAAATACTATTAATATTAGTTGAGGATTTTCTCTCATTCAATCTATAGGAAGTTTATTCTACCTACAGGAATAAAAACTGCATCAGAAACACGAAGGAAAAAAATCTGTCATTTTAAAAAATGTTGGTGACGGCATATATTAAAAACCGCTCATGAAAGGAAAGCCAAATATATTATCAACTTTATCGAAAATACATTTTGAACTCGCTCTACAGGTTTTCCAAAAGAAGTGTAATTAGACAAGGCGAGAACCTCGCCTTCGTATGAAAAAATTTTTCCATTCGATTTTTTTGCATATTCACGTTGGGGACATGCCCCTGAATAAAGATCAAAAGTATGCCGGACGAAAATCTGGTCCCAATTTGTTTAAACTAATTTTTTTAAACAAATTGCAAGAAGCGCTTTCTTGACCTGAATGAACTCTTTTTAGGTTTTCTTGGTCATTTTGAACACAAGAGGTCCCTTGTCATTTTTTTCCGACTTATAAACAATTTAATATTTGAAAAAACGCAAAGAATGAAACACAGTATTAAAAAATGTATTTTTTTGTTCACCAAAATTCTTATATAATCTTTGAACATCCATTAACAAAATCCTGAAGAGTAAGTAGAGATTATTTCATTCTAAAGCTTAAATTTGTAATTGTTAAATAGACGTTTTTGCCGGGCGCGCGCCTTTTTTCAGCCGCGGGCGCAAGCACTCGCTACTGCCTTATTTTTTCAAAGTAAATAGTCAAAAATCAAAATTATTAGCTTGTCATGTAGCTGCTGAAACTTTAAATCATCGTTTGTGTGGTAATTACCAGCCTTGCATGCGTTCACCGGTTGTGATAAAGTAAAATAGGTACAAAACCTAAAATTTTAAATATATTTGAGATTGATGATAATCAAAATGCCCTTATTCCTCTGGGCAATGGGTTACAGCTTACCACGAAGCAATTAAATGCGTTAGAAAAAGTTTATTTCAAAATATTAAATAAAACGGGTGAAACGGCAGATGACTAGATTGAATATTATTTTCTCTCATTCATGCGGAATTATTAATGTAAACTTGGGAGAAATTCCATGTACGTTTGATGCTTTTAAACTGCATGCATTTAGAGCGTCTTTGCAAACATATATCTGGAAAAATTCCTTAAATCCTAGATATGAAACGTTTAAATTTTGAAGATTTTGGATACATCCTGCATGAAATAAGTGTATTGTTAGATTTAAGATGTATTGTTAGATTTAAGATGTATTGTTAGATTTAAGTTAAAAAATTCAGTACCAGATAATCTTATTTCTCACTGCACATGCTTAATGTCTTGCAAAACCAAAGCATGCCATTGTAAATAAAATAATATTACTTGTGTACCTTTAGGTGGTTGTAGTATAGATGAATGCAAGAATATGCTCAAATACATTTTTTGCTAATTCAAGATTTTTCAACTTTATTTCGTTTACAGTAGTTTATGACAAAGGACCCCGCACACAGGACAAAATGGCTTTAGGTCAAATTGCTTCAAATTCTAGTATGTTGTATATTTCGAGGTCCTGAACAAAAGTCTCCAGGGACACGGCGCTTCAAATGACTTACTTTTAGCTCCAGAGCTTTGAGATCGTTGAACGGTGTTTCCAGCAGTATCAATGAGACATATGATGAAAACTATATATAAGACTAATATAAGGATCATTTTGTGTGTATGTGTTTGTGTGTGTGGGTGAGTGCGTGCTATCGTGCAAGCGTGTTTACTAACTTTCAATTATTCGTGGATTGTTGAGATCTGTCTGCGAGGGTCGGTGTGCTGCATCCATAATTGTATTCAATAGAGAAACTGAAGGATAATGAACATTCTGCTCATACCTAGCGTACCCAAGATACCACAGAACACTCGCAACATGAGCGCATGAGCCGAGAGTCCTAGCTCCAGTCTTGCAGGTACAATAATATCCATCAACCAAGGTATTATCGAGATTTTCATCCGTACCTTCTGCTACATTTTCATTGTATGAAATATATCTCGTACTTGGACCTGTTCCTGACTCTAGAGTAAACTCTTATTCTCAAAAATCCCCTTTCATTCATTAATTCATCGATCTGGAATTCTTCATTTTCTTCTCGTTGCAACTTTTCTTGAACATACGATGGTGCCAAGATATATGATATATACCGAATGTGGTATTTCTCAAATAATCCAAGGAGAGTCGGGGAAAAGCAATATTATTATCTTCTAGTCTACCCCATTGACCTCGTCTTCTCTGAAGGTTGTCAATTTCGACCCTCGCTTGGACAACGTTCGGTTCACGGGATTTATCCAGCATTCTCCTTACCATGTGCACATTGGCATCTGTCATCTAGATTGGGGGATGAAAACTGTTTAATAATACTGCCGCTATAAGGTAAAAATATTTGAGATTCTCGACATGTGGCATTTCAATAACATTATCAAAAAACTTGAACAAGCTCTTTATAATGACCCTTCCTGGATTCGATTACCCACCTTGTTTTCGTGATCAAACGAGTCTCATTTGCTTCTTCAGTAGTGAACTGAGTTCGTCCTCGGAGGAGTACGTGCGGCATTCTATAAGAAATGTCCAATGCCTCGAGGTAATCTCCTGCATCGCGATAACCGCGATCGATTATAAGAATGTCTGCTGCCTGAAACCATGCTCGAATACCATTCACATCGTTCCCGAATTCATTGATCAACATTTGAGCATCATTATTCCTGCTGTCAGAAAAGAAAGGTCCGTGAACAGCAAGAATATATCCATCCGGAGCAACTATTAGCGCTGGCTTTACCAAGTGATGACCTTTATGCAGGGAGAAAGATTGTCGTAACTTTCGAAAGTTTGAACTCTTGTTAATATAAGAATATGCATCCACTCAAGCAATCGCTTTTGGAACTTCAGAATTGGGATTATATAATTCATACGCAAAGGGAGTAACATGTCTGGCAATATAGACTTCCATAGCTATAGCCATTTTCAGTGACAAATCTCTGCATCAACGACTTTCGTACGTTGGCATTTGCCAAGCTGACCGCTTGCCGGGACGAATAGCAGAATTCATCTGATATTCCTTAGCGCATTTTACATAGACATGTTAAAAGATCTTTCTTATAAACATGTCTCATTTTACCATTTTCTGGGACTGGATCACAGTACATTAACAATAGATTGAACTGATCCTTTGTCAGCAATGTTAAGCAGTTGAAATCAGCATCATTCAAGTTACTTTCATCCGAGAAATCAGGGATTTTAGTGGATGCTTGACGGAGACCTTGCAGAAAGGATTGCAATTCCGCGCCTTAAATGATATAAGGTCTATTTACAAACCTCAAACCTGGTAGTAAAGCAATAGTTACACAGGCTTTATCATCTAAATGCTGCTGACAAGATCTCACTCCCTTGGGAATGTAGATATCCCGATCGACAAAGATTTTCACTCTTGCTTTTAAAGTCAGTCTCCGCAGACCAGCAATAGCAACACAAATAAAGCATGTATGACTAGACGTTTGTGTCAGTGCATTCAAACGCATACAGGCAGAATCCAATTCAATAGCTCTGATCTCTTCGATTATTGATCGATTACAATTAATGCACAATCTCGCTAAATCATTCATCTCGAGAGGGGGCAAATCTATTACATTCCGTCTTGCCATGGCGATTTCTGTTTTATTTATGTTGGCGTCGCCGTCGAGCCGACTTAACTGTCGTTGAGGTAAAGCAAGATTGCAAACAAAACAAGGACGCATATTCTGATATGCCATATTTCCGCCAGTTGACGGTCAAAAAAAATATTAATTAATCCGTCAATAATGACAGATGGTAAAGAAAATCAAAATATGATAAAAAAAATATCTAAGTGCTGGATAGAGGGACCAATTTTTAAATTGTTCGATTAGTGAATTGCGCTTTTAATCATGTGTTACAACATAAAAGAATAGCACTTAACTACAGAGGAACAATTTTCTTTATATTGTAAAAAGGCAAAATAATTAAGAAATATGTTTTCAGCAGTATTACTGAAAAGTATAAAACATAAAAGATCTAGCTTTTCTATTGAATACAATTATGGATGCAGCACATCGACCCCCGCAGATAGATCTCAACAATCCACGAATAATTGAAGGTTAATAAACACGATTGCGCGACAACACGCACTCACCCACACACACAAACACATACACACAAAAAGGTCCTTATATTGTCTTACATATGTCTCATTGATACTGCTGGAAACGCCATGTTCAACGATCTCAAGGCTCTGGAGCTAAAAGTAAGGCATTTGAAGCACCGTGTCCCTGGAGATTTTTGATCAGGACCTCGAAATATACAACATGCTAGAATTTGAAGCAATTTGACCGAAAGCCATTTTACAGGGGTGAGTGTGCGGGGTCCTTTATAAAACATACAGCAATAGTAACTAGAGCGTATATAAAAGCAAAGCATCGAGAACACACTAATATTGTGTTTTAACCTTGAAAATGGCCGTTTTCGCGTTATTTCAAACATTAAATTGTTTATAAATCGAAAACGGTCAACTTTACGAAAATAAGACAAGAGACCTTTTTTGTTTAAAATTACCAAAAAATCTGGTATAAAAAAAGCGATTTTTGCAATTTGTTTAAAAGAATTAGTTTAAACAAACCGGGACCAGATTTTTGTCTGGCAAACTCTTGATATTCAGGGGCATGCCTCGAACGTGAATATGCAAAAAAAATCGAATGGGAAATTTTTTTCATACGAATGCGAGGTTTTCGCCTTGTCTAAATCGACACTTACAGCGATTGTTCGTTTTTGTTGCTCAATCCCAAATAATACATATTTCTTCATCCTATTGAAAATGCATAAAGATTACCAAGGTATAAAAACCCTACTTTTGCTTTTTGTCAGAGACAAATTCAGCACACAGTTAGTTATTAATCATAAAACATAAAAACACAAAATGCATATTAGACAACCTCCAGATCTAAAGACAAGGCTATCCGGAAGAAGTTTACAAAAAAAATCAAGATACCATCTATTACCTACTAACATTACCAGTGTGAAAACAAAACCCAGTACATGATAGGCCGTATCAGTGAACGAAAATAAATCCTTAAAGAGGGTATTTTCTTCAGAATATTTCACTAATACATACATGGAAGTCAATAAAACAGCGTTTTTTACCCTATAGCACAAATACAATGTGATTATAAGTAATGAAACAGCTAGATCGACTTTTGATAGCACTGATAAAACACCAACATGTAGTTTCATTTCTGTGAAATACTACAGGGAATTTGTAACTAACTCATCATGACATGTTTTATTTCGAATATTCTCCACAAATATCACTCACGCTTTTAAATTTTATCTATAAATTCTTTGTCGCGCTTTGTTGCCCAGATTAATACAACTCGTATACATTGGACAATTAATTATCAAAAATTAAATCTCTCGTAACACGCTCAGTGCTGTCAATAAAATTCGATAAAAATCTAAGCATTAGTAGTATTACTTATGTTTGTTGGGTATTTTGCCACTGTAAAAATATTTAAAAATTTTTATGAAAAAAGAATCAGACCGAGGCTGGTTTTAACACTTCTATTACAAAATGTCTCACACCTAAAAATATATAAACTGAAACAAAAAGGTTAAATGATAATGACAACAATTAAATCGAAGGCAGTTAACGTTTCGGAAAATATTTCTTTTTCCGTTATCAAAACTTTCACTTTTAATCATGTCAAACATAACAGTTTATTGTTTATATATTTCCATAGTCACGTGCGACATTAAATTATATTTATTTTATTTTTACTTATAGGCTAGTAGATGGTGACAGAAAATCAGAACAGATAACCTACCGTCTACAAGTAATTTAGTCAGTATTATCTATACAATAAAGCTCAATTTTTGGTACTTTCAAGGTTTGCCCGCATGCACGGGATGTAGGAAACGATTTCCGGTTTGCATAAAAAACCAATGTTTTCAACTGATACACCACCGTCTGCAAAGTTCATAATTCGAAATTAAAGGAATAAAAATATGTCGAAAGCGCTTTTGCAGACAGTTCTGTCATGCACCAAACCTTATACAGGGTACTCCAAAATATATCAAATTTTAGTAAAAAAAAAAATGATAATTTACCGTCTGCAAACAGTACAAAATGATGATTCTGGTTCATGAAGACGAGTAGGGGAAAGGTTCAGACGTTTACGATATGCACGTCACCATATCGTGCGCATGTCAACTTGTTATTTTTTTTTTAAACTTTGAACAAGTGTTTACCGTCTGCAGCTAAAAAGAAAACATGATTTAAAAATAATGCTTCGATAAAGAATTATTTGCAGATAGATTAAATATGTACAAAGCACTTGCCGCTTAACGTATTTGTGTAAAAAAATGGGGGTAACTTTTACCAATTATTTACTGTCTGCAACTTGGTAAAAATAAAGATTATTGATTCAAATATACAATTATTTAGTTTGCAGACAATGCGCACATGCACGAGAGTCACAATAAAGTGTCAAGTGTATTGAGCAACGCATCTTTGCCGAAGCATCGAGCTTAAAAGTTGAGGAGTATGGCTGGTGCAAATCGGAGGACTGTTTGATAGAGATGAAATGCCACAAACCGTCAAAGAAATTTTTGTAGCTGATAACGACAACGGTACGAAAATACCGTAGTTTTCTTGTTAATTTCAATGAATTTCAAATGCTGATTAATTTTTAAAATTACAGTCGCAATTACCAGTAACAGTGTGGTCGAGGAGGATAACGAACAAATAATGCTCACCGACACCAATGCTGATAATGATTCAGATGAAGAAAACTTGTTTTTAGAACATATCAGTGACAGTGAGGAAGATATATATGTGTAATAATAATTATTATTATGATAATATGTATAAGATTTTTGTTACAACTTTAATAAAATAATATTTTTTCAATTTAATTTAACTACGACGCGAATTATCGATCAACTTTATCGAATACCAGCACTAATTCTGGTCTGTGTGTATCTGCGTGTTGTTAGCTTACACAAATTTGTGTTGCAGAAGGTAAAGAGTTGTTTTTGGTGCGTATCGCACACGAAGAGATATCAAACGGAATTCGCCGAGTTTTGACTCTATTGACTCTCGTGCATGTGGGCATTATCTGCAAATTGAACAATTGCGTATTTAACCCAGTAACCTTTCTTTGTACCAAGTTGCAGACGGTATAGATAGTAGTTTTTGGTACATATCTGTGATTTTAGTGCACGTGCGCATTGTCTGCAAATTAAATAATTGCGTAATCGAATCAATAACCTTTCTTTGTACCAAGTTGCAGACAGTTAATAATCGGTAAAAGTTACCCCCATTTTCTTACAAGTTTATAGAATTCAATGGACATCCGTGCATATTGGATTCGTCTGGAAACATTGTTTACAATAGTTTTGCAACCTAAATTTTCTAATAAAACTATAATTAAACGGTAAACAATTGTTCAAAGTTACAAAAAAAACAACAAGTTGACATGCGCACAATATGGTGATATGCATATCGTAAACGTCTGCACCTTTCCCCTATTCGTCTTCATGAACCAGAATCATAATTTTGTATTGTTTGCAGACGGTAAATTATCATTTTTTTTTTTACTAAAATTTGATACATTTTGGAGTACCCTGTATAAGGTTTGGTGCATGACAGAACTGTCTGCAAAAGCGCTTCCTTATTCCTTTAATTTCGAATTATGAACTTTGCGGACGGTAGTGTATCAGTTGAAAACATTGTTTTTTTTATGCAAACCGGAAATCGTTTCCTACATCCCGTGCATGCGGGCAAACTTTGAAAGTACCAAAAATTGAGCTTTATTGTATAGATAATACTGACTAAATTACTTGCAGACGGTAGGCTACCAGTTCTGATTTTCGGTCACCATCGACTAGTCTATTACTTCGTCTCTGAGTATCGGCAACCAGCTGGTACAGAAATCTATAGAATAATTAGAAACACATTTATCCTAATTTAACAAAATAATAACGGATTCCTTAAGTTTTCTTTTAGTTGAGTCGCTTTCTATTTCTAAAATTTTCGCGGAGACCCACTGAATCCTATGATTCATATCCCACGCGTGTTCACAAATTTTTGACTTCTGTAATTCTCCCTTTCTAGCATAATCTCTGTGTTCACCAAGCACGACGTTAAAAGGTCTAGATAACTCACCTACATAATGCTTACCACACTATAAATACGATTTTTGGAATTTTGAACAATATTTACCGGCTTAGTTTTTGAAAAAAGAGATCTTAATGTGGCTCCCGTTTGAAAAATCGTTCGTACAGAAAATCTATTTCCGATTTTTCGTAATTCATTCGATAAACCATGTGTATATGGAAATGGTGGTAAAGATATAAATTCATGCTGCAAATGTTGAGTGGTTACTCAACTTTCAATGTTTTCCAGCTAGCTACCGACAAAATTCTCAGGGTATTGATTATCATTCAACAGAACAGTTTTTATAAATTGTTTCTCCCCGAGAGTTTTGTTGATAGTCAGCTGGAAAACATTGAAAGTAGAGTAACCACTCAACATTTACAGCCTGAATTTAGATCTTTTGCAGTAATTCCATATATACATGTTATATAAAATTATACGCTGTATCATCGAGATATAAAGCAACGTTACAGATAGTATCATATTACGGTATTAGATAACAGCTTCCTTTGAGAATTGCTTATCTAGATATTAAGTTTTATTTTAACTTCTCACAATATTATGCTGATTTGCTATCTTGCATTTCCTTTGTTTAACTTTTGACTGACATATCTTTTAGAACTTTTAAATATTACCAACAGACCTTGTAAACCTCAGTATTATACTCATTATTTCATTAAACACATTTAAACTACAAATATAATTTTCATTAAGGAATCAAGCTTGATTCCTCCTAACTAAATAAATATTTTTTAAAAACTTATAAATAAACACAACAACTGATCTAACATATGGCACAGTCTTGGTGGATCTGAAGAACGCACAGTTCGGGAACCTAACTAGTGGAAAAGTGTCCGGAGGAAAACATCCCCTGGAACAAGGAGAACTTCTTAGCTGTGACGGTGGATTCCAGTCCTTCAATTCAGTAGAAGAACCTACACGACTACAAACCAATGAAGAAAACCTTCACGTTTCTGCTGCTCTTCGGATCAACACTATGTCAGTACAAAATAACTCCAATAAACAACACTATTGGTGTATACTACCACAGAGACACAGACATCGTAATGACAAACGAAAAGTGGACGCTACTGGTACATACAAATATATCATCCCTAAAACTAGCTTTTGATAAAAGTCAAGTTATTCTAGACAGAATATTGAACACTCTCGATGCCGCTGATCAGAAATTAATTCTTTCTAGGAGTGAAGTCAAAACACAAATATCTAATTCTATAAAAACGAAATTTGACGAAGTCTTTTCAGAACAAAGAGATATAAACGCGGAATAATTTACGGTATCGGCACAATCTTTAAATCAATAACCGAAAATTTAGATGCCGAAGATGGTCAGTATTATTATGATTGCATCAATAAATTAAACAATGACTATCACCAATTAGATTTTTTATCTAATTAAAAACCAAATCTCAGTCACAACATCGGTTATCTAAAATTTTAACTCGACTGTTCAGAAATTGTAAATTGACGAAGAAACATTCAACAAAAACATTAAGGAAATCGATCACACGATTCAGACTATGACTCAAACTATTGAGGCCGCTGAAATAAAACTAAAATTTCTATACATATCTGAACAACTAATGGCAAGCTATCTGTATATTGAAGATAACTTAAACGACATTCTAAATTCAATAACATTTGCCAGATTGGGAATCATTCACATATAAATTATAACTCCCAATCATTTAGTAACAGCATTACAAGGAATTTCGCAGAGCTAACGAAGGAACAATTTGCCTCTTTCTATTAAATTATCGGCAGTGGCTATGTATTTAGATTGTATTGAATTACAAGCATTTCAAATAGATTCTAACTTAATATTTGTTTTAACAATACCACTTGTTGAACCCCAAAATTATAACACCTATCGTCTATATCCTATCCTAATATTTGATAACAGAACTGGGCTTCATCATATTTTATCAATTTCTCAAAAGTTTACCGCGAGAGATGATGATTCTTTAATGTACATACCAATACCAAATTTGAAAGAATGCAAACCGCTATATTTTGGAACCAAGTTATGATCAAAACTATTCGCTTATCTCATCGATCAAAATGCCATATGTGAAGCCAGAATTCTCAAACCACTAGTTAGACTCCCAGAAAACTGCCAGACCTCCTTCATTATTAGCCAAGGGTACAATGTCCAAGAACTCGAAGACAACACATGGTTAGTAATAAATGCTGAACCACTTCATATTACCATTAGCTGCCCGAGGAGAGATTCCACGACAGAACTAATCAATCAAAATTCAATCGTCAAACTTCAACCCGGATGTTACGCCTTTGTAGGCATTACAAGAATTCAATCCAGTGCCAAAGACCTTTCTGAAGTCAAAGATAACTCTCACCCCATTCAAATTCCTTACGAATGTTGCAATCAGATGCCCGACAAAATTAAACTCCCGAATTTAAAACCCCTCAAGCTAAACAGCTTAAACGTAGAAGATTTAAATGATGCCAAAACCAAATTGGAACAATATTCCAAAGATCTGGACGATCTAATTAACAAACCTTTCGTGAACAAACATGTGTCATGGTTCACGTATTTTACAATCACCTTTATTATTCTCATTATTCTTCTTTACGTATTCTGTAAATGTAGAAGGAAAAGACGTGGAGTACTGAAGATACAACCCGCTACAGATGGTTCTCCTCCACCCTCTCCAGGACGTAACAAAGTATTTACAAAGTTACCAAGGTTAATCCATCCAAGAAAACGACCCGGTATCAAATCCCAAGAAGAGGAAGAAGACATCGAGTTGACATAGACTTTCAACAATGAACTTTTATTTGTGAACTTTAACTTTTTGGTTAATTCAATTTTTTCATATTTTTATTTTGATTACGCTTATACCCAGGTAGCAAAGGCACGTGAAAATGACGTGAAAAAATGGTCAGGAGTGACGAGAAATGACGAGTTAGATGACGTAAATGAAACGTGAAAATGACTTACTAATGTCTCAGACGAATGACGTCTGTTTCAGGTTATATTTGGTAATCCCCCCCATAGGTTTTTAGTAATAGGAACATATAAAACTACATACTAGTTAGTAATCTACTTGATAAAAATAAAATAATTAATGCATAAATAAGTTTTGTCCTAATGAATTTGTTAGCCATCCGTAATTTTATTTACATTAACATATCTAATATTGTTTACCATCACTCCAACTTTTTCTCACAAGGGTTGCCTGCAAATTATAATGTTTATTAAGTTATTAAATTCATTTTTACTTACCTTTACCAATTGCGGTCCGTAGGATTCGAACCTACATGTCTCCCGTTGTCCATATTACAGTACTGACGCTTCAACCAACTGAGCTAGCTTGGCGACCGCTATTTCGGATGCTAAAAGCAGTATTTATGGTGGTGAATGAAGTCTTTATTATGTGAAATTGAATTTCTTGCCTTATTTAAAATATATGAAAATCTTTCAGGTTCTCCGCTTCGAGTTACTAGTATTTTTATTTATTTATAATTATTAAGAAGAACTTATTTAATTTAATTAAACTGTCACCAGTGTCACCTGAGAAGTACGAGTAGTTGTTGAACAATGTAATTATTACATTAATTAGTATTAGTGGCGGTTCGTTAAAAAAAATATATTTTTCCCAGATCTCGAAATTGAAGAGCAGAGAGGGAGAAATCCGAAAAAAAAATTTTCCTTATCTCAAATTTGATGAGCGGTGGAGGGGAAGTCAGGAGTCAACTATTTTAAGAATTAAAGTTTTAAGTTGAGGTACTTATACAAACCTGGGAAGCGTGTTGGAGAAAAACCGGTAAAGGTGTAATATCGTCATCTACAACATAAATAGAATATTTAATGGTCTAAAACAGACCTAAAATTAAAAAAACCAATAAGCAATTATTACCTTAAAAAAAAACAACTAAAATTTTTTTCGCAATAAAAAAACATGGAATGAGCAGGGGCAGAACCGCCGACCTCGTGACTTGGAAGACGACGCCTTAAGCACTCGGCCACCAACCTTTCTGAGGCTACTTACCTAAAGACTTTATAGTTGGAACACGCAACGGATAGATTTTGCTTTTTAATGCATTTTAATCTAATTTTATTATTAAAAGAATGGATAGAAATATAATTTAAACAAATAAACCGCCGAATCTTTGCAAACTCTTTCGAATATAAATTATTTTGGATAATGTAAAAAAACATTTTATCCTCGAATAAAAACGCCAATACTTATCCCTCACGACACGGTTTATTTTTTTTTAAACTTTACACTCTGCTTACGATAACAAAATGCCATTAGCTAGTTTTAAAGTTTGTAATCCGATAAAATATAAATAAATTTAACACCGAAAAAAGACGACAATATGACGTGATGTGTAGCACGTCATTTTAATGTCATTTATAAGACGTCATTCTGTCGTCGATTTTTAGTGCTCTGACGTCTTTTTGACCAGAATCGCCAGATTTTGACGTCATTATAACGTACCCTTGCTACCTGGGTATTATATTAACCCAATATTTTATCCATTTGCAAATTATTATTGCATTATTATTGTATTTACTTTTACTTATATTACTTTACTTTTATTTTTACATTTCATACATTTTTATTTTTTCAATTATTAATATTTACATTTTACTCATCATAGCTTTTTGCATTATATTCATTCAATATTTTTCAATTTTCAAAAGTTGCTGCATAACATCAACTTTTTTAATAAGGGGGAAGTTGTTATATAAAATTATACGCTATATCATCGAGATATAAAGCGACGTTACAGATAGTATCATATTACGGTATTAGATAACAGCTTCCTTTGAGAATTGCCTATCTAGATATATCATTTTAACTTCTTCCAATATTATGCTGATTTGCTATCTTGCATTTCCTTTGTTTAACTTTTGGCTGACAGATCTTTTAGAACTTATAAATATTACCAACAGACATTGTAAACCTCAGTATTATACTCACCATTTCATTAAACACATTTAAACTACAAATGTAATTTTCATTAAGGAATCAAGCTTGATTCCTCTTAACTAAATAAATATTTTTTAAAAACTTATAAACACAATAAGTGATCTAACATACATGGTTTATCAGAAAAATTACGAAAAATTGGAAATGTGGATTTTCTGGATGAACAGTTTTTCAAACCGGAGCCACATTAAGATCTGTTTTATCAAGAACTAATCCGGTAAATATTGTTCAAAATTCCAAAAATTGTATTTAGTGTTCCGTATGAGTGCGGTAAGCATTATGTATGTGAGTCATCTAGTCCTTTCAGCTTGGTGAACACAGGAATTATGCTAGAAAGGGAGAATTCCAGAAGTCAAAAATTTGTGAACACGCATGGAATAACAATCATAGGATCCAGTGGGACTACACGAAAATTTTGGAAAAATAAATCGACTCAACTATAGATTTTTGTACCAGCTGGTTGTCGATCCTCAGAGACGAAGTAAGTAAAAATTAAATAAAGTTAATGTCTCACGTGACTATGAAAATACATAAATAACAAACTGTCATGTTTGACATAATTAAAAGCGATAGTTTTGATACGAAAAAAGAAATATTTTCCGAAACGTTACCTGTCATCGATTTGATTTTTGTCTTATCATTTAACTTTCAGTTTATATATTTTTAGATGTCAGACATTTTGTATTAAAACCGACTTCTGTCTAATCCTTTTGGCGCAGAAGTTTATTTCATCAAAATTTTTGAATATTTTTGATGACAAAATATCCATCAAACATAAGAAATCATCAATACGCCACAAATAATGAATTATAAACAATAGTAGTATTACATATGGAAAAACCCCGTCGTGAGTTTTTTTATTTCTGTTATTAAGGCCTTCGTGTACTGACATTAATTTTGTTTGGATTGTAGAACTAATAGAAGTTAAGTTGTGTCGATTCTTCCACTTTTTCATTAACTTTTTTTTATGGAGGAAACAATTAGTTAGACCAGTTTAAACAGTTCAACTCAATAGGTTTGTTGCAGTTAGTAGCTCAACAGTTTGAACACTCGAACTGCTGGAACTAGTTAAACTGGTTGATCTGACTGTTTCCTGAGTCCTAGAACCTATTTATTGGCTTACACTGAAGAGTGCAGTAGAAACAGCACTATTTAACAACTTAAAATCCACTGGCTTAGCATCAAAATCGACTATGTCGACAATTTGGTGAAACTAAGTTATATAATAAAACTAGCCTGGCTATAGACTGTGAGAATTATTCATGAATTTGTCTTGACAAATACAAGTCGGCCTTACGTCTTTATAGATAATATTTTGTACCCTCACTTAAGTACTGAGGTCTTCAATTAAGAACACTCGACCACACTGCATAAAAAATGCCTCTCGGTGAAGACCTACGGGATTTTTGCAGTGTGTTTTTAGACAACAGTATTCTCGTGGGTACAAACAAGATTAACAAAAAAATGTTTTAATTGTGTTATTATTTATAATGTAAATTATATCCACACATTTATTGAGTGAATATTATTTTGTCCCAAAACTGTCTGAAACTCTTCGTCAATGTTTCCAAACATTAAAAGTTGGCTTCCAATACGACTTGATTCACTTTTTGCTATTTTTAATAATCTGAGTCTCTTGAAATTTGTAAGCAATATTTCTTTATGTGTAGCATTATTTGACATTTAACGAAAACATGATAAAGACAAAACTAGCTACTTTACTGGAGATAGAATCTGAATTTCTGGATTTTGAAATGTTTTTGTCTAAATAGGTATTTTTGCTTATTAACAGATGTTTTATTTTTAATGACTGTTGACGTTGTCAATACCATGAGTGAAACAGTAAGAAGGTATTTACAGGGTCTTTAGTTGACCGATGCTTGGAGCTTATTGATACTATAAATTCTGCTGTATTAGAAGTAATTTTTCATGAGTAAATTATATTATTTTGGTAGTTGACAGATGCCAAATTCTGTCAGTCATTTATATTTTAATGTCCTACAAGTCTGTTATTTTACAATAACCACCCTATTTTGAGATACATTAAATGAAAAATAACGCCCTAGGGCGTTATGAATATCTATAACGCCCTAGGGCATTATACAATTATAATACAACCCGAAACAAGTAAATTATGATAGCGTTATTGACAAACAAAATGTGTGGCTATGCAACGGCGGCGTTTACAAACAATTTTGATTTTTACTCTCTTTTAAATCAAATCGTTCTGAACATAATAGATGTCAAATTAATAAATCGTAAATGTCAAAAAAAAAATTCGAATTAAATAACAGACTTGCAGGACATTAAACGTTGAAGGCACCACGGGTGTTATAGGATAATGACGCCCTCGGTCGATGTACACTGCCTCGGGCCAGAGGCCCTTGGGATTGTACACTGCCGACCTCGGGGCATTATTATCCTTATAACACCCTTGGTACATTAATAACTATAATGAATTTGATTAACATTATTAAAATAATAAAACTGTACGTCAGCAAATAGTGTTATCCTTGCAATACTACATTGTCCAGTGTCAAAAGTAATTATTGACAGATGACATGTTAAATGCCCCGTATGACAGTTAAAAACTGCCAATTTCTGATAAATTTTAATGCTGTAATCGTGTTCACCGACCAAAAATTAATTGAAAAGCACTCTTTCTGCATTGTTGTCAGAATGGGCAAAAAATGCCCGTTTAAAATTGTTTATTCACAAGGCACTTATTATCAGCCATTAGAAAACATAATTTATCCATTTTCAGAATACTGCCACTACAAAAACATATTTGACTCAATCTACATATTTCCATTTTTGCAATATACAGTTAAAATATGTGTTATGAAACGCCCTTTATATTTCTGAGTTATTTGTAAGACATCTGTTTCGTGGTGTTTGACGTATTCAAAATATACGGAAGCTATTCTTTTTGCTTTGTTACACGTCTTGCAATATTTACTAGTTCTAACAAAAATTGTTATTGTAGGACAATTCTTTATGGATGATTTGTATCTTTGAATTTACTCCAGTATTCGAACATATTTCGCCAAGAATAGCTTCTTACACCACTACTAAAAACATATTTACAAAGACGTATTCATTATTCAATTATTATTGAAAAATGTTGTAATAGAATATAACATTTTTAACATTTTCTGAAGTTTTCAAAAGAACTCACTCACTCAAAATTTGGGCACATATATTCTGAAATACATAAAACTGTACCAAAGATAACATATCTGGAAAAAAAATATATTTTCATTCGAGATCGCATGGATTTTTCAGTAGCTGCTTTGAAAAAGTCTATATCGAGGAAACTTTTTTATTATTGAAGATAGAATACTGGCATAAGCAAGTGAAATGTAGTTTAAGGTCTGAATCTAATTTTGAAAAACAAAAATCACCATTTATAACAGTTTGGTGAACATAGAAGTGTAATAAGTGTGAGCGTGGTACGCGCTGCATTAAATCCTGGCTTATCGATGCAGCAGACCTTCACTTTAACCGCTAGTATCTCAAAAATGGAGTAGCCAAAAAATGTTTCAAAATTATGTGTTCATCATATGCCTATTATAAACCACTCGTCGAAATCTGAAAAACTTACGTTGAACAGTTTAGAAGCTCTGCTAAGTTATGTACAAACATATACCACTTTTCAAAGAGACTTTGTCCAACGAAATAAGCATCAAGTAACGTTTTTGATAATTGCTCCGAAAATTTAAAATAAAATATTATGAAAAAAAAATACCTTACGAAAAAAATAGCGAAAAACGATATAACGGATTGAAAGTTGACATGGTTAAAATATCCTTAAAAAGTGGCACATTTTTCAATATAACTTAGAGGATTTTCAAAACTGTTCAACATAAGTTAATCTTTCAGTGGTTGGTTTACAATACACACATAATGAACATATAATTTTTCAATACTAGCAGGCCTTCCTCTTTCGATATATTGACGGGCAAAATGAGGGCTGTTATGTAAATGTGCTTCCCATAGATGGTAAGTCTCTTATAGTAATGCATATTACTTTAAAAGGCGATATTTTAAATGGATATACATACTGGCAATTATATACAAATGATATTTCTTTTAATGAAAATAGATATCCATTTTTAAATATTTCTTTATTATCCATTTATCTTGTAAATAAAGGGGCTCCTATATGCTCCATATTTTTCGAGAATGGGGTCGTTGCACGTATTTTTTTTATTGCATATTCTGAAAATATAATGAAAAATATTAAACCCGTTTTTTTTGTTATATGCGTTTTAAGGGTGTAAATGAGCATCAAAGTTGAAATGATGACGTAGAGCGGACAACGACGAATGCCTCCAAAAATAGTCGGAACTTACCGATCTATCCGTGCCCGTCCCTGTCATTCAAGCGCATCAGCGTTTTCAATTTGTGACGTAGCAGGGGCACAGGAATTCTGCTGACGGCGCCCTTTATTTTAAAGTGGTGTAGTTTAAATTTTAGGCAATAGTTTGGTTAATTCATGTAACACAGGGCATTAACAAACCCACAGTTACATTTTCCATCCTATATCAGACTCAATTTCGATATAGTGCAATGGCCCGATTCTGGACGAAAATATAATAAAGACCTAAAAAACTCTTTTTATTAAGCAGTCTTCAATAACATATGCGCCATTTTTATTAATTTCAAAAAATTACGGAATTTCAAAAATTTTATTGTTTAAAAATTTGTGGATTCAGTACTTTACGTTTCCCTGTATATGTTTACAGTAAAAATGTCTCACCTGATCTCTTCATATTATACATATTCGGTTAATAATTAATCGGTTAAAAATAAAACTATCTATTTTTTAAATTATAACAATATTTAAAATTAAATATCCTAAAAAACAAACAGTAGTGGTTAGGCCAGCTCAGGTTTTAACAAACAAGTGGGACTGTATTTCCAAAATACTAAATATTTACTAAAAATCAATAAATATAAATTATGTCGAAAACTTACTACCGTTTTTGCTGTTGTGATGTTGCGGATGTATTTTTTTTGACTGGATTAGGACAGGACGAGTAAGGAGGGAAACAGTTTTCGACACAATATAACTAAACTTGGATATTCCACTAAGATAAACAGTATTGCAATTCTTCAAATTTCAACTAATTTTAGACAATATTTGGGAGCTACTAACGTTTGAGAGGACAGCGAGAATCTCTCGAACTCGTTCTACGCATGGTGCACACAAACTAACTTTTTTTCTCCCTTTTTTTTTATATATTTTTTTAATCCTATATTAAATTTCGAACTTTCAAAAGGCGCCTCACCAAGTAGTGAACTAGACACTCCATTTTGACAAAGAAATGCAATAAAATTAAAACTATCTGTTGCCCGATACGGTTAGGAATTGCGCGCTAGAGCAATGTTTGTGTTACAAACCCTTTTTCTCACTTCCTATTGATTTTATAAAAAAAATGCTCCAAATAAAAAACAGCCTACTCGCTTACAGTATGTAGTTATTTTGAAAAATAAAAAAGTTTTCTCGAACTACACTTTTTCACTGTAATTTCCACAAAAATCGCAACTTTTCCATAAATATTTATTTATTTTTCAGTCATGTCATAAGAAATATTAATTTTCCATACACCGTTGGAAAGCGAAAGGCTTGAATATTGTAATAATTAAATATCAAATTTTTATGACAAAAAATGACAGACAGGAGTGGGGACATGAAAAATGTGAAACTTGTATTTTTCGTAGAAAAAATGAAAAGGTGCAATTTTCTCCATTTCCGGAATTCCAATTCATATCGCATTCTCAAAAACATGTTTTGTTAAGGGTCGATTTTATAGGTACAGTTTAAACCAAAGTTTAACTAGAAGACTCTGTTGAGGTCCGAAATAAAAGTAAATAGCGTGTTTAGCAAAGTGTATATTAAGCACATTCATCAAACAGGATATTAACAAGAACTCAAACGCTTCTCACAGCAGTTTTTTTATTACAAAAATCATTCGATAACTGTCAATAATAACTGTCAATAACAACTATCAATACCACAGAATCTTTATTCAGATTTATCAATAATTTCCTATTTGATGAACGTGCTTAATATACAATTTGTTAAATACGCTATTTACTTCTATTTCCGACCTCAACAGAATCTTCTAGTTAAACTTTTGTTTAAACTGTACCTATAAAACCGGCCCTAAGTGTTTTTACTTAAGGATCAACTGTCTGTTTTTGTATGTTCGACAGTTGTTATTTATTTTGTATATTTACTAACTACAAGGTGTACTGTCGAAATATGAATTAAAAAAATTTCTAAATGAACCCATTATTTTATAATAGTACCTAACTGATATATTTTTAAATATAAGAGATTTGCAAGTCCCCCGCCTACACCCTACGTGTTCGTTCATTAAGTCCTAAATAGCGCAAATTAATATCCAAGTTTCAGTAAAATTAATATTCATACTGAATCCCGTACTATGTAAGATCGTACTAGTTTGTTGGTAAGTGTTTGCACGCAATTTCTTATTTTGACAAGAGCTCCATAAATAGATTATGCAAATGTGACAACAACGTTTGCTGGTTGCCAGGTATTTCCTTTATACATTTATCCATCAGATAAAATGGGTCTTAACTATGTTTTGCAACTTTAATGAACACTACGCTAACAAGGATTATTATTATTAGGTTGTTATTTTTGTTACTGCCGACATAACAGAGTTTACGACTTTAAGCTTCAGGAAGCTTAATGAAATATCTCTAGCAAGTTCGAATATATATAGGTACATATACGGTGTTGGATTTTCTCGACTAGTTTTGAAAATGTGATTATCTGATTGAAATGGGGCTTAGATTGAAGTTAATAAACTTATAATGACAGTTTATGTTATAAATAAACAAGAATTACATATAAACAAACGTTTTTAAAGTAGTTATCGTTATTAATAACACAGGCCCACGAAAAAAAAAAGAGTCATGCTCACCAGACTAGACCATCATACCTTTATGTTTTTGAGGTCGCTGACTCCAAATCCGATGTCAATAGACACCGCACGTCTTATAGGTAAATTGGTGGTCTGTCAAATTTGATGAATTTTTGATGTGTCGCAGTTCAACCACTTCTGAACAATAAGTCTCTTTGGCAAAACTTCAAATTATGGACAGTTTCTCCGATAGATAGCTTCAAAGATAGGACCTATCTCTCTATACTGTATCAACGATTTCTCAAAACGTACTGTAAGTATTGAAAAGATAACTGCTGAAAATGAATAACCAGACTATTTACCATTATTTGGTCTTAGATTGATGTATCTGAACTTCGGGTTTTGCCGGAGATGACGTCAAATCACCTTTTTCGAATGCACAACACCCGTTTGCTTCAATTTAATACATCATATATATAAGTAGCTTTATTACAATTCACTATCTTAGTAAGTGAGTAAGTACGTGCAGCTTAGTCGCAGGATAGTACAGTACCTAGAGGTAAAAAATATGCAAAACTTAGGAATAATGTCATATTAAACGGATTTCGGCCATTTTTGGCAGTATAATAGTAAATGCTTCACAGAAAAGTTTCTATATTGTGTGGAGGCTTGCTAATTTATAGGGGGTGGATGCCACCTCCTCTCAGAGGGCACTTAAAAAATATATATTTATTGGAGCTGACAGTAGAATAAATTTTTAAGAAGAAAAGGTTCTATGCAATTTTTCACATAAATTGATAGTTTTTAAGTTTTAACGACTTCAAAATTGCAATTTTAGCTTAAAAAAAAGGAATTTCCAAACGGCTTTCGTCAAGTATCTCGAAAAGTATTACTTTATCGAAAAAATGTTACAGGCCAATTACAGAAAGTACAAACTGGGAATTAATTATATTTTTTGTTTATTGATGTAGGATTAACAATTTCGGAGATATTTAAGTTTACATTTGGCATACAAATGTTCATAAGATAATTATTTAGAGTGAGAGTTAAATATCTTAGAAACTGTGACACCTACGTCAAGGATGCTAATAGGTAGAATAATAGGTTACTAATTAAGCTTTCAACTGTTTTTTATTTGTTTCTGTAACAACAAAGAAGTTATGACCGAAGCAATGTGCGTTTACACATTTTTTTAATAACAACGTCGCCATTTTGCTACTGTAATTAGCCAGTAATTAAAAAAATGGAATTTCAAACACTGTTTCTCATTAATATATATCATGACGTAGATGCTCAAATTTTTTGGTTTGTATACACCAATTGCTTTAGAAAAAAATACAGTTTAAACTATAAATGTATTTTCGATAAAACGTATATTTTTTTCCTTTTCCAAATATCTCATTAAATATTAGTTTTATTGAAAAATAGGTAGAGAACAAAAATAAAGCTCATAAACTGATAATGAATTTCGCTTGCTTATTTATTTACATAGATTTAATAGTTTCGGAGATATGAAAGTTTACAAATGGCGTTCGAACGTTCATAAAACGAAAAGTACAGTTTAAATGTTAAATATCACAGAAATTGTGACACCTACATGCTAAGAAATGAAATTAAAAACAATTAATTGCGCTTTCAAATTATTTTTTACTCGTTCCTGTAGCATAAGAAATAAATAAGTTATGACGGAAAAATATGCGTATTTATATTTTTTTATATAAAAAGGTCACCATTTTGTTACTCTAATTAGCCAGTAATAAAAAAAAAAATGTAGCATTACCTAGATGCTCAAATTTGTTTGTTCATTTAAAGCACTTGCTTTAGAAAAAAATGCATTTTAAACTTTAAAGGTAATTTCGAAACACTTGGATACCAAATATAAACTTAAATATCTCCGAAATTATTAATCCTATATCAGTAAACAAAAAATATAATTAATTCCCAGTTTATACTTTCTGTAATTGGTCTGTAACATTTTTTTGATAAAGTAATACTTTTCGAGATACTTGACGAAAGCCGTTTGGAAATACCTTTTTTTTAAGCTAAAATCGCAATTTTGAAGTTGTAACTTAAAAACTATCAATTTATGTGAAAAATTGCGTAGACCCTTTTCTTCTTAAAATTTGATTCTATTTCAGCTCCAATCTATAAAAATCTCGTGTCACAGTGTTTGTTATCGAACTCCTCCGAAACGGCTTGACCGATTTTTATGAAATTTTTGGTGTATATTTGGTAGGTCCGAGAATAGGTCGTAGGCTATTTTTTATACCCCTAGGTGATAAGGGTGGCCCTATCCAGAAATTTTATTTTTATTTTTTGGACAAAAATTTATAATTTATATGGCAAAACAACATTTGCTGGGTCAGCTAGTAAATATATATATATTTTTTAAGTGTCACCCCCCGGGAGGGGGGTGGCCCCTTATAAATTAGCAAGCCCCCGCACAATATAGAAACTTTTCTGTGAAGCATTTACTGTTATACTGCCAAAAATGGACGAAATCCGTTCAATATGACATTATTCCGAAGTTAAAACCTCTAGTTACTGTACTAGGATTAGTTCTGCTCGCTTCGGCAAGGGCCCTGAGATAAGGAGCTTTGCTTGCCGGAGTCCAGGGAAGGAGGCCCCGAAATCAGAGAACTGGGAACGAGTCCAGTTCTCTATTGATTTCTTAGGATACGAACATGCCTAGCAGTTCAGTGTGTAGTTCACCACTGCAGCCACTAACTCAATACTATCAATTTGCGCCAATACGCCAATATTCTTGGCTAAAGATGTCGGTCTCGGATGACTGGGGCCAGGCAGGACTATTGCCCTTTACCCCAATACATCGCTGTAGACCGGGGACCAGCCTCGTGCAGGGCGGGCGAATTATCAATTTGTAAAACAAACCTCTACATTTAAATGGGACCGTACATACCGAGGATGCTAGCCTGCTAGCTACCTCCTAGCATCCTAGGTATGTGCGGTTCCATTTAAATGTACAGGTTTGTTTTACAAATTGATGGCATTGTGTTAGCGGCTGCGGTGGTGAACTACATACTGAATTGCTAGGCATCTTCGGCATATTCGTACGCTTAGCTTTTGATCTTGAGTGGCCGAGAGTCGGCTGTGGACCCAGTAGAGCATCTGCACTTACGTCACAAGATCGTCGCCTGGATGATAAACAAATAAATAACCTCACTTTATTTCCTTATGATTTTCAGTATAGTAATAATAATTACTATACATAATTAGAGTCAAATTTCCTTATAACACACGCAGAAAATCACCCAGCTAAAAAAATTATTGTTTACAATGAAACAAAGTATACAAACTTCGAATATCACAAAGCACAGCTCTTACCAAACCACAAACGCTAGAAATAAATTGAGGTTATTTATTTGTTTTTCTACACCTATTTAATTATATAACAATTATTAGCATTTTTTTGGTGAAAAATTGTACCTATAATTCACTGTAGTGAATTATCAATTCATAATTCACTGCATCCGGCCAATCACAAATACAAATTAAAAAATCACTGTTTCGCTGTTTCAATGATATTTTATTTTAAATCGACCGCGATCAACTCTTGCTGCTGCGGCTGACAATCAACTCGCGTGACAGTGACAAGTGTACCGCCATATTGTTTGTTTACGTTTTCGACTTCTTACGAATAGGTACCAATTAATGTTATCAAATTTCAGTCTAATTTATTTGTTTAATAGGTGTAGAAAAAGCATAGTATTACATTCACGATTATGACCATTATTCACTCAGATGATTTGCGCCACTCGCCTACGGCTCGTGGGCTCAAACATCATCTTCGTGAATAATGGCTATCATAATCGCTCATATAATAATATACTATTATACTCCAGGCAACGATCTTGTGACGTCACGTGCAGAGGCTCTGTAGGAGCCGCTGAGGGCCCCTCCCCCCATTACTTCACCAATGACAGAAAATCTTTACCTATGCTGCATTTTAAAATATTGACGATGTCATAACTCAACAGGGTTCGTAATTTAAATCACTGTTTAATTATGTATATTTCAATTGTAACTAGAGGATTAAATATGAAAGACAGGTATTTATATTTACTGATTTCCATATCTAACGGAATATTTAAACATTCTGTTTGTAAATCCTGTCTGAAATTCATTTCTATATCTTTCTTGTTAATCTGATGAAACTCCCGCTGAAATTGAATCATTTGCGCCGTTTTTTTTTAATATTTCAATTTATTAATAAAATATATAGCCTTGCAACGTCCTATGCCCAAAAAGAAAGTAAAATATTAGATGCAGTTACAATTTGCATCAATAATCATTTTCTTAACCACCTGAACGCATATGAACGCATATTCGCAATAGTATAAAGTAAGTAGAAATTATCTATATATCAAAAAATATAATATTTTTCTATGACCTAAAATAATTTACTTTTTTTCATTATATTTAGTGCGCAAATAGCAATTTATATAACCTGTTACGAAAGACTTTATTTTGTGAAACAAGTGGATGTTTGCGGGAAGAGCGAAGCGAGATCCCGCAAAATGACACGAGTTATACAAAATTGTTTTTCAGAACGTGGTATCTATAAGATTTTTCTAATTTTAAACGTATAAAAACCTTTTGAACATAAATGAAATAGGTGTATTTGTAGTCCAGGGAAATTAGAATTTGACCTGGACAAAATTAGTAAAAATCTGAATTTTAGCACAGGCATTCTTTGAGGTCTCCACTAAAATTACAAAAATCCCGACATGCCTACCCAAGATATTGAAGATCAAAGTTTTTTGCAAATATCTCGCGTCCTATGCATCGGGTGCCCATGAAGTCATTGTAAAAGTTGTAGAGAATTAAATAATCTACAAGTTGTCTTTTTAATTTCTTTATTTTACTTTTAAACTTCGACCTTGAATATCTCGAAATGGGCAAGGCTTTGGAAAAAATGCAAAATATTAGTCTATAGGTAATTGAATTCTCTACAACTTTTATGTTAACTTTATTGTTGTCCGATTTTTTTGGGGCGAGATATTTGCGAAAAACCATGTTTTTGAAACTTTGACCTTGAATATCTCGAAAAGAGGAAGGGGGTTGGGAAAAAATAAAAACACAACTTGTAGATAATTTAATTCTCCACAACTTTCACATTGACTTCATGGGCATCCGATGCATGGGACGCGAAATATTTGCAAAAAAACTTTGACCTTCAATATCTTGGGAAGCCATGTTGGGATTTTTGTGATTTTGGATTTGGATTTGGGACATCTGAAAGAACGTGTAAAAATTCAGATTTTTACTAATTTTGTCCATGTTTCCTCCTTTTTTGGCTAATTTCCCTGTATTATTGAAGATCTTAAAAATTAAATAGTCTTCTTCATAGTTACCTCTGCTGCTATTATTACACATTATAATTTTAATGTCAAAATTGTGAAACGTCATTTAGCCAAGTTATAATATTATTTGAAATCCTAATTTAATAGCATAAGGTAAATAGTGTTAATGAAAAAGTTTTGTTAACATATTTTGAAGGAAAGAAGAATTTAAAAGCTTCCACTTTATGGACTAAGTTTTCAATTTTGTGTTGAATAAACAATGTTTCTTATTCTTTTTGAGAGTAGTTTATTTTCTTTAATTGATGATATAACGAAGTATTCCTCACCGGTTAGGTAAAATTTTACTTTTCATAACTGGTTATGAAAAGTTGGACGTTTTGACACTTACGTCAATTTTGAAAAGTGTCATTTTATATGTTCAAATTAGAAAAACATATATTATATTTATGGTAATAGTGAAAAAAATAACATTATTTCACTCTCATGTATAGCCGAATCCATAAGTGCATTGAAAACGATTGAAGTTATCTTCGATCTTCGCTTTAGAAACGTCAAATTATGAATTTGTTTTGACGTTTAAGCTAATTTTTAAATTTATTTGTTTAAATATGGAAACTGAGGACTATCGTAGAAAAAATATTGTATGAAACTCATGATAAAGTGACTTTTTTCACTCATGGAATTGCCGCACTCACCTATGGTTCGTGCATCGTCACACTTCCCATTCGTAAAATAAAATACCATTTTATGCACTTGTTACATAAATTATTATTTCAGATTCTATCTCCAATAATTACAGTATTTATTATTACTTTATGTAATGAAAACTATTGCATTTCGGCATTTATAAGTATATGTAAAAGTGTGTGTTTATACATATGTATTAAAATGTAAATATTGTTAAGTTCATTTTAATTAAACACTTTATTTTAAGTAGGAAATGAATGACTTATGTGACAGAACAGGCATATCATCGCAAATATTATTAAATTGATATAGTGAATTATAGTGCCTATATTTTGATATACTGTATGCTGTATAAATAATAATTCCTAATATTGATATGTTTTTGAAGGCACTTGAATAAAATAAATCGTTTAAAATTATATTGCAGATTTTGTATTTAACACTTCAAGAATAAATGAAAGTATGTTTAGACCAGCCACCCTAGCAAAAGAATGACCAAAACTAAGAAAAAATTCAACAGCCGAATTTGGTATGCACTTCTGTTTGGTCCTTAATAATAAAAGTTGAAGTTTCCTATGATGTTCTCATTAGCATATTTTTCACGATGTATAGTACATGCTGATAACAAATTTTTTAATTATACCTCCGTATTGACAGAAACCAAATAACAACATATAATTCAGCTGAGTTAGATTTTTCTTAAGGAAAATTTACAAACAATGTTTAATTATTCATAACAATCTAGACAAAAAACGGCAAGTCCTACATAAAGATACCTTAGTTAAAAAATGGAGGTATTTTTAAAACGCATCGTTTGAGTACGACCTTTTATCTTGAACCATTCATTTATTATAAACAAATTAAAGTTGCTAATTAATCATTTTTTCTCTAATATTAAACGCTATTTTTAAATTATATTTCGTGAAAAGTGTAGTATATCGCCCATAGTATTCGGCATTTTTTAAAATTTCGATATCTTGAATATTTAGTCATTGTTTAAACAATCAAGATAATTTGTTTATCAAATAATAGCTCGTTCTTAATTGCATTTTTGGCCATCATACCTCATGCAATCGATAAATTACCATCATTTTTATATGGTCGAGCCAAGAAAAATTGTTTTTATTTGTTTATTTAAACGTTTAAAGAAACATCCTTAAAAACAAATGAAATATCTCCGTGGTGGAGCATTCTGTCGAAGTGAAGTTTTCGGCATTCGATAGAGTTAAAAAAAGGACCAGTTTGAGTTCAAGTAGACCTCGATACGCTAACCGGAACCGGAAATATCTTCGTTTTTTTTCTTTTTTTTTTGTTTTGGTTTGTCATTTGTTTATTTAAAACTTTTTTAAAACAAACCTTGGTTTAAAATGAAGATAACAAGTTACTGCAACTATAATTCGAATAGTATACAAAGTTCGACAAATTTTTCATGCGTTTTGGGCTCTTGAAAAAGAGCCTCATTTCGAAAGGATGTTCCACTGCGGAGATTTGTTTATAAGGCTGTTTCTTTTAATGAATCATCAACTGACGTTCAACAAGCACATTAACGAAACTGTACGACAGTCTATTCTATGTTCAAGAATCTGCACCCGCTTCTGACCAAAAATAGCAAACTAAGTCGACAAAATAAGAATTTGCTTTACACTGTTGTAGTGAGGCTAGAGGCTAGCTTTATGCAGCACCAGTAATGTAGCGCAGCAGTCACGACTCTAAAGAAACTAAAAGTGTTAAATGTTTTTGAATTTTTTTTTGACTAGCAGGTTTATGCGCCTCGCTTAAAATTCGTCAAAATATATCAGAGATTTATGTTCACCTTGTCATGGTATAACATCACTTGCGTATTTCATCCAGCAAATCTCTCAAACGTTCTATGCATTCAGACTGGATGATAGTCCACTAACAAACAATATTACCCAAATGGGAGGGCATAATGTCAAGTTTAGAAAAAAACTGCCCTGCTATAGCAGGCGTTGTCCATCTTTATATTTTCCTCTGTCTAACTCTTTCGACATTCATTTATTAATCATATTAACTTATTAATCATAATATGTTACCTTCTGAATTAAAAAATAAGAAATAAAATGAAAATATGATCTAGTTCCAGATCACATAAAAGACAAATGTGTACAAAATTTCAAGTCAATATCTTAAACGGTTCCAGAGTAATCGTACGCACAAAAAAAAAGTTACAGACAGACAGGTAGAATTTCTTTTTTTCGCCCAAACTTAAAATTTCGACGTTTCGTGACATTCTAAGCCTATTTGAACAATAAAAATTTTCAAAAATTTTTTTGTCATTACTATATTTCCACTGTATGTGGAAGTTACTGTATTATTGCATTCATGTTTGGACTGTAACTCTCTTAAGAAAAAATTCAGAGGCCATTATAGCAACTATTTTGCTTATTTACGCTCTATACTTTTCTTGATTCTTGTTTAGGAACACACTATATAAATTTATATGTAGGAGTTTTTCTTCTCGCATCGTAAAAACACGTTCTCGTTATTTTCTTGCGGAAGACTCCTTCGAGTCGCTTATAATAATATACTAGCATTATATCATCCATGTTACCTTCTTGTCAACCTATTATCCTTTGTAAAAAGTTATTCTCAAAGTAAAATTAAGTCAGGTCACGAAGTTTAGAAAACAGTAACGATATATGTGGGGTTTTTTAAGTTGATATGAGCGAACAGTCAATATATAACTTTCTAAACCGACAAGATAACAATCATAATATTTATTTGTTTATTTATTTATTTATTTATCCTTCTAACAGTACCTCAAGAGACAAATCACCATTTCCATATCTAATAATACCTAGGAGAGTTTTAATTTTGGGCTATATTTATATTTCAGAATAATTACAATAATTTATCAACTTCTAGTATAACCAGAAGTAGATTATCAAAAGAATGCAAAGATTAGAAATTGATATTTTCATAGATTCTCTTTTTTAACACGCTCTTATTAGGTCGACTGTAACTAACTATGTATGTATGTAATAAAGTCTAGGGAACTGAATTTCACCCACTTCTATTTGTTATATAGTATGGCCCACATTTAATACAGCGGTATAAAAAAGCTCGCAAAAAAACGTAAAGGGTACCGACCATGTATCAATTTCAGTCTATTTACATAAAAGGCCATAAAAGTGTTCGCGTTCTTTTATTATGACCACAAAAAAATGGTCGCATATTTCCTAATACAATGTAGGGCACTCCCACTGAATATAATTGGTTGAAATTTTCTCTACCGGAATTATGATAGGTTGGAATAAATTATGTGGTCAACGTGGACTAGTGATAGACAACGTGGAGCGGCGGGTGGTACATTAATCAAAGCCGGTCGGTACCCTTTACCTTTTTTTTGCGAGCTTTTTTATATCGCTGTATTACCGATGGGCCAAACTATATCATCATGAAACTTGGCAATTGTGTGTAGCTCTGATGACAATACAATATAGTATACTCAATATATAATATGTTCAAAATGGCCACCGACACAAGATGGCAGATTATCATTTTCTTTACAACCCCCTCGATATGGGTATCAATAGAAAGGGTCTGAGAGTAGAAAACAAATATGTGATCAAAACTTAAAAATTCAAAATGGCGGCGTCAACATGGCAGATAGGTTTTATCAATTATTGTCGGATTCGACTGAAAATCAGTGTCTCTGGTTCATGGAGGTTGCAGATTACAATTATCCGGTCCAAATTTCACAATTGAAAATGGTGGCGTCAAAGTGGCCGATAAGTTTTGTAATTTATGGCCTGATTCGTATGAAAATCGATATCTGGGGATTTTCGAGGTCACAAATTATAAATATTTAGTCGAATTCTCTACATAAATGTCGAAAGTGTCAAAATTCTCTCCATCAATATAAGACTAAAAAGTAAAAAGCAAATTAATAGTTTAAAAAACACGCTTTTATAAATACTGCACTAAAAATCAAAAAATAATCATCTCACCTGTTAAGCCGTGTTTGTAATTAAGTTGTAACAGTTCAGAATTAACAATCAATCAAAATAAAGCAAATATATTCCAATAAGGATACAGCAGGTGAACAAAGTTATCGTTGCTTATTTAACTGGCATGCAGCGAACAGGTCTCGGCACAGTAACAGTAGTCTTCTGAATACACTTGCCTCACCATTTGTCAGGCCCACTATGTTTGGTTACCTCTTGCAACTCCATGCCTTGCATTAAATTAAATGTAATTTCCATTGGCATCTTATGGAATCTGCGCTGCCCAATTGTTTACATTACTGTCTATAACAAATACAATGTTATATTGTAATCACATTATCGAGTAATTAATTAAATAAAGGGCTAATAGTTTACCTGGATATTATAAGGCATAATAAATATTTAATAAACTAAATTCGTAAATGTTATTAAGATTTGTTTTGATTTTGATTGACAAATGTCAAAATTTAAGTTAGGGATTTTAATACTGATATGATTGGACAGCCTGATTTGCAAATTGGCGCAAAATCACCCTTTTTTGCTTTCAAAAAGAAAAAAAGGAGGAGACATTTTTGATTTGGCTGGTTGCTGAACAGGGAGGTGTTCTCCAAATGTTTATTTAAATTCCATTATTAAAATAAATTCAACGTAATAAGAACTAAGGTCAGTAATTTCTTTTTTTAAATAATATATTAAACATTAAATAAATACATACCTTGGTAGTTGCAGTAGGGGTAATACTTTTTAGTTTTTTTTATGCCCTAAAATACCACCCTTCTGCCTTCTTATGCCTGTATATGTCAACTGTTTATGGGCCATTTAAATGTTTATCAAAATATATGCATAGCAGATTAATTGGTGCCAGGTGGTCTAATAAAAACTTCTTGCCTTGGGTGCAGAGCTTATTATTTTGGCATCGCAATCAGTCGTAGAGGGTCTGCATGTGGTAAGCGGAACGCTGGCTGTTATTTCACCACAGACGGGTGAGTGAAATAACAGCCAGCGTTCCGCTTCTCCCTTTTTTTGAACCTGCCAGATCGCAGTGCCATTACGTTTAAAAGAAGCAAGTATAGTCTTCAGAGACACAAAGGCGTGAGCATCACTGTATCTGTACATTTGCCTGTATATTCGTCATCGTTTACTATTTGTTTTTGTATTCAATGTATATACTTACGCCATTTTATTTTTTTATACTTAATCCTGACATAATTTCCCATTTTGTTTTTATTTGTCATCGCAGGGGTACTGTAAACTAAAAACAGCTGTTTGCGGTCCTGAAAGCTATCGATATTTATGGATAGATGATATATTCTGCAAATAATTTTTGTATTATATATATATTAATTTATATAATTACTTACCCTTATACATAAGTATATTTTCTGCTATTATCATCTGTGATAACCTCCACTTGCATCGTGATACTTTTGTGTATACTAAACCATATATTTCTATTATACTTTTTCTTTGCAATTTGTGTTTTGTCTGCTCTTTCCCTCCCTCTGCCAATTAACCTTGGCTGGCGCCCACAAGTTTATAATAAATTTCCATCTGTTCATTTAATATACATAGGTTATCTTTTGAAATTTTATGATTGACATAAGAGTCCTTGCCCACGATCCGCTGTCGACATATGAGCTGCCGAGTAGCCGAATTTTTAGTGATCACTTTGGACTGTTTAAATTTGGTCGTGTCTGTTTACGTCACAAAGTATAATATTTGAGTGTAAAAGCATGAGGCGCTTTTTATTTAATCTAATGATGTCTTCAGCGTTTTAATTATTGAACCTGTTCAAAATAGCGTTTGAAAAACGCTTTTATACTTAATTACTGAGGCCCTTATGGAGTAGACAGATACATGAGGCTCGATCATTATTTTCTGCTTGTTTTTATTAGTTTCTTAAACTATTAATTTATTAATAGATTTATTTTTCTGCCGTTTGTGAAGTACTATAAAAAATATTCCTTACTATAGTCATAAACAAACAAAAAAACGCTGCCTAAAGGATCACTACTTCCACATCCAGAATTTCTATCCAAGTCTCTCACAACCAAAAAAATATTGATATGTTTGCACACCACTATGTGAAAATAATGGTTTATGGAACTTTAATAATATAATTAGAAAATATTACTTAGCATTTTAAAGTAAATAATATATTGAAAATACTTGAACCATTTATTTAAAATTCAGTCATTCACACTTTTTTATTTAATACGAAATTATCTACTTTCTGTATATTAGTACCTTAATCTGGTCACGCTAATATACCACTTAGATAAACACTTTAAAACACTCATTATTGAAGAACCAATCAAAACAACTACTCCTCTCGCTAATACTGACAAAGTATTGAATTACAAGATTAAAGTTAAACATTCAATCAAGAAAATGTAAGAGTTCATATAATACCATTTAATATGTAAATGCAAAGTATATAGAAAAAATGTTGGATAGAGCCTATCTAGTTAATGTAAGAATCTGCCTACCAGGCATGGCAAAGGCGGACGACTCGTTCAGTTTTTGCAAACATACCGGCGGCATACCCTGATAAGGGTAGTTTACTCATCTATGGAGATCTCCGCAGAAGCATTTCTATAGGCTGATTGGCATTTTCCATAATTTCGCTGAAATTCAGTTTGCCTTCCGGCATGAAACTATCTTTTCTAATGGCCTTCCAGTGTTCCTATCCTATGTTCGAGACGCCGGATAGAGATAATTTGCCATTATGGTAAAAACCATCCTTGACAATTTTAGCCTTTTGCTTTAGCTTCAGTGGCTTGCATGAAGAGATGTCAAATTTCGGTATACTTCCGAAATTTTTGCCTATAGCGTCGATTTTTCCTATTTTTCGATTTAGATCCTTTGTCCTAGGTTCTCCAACGTGAAACATATTATTTTGGAGGGAATAATCTTCATCTCTTACTGAGCAGTAAACTGTTCTATATTGCCCCCCCCCCCCCCCCGTTAATATGGCCAAAAGTCATAGGAGGATAACACAGGAGAGTCGCTTTGGGAACGCATTTTTTGAGAATGAGCTTTCCTAGGGATTCCTTACAGACATCTTCAGAATCACATCTTAGTTGTCCGTATTTCAGATGTGTAAAGAAAAATGAAACGATAGAAAGTCTGACCTTTGTCACTTTAAGTTTTGCTCAACTGGAAAATTGCCGATTCATATACTTCACCAAATCATAAGATTCGACGAAGAATAGGCAGTTTCCCCTCTTGTCCACAAGGTCTTTAAAGTATACTATCTTATTTACTACCTCACCTTCACCTATTATTAACGTGTATGGTTTGGTATGGTATGGTTTTCTTTTGGTTGTTCTAGAATAATAGTTTTCGTATTGTTGTAACTTACATTTAAACTGTACTCAGAGTTCAATTTTTGAAGGTGGTCCAGTAGGTGTGTATGAGCTCAACCTTTCTTATTGCAATTGGGGTTAAAACAGAGGCATATTTGACGCCTTTGCCAAGTTTACATTTGTGGGAGTTAATGTTGTCGACTATCACCGAAGCAGCTTTTCTGCACAGTCGACAAATTATCAAAACCAGGCGTCTGGGTGTCCCTATATCCAATTCTACATCTAGCATTATTTTACTGTCGTGTGATATGAATATCAGCAATCTGTGTTTGTCGCAGATATCTGTTACTCCCTGTTTGTGGTACGAATGTTGAGGTTCTCCAGTCATCGGAGCAGAGTCTTGTCTCCCATATTTTGTAGCAAATTCTGTAAAAAAAATTGAACAGCTATTCCTATTTGATCCAAAATTAGGATTTTTTAATTTCAAATGATGACCAAAAGCAGAGAAATCTGGTCTTTTCATACGTTCCTTGAAAGAGTTTATAGATTTCTACACGTTTTACCAATGTGATTGCGCTACAATATAGTAGTGCAATCCGGACAATTCAGCTTGTAAACTCCACTATTTTGGTTTGCTGGTATGATCTTTAGAATAACTAAGTTGTTATTCAGTGCGCTTGCACTTTGAACACTCTGTATATATTTATTTTAATCAAAAGTCTCACTTCATGAAAGAACACTTACACTTTAGCGTCATTGTAAATGCAGGGAATTGAAACAAGATTTTGCTTTTAAGGCTAGATTGATGCAGTCGAATGCTTCTGTGACTTGCTTGAAGAGATTGCCGTTGAAACTAAAAAAAGTTGATTTAATCAGCCCAATGTAATGAATAATCTATTGTGCAACTATATGCACAACGTAATGCTATTTGGTGGAATTGAATCTAATCGACTTTTAGCCGTGCAACTTTTTGTTTGCTCTTATCCCGCATATCTAGAAATATCAACTAAAAGGAGTACAGTGGAAGATCTCACCCAAAATTAAAAGAATATACCTAGTTATCGAATTGTAATATGTATGCTTTGAATACATTGATCAACAAACATTTTGTCCCCCTCTGACGGCTTGTATATGAGCGTATACGTAGAAGCTATTCAATATTAGGCGAGGATTGCGTAGTGGATATATCATAATTCGGATATGAAGCAGTCTGTCCCTCGACTATCAATAATAATAATAATAATCATTTATTTATTCCCATGAATCGAATACATGATACAGGACAAGTCAAATTAATTTTGGCACCATTGTTTACAAATATTTACAATATACAAAAAAACACAAAATATAAAAATATTTATCTATATTAGCTGCGAATTTAGAAACTCATCTACAGAATAAAATACATTCACAACTAATATAGAGATTTTACAGTGGAAAAAAATTTCTTTTGGCTGGCTATGTTTTTTATGTCATTACTAAGTCTGTTATAAAGGATGGTTCCTACGTAACATGGATTTGATTCATATAGCTGAAGCCTATGGATGTCGTGCTGTAAGTTAGATCCATGACGAGTTGGATAATGATGATAGGCATTTTGGAAATTAAAATCTGATACATTTTGCTTAACAAATTTTAAAATTTCGAATATATATAGACATGGTAAGGTCAATATTTTTTGCCGAACAAAAGTTGATTTACAAGAATCTCTATAGTCCAAACCGAACATACAGTGTATTGCTCTTTTTTAGTGTTATAAAGTTACCCCAAAAAAGTACTATATATATCTTATATGCGCTTCCATATTGGAAAAATATTAAGTTTTTACAGTTTCGATACTAGATATCTGGCGTAGTCTTTTTAAAGCAAAACATTTACTTGCACATTTTGTGCATACTAAGGTGACATAAGTTTTCCAATCAAGAGATAAGTCAATATGAATTCCTAATAATTTGAAAGAGGTAAACTGTTGTACTGATTGTCCATTGTGTTGTAATAGCAAACTTGAATTATATTTTGATGAAACCGGGTAAAATTGCATAAGAAATATATTGTCTTGATTAGACAAAAGCTTCTTGTTGTATTCAGTTACTGATCTAAATTAGTTTTGAGCTGTTCTGGTACAACTTCCAAGTTGTCTCCACAAGAAATAATAGTAATGTGATCTGAAAACGAGTCATAATGAGAAGAAATGAAATTGTCCAAGTCATCTATATACAAAATAAATAAGAGTTGGCCTAACACACTGCCTTGTGGTACACATATATCAACCAGAAGTTCATTTGATCTCTTGCCAAAATAATCTACAAACTGTTTTCTACCGGTTAAATATGACCTAAGTAATTCATTGCAGATGCCACGTATACCATAAGACTTAATGGTTTCTGGAAGAATTTGATGGTCGACACAGTCAAAAGCCTTGGAGAGATCAACAAAACTGGCGAGGACTTTCTTGTCTTGATCTAAATTTTTGTAGACTTGATCAAGTATAGCTAAAAGCGCGGTAGTGGTAGATTTGTGTTCCCTGAAACCGTGTTGATTTGACGACAATATTTGCTTCATTCCTAAATATGTAATTATACGTGTTGCTAAGAGTTTTTCAAATATTTTTGAAAATACAGATAGGACTGCTGTTGGTCGATAATTACTAAAAATTTATAGTAATCTTTTCTATAAAGTGGTAGAATTTTTAATATTCTTAACATATTGAAAACATGTATTTATTATATGACATAAGGGCTCCGCTAGTTGATGAGCACACTTTTTTATTATTTTAATTGATATGTCGTCTGGGTCTATTGTTTTAACTTATTTATAATATTAATTATTTCAGTAGTTGTTACAGGATTTAAATAAATTAATTCGTTCGTGGTAATTACTGATGATTGATTGACTGAATTTTGATAATTTAAGAAAGTGCGTAATGACTTTGGTAAGTCAACAAAATATGAGTTAAACTCGTTGGAAATGATCGAATTATCCGATGTCATATTCAATTTCATATTTATTTGTTTTGGTGTTATTTTTTAGTGAGTTATTAATTATTTTCCATGCCGTTTTAGATTTGTTTGCTGAGTTTACTATGACTTTATCGAATTATGTACATTTGTTTGGCTCTTCTTATAACTTTTTCGTATGTTTTATAGTATTCTATATTTAACATGCCTTTTCTTTGCAATGAGAATAATTCTTTTAGCCTGGATGATGAAACTTTAATTCCTGTGGTTATTTAACTGCTATCATTTTGAATATTTCTTGTAACAAGTTTAAAAGATGAATTATAGTGATAACTTATAATTTCATCAAAGGCCAGGTACTTAGTATCGACACTACCTTTATTATAAATACTTTTCCAAGATTCGGAGTTTAATGCTTCAATGAATTTTGAAATGTTTTCCTTAGAAAAAGATCTGAATTTGAAGTACTCTTCTTTTTTGGTAAACTCTACAGCAAAAATAGTTTTTTGTCCATAATGATCTGATAGATCAGTGTTTAGAATACTTATTTATTATTTTGTCTGTGAAATTTGTCACTATGTAATCGATTGCTGACTTGTTATTATTTTGTATTCAAAGACAGTAGAAACATAATATGAATTTACTAGGTCTATTAGATTTATCTTTACATAGAAAATTTATGTAAAAATCATCACCATAAAATTATGTGTGACAAGTTATATTTACTGGTTAGTAAATTTAGGCATTCTTCTAATTTGGACAAAAAGATGTTTACATCTGCATTGGGTGCTCTATTAGATGTTAGGCAAGTAAAAACCCCTATTCTTCGATAGGAACGAGGTTCGGCATGATTATCTGGTTTGAGGGTAGCTCGTCTACCGATTTCGGTCATAGGCTCTAGTCGCGGAAACTGACAAACGTTAAATAGGTGATTATAAATGAACAGATATTCTAATATGGATTGTAAGTATTAGGCAGTGTTTGTTGTTCCCATCTGCATTCTGAGCGTACAATATGTTTCTTAAGTCTATTCGACATTGCACAATATGCCGTGAAAAATACATGAAAAATACATTTGTTACTCATCGAGTAGAAGAAATGAAAAAGTATATCATTATTTTACAGATTTATTATGGTTTACCCACACCGACTATCTTGATCAAATGCTAAGTAGTATATTAGCGTGACCAGATTAAGGTGCCAATATACAGAAAGCAGATAATTTCATATTAAATAAAAAAGTGTGAATTACTGAATTTAGATAAATAATTTAAGTACTTTTAACATACTTTTTTGCTTTAAAATACTGATAAATCCTATCATGTAATTCAATACTTCGTTAGTGTAGTTGTTTTAATTGGTTCTCCAATAATGAGTGTTTTAAAGTATTTATCTAACTAGTATATTAGCGTGCCCAGATTAGGGCAACAATATACGGTAGGTAATTTCATAGTAAATAAAAAAGTATGTAAGTTGTGATTTGCTTAATACCTAAATAATATTCTCTAATTATGATGAAAGGAAATAAATAAAAAAAACTACTGCCAAAGGAATCACTACTTCCACATCCAGATTTTCTATCCAGGTCACTCACAACGAAAAAATTTTGTATGTGGAAATAATTGTTTATGGAACTTTAATAATATAATATTTGAAATCCTCTACCCCAAAAACCCATAAAACGATACCCCACATCGGTATGGGTAGTGGGGGTGGATAAAGTAAAAAAATATTTTGAGGTTTCTGGTTCTTGTACACACACTAAATCACAATTTTTTTCATCCTCTTTAATAATGGGGTGGGGGGTAGTAATGGGGGTGGCTAATGCTTCTCTTGAATATACTAAACCCAATTTTATGAACTTTTACCTGCTTGATTTACCTATTTACCCCAAATTTACCCCCCAACACTTCGACGGAACAAGATGAAAATAAAATCTAGTCCTAGATCTCGTTAAAGTACATATGTGTACCAAATTTTAAGTCAATATCTCAAACGGTTCCCGAGTAAACGTGCGCACAAAAAAAGTTACAGACCGACAGACAGTCAGATTTTTTTTTCTCTCAAACTTGAAATCTCGACGTTTCATGATATCCTAAATCTATTTGAACAATAAAAACTTTAAAAAAAACTTTTTGTCGTTACTATACTTCCACTGGATGTGGAAGTAATAATTAATTGTAAAAATAAATCAAGAATAGGCTTATAAATAATCAACGAATGTTTCTACACTATACTGATGAGAACTAAGAGTTCGAAAAAACTTGTACCTCTTTTCTAGAGTTGAAATAGGATCTAAGGTTCAATAATTATTGTGAATGACTGAATTTCCAAAGATGATTTAAGTATTTTCAATATATTTTTTTGCCTTAAAATGCTAGGAATCCTATCATGTAATTCAATACCTCGTCAGTATTAGCTAGAAGAGTAGTTGTTTTGATTGGTTCTCCAATGATGTAGCAGGTAATTTCATAATAAATAAAAAAGTGTGTAAGTTGTGATTTGCTTAATACCTAAATAATATTTTCTAATCATGACGAAAACAAATAAATAAAAAATAATTGATTGTAAAAATTTGCTATGTTTTGAAACAAATATATTCGAAAATAATACTAAATATTTCAATTCACAAGCTATGTTATAAACGTTTCTTCATTTTTTCTGAGAGCTGATTATTATATTACATATTATATATTACATTATATCGATGGAGTAAGTTTCAAACATCCTGTATGTACATTAATTTCCCGGCACAAAAGAGAAAGGCATCTACATCACTTTCGATTTCGGGAGGTAACCTTTTTGAGGGTACAGTACAATGGAGCATCGGGCATCGACTTAATAATCAACTATTACATTAAATACGAGTTGAAAGCCTAATTCCCTTACATCCCTGTGAAAATTAATTATTGATTGGTGTGCCCTATTCTCTACTGTGTTTGAACAATAATTCCTTTATGCGCAACCAATTCTGTCCTCGAGAGATGTAAATTGGTTTTGAAATATTGGACCTGGATATGCCGAAAGTAAATGAGTTGAAGGATATACGATATTTTCTTTAACTATATTGAATTAGTAGCTGATAAAGTAGAATTACCAGGGATATTAATAAGTCATTTTTTAGTAGCAGATAATTTAATGTAACGTAACTGGTTATATAAAAAATATACTATGTGATATTAATGGTAGCTGCGCAATTCCCTACTAGTGCATGGTACTGCTGCTTGTTAGACCGGTAGCTAGCGATCACGCAACTAAAACTATAGGTACAAGCGGTCTGACATGATTAACGAGAAATTACACTGGCTCACTGAAAAAAAAGTCATGTCCATGAGACTAGACCATCATATCCTTTCGTTTCTGAGATCGTTGAATCCAAATCCGAATCTTTCGGTAGATCCAAAAAAGTATTGTTTCTGCACCTTTATGTATCAAACTTTATCTAATTCAAGCAGTGAATTAAAGACCTATTTACCCAGTATTTACAGGAATATTCTCAAAAAATCGGCAGCTACTGGAAGCGGCTGGAACCTCCCCACACGGTAGATCCTTAGCAGCTGCGTTTGGATATTACATCGGAAATCAGAGCACTGAGCAAACAGATAAATTACACGTGACTCTGGAGCCATTTATTTCATGAACAAATATCGATCGAACTGAAGTGGAGTACAAGCAATCTGTTAATATTCGAACGTTTCAGATTTAGCTCGGTTAGCTCGATTTGCATTAAATGACGCATCCATCAATCAGACGTAATATCCGAACACGTCTATAAACAATTATTACCTTAAAAAAAAACAACTAAAATAAGTTTTTACAGTGTTAAAAATATTTGGGTTGGTAACCTTTACAAATGTTGATTTCTAGGTTATGAAATATATTTAGGGACATAGAGCCTCTGCATCATGTTTAAGTTTTTTAAGCTTATTCTCATTTTTAATGTTTTAATATGCATTTTTAGCTTGGAGCCACAGTGGCTCCAAGCAAATATTTAAAAATTCACGCAAATAATTTTTCTATATTAGGCAATCCAACGACCTGTCAAAATTGTTTTCAATATGGAGTGGGGGTCAAACACGGGTTTATTTCTATTGTTTAGATTGTGACAAGTGCAGTATTTTTTCATGTAGTTTTTACGTTTTAAAACTTTTTAATTTGAGGTTTTTGTAAAGAATTGTTTAATGTGTCTTATTAGATTTTTTCGTGATAATATTATTGTTTATAATTGGGAAAAATGACTGACATGTACATAGTAGTGAGTTGTGGACATCGTGGAAATCGTGGAAATCGTGGAAATCGTGGAAATCGTCTACCAGACGTCGCGAATTCTAAATATTTCCCTGATATAAATGATCTGTCGAGAAATCGACGTTAAAGATGGATAGCCGCGATTAAAAGAGATGATCTCTCCAACATCAACTTCTTGAAATACCCACTGCATAATTAAATAAAGTTTATTACTTGAAAACAATCAAAAACGCCTTGTCACAATCCACAAAAAACACTATATTGTTAAAATTTCAAGATAATTAGCCATGCTACCGGAAAAACACAAACTGTTTTGACAAACGTTTAACGACTATCAACAAATGTTTGACCGCCACGCCAAGTTAGAAGTCACGTGGTTTGGAATGATTAATAAAAATAGATTGCTAATAATAATTTCCAACCTAAAAGAGAGTCCTATTTTATTAGGACAAAGTATTTAGAACTTCATAAACGTTACAATGTACTAGATTTTAATTGAAAATACGGGAACTAGGCAGAAATTTTAATAATAGCTACGTAATATTCTTAAATCTTAAGAAATATATATATTTGAGGTTAGCTGTGACGTCACGTATGATAACCTATAAATCAACATTCACAAAGGTTACCAACCCAAATATTTTTGACAGATGGCAAAATACATTTTCCCCTAACAATAATACCAATAATATTTTTTGGATGCTGTCATGTGTGCACATATAATGAATTACTTTTAGTTTTTTTAACGGAAATCAAATCGAAAGGGTGCAAGTTTGATATATCGTTGAAATTGAAGTTTTTATTGCTTTTCAATGGTTCGATTATAAATTGTAAGTAATCAAAAAATAAACAACTTGTTGTGCCAAAACGGCACTAGACGTAATCCGATCTCAACCAAAACCTTTTCAGATCTTCTGGAGCATTAAAGAAACCCTCATGCAAAGTTTCATCCAAATCCGTTTAGTAGCTTCGCCGCTATCGTACTAACATACATACACACACACAAAGACATTTTTCAAAAACCACTTTTTTGGTTTCCTCCGGAAACGTAAAGATTTGATGTTATCTCATTTTTCGATTTTGGACTAATTGTAGTAACCTCCCACAATTTTATTGTGGGGAGATTAAAAAAGGACCATAAGTTCGGACAATGTTGGGGAATGAGAATTTCGTTACAACAATAAGTCACAGTGAAAGAGCAGCATGGACTAGTTTTAAAGTTGTAAAGAATTTTCTAGGGAATCGTAAAGATGAAAATGATAGAGAAGTAGTAGCTGACATGGTGAAAAATTTTGGTACTTTAGGATATTTGATGAACCTCAAGTTGCACTTTGTACATTCATGTTGATTACATCCCAGTGAATTTAGGAAATTATAGTGAGGAGCGAGGACAAAAATTTCATCCAGACATTAAAGAAATGGAGCATCGATATCAAGGGTGATGGGATATTAATATGATGGCCAATATTTGCTGCACTCTGAAGATACAAAAATGTATGAAAGAGAGTGAAACGTAAAAGAAAGCCATTCCATAGATCTTTTGAGGATAAAAGAGTTCGATACCATTAAAGAATGAATGTATAATAATGGAGTAGAGATATACATTAGCACCATTAAAATAAGGCAGAGGTTCAGCTTCAAAGGATACTAACAAGCGAATACGATTTCAACGTTTGTCTGCCCATATTTTTTGGTTACGGAGAAACAGTCACCTGATGGTGCAAATCTTATGTCGCAGTCGAACTCAGCAACCCCAAAAATATAAGGTAACCTTTTTTACAAAGGGTTTCAATGGTAAGAGTTGCAGTTCAACTCTTGGGAGTGCCATTTTAGCGATATTTGGCTATTTTAACACTGACAATATTTTCTAGTTTCCTAACATGGAGCTCGAATTCGTGAAAAGTTTGAAAAGCTTGTTGCATTTGCAGCATGACTAGTATCGACCGGGCCTTGGCCACAGCACGAAGTAATGAAGCGGATATTGTGAGATGACTGAGCATACGTCTAGGCATTAGTCCGGAGAATAGCTGTTGGTTGCAGTCGGGATTTTTATTTCTTACATATTTAAGGAAATGTATGGAGGAGTTCGACAAAACATTACGTTAATAAATACGTCCAGTGGAGCAAAATAAAGATTGTTTTGTGAATGAGACTTATTACCAGACCACTCTAAACTGCTTTGAGAGAGAAATTTAACTACTGATCCAGTTCATATTTTTACGTAAACGTGTTCACATTTATTTTATTTGTTTACAAATTCTTAAGAAATCAAACACACATAGGTAGTTTGCCTCTTTTTAAACCACCCCTGTAAATTGCGAAAAAGGAAAAATTTTGAAGTTACATATATTTTTCGGTCATATGTTACCGGATCAAAATGAAAGTTGCTAGGCATGCCTTTCGATGTTCAATTTGAAATTAGATATGGTCGTCTGATCGTCTACATTTCGAAGGGACAAGATAAAATAAGTTGTTCAACTTGACTCTCGATGTTAAGTTGTGTTGAGGGTTGTTGGGGGCGACTTTTTTAACACGTTGACTGCCATACGGGTTAAGACAAATTTCTCACAAGGCGCCAACTGGTAGCAACGGTTTAGCCAAATAAAATATCCCCCCAGGCCATGAATATCATCGGCTAATACACTATGAATTGACACACAATATTAAAAAAAAACTGCCAAAAAAAACTTCAAAAAAGGTCTCGGTCCTTTACTACGCCATCTCGGTCTATTTATAATGATAGAAGTGTGCTGCACCGAGTCGCTGGGAGATTCCGTGATCCCGAAAAGATCCAGAAGATCCAGAGATCCCAAAAACATGACTCGGTGTTATAGACCGAGTCGGCCCACAGGGCAAATATAAGTACTCGGTCTTATGGACCGAGTTGGCCTTATAGACAATAAAAACCTCGGTCATATAGACCGAGATGGCAGTCAACGTGTTTTAACGCCGCGACACATTAACCATGTGACATATCGTTGTAACAGGCATCGAGAGAAGAATTGAACAGACATATTTTGCTTCATTTCAAATTACGTTTGTTCTTGTAAATTGAGATAAATCACAAAATTTGAAATTGCATATGGTTTTCGGCTATATTTCCACGGGACAAGATTAAACATGCTGTTCCAATTATTTCTCGATATTAAGTTGTGTTGGGGGTTGTTGGGATGACTTTTTTACAGTTGCAACAGACACACTGTGTGACATATACATACGCGCTTACGTGAAAATATCAATTGAATCAATAATTAAGTATCTGAGATTTCTCTATGAAATCAGTTTAACTCACATGCACAGTGGTCTGGTAATAAAAGGTTTGTGTTCTACTTCTTGATTTTCAATGTCTCGTCCGGTTGCATATTTGCGGAGGACTGTGAATTTTTTGAGGTTAGGGAGGAACTATTACCAAATGGGGCAAATGTGATATAGCATTCGGATTCAGCGACCTTAAAAACATAAAGCAACGTTTTTTACAAACGATTTTAGAGGTAAGAGTGGAGTACAATCCCTAATAGTGTCGTTTTAGAGTTTTTTCTCCTATTTCTTGAGGTTAGGGAGGAAAGCTGATGTGACGAACCAAATCTGACATTGATTCGGATTCAGCGACTGCAAAAACATAAGGATCCCAAGCAACACAGTTTCGTTAACAGACGTTCTAATTTTATGAATATACGTTATATATACGTGAAAATGTCCGCGCGATAAGCATATACTGCCGGTATATGATAAACTATTAAACTAATTCAAAATTAAAACTGTGAAAATCAATTAAAAAAACTGATTTGGTATAAAAGAAGTTTTTAAAAACGTGTGAAAATTATATTTTAAATATTAGTTTTATTGTAACATTGAATACACGTTTTTTTATTATTAATATAACGTATATTAAACGTTAAAGGGAATGCCATGTAAAAATCTTTTAAAATTGATTCAAAAGTGTATAATAAACAAGATTTATATACCAAAACCGTAGGTTTCATTATTTAAAATCAGCATATATGTTGTAATATTCAATTAAGGTTTAAAGACGTCATAAACATTACGTATAAAAATGCTTATTGTATATAACAAATATTCACTTTGTTTCGTCCTTAATATAGTTTTTTTTGTTTGTTTATATTATAGTAATTGTTTTATTAATTTTCTTTGATTAGCAATAATAAATAGGAGTCATTATATTGTATTCTAAGATTTCGCGTGAAATATATAGAGAGCGCTAGTAAGTCAGCCATCCTGCGCGAGAAGCAGAAAATAACCCGCCAAGGCATCGAGGCTTTTGATACATTTCGTTTCGCTTTTTTCGCTATTATATACTAAGCAATTCGCTACTTTAGCTATTTTTTATGTGTTGTGTGTTATATATTTGATGGGACTACGAGTAGAGTAATCTGACCAGATCAAGAACATCCGATCTAATAACCATCCGGCCCGAACGAGACGATAAAGGTAAGACTGCTCAGTCTCTCCATATATAACTATATAAAATCACTAAAACCTGATGTTGGACGTGAAGTTCAAACACACTTATATCAAAAATATACCCAATATACATACGTATAATACACCATAAATATACTAATATGTATTGTTTGGGATATGATATTCTAGTTTGGTTTGCATGACTTTTCTTTTCGTGGGTCAGTGTTATTTTAGAACAGGCAAATGAAGAAATGTGCTGAAACTTTGTACTTATTAAAGTGTCTATACGTTGATGGAAAGCTCTTTTCACTCTGTACCAAACCTTCAAGTTTTCACGTAATCACGTGCATGCATAACTGCCCATCTTGAAAATGTCATCACGTGACAAATATCAGTGAATGTATGGGCGCAATTCAATGTGTATATTAGTTTTACACCCTGTTAATATGCTTTTATTTACAAATAAATCTGCGTGCATTTTCATTCGTATTACCATTTTAAAATTTTTACCCTGGTATATTGTATATTAAACACGAAAAATATCGCTATTCGGCAACAATCGAAAACGTTCAGCGCATTATTATTCATGTATTCTGAATATGTAAAATTTGGGATCGTTGTTAACTACCGATGAAAAAACGCACTACATATTAGTTGTCTATTTTATATGAGGACTTAGTAACTGTGCGTTACTTAGACACAACGTTTTAAGACAACACTAATAATAATTTGTTCCATTATATTTTGTTCTAATTTCCTCGTATAATAAACTGTGAATTGACATGTTACTTAATAATCGTTAGAACTAGTCTGAGATGGTAACAAGTGATCGATCAGTTTATGTTAAAGCTAGCTTGAGGCTGTCGGGATTTGCATTTAAGTCACTCCAAAGTGGCGTTTCTGTAACTTGTGGTTACAAGAAATTAGTGTGTGTAAATCACTCGAAATTGTAAGCCAAGATTTCGAGACAAGAATATAGTCTCTGTCGCTCTAAGTTTCTTTAATAAAAAGTGCATAATATTACGATGAAATGTTGTGAAAATATCTAAAATATATCCCTTAGCGTTTTAATATAATTTGGCAATATATTGATTAACAATTTGATATACAAATCTATTCAGAATTTTTCAGTCTTTTATACAATTAGTGGAAGTAAGGAGTCGGGATTTTTCCTAAAAAGTGCAAAATTGTGCTAAAGTTATGAAACCTATTTCCCCCACGTTTTCGAGGGTGCTGAACACGAATAATAGGGTGAAAAAGTTTTTAGTCATGCGACCAAAAACCACCCTTTCGTGGGATATAACAGATGGTGAAAGGTGATGTCGGGTAGTAGACCGCAACTGCCCTTGGGGGTGAAATCTACCCTGTCGGGAGGTGTAAAATTGCTTCTATTTTTTTTTTTTGTTAAAAACGTTTACTCCCCATTTTCGAGGACGTTGATCAAGAAAAAATGGTTATACGTCGGTTCGGCCCTCCCTTCACCTTAAACTGTCGGAAACCACTCCTTTCATGATAATAATAATAATAATAGGTAGTGACTTGGCTGATATTAGGGACTCATCCTAGCATTTTATTTGTTTTTGCCGCCTTTACTGTTTTTAGGATAAATCATGTGTCCTCAAGGTATCCGTAGTCAGAGGATAAAGACGATGAACTAAGCATAGAAACAGACGAATCCGATGATAGTTGTGACAGTGCTGTAAACTTCCTGAATTTTATACTCGAAGTGTATATTTCCGATTATGAATCGGAAATGGATAATGCGTGCGATGAAGGAGGCAATAGTATTGAATGTGATATTCATTTCGAGTAATATGAATCATGTAATTCTCTTTGTAAGCGCCCTAGGTTATATTAATGTCTTGTAACAAATATTATATTGCACTAAAAATCGTGTCCTGTATATATAGTTTATTAAAAACAGAAATGTTTAACAAAGGTATTCTCTTCTTTATATCCCGCTTTAAGGAACATGAATTTCAAATCCTTACGAGGATAGGTTCATTTTGATGAGGATTAAAATAGACAAATGGTGACTTTGAAACCACTCCCACTCAATATACAAATTAGAAAATTAAAAAAAAAACACCCCCTGGGGGGGTGAGACCAACCTCCCGAGGTTGTCACAATACTCTCTTATCATTGCCTTTGATCAGTATGTGTGCATGACTAAAAACTTTTTTCACCCTGTTATTCGTGATCAGCACCTCGAAAACGGGGGGGGGGGAATAGATGTCATAACTTTAGCACAATTTTGCACACTTTCCGACTCCTTACTTCCACTAAATTATTTTTATAATTTTTAAAATCAGTTTTTAGTACAACATATTAATTTAAACTTTGACTATGTTAAAGTCTACTTTCTCTTATTTCACCTTTGTTTGCATTTATAATTTGAAAATAATTTCTACTTTAAAATATTACCGTAAAATTTTTGCAAATTCTTGCTAAACTGGCTCTTTTCTTTACTGATTTTGTACAATCATATTACAATCTATTAATCAGCCATTATTAATAACAAAGGAAATTTAATTAAATTGTTACTCACAAATTTTCCTACCAGTGCGCGAAATAACTTCTGAACTGCAGTTAAATATTTAAGAAATACCCTATTTATGGCTATAATTTTTGCTATTTGTGTTATTTTCAGAATATTTATTTAGTTGAGGTATTTTTATATTTATATATTTCTTTTGGATAAAGAAGTTATCGCCTAAGCTTGGGTAAGAGTTCACTTAACTAAAAAAAGTTTTTCTGATCATTTCATTTATTTTACGTAAATGAAAATTATTATTTTTATTTTTTGTTGCATCTTTGGACCATTGGGTATTTTTAAACGTTTAACTGTTAGTAACGCATTGTTGAAGAGTTATCTAAGTACGAAAATTAATATCAGTGCCATTGAATTAGTGGTAATTTTTAAATTTAACTTTGAATTCGCAAATAAAAAGTGAAAACTAAAAACTTTTGCATATTATTATAATACAGTGAGTTTAAATGATTGCAAAACAAGTCCTCTAACACTCCTTGACAGGAATACGTCAAGTTACCAGTAACAGTGTATAAATATAATTTTTTTATGGGTAATCTTTGTTAATAATATCTCATTCAGTTTCTATATGATCTCAATACCGTCTCTTACCCTCAAGGTGTGGAAACCACGCAAAATTTAAAATTTGAAAGAAATTAGACTCGCTGATTACGAATCTGAAGGCAAAATTAAAAAGACGGTTCCAATATGGCAGATGGAAAGGGATTTAATGTGCAATAAAATGAGCATTACGCAGATGTAATCCTATTTTTGCAACAAAATGACACTTTTATTTAAAAAATGTGAATACAAAACTATTCATTTTACAGAGTAAATCAGTTCATCTTCAGTTTATAAACTTTCTTTTTGGTTGAAAGTAATGTTTATTGAGATATTTTCAAGAAAACAGAAATTTTAAGTTTTTCGAAAATACCTTAGGTATAGCTTAAAGCATAGTTTATCAAAGCAATGTGCTTAAATGGGCAAAAAATGAGCATCTGGATATATATTAACGAAAAGTAATATTTGATATATTTTTTTTTATTACTTGCAAATTACGGCAACAATAGTGACATTTTTATTTAAAAAAATGTGAAGATCCACATTGTTTAGATCATAACTTCTTTATTTTTTATGCTATGCAGAATTAATTAAAAAGCATTTAGAAACATAATTAATAACCTTTAATTTTGATTCTTAGCATTTTTGACGCAAGTAAATAGTTTCTGGGATATTCAACATTTAAACTAAGCTATACTTTGGGATGCCATCTTGTGTGTACTCCACATAATAAGAATTCGACAGCGCGTATTTTCCCACTTAGGAGATCTTTTGAATATGTTTTTGCTTGTTGTTGTCATAACGCAGCTTAGTCCGACGAAAATCATTATTTGACGAGTTTTCTGGTTGTTTTACTTCCACATCCAGTGGAAGTATAGTAACGACAAGAAAAAATTGAGAATTTTTATTGTTCAAATAGACTTAGAATGTCATGAAACGTCGAGATTTTAAGTTTGAGCAAAAACAAATTCTGTCTGTCTGTCGGTCTGTCTGTGACTTTTTTTTGTACGGCGATTTATCTGGAACCGTTTAAGATATTAACTTGAAATTTGATACAGGTATGTATTTCATCATCATCTGGAAGAAAATTATATTTTTATCTTATTCCGTTGAAGGGTTGGGGGATAAATTGAGGTAAATATGGGTAAACAGAAACTCCATGAAATTGGTATTTAGTATATACCCAAAAACGAGCCCAAAATTTTGTACACCAGATTTCCTCTTTGATGAAGATTTTCTCGGACTTCCTCTTTGATAAATTTTTTTTTTTTTGAAGAGCGGGGGAGAAATCCGAAAAAAAAGATTTCTTCCAGATTTACTCGGATTTTTCTCAGATTTCCTCTTTGATAAAAAAATTTTTTGATGAGCGGAGGGCAGAAATCCGAAAAAAATAATTTCCTGAGATTTCCTCCAGATTTCCTCGGATTTCCATCCGAGTGTACACCAGATTTCCTTCGCGGTTTGCCCCTCGCAAAAGAAGCTATAAGGTCTTACCACCTCCACTCCAATATTAAAGGGGGTGAAAAAAAATTATAATTTAGTGTGTGTAGAAGAACCAAAAACCTCAAATTATTCTTTTACTTCATCCACCCCCACCCCACTACCGAAGTAGGATATCGCTTTATAGATTTTTGGGGTAGACGATATCAAATATTATATTATTAGCCATAAGCAATTATTTCCACACACAATTTTTTCGTGTGAGAGACTTGGATGGAAAATCTGGATGTGGAAGTAGTGATTCCTTGGGCAGCGGCTTCTATTGTGCGAAGATAAAGTTGTTATACATATAAATCTACTTCGTGATTTACTTATATGTATCTGCTTAGGACGAAAGGATACTTTTTTCGGTCCTATTCCTAGGCAGACCAGGACAATTTCCTATTTTGTGTAAAATATTTTGTTACTGATTTTTTAGTTAGTTTAATTGATTTCCCATAAGAAGCATCGGTGAAAATTCCAATAAATAATGACTTTACAGTCACTTTCCATTAATCGAATACACTAACTGTTCGTTCAATTAAACGTTGTGCCATGAGTTTTAAACTGGAAATGCATTAAACCGGATACACATTAAACTCGATTGATTGGTTAAAACATGTTACAAAATAATTTATTGCCTTTGACCGCATCTCCATAAAGGCCTTCCTGTCCTTACGCTGTGACCTCAAACGGCATTAACGCATATTAGCATATAGTTGCGACAGGACAGGATAGTTCAATATTTTTTCCCAATTTCTGCACGAGATACTCCTTAGACGTGCTGTTTCACATATTAGAAGATTAGCAAATAAGTTGAAATTTTCACTCAACAAGTCGAAATATCAACATAATAAGTCGATGTTGGAACATCAACCTGTTAAGTTAAAATTTCAACTTATAAGTTGCTATATAAGTATTATATACAAGGTGTATCCGATATATCTGCACAAAATTCGTATTCAAATTCTGCATTCTTTTTCTATTAATAGCATAGAATCTGCAGAAGAATTCGTATAATAAGTGTGAATATTTATATTCTAAATAAGATGAGGAAATCGGATTTGTATGAATCTATGGGGTGCTCAATAAAAAAAAACTAACAAATTTTCTTATGCACTCCGTATATTTTTTGGTTGTATTAAAAAAAAGTAGCAACAAAAATTATATATCACCAGTTTTAAAAAATAAGCACTTCTAGTGGAGGAAATTTATACACTTTGTAAGTGGGGCTCAAAATCAACTATTTGCTGAATTTCCATGTGTGTATTTATTTCATCACATATAATTATTTAATATTTAAAATCTGTAATGTGACTAAAATTTGATTGATTGCAAAAAATAACATCTATGTCTTCGAATTATTTTAAAAAAAGTTAGCTAATCTGCGAATTTAAAATCATTCCCTAAAGTTGAACAACGTCGCTATAATAGTTATTAAGAAATGCAAGGAAGTTGGGATATTATAATTGAAATTATTTATTATAATTATTTATAAATGAACTGTGAAAACATTATAAACTGGTAAGGGAGAACTATCCTTGGGTGGTTATTAGTTGAATGTTGTATTGATTGATTAATTTCTCCCACATGATTAAAAACGCATGGAATCTTATTTGAGCAAAACATGTTCTGTTTAATCACTGTCAATTTCAGGGTTTATGGTAAAATACTTCGGTTAAAACCATAAATAAATATTAATCCCACAGTAGAGATTTACGTGACGATAAATATAGCTTTAAGAAAAAAAATTGGGCCCCTTGTGGAACCTGAAGATGACATATACCACCTTTAGTTTAGCAATATGTTAATTGAGTATAAAATTCACCTTCTCGTAACTATGGCATGCAAATGAAAATTGTATTGTTCTTTAATTATGTTCTTCTCATCCTAATGCACAAGGTATCGTCCACTTTAACCGAAATGTTTCATGGCTGCGACTAGAAATATATGTATTAAAAAAGTTTTAGCCTTTCCTTTCAAAACTTTTCCTCTGTTAATCAGATTTCCACTAGTTTAAGTTTAAGACCCACAGCCCACTTTACTCTTACTATGAAATTATAATGGTGTATTTCATCAACAATGTGACTGGCTGACTAAGTTATGTAATGATGTGATTACACTTTGTAAACATGTACTTAACAGGACCAGCATGTCATGTCAACATATCTCATTTGTATCAAGTGCATTGTGTACCTAACATTAGATTTAGCTAATTTAGCTATCAGAGCATTGACGATAACTTTAACAGTAACAGCTTCTATGCATAATCGAATAACAGTGGAGCCAAAGTAATTTCGATTGGAATTATTCTACTGCAGTGTGTTTATGATTTTGATTTCTTTTAGGCGTAATAACAAGTGTAATGAGAAGTTTTGAACTAAACCTATCCATTGCTTCATATAAGATTTAAACAATTCTTGCTACAAAACTAATATTTTCTGCTATTTTCCTTATTATATCCAGGCTAGTAACCATATAGCAAAAATAAGTATGGCAAATTATTCACGATAAAATTTAAAACAAAATTATATCTACCAATAATGTAACAATACATACATCTCAAAGGAACTAGGTGAAACCATGACTTATTGGACTAAACCTTCCTGCCGAATTTTAGCGCAATATATTTAATTAAACGGCTAATAATAAATAATCAAAAGAGATTTCGAAATTTCAATTGCTTATTGTTAAAGTGCATTGTGTCATAGCAAGATAGTTTTTTCGAAATATAGGTTTTATATATGTACGAGTACATGTATTACACAGTGGTATTAAGAGACAGAAAATGTTTCATCATTTGAACCATTTTTTTGAACTTTCCGAAAATGTAGTTATAATCAACTTCAAATAACTTTTACCAAAAAAAAGGTGATAACACTGCTATAGAAAACTACACATGAACAGCTAATTTAGTAAGTGTTGCTCATTTTAATGGAAATACTTTGGATCGTGGTGGTCAAGTAGATGTAATTTATACAGACTTCAAAAGCATTTGACAGGTTCGATCATGAACTTCTACTGCAAAAATCGTCGGATTTAATTAGATTTCCTAAGCTTTTTTGAATCCTAACTTAGTAACAGAAAATTAAATGTGCAATATCAATTCAACTCACCTATTGATGTGTTAGCCACATCAGGAGTTCCATAGGGTTCCGTTCTCAGACCACTGTTGTTTATGCTCTTTATCAACAATATTCTGAGCAATGTTTTTTATAATATATGCTGACGATCTTAAATTTTTTACATCTATTAACTCTGATGAAGATTGTCATCATTTACAACAAGATCACTCAAGAATTAATATATGGTGTAAATCTAATACATAACCTTAAAATATATTGAACTGTAGTAGCTTGACTTTTACCAAGAAAAATAATCCGATATACTTTTCGTATAAAAGAGCCAACGAAACGGTTAATAGACGCAGATCTCGGAATCATTTTATATTCAAAATTAACCTTTCTTGCCCATGTAAAATAACAATACTGTTAATACCTACAAACAACTAGGCTTCATTATGAGGAATTCGAGGCGTTTTAGGGATATTTCCACACTTTTTCTTCTACTTAATGCTTTTGTGAGGCCAAAATTAGAATCTGCTGGTATTTTTTAGAATCCACAATGATATTCATATTTCATATTCGTATCTTTAATATGGAGCGATTTCAGAATATCAGTAAGGTAAATATATTTCCTTTAAAGCTAGTGGTATTTATCAACCTAGGGGTACTCGACAATTTGACTTGTTAGATAGATTTGACTTGAGCGACTTATCTTGCCTAGTCTATTATTCTATACTATTTTTACATAAATTTCTGACAAATCAGACGGAGTGCCCGAATATTATCCGGATATTATCGGCTCTACGCATTTTAATATTCCCCCAGATACCCAACTAAGTGATTTGACCCGCAGGACATTCGAGATTTTTTATTCGTTCACCCTCCAGGGGTGAACAACTACCCTAAATTTTCCAAAAATGTATTTATTGTGCAACAAAATTGATCTTGGAGTCGATTCCACATGATTTCGGTTTGCTAAGACCGAATCCAACGTTAGAAAATAGTTAAACGTCCAGTGGCGTAACCAAAAATTAATCCTGGGGGAGGGTTAACCCTGTTCTGACTGACCTATTTTTGCTGCACCTATTACGCCATTTTACTAACTCAATGGACTGCTGAGCGTAAATTATTTAATTAATTAAAAGTCATTAACGAAACATAAATCCTCTTATAGAATGGAACAGAAACAAAACGTATTTAAATAAAATATTTATTTAGTCTTCTTTTTACTTTTGCGAGCTCCTGACACATTTCATCGCAAGTTACAGGAAAATAATTAAATATAAAGCAATAATTAATAATCAGAGAGTCGTAGCTCGGAGGGGGGGCAATTACCCCCCTTCCTACGCCACTGAATGTCATCTTAAACCATTTTTGGACAGTTCGTCTCAATTTTAGATAATTTGTGTTGTTTTTGTTCTTGCGTTACTGCGTTTGGGGCTTTCTTTCTTTGGACAGGGGGTAATGGCGAAGAGAGGTAAAGGTATACGAATGGCGGTCACTGTACCCATCAATATTAATTGGTCAAAGTGTGTCACATGTCAGTCCGGTAATACAACTGACCTTAAATGCCCTGCAACAAATCCTGTAGTGTCACAGATAAATTTGGGCTATAAAATACTTGCTGAAAATTTAGAAAATTTTAAACCTATCAACCATTGTTGCCTTTCCGTTTCGGTCATTTAATAAACAAATTGATATTTCTTCTTGAAACTTGGACTGGTTATTCTCAATGGTTACATGTTTGTCTCTGCTAATCGAAAACAATCTAAAACTAAAATTTTTAAAATTACATCGAACAAAACGTCTTCGATGACATAACACATCTTTCTAATGTTTCTATGATTTTCTTAATTTTTGCCGCGAAAAGAGAAAACCAACCAACCTAACCTGAACAACTAACCTTAAATCTTTGTATACGGCTTTGTAAAACTTTTAATATTACTAATGCAATAAAAAAAAAGATGCCGCGATCAGGATTTGAACCTGCGATATTTGCTTTCTGGGCTAGTTATCTTAGTCTGACGACTAAGGCCCGAATTTGTTTCTTAATTTCATTGTAAAATTCGTGTAAAAACCTACGCTTTGAAAAAAATTGTCCTCCTACGAGTCGATGCACTTACAAATGACTGAAATTTCAAAATCTTTTTTTATTTTTAGCCGTTTAAATAAATATCTTGATCTAACACTTGGCAGGAAGGTTTAGTTCAATAAAAGGCATGATTTCACCTACTCCCGTTAAAATGTATGCATTATCACATCATATTTCTTAAATTATGCAAAAATGGCAATTTTTAAGAGTTTTTATTTTTTTGCAATTTAACAAATTAAGTATCAGAGTTTATTTGTAAATCCAATTTCATTCAAAAGTTTATTGTGAACAATTTGGTATTTTACTAGGACCGGATATAATAAGGAAAATAGCAGATAATTTTAATTTTGCTACACAAACTGTTTAAATTTTATATGAAGAATGGGACAAATTTAATTCAAAACTTCTCATTGCACTTATTGTAACATCAAAAACAAATAAAATAACAAAATCGCTGCACAAGACAATTCCTTAAAACATTTTCTTATGCTTAGTTTGACTCCACTGTAAATATTTTTACCCTAATTAGAATAAGTTAGATTTTAAGATATTATTTTCATTTTTATTTTAAATCAGTTTACGTATAAACATACTAACATTTCTCGAAAAACATTGCAAAGCAATTTATTCGAGAGTATTATTCAAGTGCCTTTCAAAGTTTGTTAATTAATAATTAATACTAAGTTAAAAATAATTATGTAAATGCGCACAACATTTTGTAGCTTACAGAAATTGCCGGTTTAATTCGAATTTTATCATAATATATCTCTGTATAATCTTTTCAGTGTTTATTTAAAAGGGACCATATGACATATTTAGTTAACAAAATAAATGTTGAACGTTTATTGTCATGTTATGTTTTTGTACAGACTGTATTATATTGTATATAATTATTGTTACAAATTTTAATAAATATTTAATATGATAAAATGTGTTATTTTCTCTCACAGGCATGGATAATTATCAACACCATTAAATGTTGAAATGCTTCTCATCAAATGATGGTTAGTTAGCAATTTATTATGTTAATTACATGAATGAGTAATCAGGACAATAACAGGTATCTATCACTAATAGTAATCTGTTTTGTATTGATGAAATTGTATTACTAAAGGTGATTCAAGTAGCATCATTTACTTAACACGGTCAGAACGGCGATGAAAAAAATTTGATAATAATCATAATTACTATAGTTTGAAAATGCACGTAATCAAATCACTTCCCTTTTTAATTGCCATCGATTTATTCAAGAGAATTAAAAATCCATTACGTAGAACATCGGAGCAAGTAATAGTGGGAATCAGTAGTGTCTAATTTGTCTATATGGTAGTTTTGAAAAAATACGCACATTATCTTGAATGCCCTTGCGAAACTAAATGTGGAGGGCGCAGGGCTAGATTATCCAGGCTATAGCGTAGGGACGCCAATGCGTGAAGGGGCGCCACACAGTTGGCCGAAACCCTACTGTGCCACCCAAATCACTCCACAGGTCGTCAAGTTAAAGTTATCAGAAACAAAAAAAAATGCTCGTTATGAAATTCTTTATCAATCTGTCGAGCTGAATTTTTTATTTTTAACTATAATTTTTTATAATTTGACCTAAAATTGAATTTTTAATGGAAATAAAACTCCCCAGACTTTTTATTTTTGAAGCGATCACCATGTTGGGCACATCAAATTGTATACATTTTTAAAGTCTTTAAACATGCATACAGAGTGATTTAATTTTTTCTTTTTTTGAAAAAGTTGTTAAGAAAGGAAACTTAATTTCTTTGAATATTTTCTTACCTCACCTTGTACATGAAATGTGTTAATGTTTTCTTATAAAGGTTTTAATTAGCTTCAATTTATGTTATTAAAAAAAAAATTTAAATAAAAATCTTGCCATTTCCTATTATTTAGTACATTTTAATCAAGTTTGTTTTTACAAATATTTATTTCTTTTGTTTCTTGTTGCTGTTTTGCTACGTTGAGGATTGTTTATGATATGTCTTTTATAAATAAAGCATAAAATTATTATTTACATTTTTTCAGTTATTTAAAAAAAAATCAGTTTGGAATCGGAAGGAGTGTTTTTAATTTCTTTCTCTAAAACCAAAAAGAATTTCGAATATGACGTAAATGAAAGCTAATTAAAACCTTTATAAGAAATCATTAACGCAGTTCATGTACTATTCTGTGCAAAAAAAGCGTACATCTACTATCTGCCTGTATAAGTCAGACTTAATTTCCATAACAACTATATTGTAATTGTTTAAATCGTAGATGTCAATGAATATCTACAAATGTCAAAAATAGGTCCTGTCATTTCTTGTCAATATGTATTATTTAAAAACACTATTTACATAGCTAAAAAAACATTAAAATCACGCTAAAAATCAAGATCAAGAGTTGTACGCTTTTTTTTTGCACAGAATAGTACGGGATGAGGTAAAAAAATATTCAAGGAAATTTTTTTTTAAATCACTCTGTACACATGTTTAAATGCCTTAAAAATATCTACAATTTGATGTGCCCAACATGGTTGTCGCTTAAAAAATAAGAAAGTTACAATCCTGGGGAGTTTTAAGTGGCGCACACTGTATAAAGATTTCGCACAATTTTGGGTTTAAATCTTTACTTTACAAATACATAATCCATCTGCCAAAATATATTTTTTATTTCCTTTCTTTTATTCTTGATAGCTGTTAAATTTAAAAATTTACAAGCCTCTTTCATAATTTTGAAAATAATGTGAGTTTTCATAGAAGAGATATAAAGTGTTTAAAACTTTTTCTGGTTTCATAATTGATATTGAATAAAGTTTTCACTTTTGCCAGCTGTCAAAATTTCTGTCAACTTAATAAAAATGTCACTTAATAACACACGTCTAAAAAAAAGGGCTTGCCCTAAGGTTCTCACACAGCTTTTCTGAAGTAAAAAAAATCTATACTTTTATCTCCTAAAAAAGGCAAAAAAAGTGCTTTTTTGCCTAAGGTTCTGATTTAACTTCTCTGAAGTATTTTGAGAAGCTGAAGCCAATTTTGGACACCATCTTTTCTTCTACCGTCAGTTTCCCCTCTACCACCCCTTCTTTCCGCTTAAAGAGAGCTAACATTTCTGAAGTATTTCTGAAACCAATCTTGAACAAAAAAATTTAGGGGATATAAGGGGGTAGTATAGGGAAACTGCGAGGGAAACTGACTTGACAGAAAAAAATTGTGTGTGCAAAATTCTTTAGAAAAGTTAGATGATAATCTTAGGACAAGACCTTTCTTTTGCCATTCATAGGGGATGAAATGGATGGTACAGGAAAACTGACACGAAAAAAAAAAATTTTTGTCCAAATTTAGCTTCAGCGCGTCAAAATACTTCAGAAAAGTTATATCAGAGCCTTAGGACAAGGCCTATTTTTTAGAGGATAAAAGAGGTGGTAGACAAAAACTGAACTTTATTTTAATATCAACTATGGAACTAAAAAGTTTAAAACAGTTTATATCTCTTCTATGAAAACTCACAATATTTTCAAAATTGAGGGAGACATTTGTAAATTTTTAAATTTGGCAGCGATTTTGGCAGCTGTCAAGAATAAAAAAAAGGAAATGAAAAAAATCTACTTTGGCAAATTGATTAGGTATTTGTAAAGTAAAGATTTGAAACTAAAATTGTTCGAATCTTCATATATTTGTGACCTGTAGACTGATTTTAATTGAAGAATACGATATTTTTTAGTAAAAATTTAATTTTAGGTCAAAATTATAGAGCGCAAATATATGATTAGCCTAGGGCGGGCCAATCCTTAATCCGGTCCTGGAAGGGCGCTATTCTGGTCGCGAATGAAATTATTGGTAACAATTTAGTTTACGTATGCATAATGTAAAGATATAAATGAATTGTTATTTTTTCGTGCACAAGAAGTAAATTTAAGTTTATTTAGTTGTACGTTGTTTTCTGTATCTCACGAAGATTTTAAGTTATAATTTATAATGCAACAATTTTTGGTCGTAATTAAATTATTCTTTAAATTTTTCTTTTTTTTAAAACAGATGGTAATATTTACTCAATATAATAAGAGTAATAAGAATGTTTTTTAAATATCTTGCTATCACAGTATAACTATAATAACAAAATGGTAGCGAAACAACCGAGCGCCATACAAAAATAACACAGGCACATAAAATAAAAAAGTGGTCTTTTTATGGTACTCCATTGGGTAACCTCAATGTCTTTCGAAGTGCTGAACACGAATCGGATGTCCATTTAACTCCATTGGCCACCATTTTTTTTGTAAATCGCGAAAATAACCTAAAAAAACTCATAATTTAGGTTATTTTCGCGATTTTCGCGATTTTTGCGATTTACGCGATTAATGGAGTCCCACAAACAGATCACTTTTCACTTTTTTTTGTGTCTGTGTAATACTTTTTATTAAAAATTTTTGGACATTTAAGAAAATCGCCAATATTTCGAAAAGTTGTAACTTTAACCCATACAATGCTTATACTAGAAGAAAGGGAATTTAATTTAACATAATTTGATGTAAAAAATTACAGGGTGTTCCATTTGAAATAAAAAAGTTTTTAAGGTTTGAATTTGACAAAATGTAACGTAAAAAATAAAGCACTTGGTATATTATCTTGGAACCTATTTTTTTTTGCAAAGAGTAGCTCATCTTGTATTCTTTCTACGTACCAAAGAGCAAATAAGGATCTCCTACACGAAGAAAGTTATAACGGTTCTTGCAAACCGTTGCACCTGTCAATTTTTTTATAAAATGTCAAATATCTCCGAAACTGCTCGGCTTAGGTGCTACATGTTTTGACTCAGAATTTTACGATCATTTCGAAAAGACGAAAATATAGGGTGTTCCATTTAAAATAAGCAAGTTGGTATCGATTTCCAATATTTCCGGAAGTGCCACCATTATTAATTTCGGACTCGCAATAGTCGACTATGGTAGGGTACCAAATCTCAAATGTCTATCTCATCTGCAAGTGGGAAATATTCTAATGGCCGCCTTAAAAGAATCACCCTGTATATCTTGACAAGTAATAAAAAAACAGTTCTTCGAAATAGTACATGGTGTATCTAGTAGTAAAAGCAATACATTCCCGGATGACGATGTAAATTGTTGGCCGAGGCGTTAAGCCGAGGCAATAGTTTTTAATATATTATGACTTTAATGAAATCTTATGTGAAAATTAACCTTCGCTGTGATAAATTCCGGTATCCAATTTATCTCCCATATGTCTAATATGTCCATGAGAGATGGACCTTATGTGGGCTCAAGCTGCAAATTCCCCAAAATATACAGGGTGCCCAGAAAAAGAAATCCGACTTCGACAATTTCGACCACCATTAAATCGCTTATTTCAAATGGAACATACTGTATTTTGTAATCCTATTCGCTTCCCTCTTTTATTCTTTTTCAACCTATACCTATTGCTGAAATGTACGATATTATTGTAAATTACTCTATTCTCCAGGACATACTATTGTTAATTTGACAATTTTTCTATATAACTTTAAGTAACCCAATAATAACCGTACATTTTAGCTATATGGAATGCACATATATGTTGAATGGTGGTAAAAGAGGAAAGCGAATAGGATTATAGAATACAGTATGTTCCATTTGAAATAAGCAATGTATAAGATTATGTGAAAAACTTAGTTAAAACTAGCATGTTTCAATGAAAATGTTAATTAAATATTTTATAGTAGTAGTAATAGTCTAAGAGCTGGGCACGAGATTTCGATATTACTCGGGTCATGAAAAGTTTCGGTAAAAATACGTGGTACACTAAAAGTGGACCCTGATTTGGGAATTCGCTAACAGCTCGATTCGCTGACAATTTAGTGCGACTTCTATGAAGGAGTATTTTTGTGTTGAGACAAAATTTGTTTTCATACCTGAAAATCTTAATTTTAATTTACTTTATGTCATAAACCATAACTTTACCCTTTACCCTTAGCATTCTGCTCCACTTGTCTAAGAGCTGGGCACGAAATTTGGATATTACTCATGAAAAAGGTCATGAAAAATTTCCGTAACAATACGTCGTACACTAAGATAGGAGTCTGATTTGGGTGTATGCTGACAGCGCGAGCGGAGAGGGGCACGAGTGAGAACTATTCTATTTCTCGAAAAAATGTATAGGACATATTAAAATTTAATGCTCTTTGATTTTCATGCGAACAGTTTTGCCGTATGAGGCACCCGAAGCGAGATATTTCAAAAAAACTGTTTTTTGCGCCATTTTTACAATATGGCGGTGCCCCTCCCCGCTCGATCTGTCAGCAAATTCCCAAATCAGGGTCCTCTCTTAGTGTACCACGTATTTTTACCGAAACTTTTCATGACCCAAGTAATATCGAAATCTCGTGCCCAGCTCTCCGTCTATAATAATATTGAATAGATTATCAAATTATCATATGCGACTTCCGTTCTTGAAATGTATCAAATCATAGGATGGCATCACTGTGATACCAAGCAATGATATCCGACGATGTTACGACACTCTGTTGCATGTTTATACACACCTTAATGTACAACAAAGCTAATAAGAGAGATTGAGGTTTCTGATATCAAAGGTACCTACCTCATCTCATGCAATATACACCTGAGAAAATTATAAACATAGATATGCTAGTTTCTATGAAGATAAATGTAATGCTGCACTGAATCCTAAACAAAAATGAGTTTATTACAGGTAAGATAATATTTATTTAAATAATGTTTTAATTTATTTTTCCGCAAGCCCATTTATAACCTTCGACACAGCATACAACCAGTATTAGTGTAGCGGCGTGAGCCCCCAAAGATGCATATTTAGCGAGCAACCTATCAATGGGGTAGAACAAAAGAAACTATATATGAAAATGTAGGTCACAACTTATCACATCAGGAAATGCATGTTATCCAATCTATAAGTTGGTATAAGGGGTAGTTACAGCCCAGAAAGTAAGTTTTTTAAAACATGTGTTTTTACTTACCATTTTTACTCTAATTCGATAAAAATTCATGACAGGATATTTCTTTATGCCAATAAGTTCACAATTATTTGCTGAATTCATCCATATATACCAACTATATAAAAATCGCAAAACTAATCATTCACGGTAAATCAAAGGGGGGAGTAACATTGTGGGTGCTACGGTAAGTCTAAACTTCTATTGGCCATAACTTTTGATTTCACGCTTACCAAAATTCTGACACATACATAGAAAACTTTGTTATTCTCTTAGCTTTAATTTAAGTACAAATACATGTAGCTACGTATTTCATTTTGTGATAATAATAGTATAAATTATATCGCAATGTCACGAATTCTGCGCACCAAAGCTAAGTCGGTCTTATGAATGCATGGCCATGCGCTCTCGAAAAGTCGACCGTATTGCTGATTTGCATAAGGGCATGGAAGGAAAATTATGCCGTTAACTTATTTTATAGGGTTTTGAGCTGTAATAATGAACAATTAAAATTAAGCATGTAAAGTAAAATGTTTAACTCATGACTTTTTAAACATATAAACACTTTTACTTAATAATAAACTGACAGTTACAAAATAAATAAAAAGTTATTGTAGGAAACAAAACTTAAAAGCGATTTTACATTTTTAGGATTATTATTCCGTACATATAAGTCTATACAGCAAAAGCTGTATAGACAGATTTTATGAACAAAAATAGCATTGCTTTAATTTGTTCATTCAAAATGAAAATGTTTAATTCTAATAAAACTTATTTGCGATAATGTCAAACAGTCAAATGACAAGGAAAACCATCACTAAACCTCATCTCATGCAATATACACATGTATAAAAGAACAGAACAACAATTAGGCTACAAGCATGAGCGTCCACAGAAATATTTTCAGGGGGAGCATAAAACTAAAGTGAATAAACTATATAAAAATAAAACTAAAGTAAACAATAAGACATCTACTAAAATTACTAGTTCGTATGGGGTGCCACAGACCGCAGGGCAGTGTGCTAGGGTCTCTTTTATTCATTATATATGTGAATGATATAAATCATGTCTTAAAAAGTTCATATATAAGCCTTTTTGAGGATGAGGAATATATGTATCTGAAAAAAATCAAACTGAAATCACAGATATAATGAATAAAGAGCTTTGTATGTTATATATATGGTTATGTACAAAAAAAATTGAAACTCTATAATGACAAAACTAAATGTATGGTTCTTGGAACTAAAGCTAATTTCCGAAAATATTTAAATGATCAACTGTTTCTGTACATTAATAATGCGAAAGTTGAATTTGTAAGTTAAATTAAATATTTAGGAATTATTTTAGATCGATACTTTAATATATAAAATTGAGAAAAATCTAATACCTACCTACCTTAAACCCTTCTTAGTTAAGCGATCGAAACAATTATTTGGTAAGGTCTGCTGAAAACTGAAACATGAATACACAAATATCATTCTTAAAAAAATCAACTGTTAGCGATGGCCTACGCGTATTCAATGCTTTGCTCACGGAAATAAAATATTTAGTAATTTAAAATTGTTTACTAAAATGTTACTAAATTTTATATAGACGACAGAGCACAACATAATAAATGACTATGTACAAATATGTTACTTTTGAAGATAGCTTATGTTAAATAAACTTTATTCCATTCCATTCTAAATACATATTCACCTACGACATATAAAATACGACATATAAAATATATACCAATTCGTAATAATGTACGGATTGGTATTTGCTTGTCACTGCCCACCATACATGCTTTAACTGGATGCAACACGACAGTGCTTTATACGGGATTGGAAAAAAAATTGCATATACCTTTTTAAAACAAAATAAGAGCACGCTTGAACTTGATAAAGCGACAGCCTTTATAAACGATGCCGTCAAAATTGCTCGTAGATATGTTCCGTTGCTATACAAATCAAAAACTGGTAAAGATGTAGATGATTTAAGGTACAATCTTCTTCAAAATTCGACGATTGCTAATTTTCCACCAATTGAGGATTCCTTTATACATCACGTAAGACGTTTCTTGTTATAAGCAAAAATTTGGTGTAATACTCAGTGTATAGGGCAAATCCTGTTGGAATGGGGTGGTCCTTTGAGGGAAATTATATTTTACCAGTGATGTCTATTTGGAAACAGCGCATAAGGAAGTACGCGAACTTACCTATGTTATAAGGACAAGGATGCATGTGATATTTTAAAATGTGAGTGTTTTAAGACTGGTTTAAAATGTAGTGATATATGCAAATGTCCCTTATTTTGGAACAATATGGAATTGGAGGTTTTATACGCATCTAGCAGCGAAGATGAATTTTAAACTGTATGTTACATCTGTAGATATGGTTACACAGAGCAAATCTAGTTATTTGCGATACTGTTAAATTTTTCAGCAGATAGGGATATATTTTACTCTAATATCGTAGGTGAATATACATATTTGTTCCCCTTAAGAATATTTTTGTGGACGCTCATGCTTGCAGCCTAATATTTGTTGACACTTTTTGTTTTTTGTTATGTATGTGTATATTGCAAAAGATTTAGTGATGGCTTTCCTTGTCATGTGACTGTTTGAGATTATTTCACATTAAAATATTATTAGAAATAAACATTTTCAACTTGAATGGACAAAATAGAGCAATAATGGCTGTCTGTACAACTTTCGCTGTTTGATGCTTTTACTATTCCAGAATTTTCATTACACACTATACCGTGCGTGTAATTTCCCATTAGGCATGTACATCCACGTAGCGCGATAGATATAGCTGCCCTAAATTCCTCCGTCGAGCGGAGCATTCCAGTCTCTTATTTCATTTCAGCCAGCTGGCACGCGCGATGTAATTTTACTCCCTATGCCTAGCGTTCGGCTACACGCACGGTATATACGAAATAATAATTCTAACAATGTAAACTCGCTTTTAAGTTTTGTTCTATATACATACAATAACTTGTACTTTTAACAAGAACTTTTTGTTTAGTTTGTAACTGTCAATTTATTAATAAAAGTGTATATATGTTTAAAAATCATGAGATAAAACATTTTACTTCACATACTTAATTTTAATTGTTCATTATTACAATTAATCATTTTTTATTTATTTGCATAATACCTAAATAATATTCTCTATTTATTATTACGGCTCAAAACATGAGTTAACGGCATATTTTTCCTTCCATGCCCTTATGCAAATCAGCAATAAGGTCGATTTTTCGAGCGCGCATGGCCACGCATTCATAAGACCGACTTAGCTTTGGTACGCAGAAATCCGTGACATTGCATTACAATTTATACTATTATTATCACAAAATGAAATACGTAGCTCCATGTATTTGTACTTAAATTAAAGCTAAGAGAATAACAAAGTTTTCTATGTAAGTATCAGAATTTTGGTAAGCGTGAAATCAAAAGTTATGGTCAATAGAAATTTGGACTTACTGTGGCACGCACACTGTTACTCCCCCTTTGATTTACCGTGAATGATTAGTTTTGCGATTTTAAAATAGTTGGTATGTATGGACGAATTCAGCAAATAATTGTGAACATTTTGTCCTAAAAAAATATCCTCTATCATGTAGTTTCATCGAATTAGAGTAAAAATGGTAAGTAGAAAAACATGTTTTTAAAAAAATTACTTTTTGGGCTGTAACTACCCCTTATACCAACTTATAGATTGGATAACATGCATTTTGTGATGTAATAAGTTATTACTAATATTTTGATATATAGTTTGCTTTGTTCTACTCCATTGATTGATGATACAATTTGAATGGGCGGCCGCTGCATTATATGTATTGCGAAGATGGGCTTAGGATAGGTAGAGAGTATTTTTACGACCCACTAAGAGAGTTGCAAAATTTGATATAATATAATCATACATCTTATAGTTTGTCAATGTTGTTTAAACCCCAATCTTCTACAGCACTACATATGGAATATTGAGGATTTGCATGAAAATATACTCCAACATTAATTTCATTTACTTCATCAGAAGTCCCGGGACTGGGTAAATTTTTCTGCAGCTCTCAGAGACGAATCAAAATGTATAAACTTATTCTGAAATAGACGAAAATGAGTTAATTACAGGTAAGATAATACTTATTTAAATAATGTTTTCATTTATTTTTCAGTAAGTTCATCTTATAACCTTCGGCATAGCATACAACAAGTATGTATGCCGAAAGTTATAGATGGGCTTAGGATAGGTAGGCAGTACTTTTACGACCCACTAAGAGAATTGCAAAGTTTAGAATAGCCAATTCAATATGGCAGACAATCATCTATATACATTAGAGATGGGCGCGTGAGTCGATTTTGACTCACGCTCACGCACGCTCACGACTTTAAACCTTTACCTCACGCACACTCACGCACGACTGATATATGTTAAGGCAAACTCACGCACGCTCACGCACGGGATCGTTTGACTCACGCACACTCACGAAATCTTCCGTGATTTGGTAACTTAAATGTACACGCTCACGCCGTGACACGGTGAAATTCACGTCACGTGCCCATCTCTAATATACCTATTGAAAACGCTGCTCAAATGATAAGAAATATGCGAAAAAATTAGAAATAAAGTTCTAGGGAATAGTTTTCCTTTCGTTATTTGCAATAATTTACAAATATATTATCATGCAACTTCAATTAGTTTAGTTCTTAATTATAATTTATTATACATCAAGGAATTGCCACACCAAATATCTATAGAAATAATATTCGTTGATAAAAGTAAAAGTGCACTTTAATTTTTACCATATGTTTTTTAAAATTTGTTTTTTAAATATTTGAAGCAGCAAAATTATTAAAAATTCCACAGAAAACTTTCCCCTTACTAAATCTTCAAGAGTCATCTTATTAGAGTCATTTGTGTTAATAGGAGGAACAAATACTTGTAATTGATTACTCTCCATTATGCGAAAGATTAAAATAATACTCAAACACTATATTTTAAAATAACTTGTCAGTTTAAAACTAATAAAATTAATTTCTTCAAAGATACCATAAGATACTTAATATATAGATGAAATTGTGAATTTATATTGTGGCGTGCTTACACCCTTTTTGTAAACACCCTGTATCGTGGGTTCGGAAATTATAACAACCAGGGTAACACTAAACACTAACTTATTAACTCACTTAATTACAACAATAACTACTTGACTAATAACACACTGTGTACTACTTGATTACTGTACTCTCTTCTGATCTTACTACTCTTGCTATCTAAACTGAACTTTATCACTGTGTTTACTCTCTGACCATTTCAACTGACAATTAATACTGCACTAACTTCCCCCTTTTGGTTTACTCCATGCCTTATATACCTAAAGATGACATATCTAGAAACTTCTCTGATGACGTCACCATACTCTAGACAGTTCCAGAACAGATATGTCATCACTCTAGACCTTCTAGTAAGTTCTTTCCACATTCAGACATCCGAACTACTGAATTCCGTGCCTACTTTTCAGTGCAACTAACATAACCTTAAATCTTAAGGGGTTGCAACATATTACACTGCCCCCTCCTTAAGCCTGAACGTCCCGGTCAGGCAATTCAGTTTCCTTCACATACTTCGCCAGTCTATCCAATTGTACGATCTTCATCTTGGACTTTTTACTTCGTTGAATCCGGTAGACGACATCATTAATTCGGGTAATGACTGAATACGGTCCTTCCCAAGGTGGTTAAAACTTCGGGGACTTCCATTCTTTCCGCTGTGGGTTGTACAGCCAGACCTGATCTCCCACCTTGAATCCCCCTGTACTGGCATTCCGATCATAACGAGCCTTCATTCGGTTACCAGTTTTGGTAATCTGTTCTCGGTCATTCTTTCATTCACATAGTTGCTCTCGGATAGTGGTTCCTTATTGGCAGCACAACTCTTGCATTTGCGACACCAAGCCTCCGCATCCTGGCGACTATTGACCCAATAGAATCGTTCTCGTACTTTACTCAACGTCTTGTTTACTCCAAGGTGTCCGCCGGATGTTTCATTGTGCGCTTTCTGGAGTACTTCTGGTACACGACACCTGGGAATCACTATACGCATGGCAACCTGCTTCCCATCCGGGCTTTCCCATGCTCTCCTCAACAGCCCGTCTACAACCGTAAGTGAACCCCATTGTGACCATAAAGCCTTCAGCCCCACTCCTTTGTCTGAAACATCCTTCCACTCTGGGCATGTTCCTCTTTCTACTGCTTTCAACATAGGTCCAATTTCTGTATCGTCCAGTTGCTCTTGTCTTAAAGCTTCCTTTGTCCAATTCTCTGGAATCTCTTTCGCTTCGCTTACACAGCCTTGTGATGGTAAACTACTTGGGATTCTTCGAAGCTGGCAAACCTTTATTTCCCTGGGGGCATCGCTTTCACCAGCCAGCACTTCTCCAGTGGCATGTACAACCTCAGGGTTCCACCGTTGACAATCACGTCTTACATGCTCTAATTTTCCACAGCTATAACATCGAATACCCCCACTTGGCTCCCCACTGCTTGGTTGCTTGCTTTGCTTCCCTGAAAAACTCTCCAGCAATTGCTTTACTATTCTGTGCAAGTCTTTCAGTAAACTCTCCAGATTATTTTTGTCCCAATACGACTCTTCGACAACTCCGGCATTTACCTTCTCCGGGCTTTGTTGTCGACAATCTCTCTTAATATGCCCTAACTTGCCGCACTAATAGCACTGGATACGTCCGTTTGGTTTTGCTTCACCTTGTTGCTTGTCCTGTCTCATTTGAGAATCCGACTTGGCCAGTAATTGATTCATCATTTTCTGCATGTTCTTCAGTATAGTGCTCATGTTCTCTTGATCCGCATGTGCCTTTTCAACGGTCACAGCATGCACTTCTGACCGTGGGGTGTCTTTAAAGGCAGCTTCTACTTCGAGGGCACGCACCAGAGCCTCGCTAATACTTTGGTGCCGCGTTAGCCTCAGAACTCGCCTGACCTCTTCGCCCCTTATGCCATCTAAAAAGGCCCCAACGGCTAATTGTTCTTGGAATTCTCTTGGAGCACTCGGATATGCCAGGTGTGCCAGTCTCTCTATCGCAGCTTCGAATTCTTGTAAGCTTTCCCCAGCCTTTTGTGTCCGTGATTTCAGTTGAGCCTGGTCTACTTGGGCGAGGTGTTGGTCGCCATATCTCAGGTCCAATGCAGCTTCCAAAACTTTGAAATCCCTTTGATTTTCCACTAGAATAGTATGAAGTAACTCCGATGCCTGGCCCCTTAGTGCGAAAACTAATGCCATGGCTTTTTCCTCATTATCCCAGTTGTTCGCACATGCTGCTGCCTCAAACTGCCTCTTGTAAGTTGTCCAGGAACTTTGGCCGTCAAAAGAAGGAGGTTTTAGTCGCTGACCTGATGATACCACCTGCTGGCTTCCTCTATCTCTCAACTGTCGTTTAAGCCGGTCTATTTCTCCTTTGACTTCTTCTTCGAACTTGTTTACTTTCTCTTTAACTTGACTGACTTCTGTCTCGACTTCACCTACTTTTTCTTCTACCTTGTTTATCTCTTCTTTGACTTCACTCTTTAATCCTTCGTTGGCAGAAATGATAGCGTCCTGCTGTATTTTCGTTTGTTCATTCAGAATTTTTCTTAATTCTTCTTGGCGTCTTTCTTGTTCCTCTTTTTCTTCTTGACGCTGTCTTTCTTGTTCTTCTTTTTCTTGTTGGCGTCTTATTTCCAGATTTTCCATCATTTTCTTTAATTGATCTCTTTCTTCTTGACGTCTTGTTTCTTGCTCTTCTTTTTCTTCTTGACGTCGCTTTTCTTGTTCTTCTTTTTCTTTCTGACGTCTTGTTTCTTCATCCTCTTTTTCTTTCTGATGTCTTCTTTCTTCATCCTCTTTTTCTTTCTGACGTCGCTTTTCTTGGTCTTCTATAATTTTTCGCAGTTCGGTTTTTTCTTCTTGACGTCGTCTTTCTTGTTCCTCTTTCTCTTCTTGACGTCGTCTTTCTTGCTGTTCTTTTTCTTCCTGACGTCGTTTTTCTTTCTCTTCCTTTTCTTCTTGACGTTTTCTCTCCTGTTCTTCTTTGTCTTCCTGCCGTTGCTGCGCCATCATTTTTTGGAATTGTTCAAATAAGTCCTGTATTTGTTTATCGGATGCCATACTTCTTGTTGTTACGGGCATACGATGAAATTAAAATAAAATAAATTTAACTGTCACGTCAGTATCAGCAATGGAACTTTCCAGACAAATCTCGAAATAGCACGAAAAAGTCTTATCCAGAGTCTTTTGTCACTATCCAGTTCAGAGAATTTACTAATCTGCACTAATGTCCAAACAGAAAAGTTCTAGTAATTTTTACGCACTAGCACAAATGAGTCTTTTTCAGTGTCTCTGTCACTTTCCCGAAAACGCACTTTTTCACAGTTTTGAGTCCAAAAATAGTCCTTAAACAATGTCCCGTAAGTTAATCCTCCGTGTCACCACTAATTCCCGAGAAGAACACTGTAGAAACCTCTTCTTGAACAGTCCAGAAATCTTCTGTTATAATCCCACTTCTGACACCAATTATGGTGTGCTTACACCCTTTTTGTAAACACCCTGTATCGTGGGTTCGGAAATTATAACAACCAGGGTAACACTAAACACTAATTTATTGACTTACTTAATTACAACAATAACTACTTGACTAATAACACACTGTGTACTACTTGATCACTTTACTCTCTTCTGATCTTACCACTCTTGCTATCTAAACTGAACTTTATCACTGTGTTTACTATCTGACCATTTCAACTGACAATTAGTACTGCACTAACTTCCCCCTTTTGGTTTACTCCGTGCCTTATATACCTAAAGATGACAGATCTAGAAGCTTCTCTGATGACGTCACCATACTCTAGACAGTTCCAGAACAGATATGTCATCACTCTAGACCTTCTAGTAAGTTCTTTCTACATTCAGACATCCGAACTACTAAATTCCGTGCCTACTTTTCAGTGCAACTAACATGCAACTAACATAACCTTAAATCTTACATGCAACATATTATAATATATTATATTGCTCAGTCTGTGGTCAGAAGTGGCAAAATGTTACTAAGGTTTTTCTTCAAGTACTAAAAATACGAAAATGTACAAAATATTGAGAATGTAATAATAATAATGTGTAATTAAAATCGATATACGATGTGTTTCTCGAATTCGAACGTAGATAGACTGGGTTATACATCAGTTATACTTGAAAACTTATTAAGGTATTTTAGTAAAATATCATTACGAAATTAATGAAGGTTGCAGTTGGGAATTAGGTAGTTGTGTTATATTTTAGCAAATATTAATCAAATAGGTATTCGTAATCTGCTAGCAGAAGTTGCAATCGGAAACTTCTGCTCGTCAGATTAAGAATTGGTTGGCCATGGAATAAGTTACAGCAAATTAATAAATACTCTGTATCTCATGTTGAACATTATTATCTCTAAAATAGTAAACTGAAAACGTATGTGAAAATTTCGAAAAACATTTTCAGCTGAAGAAAAAACCGCTGCCCAAGGAATCACTACTTCCACATCCAGATTCTCTATCCAAGTCACTCACAACGAAAAAACTTTGTATGTGAAAATAATTGTTTATGGAACTTTAATAATATAATATTTGAAATCCTCTACCACAAAAACCCATAAAACGATACCCCACATCGGTAGTGGGGTGGGGGTGGTGAGAGGGGGGTGGTAGTGGGGGGTGGACGAAGTAAAAAAATATTTTGATGTTTCTGGTTCCTGTACATAAACTAAATCACATTTTTTTTTTCATTCCCTTTAATAAGGAGGTGGGGGTGGTAATGGGGGTGGCTAATGCCAAAAATTTTTTTGAGACCTTAGCTTCTCTTGTATATACTAAATACCGATTACATGGACTCTTACCTGCTTGATTTACCCATTTACCCCAAATTTACCCCAATGTACCCCCCAACCCTTCGACGGAACAAGATCAAAATATAATCTAGTTCTAGATCTCGTTAAAGTACATATGTGTACCAAATTTCAAGTCAATATCTTAAACGGTTCCAGAGTAAACGTGCACACAAAAAAAAGTTACAGACAGACCGACAGACCGACAGACAGACCGACAGACAGACAGACCGACAGACAGACAGACCGACAGACCGACAGACAGACAGACCGACAGACAGACAGACCGACAGACAGACCGACAGACAGACAGAAAATCTCGACGTTTCATGACATTTTAAGCCTATTTGGACAATAAAAATTTTTTAAAATTTTTTTGTCGTTACTATACTTCCACTGGACGTGGAAGTAATTAAGTTCTTTCCCCAATCTTCATAAATTATAGGTGATAATTAAATTTTAGACATTTATTTTGAATACGCAGCACTGTGGAGGTAGTCTTATATTTCTTTTATAACATCTAGTTAAGTATTCACTGAATCTTTATGTACCAAAGAAATCGTTTTCCAGGGCATGCCTCTGCACAGATATCCTATTATATCTTTGGCATTTAGTTTATTTTGAAGCCTCTTAGTGAATTCAGTAGCTTGCCATTCTTCGAGAATGACTATAGAAGCAACAATAAATAATACTCATCACATATTGCTATGTAGTATGAATACAATAGAAATCATTTAACATCAACAAACCAGTATGTTTGAAATCGAAAATTTACTCGGATAATCTGTCTAGATATCTCGATGTAATAACATATCGATATACGTACAAATTCCACTTCTATAATGTTTTTTGCTCCCGAATATAATCCCGTATCAGACAGATAGCCCCAAGATAATCTAGATATAAACACATCTCTTGAGACAACTTTCATTTACAATAAATCAAGGAAATCGAAGTGGAAAATGGCCCAGTATACACAAAAGGGTATAAAAAGTAGAAAAAAAAGTAATAAATGTAATAATTGTTGGTATAACAGTTTCTATTTCTGGAAAAGTAGACCACAAAACTGATTACCGCCATTTGTAGTTTATGTGCAGTACCCACTTGGGAAGAACTAATTATTGTGAGATTGATATATATGGATGATGATATATATGGAAATAATGGATCAGTCTATATTTAAGTATGTTTACTAATAAACTTATTTTCTACCAAAAATAATGGAATATGTAAAAATGTAAAATCTATAAGTGACAATTATTTTAAAAGAATGTTCTGCTTCTAAATATTAAATAAATATTTCTGTAACAGAATGGATTTGAGCTGACTTCATTTAAACTAATAATTACTATTAAATGGTCCAGAGCCAGCTAGACAACCGTAGTGGGCAGTGCCGTGGTAAATGTGGGTCTGTGCGGGGCAGATCCGATTCGGTTTTAACGACCATAAAAATGCAAGGGATCAATGCTCCTGTCTTAAAAACTGAAAATTTAACACTAACAATTTATTGGAATAGAATAGACAAAAATGCTTAAAGATAATTAAAAATAACGCTTAAAATTGGTCGTTGCACATACAATTATAAAATTTTAATTGCTGGCACGAGAAAACAAAACTCACTTCAAACTTCACCTGGTGGTCTTGAAAATCCCGTGGAAAATATAAACATGATCGATATTTTTGAGTTTTTAAAGAATTATTGGTTTAAATGAAATTTAGAAACAAAAAAAGGACAAAAGATCAAAAACGATAAAAAAAACAAATAGAACAAACATATAAAGAGAACACGAAGGTTAGGTTATACGTTTGGGTAAAGATTAAAGGTGGGAAAGAAGTTGTCGATTAGGAAACTACGCAAGGCAAAACTTTAGCCATTAGACCATCGTACATTACTACAAAACTTGAATGTCTGTAATATATATCATTCGAGAATCATATTTCAACGATTATTCTGAAATATATTTTAAAAAAATGCATAAACAAAGAAAAAAATAAAGATAGGAAACATTTCGCATGATCTTCATTTAAGTACAAGAGACAAAAATATATGTATTTTTAAGATTAATAACTTTTTTATTTACTGGGTCCTTATCTAGCTAACAACACTGACTTACTGTCCAAATTTCAATACAATCAGACTTTGCTTTCTAAAGTTATCGTGCTTACAAAAACGTAACAGACGGACAGACATACAGACAGATATTTTAAAAATTGTTTAGAATTTGTTCACTATCACAATGATATGAAATTTTTTTGTCTGCAAGCGGTATTTACTATTTTAGAAATGTGTCGATTAAATGCAATATACTCTTTGCTTTCGTATTTGCGAAGAGATTAACACAAAAAAAAAGTTCAGAACCGATGACCAGACGTGTCATTTTATATGTATTTTGGTGCGCTGAATCCAATTCTGATGATAAAAAGGGTCTAAGTCATCAAGATTTTTTCCTACTATCAATTTATTCCAAATATCCCATTATTTGAGGACAAAAAAATATTCCAAGTCTTATCAAGCAAACCAAAAAGTAGTGGCGTCATATCACTATAAAAAACAGTGCCTGTAACTAGAAAAATGTCCTTGTAGCTATAATATACAGATTTAATCACATACTTTTTCATAATAAAACAAAATCCTGAAAGAAAATGTATAAGTTACACATAAAACCTCTTAATAAATATGCTGTGCTCTGGGTTTGTTTGAAGTTTTTCATTGTTCTGAAGTGAGTGATATTCATTTTCCATAAAGCCACTTTATACAACAGTTTTCACCAATTTAGTTTATTTATTACCTTGGTAAAACTTTGGAAAGCAACTGATTATAATCCCATATAATAGAGTATTAAAAATTCCACGTAATTTAGCAAAGCAGCGTCTATTGCTTCATTATTGTGAGTAATAGCCAGCTATAAAACGATGTTTTGTGATCCTGGGGTAATTTTAAAACTAAAATATTGCCGAGTTATAACGTTCAGCTATATAAAAGTGTATCACTGAAGAACTATTAAAAAGTTTTAATTGCATAATTAACAGTGTAATATATTCATGGTAATTTATGAAAAGGCCGCCAAAGAAAATAGAAAGAGGTGGCCCACGAAACCACGTTGCGCGTTAGGGCAAAATAACTCGTTACTATGCAAATTAGCTAATAATTGTTACCGTTTAAGCCCCCAAACTTCATAACTGTGAATACCCTTTTGTATTTTGCAATTATTGTTACGTGACGGAAATGTCTAATCAAATTTGTTAGAAGGTAGACATTTTCTTAATTTAAAACTTCAAACTTGGCTTTCAGTTCAGACACGTAAAGCTCATAACACATAGTACAGGGTGTAACAATTTAGGGTGGTGCTTACCTGTACTAGACAATATTTTTTCTTCCAATTTTTCGGTCTCATCCCCTAAAGTTTTTCCTATTATTTAAAAAATGAACTATACAAAATTGCAACTCGGATAACGCCAACCCGTGCCTCAAGTCCATTAGAATTCACTGCAATATCCAGTTTTCACCTATTTTCAATAGGATACCATTTTATATACAATGGGTCCCAAAAAGAAGTGCTCAGACGAAAATGATAGAAAGGGCAAGTCATTTCATCAACAAAAAACCTATATTGTCTAGGTTGGGATGGCTTAGTTTTTTTTTGGTGAGTCTTTGAATGTTTTCACCATAGAAAATGTCATTAATTTTAAATTCAGTCATAGTTCTTAAACTCTTCGGTCAATTTACATTGAAAAAATTGTTTTGCAAAGCTAATGAATGCCTTTTTGATATAAAGTTATAACATTCTCGTCAACAAATTATTTTGATTACAAAAAAAAAAAATAATAATAACAAAGTTTGTCAGAGAATAAATGAAAATACAATTCATTTTGCTAAAAAAAAAATCGCTGCCCAAGGAATCCCTACTTCCACATCCAGATTTTCTATTCAAGTCACTCACAACGAAAAAATTTTGTATGTGGAAATAATTGTTTATGGAACTTTAATAATATGATATTTAAAATCCTCTACCCCAAAAACCCATAAAACGATACCCCACATCGGTAGTGGGGTGGGGGGTGGGGGGTGGTGAAAGGGGGTAGTAGTGGGGGTGGATGAAGTAAAAAATATTTTGAGGTTTCTGGTTCTTGTACACACACTAAATCACATTTTTTTTTTCATCCCCTTTAATAATGGGGTGGGTGTGGTAATGGGGGTGGCTAATGCCAAAATTTTTTTTGAGACCTTAGCTTCTTTTGTATATACTAAATCCAATTTTATGGGCTCTTACCTGCTTGATTTACCTATATACCCCAAATTTATCCCAATTTACCCCCCACCCTTCGACTTAACAAGATGAAAATATAATCTAGTTCTAGATCTCGTTAAAGTACATATGTGCACCAAATTTCAAGTCAATATCTCAAACGATTCCAGAGTAAACGTGCGCACAAAAAAAAGTTACAGACAGACCGACAGACAGACAAAAATTTTTTTTTCGCTCAAACTTAAAATCTTGACGTTTCATGACATTCTAAGCCTATTTGAACGATAAAAAATTTTTTTTAATTTTTTTGTCGTTACTATACTTCCACTGGATGTGGAAGTAAAAGAAGCCGTTCCTACCTAGACAATACAGGTTTTTTGTCGACGAAATGACTCGTTCTTTCTACAATTTTCCTCTAAATACTTCTTTTTGCGATACATTGTGTACATAATCCAAAGAAAATTTCCTTTTATAAGACGCCATTCCTTTGTATTTTTCTCGTACGTTGAATAATTTAACAGAAACTAGAGGAAGCATTATACTCTTCGCCGATTTACTGAGCTTTTTATATAATTGTTACACATTCTATAGGATACACTTCGCATTTTTCTTGTAAATAATGTTAGTTTTTCGACATTCTAAATTTTGTGATACCAACTTTGTTGTGATAAAAAGAAATATATGAAAAAAAAAATCACGATGTGAGGGATCGAACCCTGGATTGCGAGACGAAACTCTTGCCGCTACACCACCATTTCTTATTACTAAAATTGTTAATGAGTGCAATATATACCATTAGAAAATTTATTGTGATTATTAGGAAACACACATTAGTAAAATGTATTAAAAAAAAATAGTGATAGGAAATAACATTTCGCAAGGTTTCTATTTCTTACAAACCATAAAAAAATGTAAAAAATATTTTTTTAATTTTTAAATTACTAATAACTTTTTTATTTACCAATCTATTTTGTTGAAAAACAATAGGGTTTTTCCTCTAGCTAACACTAAGTTACTCTCCAAATTTCAATACAATCGGATTTTTCTTTCTTGAGTTATCGTGCTTACAAGAAACGTAACGGACGGACAGACGGACATTTTGAAAGTTGTTCAGAATTTGTTCACTAACATAACGATATAAAAATTTTTTCTCTACGAGCGATATTTACTGATTTAGAAATGTGCCGATCAAATACAATATATCTTCGTTTTTGCGAAGAGTATAATAATGATTCTTCGGTTGGCGTAAATAGACACCAGAACATTCATATTCTTTTTCACAATGACCTGCTAGACGTTTAGTGTCCCATGAATTACTGGATATTGTTACGTGCAAAATGTTGCTGAACAAATAAATCAAGATTTTTCATATAATTCTGGTAAGATTGGTTGCCTATATTATGCATCAATAAATTTAATTCGATTAAAACCAGTATATTTAAAAGTACTACTTATCAACGCGTTTTTTTCGTACTCCAGAAAAAGAGGAAACGGCCTCGCAGAACGTAGTAACGACTGCATTTGTAAAGCAGCCGATTACCGTATTACGGGATTTTAAGCGATTTATCTCAATTTTAGCACCATATCCTCTTTGTGTAGATTTTTGTATTAGGGGACGGTGCAATCGACATTTGTCGGATATTAGAAGTCTTGCAGGGCACAAGAATCACTTCTATTAAGTTAACTCGGAGAAAAGAAGTCGTGGTAGATCCACGGTTTTTAGCCGCATTTTTTACACTTACTGCAAATTTACCTGAGGGTTATATACACCACCAGTTTGTAGACGTATGCTGCACTCTTGCATCCCTATTGTCCATACCCAAGAGGCGTATTACAGAAGCACGGGATGGAAAATAAGCAGATGATATTGTTTATTTTTTTCCGAAATTTGGTAACGCGGCTGGCGAAAATTCCTAAAGTATTAAGTATTACCCAAATGCTATATTGAATAGTAATTTTTAGTAATATATATTTGAAATTCTCACCACTCATTATAGTGCTGACTGTTTTTCTTACCTGCTCCCAAAACAGCTGAGCTAGCCGAAAAATTTTTGTTGCAGAAGGCAACAAAAAAGGGGCATTTATCTAACACGCCGTAATTAAAATAAAATGGCAATATAATTGAACCTAAGTACCCATGCCTCAGTAACAACATCCGTAGCAACAAGACATTTGTCGCAGTTGTCTGCTGGGCGTACGATCCCAACAAACAATTTTTTCATTAGTCGTCTTATAACCACAACACCATTCCCTGTGATATTTCCATCTGCTGCAGTTGAGGCTCGAACCCACTAGAACGGCGTCTAACCGCGTTATTTCATTCAACAGCCATCTAAGGCATTGCTGCAGTGTCGTTGTTAACATGCTGAAAACGCCACTAAATATCCATACTCTAACTGGCAACCCCCACTTACTCCTCAAGTTTCTTTTACAATTCACCATCTGATTTTCCATGAACCATTAACCGTTTTATGTTTAACTGAAATAGAATAAGTATTAAGTATTTATAAAAAATTGTATTAGTTGATTCGTTGTCCATTATAACATGGCGAGAACAGAGGGAATGTCGAGACCAAAGTGGTCAAATGTCATGAACAGCTTTGCATCCTATTTTGTTTTGCTATTTTCCTGATTCAGTCTGGTCAATTTACTGAACTATCTTTTTAATAGTTTGAATTACTCATTTCAACTAATCGTTTCAAATAAGACATTTTTTAACACGAAAACCGAATGATAATTGAGGAATAAATTATTTCAAATAATTAGGGTATTCAGGCAGCCAAGTCAAGAAACCAGAGAACATATATTAGACATATTAGACAAGATTTCCTTCTGGTCGAGAAAAGTCAAGAATATGGCGGAGTCGCCAGTCATAAAATTAATTTTGTTTGATTGATTGATTGATTTACCAGCGTGCGGTAGGCATTGCTGACACTCCCAGGTATACAGCTGGGCCTGCTACGTCCACACTGGGTTGGACTAAGGTCATGCTTGTTGCCAGCAGCGAGAGCCACATGGCGCATGGTAAAGGAATGTGGGATGGGAGGTGTAGGTATTTGTGAGATGCGTTACCGCATTGTGTCGTGAGGAAGCGTTTAAGCTCCCTTTTTTGTGTGTTTGGTTCTGGACTTCTGCCTATTCTGACTCTTCTTGTGAAATATGTCGCCGTGTTGTGTCGTAATATGGGATGTTTTTGCTCCTCTTTTTGCGTTTTTGCTTCTTCGAATCTTCTTTTTTCTGAGTCTTCTGATTCCTTGGTTTCCGATTCTGGTAGAGTATATATCCTTGCGATTTGTTAGTGGTGTTCATTTGTTAATCCTGATCCTTTCAATTGTCGTTCTCCACTGTAGCATGGTCTCCCTATTTTTAGTTTGTTGCTGTGCGGTGCTAGCGCTTTCTTCAGTATGTCCCCAATACTTCATTGCGTATATTTCTATTATGTTGATGTTTTGTGTCGCTGTTTTCGTCTTGTTGTTTTAGTTGGACGATGCCCTTTCTGCTCTTCTCAAAAACTTCTTCTGTTGGCTTTTGTTGTTGCCGCGTTTTTGACTCCATATATCATCGTTGTCCATATGACGGCTATGTACATACATTTGGTAAGGTCCCATGATAGTTTATTTTTCTCAATGAACGGTATGTTACCCTTGTGCCGTTTTGATTCTCTCCTTTACTGTTTCTCTTCGCTCCAACTGGTTCGTCCGGTCTGTTTCTAGGTACTTCAATTTGTTTTTAGGGAATATTCATCTATTTTGTGTTCCTCTCCGCTGGTCCAACTCTTCTTCTTCTTCTGCATCGATTAGGAGATTATCGTCGTATGTGTGTGTTTTCTTAGAGAACACCATTTTTCTGAAAGAAACCTTCACTAGGCATACCTCCGCTGAAGTGATGTGCGAACTCAGCCCTGACGCAGTATATCAACAATACCTCATTATTTCGAGTTTAATTTTAATTATTATCACTACTACTGATTTCTAGCATTTATTCCTTGGATGGTGGCTTATTGAAGGGTCTTCTTGCATTAATTTGATTCATTCATTTTTTGCTTTCTCTTCTTCCTCCAGTTTATCTCCACTGTTGCAGTACTCTTCTCGTGTATGTGTTATCATTTTTCTGTATGCCCTCCTGCCGCCGCTTTACTGCCCCTAACTCGTTCCCCCGTTTCTTTGATTTTGTGGTCCTATGTTCTGTATTCGATTCATCATTCTTGTGTATAGATACCATTTCCTGAGAAAAACTATGCATTTCCATTGAACTGCCAGAAATTCAGCCCCCGGCGTATTAAGCCAATAGTATGCCACTGATCAGATTGTCCATTTATTACCCAAGTCAACGCTTGTTTATCTAAGAAACTCTGTTTTTCTTAAGGAATAACACCATTATTGCCTTGCTATAAATTTACGGTGACAGCGGTCGATGGTTTCATAATCACTTCTCATATTTTCGAAGAAAGTCGTTTGAATCAGCCCCTCACCAGTTTATTACAGCATTTATGATGCAGAATGCAACACCACAAAAACACACTCTTCTTAATACAAATACAAATTATGTACGTAATTAATCACTAATTGCACCTCCCAAGATATGTATTACTCCTCAAACCTGTCGCTTACTTGACAAAAAAAAATATGCAACACCACAAAATCACACTCTTTTTAATACAAACACAAATTATGTACGAAATTAATCACTAATCGCACGTCCCAGGTATGTATTATTTCCAAACCTATCACTCACTTTTGACACCTTAAAAATTTGCATAAAAAACATACCACACCACAAAACACATTCTTTTTGATACAAATATAAATTATGTACGAAATTATCTATTTATTCACTTGACACCTCAAAAGTTATATTTTTTAAACTTTGTATTTAGCTAGGGCTTGGACCTAAAAAGCATTGCAATGGTTTTATCCGGCAGACACTTGTTAATCATTAAGACATAAATAAACTTAGATAAATAAACTTGGGTGGTACTTTAAAAATGAGAAGATACTTAGCTTATCTATTCCTCTTGTGTATCGCCTGGTCCTTTAAGCTTGTTTCTTTATCACTGCACTATCGGTTCTGCCACTAAATACTCTATATTAGTTATTTTCAAATATTAATTCTATTTATATTTTGTTCCTTTGTTATGATATATCGATTTGCGCGGAATTCTTTACTCTACAAATTGACCTAATTTTTATCAAATTTAGCGGACTTTTAGCGGGCTTTTCACGTTTTAATGGCAGCGTAAAATTAATAAAATTAATTTGAGATAAAAAATTCAAATTTCCCTGGGAATTGCATTACAATTGATAATTAGGTATTTTAGAAATAGCTGATGACGAACATGACGTCAAAAAGTGAAAAATAAAAATGACAAAGACAATATGGCTGCGATAAATGCAATATTTCAGCAGATTTACATGAAAGACACATAGTTATTTCCGGATTCTCTAATAACGAGCCTAATGTTAAAGCTTAAAAAGTCATGTTTTTTAAAGTCGGTTCAATTTTTTTTTCAAAATTTTTTCTTGCCTACTGTGCCATCCACATTAATTTAAACTAATATTTGTAATATCAAAACCCATTGAGTATACACTCATAAAGGGTATAAAATGCTAGTATGACACCAGCTCCCTTAACTGGAAACCAGATCTGCATATAAATGGTATTAGATTAGCCAAATCAATTAGGATTAGTAATTCAATCCAATTAATGCGTAAAAGGATTTTATCCACAGCTTGTGCATAAGTGCTTTTAGTTTTTACATTTCCATTCAGAATAATTTATTACCTTTCGATTAAAATAGAATATTTAAGTTTTGATGCATGAGTCGCTTTTGCTGTTATGACACTATGACGTCGGGAGGACTTTAACTCTCGCAAATTTTATATTTATTTTAATTGTAAGGAAAACTATTGTGATCTTAAATATTCTGGAGATTTAGAAGCATCTCCAGTTTAAAAAGGAGACGGTCGTACAATAGGAAATATAAAAGGTTGCTTGAAACCATATTATATCCAAATTTAAACGATAAACATCAACACTGTCAAGATAAAAGTGAGGTTGATTATTAAACAATAAAAAAATGGCGATGAGTATACAAATTTGGTTTTGGCGGGAAGGCTTGCCTTCGCCTCTGTATAGTTACTGTACTCTGTGGTCTAACCTAACGTTCAATAGACTAGTTTGTTAAGGCTAGGATTTTGCAGAGTGAGAGGGAAATATGCATTTATTTTCGGTTTATTATAAATATTTAAAAAATCATAAATGGTATAATCTTTAAAATAATTTCAGATACTTCCCATTGCTCTAAGGAATACAACCATATATAGTTTTTATCATTAATTTTGTATATAGCCAAATGCCATACTTTAATAATGAAATTAGGCACTATTTTCATTGACAAACTACGATATTTAAATATAACAGAAATTTATAATAACTCTCACTCTGCAAAATCCTACCCTTAAAGCGTACAGACTGTATGCTGAGTAATTTTGAGTGTCAAGTGCGTCGAGAGATTACAAGTTTTTTCGACGTTCATAAAGCCCGCGGCAGATGTGAGAGGCCTTCGTGAACCGCTCACAAGCCTTACAAGAATAAACAATGTCACCGGAACGCGCTTTCGGTGAGTTTTTTCCAATAAAACTTTAAAAGTGACAGTGACATTATATTTTAAAAACTATTTCCGCTACTTCGGGCATCCCGCCGGAAATTCTTCTGGCAATATAACCTAAAAATAGTGCTACATAACTTAAAAGTTTGTGGCTCTGAAGTCTCTCAGATTCTTGAAAATGCCCCTAAATGAATTTTTTGCCTAAGTCGAATTTTTATTTTGGCTTCGACCTAGGTCAATTCTGGAAGATTCTACAACAACGTCACGTCTTATATAATCAGGTTGTTTACATATGTTGAGAGTCTGTTAGCTTGATTGTGTTTCTATAATTTAAAATGAATTTTACACTATTTGAAACCGTACAATGGTTTCTCAAGTTTCTGTGAAAACTTCAAACAATTTACTAAACGTAAATATTTTTATGGTTATCGAATTTATAGAAAATGACGATGAGTTCAATTGAATCGAGTTTAAGGCATTAAAACACAAATGCATTAGTTATTACCAGCACGAGGCTAACATTGTTATTAAATTTATTATTTGCAGTTTTCGCATTACACAATATATCTAATTTTGTTTTTTTTGTTTGCAATTGACTATTTTTCTTATACAAAAATTCACTTCAAATGATGTATTAATAGACAGTAAACACAGAGTGTAGTAACTACACAGAGGCGAAGGCCCTGGTGGCACCTTTGGCTTTTGATGGCTCGTTTTCTGTGACCTTGTGTATCAATGGGGAACTTGCTCATTTTTTTTTTATTTCACTAAAGTATGCTTTTATGTATAAAAACACGCCACACCGAATATCAGCTCTTAAATCGCAGTACTTACTTTGCAATAAATAATTAAAGTTGAAATCCTCGCCACTCCTTACGAAAAGCACTGTGACGTCACCGGGTGAAAACTAGTCTCGCGTGGTATTCAACAGATGGCGTACTTTAGCCATTCACCCTAATCAATAGACTGGGCGGCGGTTGGCTTTGGGACGTCCGCATATTCGATCATAAGTCTTTTGTTTTTTATGTTAGAGAAAAAATAAAAAAAATGTCGGAAAGCTCAATTAATTCTCTTCACATAAGCTATCTACAAATTTTTCGAAAAAACTTATCAAGATATTCGAGGAAATGTAGGAAATTACACGTTTCCCTATAGTGTATGTAAATCTTAAAAAAAATAATTTTTCTCAGAAGCCTTTGTTTCGAAGGGCCGAGATTAACGGAGCGTCAAAATAGTACATGATATTAAGTGAACATCGTAAATGAGATCGATTTCAGTTAATTACCGATTAATTACGGTGACAAAATGGAGAAATTTTACTGAAAAAAAAGTCTCAAATCCCGCCAACTCTAATTCCTTAATTTTTGTCGGAATTCAAAAAATAAAAAAAGAGTTTTAGCAAATTTAATGATATTTAAATTAGCTAGAGTAGTGTTTTGGCGTAGGAGCCAAGATCCAAGAGCCGAAACGAAAAAAAAAAAAATCAAAAGTCTGGTGATAGCAAAAGGTTCGTAGTGGAAAATACTCGTTTGACCTAATTTTTTATTTCGAGCTAACTCCCACCGTTTCGGAGATATCTGCGAAAAATAGCAAAAAAACAGCTTACATTTCGGAGCCGAAAAAATTGCAAAAACATACAATATTGACACGTTCATATTTTTCGAAAAACACCGTTGGGAGGGCCGTACGATGTCGCGACGTAAAGAGGAAGTCTTCCAGATAAACCTGATCGTAAATTGCACGGCAAAATTCGAAAATTCGGCTCAGCACGAACCAATCAAAAGTAGCATTTTGTGACATTTCAGAATGTTGAAGATGTTTTTCCAACGAATTTTAGGTTAGATTGTGTTCACTGCTAGTTGTTTCTGACAAAAGAGCATGCGAAATCAGAATGGGTGTCGCTTAACGCCGTCATCCGACTTTCACCCTCTGACGTCACGTTTCAGGAGTGGGTAACATCAGATTTTAATCGCTTATATTTCTGGAGGAATTTTTTTTTTTTTGTCTATGGGATTTTTAATGATGTTAGTTTACGATTTTGAGTATTTTAATTCAATTTTATTTTTTGGGCAAATTCCCTATTGCGTCTACACTGAGAGAAATGTGTTGTTAATTTATTGCTTTTAATTTTAGGATACTCTGGATTGAAAAATATTACCATTTGAATTGGTTATAATCAGCGCCTATTTTCAATTGAGTTAGGCACTAGTCTCTAGCGAATTTTCGGGCCCCAATATGATTTTCGAAATGTAATTATTATAGATGCAATAAAAAACTCGCAAATTCAAACTATAAACGTCCACAGTGTCAACACAAAAGTGAAGTTGATTGATATACCATTTAAAAAATAACAATGCGTATACAAGTTTGGTTCGGCGAGAAGGCTTGCTTTCGCCTCTGTGTAGTTACTGTACTTTGCGGTAAAACATAAGTATAAAAGCTTTGCAGCTTATTAAAAATTAATCATTCTACCTAATATAAATGTAATATTTAACTTTAAAATATAAATGTATATTTTTATGTTCTAAGACTTTAGTATTATTTTCTGGCATTTTAAATAAAGGGATTAAAGCTACCAATAAATGGTAAATAATTTGGTATATTTTAGTTGTTACGTCACTAAACTTTTTAGGAGGTAAATATTGAATTTACATGTGTTTTAAAATAATTAAAACTTTCCTCAGGTTTACTCTAGGTATACTTAAATATTTTTTATTTTTCTACTTAAAATAATATGAAAGCATCCCATTAGAGTTATCTAGAATTATGCCTACTTTTAATAACAAATTCCACATCTACTGCGCTTTGCTTATCAAATTTTCGTAAAATTATTCTTTATAGCTTACGTCATGAAGCTCTGAAAAGCTTTTTGTTATAATAATATATAACTGAGGAAAATAGAACTGTACAAAACAAATAAATAATAAATTATTCAGAATGTATTAAATCATTATTTGATTGTAATATAACAAATTCGCAAAGATTACAGCGTCATAAGATGATGCAACAGTCCAACGGTGAGAAAAATAAAATTCTGATTAAATATGCAGTTAAAGTCGTCAAAATTGGTATTGACATCAGCTACCACCAAATAGAATTAGAATAGAGTACTTAACTCAGACATTTGTAGCACACGGGGGACCACGGGCGATCTGGACCATATTTTCTTTAATTGTCAGAATCATCAAATGGCTACTAATGTTATGTTAAAAAACTTAGTTGATATTAATCTTCCAACAAATGCTATTCATCTATTGGCCCTTAAAAACATGCAAATATACAACGTGTTATTAATTTTTTGAACACTATTGAACTGTTGCTTTGGTTAGGTTAGCTTGGTATTCCTTAATTGTCTTTCCTATTGTGAGAAATGCCCCCTTCCCGTGGTCTACCTGTGTAATGTTATGTTTTAAAAAAATGTCCTGGACGAGAAGAGAGTGTCCTCGTGATATATCCTTTGTGTCTTCTCTACTGTCGTGTTAGGTTAATTTAGGGAATAATTAGGCAAGAAATTTATATTTTGTAATTGGCTAATGGAGAAAATCCAAATCCAAAATATATATAAGAAACCCTCACTACCATCACCGCATAATAAAGGGTACAAAACAATAAAATTGTGATTTAAAGTGTGCACAAAAACCAATGGCCTCTATTTCTCAATCCTAGGATTTCTTTAGAAATTGTTTAGTTAAAAAAAATGTTTTACTTTAGTCTTTTGTCAAAGTATGGCATGTTAGGTATATTATTATATCATAAACAGTTCTTGTGATATACGAGACCAATAATATCGTTTACTTTATCAAACTTTTACTATGTAAAATTAAACGATCATTAAGTTTCCACTTTAACTTAACTTTGAAAACTTTATTTTGATAAATTTTGATATTAAATTACAATAATCAGTAAAAGTTTAAAATAATTTCCATACAGATTTCTATATTCTCCGCGTTTAACTTTGTAATATTCATGAACTTTCTGAAACTTTTACTATGCACTCTGCTGTTGCAATTTTAATTTCACTAGCCGTTCTATTTCTAAAATTATTTTATTTTGTGACATAAAAGCTAAATTGCATAGCTGCGGTTAGTAAAGGTTCATTCTTCACATAAGTCATTGAAAAACGTTATAGATAAAAATGTGATTTGGAAATGTACGGTAATTATGATTTTCGTTAAAATTACGATTTTCAGAATATTAGAAATTAATGTCATTATTTGAACAGTCTAATATTTCTAAAAATTAAGCTATAGGAACTACTTTAGGGGCATGCGCAAATCCATTTTGATTGTATACTCGTATCTGGATACGAAACGCGATTAGCAATTGGACGGACGACCTCCAGGAAAATACAGGTATCTCAACCCAACTTCTAGCAGATTGTGTATCAGCGTATACAGAGAAGCTATGTAATTTAAGACGAGAATTGCGAAGTGGAGATACCATACTTCAGGAAGATGTAAAATAATTGGTTCTCTGTCTATTAGATGATATTTTTGATTAAGCATACAAAAATTTGAAGATGTAAAAGATTTATAAACCGCAATATATTGGGCGTATGTTAGGTTCAAACCAAGTTTATTATTATTTTAGTAACATTTTGCCCTAAAATCAAAATAAAACCTATTTTACGTAAGAGTGAGATATTGTAGGCCTCTGGTTATCGCCATGTATTACAGATATGGCCCAATTTCAATAGGAATTATTGCACTACGCTGTTTTACATATGTTCCAAATTGTAATTAAATATTTTAAGTCTAACAGAAGTTATCGTGTTTACAAGAAACAGTATACACACACACACACACGCATATACAAGCGCACACACACACACAGACACAAAGGCATGTTTTATTCGATATTTGAGTTTAGTCTGCTGTGAAACGGATATCTGTACAAAATTTATTTTTTCTACGATGATTATAAAAAAATTTTTTCAACTTATTATAATAAAGTTAGAATACAGTTAAAAGATATACAATCCATTACTAAACCATAACAGATACGAAAAAATTAATAGAAACATTATTGTATTTAATTTTGCATATAGCCACTTTTTGATTAAGACTAACCGTTTTCGAGATATGAGCGAAAAAACGAAAACCGGGACCTTCTTCGTGCCCTCTGCACCTCCCCCATCTCCTATGTTCGGGAACTTTTGGTATGTTTACCTCCTAAATAGTCCAAACCCAGCGCTCAAGTCAAAAAATCTCTTCTCTCTCTAGACCACCTTATTGAACGTTCATTGACAGGGCTAAATGGTTTAATAAATGCAACAAGATCTTGTAGTAATAGTACTTAGAGGTAATATTTATAATTTAGAAATTATCTCATATGTAATGATAACTCGTTATGGATTATTATTGTAGTAAGAGGTATCATCTTCAATTTCTATAGGGTCCAGACACTTGCTTTCTTTCTCGAGGGGTAAAAACCGTCACTAAAGAACCCCATATCAGAATCTATGTAAAAAATGGTTTCAGTCGAATGTCATAAAACATAGTACTTCAAACCATACTGATTAACAGCCGGTCTTATAGGTTCCGTTTTTCTTCGATCTGATAAGTTTTGTCAAAAAGTACATTTTATACTCATCAGTAACTGCCAATCTTAAGTTTAACTCCAAACGGTGGACGGGGTACCGCTTAAACTGCAAACTTGCAAGGTTTATGCACGCGTACGTTGAATTAGCAATAAGACTGTTCAAAAACTCTGCACTATCTGCACCAGTGCAGATAATAGAAGGAGATAGAGTAAGACTACACATAAGTAGAAGAGAGATAAATTTGCACTGGTGCATAAACTTAATACTTCGAAGGGTGTTGCACTCAACGCAAACTTTAACTCGATGTAACATAACCTACAAACAACTAACTTATTCCTATATTCCGTAAAGTAAAAGTTGTAAGACATTTTCGATATTTTTGAGGATATTTTATCAAGCGATGAAGAAGGTGTTATCAATAAAATAGAAACACTTTTCTTGCATTCGATTATATATTTCACTAATTCAATTAACAAGTTTATTTCGCTATTGTTGAAATTTCTAGACCATTAATCATTTATCGTGAAAAGTCAAAGTAACAGTAATGACGTCCATCTATCGCTATGCTATCTACCTATATTTACCATTTACCACAAGATGGTGACAGCACTGACGATCTTGACAAGCACCTATAAAACGGTATTTTCAAAACACCAAAATGTGCAGTTTAAACCTCTAGTAAAACTTCAGTTGAAACCTCTAGTTAAACTTTGGTTTAATCTCTACCTCTAAAACCGGCCCTAAAAGTCTCAATGGGCCCAGTCTCCTAAATATCTCTGAAACTATTAAGCTACGCGAATATAAAAAAAGCAGAATCATTCTCAGCTTACAAACTTTATTTTTGATATCCTCTATTTTTTCGCTAAGACTAATATTTATTCAGATATTTGCAAAGAAACAAAAATTCCGAAAATACCTTCATAGTTTAAGGTGAATTTTTTTTTTCTGAAGCAAGTGCTGTAAATGGACAGAAAAATCATTCTATATGTTAATGAAGGACAGTATGTGAGATTATATTTTTTTATTTGCTGACTGCTTACATTAACCAAATTTCAAGGTTTTTATTAAGAAATGTGAAGAACCACATTTTTTCTGTCAGAACCTCTTTGTTTTCTTTGCTACACAAATAGTCGAAAAATTGTTTGAAAGCCTAATTAATAGTATTTCATTTTGCTCTTACCATTTTTGAGTATTGTATAAGTGCCATAGTTTCTGAAACATTTTACATTTAAACTAAATGCTTAGAACGGCCATTTTTATACTCCAAGATCTCCGAAACTATTAATTCTAGAGAAATTAAATAAAAAGAACGTAATGTAATACTTTTCGACTTATTTGATGAAAATTGTTTTGAAATACCTCTTTGTTCAAGCTGAAATTCCCATTTTCAAGTCGTTATAACTGAAAGACTATCAGATTATATGATAAGTTGCATAGGACCTTTTCTTCTCAAAATTTGATTCTCTTTCAGCTCCAATGTTTCTGTTTTTTATTTGGATGTTACCCGTTATAAATTGGCAAGCCTCCGCATAAGATAGAAACTTTTTTTTGATGTACTAGGATGCCAAAAATAAACGAAATCTGATTTATAGGACATTATTTCGAAGTTGAAACCCGTAGTTACTTCATAACTTATTGCAAAATTTGTGCGTACATGGCTCATATCATTCGTAGGAAGATATCCATCAATATGTGCATACCCACGTTTTCCAATATTGACTATTTCCTAAATTCACGCACTAGGTCCCACGAATTATGTTGCTTCTCAATATCTAAGAGACACAATGCAAACGACTGCTTAGTACTTAGAAAAGCATCTAAAATATGCTTCAACTCATTGTAATTCATTAGTATAAAAATGGCACGTTATTAAGTGTACCATTATTACCCCAGCTTTCCTGGTATGTAGCTGGTCGAGGCATAAAGTTGGGCATAGAGTTGTCGGAAGCCGGGGTTTCAGTCGTTAAACACCGGTGACAATATCATTAGAAACGTGGAAAGCCACCGCCTATGCATTTCGCATACTAATTGCGAAGCGACCTGCGGACCTTTTCAATCTTTATTGCTTCGAGTAATCGCAACACTTAAAATTATTACCGCCATAATCCTATACTAAGAGGACTATAGTTAAAATAATTTTATGCTTATCGATAATTCAAAACAGCACTGATTAAAGCATTAATTATTGATTTTCATTTTAAATTAAAATTAATGCTAATTCTTTAAAGTATATTTTATAGTTACGAGTTAACTTTACGTTATAGAGGCAATTTATTTCTAAAATGTGAAATCTTCAACATTATTTTACAGAATAGCTTTCAATTTTGTATATGTACAGGGTGTCCCGTAAATAATGGATAATCCTGAACATGGTAATAGGCCACGCCGTATCCTATCAGAATATCACAACTTGACCTTATTGAAAACCCTACGGTTTTCGAGATATGGGCACTTTTTTGAAATTTTGAGAATCTCTACTCTAGGATAGTATTTTGCATGCCACTGCCACAAGGTAAGAATTTTCTCATTCTGTTTTTTGGTGAGTATTCTAGAACAGTTGTACTGTCAAACGTATAGAGGATAACGTCGACGGTATTCTCAAAAAAAAAAAAATGTATTTCTTAAATTTCGGTTCCACCAAGATTCCGTTCGCTGACTTTGATCTTTGATGGTGTAAAGAAAAGTTCCAAGCGAAACTTGCCACTTATCTTAAAAACTTGCCCACTTATTATTATGCTCTTAAAATGTTTAAAAATTCTTATTCTCCTGAAAAAAAGATATAGCTGTTTGAATAGTGGAGGAGCTAAATTTATCAATTTATAATTTTTAACAAGTAAGCCTTGTTTTTAATTGCATGTGACGCATGTCATTTTATACGTCTGGTGTTACCGATTCAAACATTGTTTCTCGATAATAACGAATTAGAGTTTCTCTGGACTTATTAGAACTTGTTGAGAACAATAATGCCTCGTATACAGTATACACAACGTGAATATGCTAATATGCATACTATTTACGGCGAATATCGAGGCAACGCCAATGCATCCAATGTGCGTTATCGAGAATAAATTCTAAACTGTTTAAAAATTCTGAGGTAAGACGACGAAGAAAGATCGAAATAAAATAAAAAGTAATTTCACCTGCATTTATTAAACATTATTAAAAAGAAATAGTCAAACAACTTATAATAAATGTTCGAATTGCTCTCCTTTAGCCCTGATGCAGGCTCTGCACCTTTTAATAAAGGAACGTTTTAAATGGCGTGAATATCCGGATCGGCTGATTTCTTCGGCGGCTACTCCGATGCTCTCATGCAATTCATTAAGGATTGAATAGGTCGGAAGTACACCTTTTCCTTTATGTATCCCCAGTAAAAAAAATCTAAAGGATTTAGGTCTGGTGACCTGGGTGGTGACAGAATTGGAGCTAAGCGACCGATCCATCTTCCAGGCTATTTCAAATTTTGGTATGCTCTCACTTCTCTCCCATAATATGCAGGGCATCCGTCCACATTGTTAGCCTCAGGGATAAAGGAAAGTCTTCTAATAAGACCGGTAGATTGTTTTGAAGGAATTCCAAATAATTGTCTGACGTTAATGTTGGTGACACTTCGAATGGGCCTACCACTTGACCATTTAGGATGCCTGTCCACAAATTTACTTTAAATTGGTATTGTGACCGATCTTCTCTCATCAAGTGGGGATTTCCAAACTGCTAACTATGCAGATTATGTAAATTTACAAAGCCATCTCTTCTGTATGATGATTCGTCAGACCACAAAATATTATTAAAAAATAATCTGGATTCTCTCATATCATCCGCAGGATTTGCCGGCAAAATACCACTCTCAAGGGATAATCTCTGGGTAGTACAGTTTACACATTTTGTACGTGGAAAGGATGGAGTTTGTACCGTTTTAAAATCCTATGAACCATTGTTTTAGATACGCCAGTGCGTCGTGATATGGTCCGTACAGAAGTAGATCGATCGTCGTTAATTTCATCAAGCACTTCGTCGTCGAAATCTTGACAAGGTCTTCCTTCACTGGCACCACCAATACCACGAAGACTAGAAATCCTGCCCTCGCAGTACGCGTTATGTACTCTAATAAATACACGATAGTCAGTGCATTCGGGTACCTTTCTCGATAACGCACAGCGGATGCACTGGCGTTGCCTCGACATTCGCCGTAAATAGTATGCATATTAGCATACTCACGTTGTGTATACTGTATACGAGGCATTGTTGTTCTCAACAAGTTCCAGTAAGACCAAAGAAATGCTAATTCGTTACTATCGACAAACAAACAAAGTCTGAATCTATAACACCAAACGTACAAAAGACATGCGTCACATGCAATTAAAAACAAGGCTTACTTGTTAAAAATTTTAAATTGATAAAAGCTCCTTCACTATTCAAACAGCTATATCTTTTTTCTAACAGGAAGAATCAGAAATTTTAAACATTAAAAAAAAATATTAATAACTGTGCAAGTTTTTAAGATAAGTGGCAAGGTTAGCTTGGCACTTTCCTTTACACCATTAGTTTTGTTTATTGATCACCCTGTATATGATTCACTAGAGCTGTGTCAAGTTCCCTTAATAGTGTCAACTACATTTTCAAAAATTGGTGATAAATTCAATTTACCCAGAATTACCTAAATATTAAGCAATTTCAAACTATATACTACGCTTTAGTTCAAAATCAGTTATCATATGGAATAATCATTATCTTATGGAATAATCACTGTCACCTTAAGATCCTAAACACTATCTAGAAGTGGATATTAAAGATTATATATAACAAACCATATATTCATCCATATGAATTCAAGTGACGAACTATATAAAATCGATAATATTTTGGACATCCGACAACTATTTTGCTTTAACATTGTAATACACAATTTTAAAAATAAAGTACATTATAATTTAACTGAACATAAATATCAAACAAGGAACAAAACTAATATCATGTATCACGTATCAGAAACCAAGATGCTTAAAAAGATGCTCAAAAACGAGGTAAAAGACATTTTCTACTTACCTTGCATCATGTATTCAGAACATCTTACCGGCAAATCTCAAAAACATTAAGAAAATAAATGTTTATAAATAGGAAATAATTAATTGGTTGCTCGTTACACCAAGACAAAACATGCGTATTTTTATGAATCAAAATTAAAAAAGGAATAATGAAAATTTAAACGTGAGTTAGCAGTATATATTTTTGTGTGTTTGTGCGTGTGCGCGCTCGCGTGCTCGTGTGTGTGCGTGGGTGCGTATTACAAGTAAGTAGGCATTGTACCTAATTTTGTGAATTTTTAGTGCTTATTTTTCAAATGTTATTAATTAACACATATTAAATTTCTTTTCTAAAAATTGTTATTATTGCATAGCTCTGTAGCACTATTTTGCTAGTGTGGATATTAGTATTAGCAGTCTCTAGTTATCAGAGATATAATAATAATAATAATAGTTTATTATCCAAAAGACCAAATACAATGCTATAGGATTAGTCACACGATATGGACACTAACACATTTGTGCCCCATGATTATCATAAACTTAAACGTCTAATACTAGATAGCAAAACACAATTATTATACTACGCTACAACAAATATTCTTAATAAAAAACAAATTAACATACAATTACATTGTCACAAACAGCTAAAAAATATTAAAAAAAAAAAAAAAAAATGCATATTTGTGTCAAATTTTTAAATAAAATAAATCAATATCATTTACTACAACATCTCAAAATATTCTTCTATTGAATAGAAACAGTTAGTAACCAAAAAGGTTTTAACTTTTTTCTTAAAAGTCCTCATATTGTTAATATTTTTGAACTCATATGGTAACTTATTATATAAGATTATTCCCATATACCTTGGATTTTCCTCATACTTCGACAGACTATGTAGAGGAATCATCAAATTGCCACCTTCTCTTGTATTGTAATTATGATTAAAATTATTTGATAAAAATGAACTAATATTATTTTTTACATAAATAAGTATTTCTAAAATGTAGATACAAGGTAGGGTTAACAGTTGTAGATCTTTAAATAATGTTTTACAAGATTCATATTTAGATGCTCCTAAAATGTATCGAACTGCTTTTTTTTGTAATTTAAATAACCTTTCAGAATTATGAGTCGCACCCCAGAAAATAATACCATATGATATTCTTGATACAAAGTGGGCATAATAATACGTTAACAGTGTCTGTCTACTGGCTAATTTTGACAATCTATACAATGCGTAACAGGTAGAAGATATTTTTTTCGCAACAGTTTCAATATGCGTATCCCAATTTAGAGCATTATCAATATGTATTCCTAAAAATTTTGTAGAACTTGTTTGCTGTATAGATCTACCCTCTAATTTAATTAAATGAATTTTAGTATATGTAGAAATTCTAGGTGAAAATAAGATAAATACAGTTTTTGAAATGTTTAAGAACAGTCTGTTTGTTTTGAAATAATCAGCATATCTCTCTATGTTATCTTGCAAAGAAGTTAACGTATTTTGCATGGATTTTCCACAACACAAATAGGAATTATCATCAGCAAACGTGATTAAATACTCATCAAAGAAACTCGGTAAGTCGTTAATGTAAAATAAAAACAATAAGGGTCCTAGAATTGACCCTTGAGGTACGCCAAATTCTATGTTTAATTTGCTCGATTTAGTACCATTAACTTCTACTAATTGGAATCTACTTGTTAGGTATGATGTCAACCAATCTTTTGCTTTACCTCTAAGACCATATTTCTCTAATTTCTTAATAAGGATTGAATGATTTATTAGGTCGAAAGCCTTACTTAAATCCATAAAGAGTCCAGCACATTTATTATTTTGATTTAAATTTTCGTAAAGTTTCTCTAAGAATGCTAGTATTGCAGTCTGGGCCGAATGTTTTTTACGAAAGCCATGTTGAGCATTTGATAATATTTTATTTTTTTCTACAAAATTCATAATTCTGTTAAATACAACGCGTTCTACTATTTTAGAAATAGACGACAAGAGTGCCACCGGTCGGTAATTATCAGGTAAGGTACTATCTCCTTTTTTGTATAGAGGAAGAACTTTGGCTATTTTTAGAATAGATGGAAATATTCCTTCGGTTAGAGAAAGATTTATTAAATATGTTAGCGGAGCCACCAAAAACTCTGCAGATTTTTTAATTAAATTAGTACTTAAATTGTCTACTCCAGATGCGTTACTGTTTTTTAATTCCATGATGATATTAAAGATTTCATTTTCTGTCACAGGTTCTAAAAAAATTGAGGGGTATGTTGATATAGAATTTAAGTCTAACTCGGGAGTGACACCAAGCTCATCATTTAATGTAGAGGGCAGATCTATAAAATATTTATTTAGCTGTTGTGCAATAATAGATGAGTCAGTTATGGTTTTATTATCAATTTTTATTTCATTAATTTCATTTGTCATTTTTTTGTCACATGTATTTTTATTAATTATTGACCATATTGCTTTTGTTTTATTACTGGTTTTATTATAAAAAGAGTCGTTATACATTTTTTTGCATCCATGATGACTTTCTTGTAAATTCTTTTATACTTATTGTAATAATTTACGTCATCTGGGTTATTTGTTGCCGATTTAATTTGGTATAAAAACTTCAACTTTTCTGACGATTTCTTTATGCCTGATGTTACCCATTCATTTTTTGCCTGTTTATTATTTATTTTTTTATAGGGAAAACATGTATCATGGTGATACGTTAATATATTTATAAAATTGTTAAAACCATCATCGACCGTCACTGCATTAAAAACATCCCTCCATTTTTCGTTCCCTAACTGACAAAAATAATTTTTATAATTTACCTCACTGTAAATTCTTGTATAACGATCATTTTTCGCAAGAGATTCTTTAATTAAATATTCACATTCTATTATTTGAGAAGTATGATCTGACAAACCGTCATTCAGAACTTTACAATTAACTTTTGGAGTGTTTATAAAATTTGTACAGACATAGTCAATACAACTTTTGTTGCTCAAAGATATTCTTGTCGGTTCTTTTACTGCCATATCTAAATTATATGTTTGAAGTAAATCACACAACTCATTTTTATTAGTAGAAATAGTGAGATAGTCAATATTTAGATCACCACAAATTATTACATCACATTTTTTTACAGTTCTTTGTAAAACCCTGTCTAAAGTAGACATGAATTGGTTAATATTTCCTTGTGGTGGTCTATATATTGCCAAAAGTTTTATAATATCTTTAGAAAATTTTATTTCGACTCCAGTAATTTCTATTGATTTTTCAATAGAGGAATCGGTTACATATGTAAGTTCACTTATATTAAATTGAGTATTATTCTTGCAAAAAATTACTACACCTCCATTTTTATACGAATCTCTACAGAAAACAGATATTTTTTTATATCCAGCTATTTTTACCGTTTCTACTTCCGAAGATTTGAGCCAATGTTCGGTTAAACATACTATGTCAATGTCATGTAAATCTAAGTAAATTTCAATTTCTTCAATTTTGTTTTTTATGCATTGAATATTTAAATGAATAATTTTCAACTTTAGTGTACATGGATTATTTGGTGACGTGAAAAAACTATGGTTGTTATTTTTATTATCACATGTCTGTAGTTGCTATTCGGATAACTGTTTGATTTTTTGCCTTTCTATTTCTATTTTTTTTAAATACACAGGACATGAGTTATCAAATACATAGTGATGTACATTTAAATCTAATTTAAATTTGGTATTTACTTCTAAACAATTTGGACACATTATTTCTTCATTTTCACAATCTTCGCTTTTATGGTTACTGCCGGAACATTTTAAACACCTTTCTTCGGTTTCACATTTTTCAGCATGATGATTAAATCCTCCGCATCTGAAGCACCTAAACACACTAATGTATTCAAAGACTCTGCATCTTGAAAAATTTATATACACAAATTTTTCATCCAAAATCATTTTTTGCGTGGCCGGATCACACTCCACAATAGCCGTATAATTTTTTTTCATTTTTTTAAATACTTTTACCTCCATGTGTAAAGAATCGTGCTGCAAGTTTAAGTTTTGCCTTTTTATCACATCACTGTCGTTGTCTTTTTATGTAGTCATATGAAGATTAAGGTTCTCCAATCATCGGGCAAGATTCCTGTTTCTCATATTTTTTGATATGTTTTATGAAGGATTCTCATTCCATGTTCACCAACTAGCTTAAGCGTCTGAGCCGTGATTATCGACACCAGCTGCTTTGAAAGTTTTTAGTTTTTGTATAGCTGCTTCCACATCTGATTTAAGTATTTGTGTCAAATATATGCCAAATATTATTTTTCTCCACTACGTAATTTCCATTAATTATTATATAGAGTGTGTCCACCCTATTTATTTTTCATTGAGCAGACGGAAGCGCTGACTGACGAAATTGAGAGCCCTTAATTTACGTAATTTACATGGTCTAAAACGTAAACATGTGAACAAATCTCGGGGAATAATTTTTTTATAATGGCAATATTTCTCTTTGGTATATGAGGGTAGTAACTTAGTAACGTTGTTTACATTGAGACTAGTGTAAAATTACTAGATTGATCACTTTATTTTATGACGCTATTAAAGCCTACAATGTTCTGCCAGGAGAATTAAAATCCAGAAATGATATTCATTTATTTAAAAAACGCCTTAAATTGTGGGCTGTACAGGGGGATGGGGGTAGTTTAAAGGTCCCCTTTTCACGTCTTTCTTTCGTGCTTCACCGCGTAAAATGGAATGAGAAGATATTTTCAGCGATTTACCAAGCGACTGCAGATGCGCAAGACTTAAATAAACACCGATATGCAGCGTTCCTAAAATCATCTACCAAGCCAAAACCTGATCTAGCCACACTGCCACCAACCAAAGGAGCTGCGCAACAACACTCTTTCAGAGTTTATCTGCAGGTACATTAACTTTTTTACAAAATTTCTTGTTACTTACAGTGGATCGCTTACTTACTTACAGATACAGCAATGGCTCAACAAGCCCCTACCCTAGAACCAGTGGGGATGGAACCAAGGGGAAAATGGATCGCTAACCCCGGTTATCACCAAAGAACCAGTAGCTCCAGAAGCGATCTTGAACTCCATCTTTTGCCGATGTGGTGTCGCTGTGGTTCCCGAAAAGCCGACATTCCATGCTCTATGGTGTGAGGCACTTGCATAATGGTACGTGTACGAATGGTGCACCGTTAGACGGCAATTTGGACAACGATGACGATGATGATTTTGCTGAATTTTAAAATGTTTAGATTTAAGATAATGTTCGTTTATTATTAATAATATGATTTCTGTGTTAGTTTTAAATTCATATAGTATTAAAATTTCATTTTCATTAAAACTCGTTTTTTTTTAAATTCGCGAATTTTCAACCCCCTCCGTATCTCGTAAAGTATTGATCCTGCATAAAAAATGTATAGAAACTTATTTGTAGATAATTTTATCTAGTTTAATTGTAAGGGAATACTTTTTCGCTAGAGGTCGTAGTTTTCGAGTTATTCAAGAAAGGCGTGAAAAGGGGATCTTTAAACTACCCCCCACCACCTCGCACACCCCCCACCGGTCAGAATTTTTAGTATGTTGTTTAGGGTAGTCCCGCCGACAACTATACAAGAATTGGCCACTACATTAATTAATTTCCGTATTTTTCCTTCGCTGATTGGACTATTAGTTGTTCGTAGACATCTATAAATTAAGTATTCCCCATAAAACCGAAATGAGGAGTTTGCTCGCTACGATGGCTACCAATTAATGGTCTTTTCCGATATCAATTAAAATTAATGATAAAAGTAATTAACATAAACCAGCTTAGTAAGCAGTTATCTTATTCAATATCGACAGACTCTTAAAGCCCTACAGCCTATCTTTCATGAAGCGACACCAACTAAAAAGACTACTGTAGAGCAGTCGTAAAAGGAGTGATCTTGAGTGATGGACAAATCTCTACGACAACTCAATAGAGAAGTTCGATGTGCCTCTTTAAAGCTTAGTCACTAACTTATTTCTTGTGGATATCAGTTTTTAACTGGCAATTCTTATACTTTAACAGCATTTTACTCAAGTGTATTCTCTGTCATCATTTGTTCACGGGTTTTCATCAATTTATACAGTGATTGTACACATTCTGCAATGATTGTAATAAAGAAACATTACGTGTTTTTGAAATAGGACCACGTGCCGATCAATAATACGCCAGAGTTCGTAAAAAAGTGTTTAATTATAAATTGTTTTTATTATCATTAGAACAGTCACTAAATTTGGAAAAGAAAAGTTGTTTCCAAATTTTGCTCGCGTTACAGTAAACACAAAAAAGTATTCTTTTCTTGAATGTACTAATTTGTTCAGGAATTTGAACGTATTATTTGCTCAAAACAAGAGATTTTTCTTGGTTTAAAATAATATATTGATTCGTGTAAACTAAAGAAAAATTTTGATAAATTTCTTTAATTTGAGATGAGGATAATTAAATCAAAACATTCGAATTTTAAATATAAAACTATGCATAATTTCAACTTAAAAATGTATTTTTCTTGATTGATTGATTTACCAGCGTGCGGTAGGCATTTATGTCACTCCCAGGTATACAGCTGGGCCTGCTACGTCCATCATAGGTCATGCTTGTTGCCAGCAGCGGGTTCCACATGGCGCATGGTAGAGGAATGTGGGATGGGAGGTGTAGGTATGTGTGAGATGCGTTACCGCATTGTGTCGTGAAGAAGCGTTTAAGCTTCCTTTTATTTGTGTTTTTGTTTCTGGACTTCTGCCTATTCTGAGTCTTCTTGTGATAGAGTTGCGATTTCTTTATGGTATTCATTTTTTGATCCTGCTCCTCTCAGTTGTTGTTCTCCGCTGTAGCATAGTCTCCTTGTCTTTGGTTTGTTGATGTTCGGTACTAGCGCTTTCTTCAGTAGAGGATTGTCTTTCTTCCCAATAGTGTTGATGTTTTATTTCGCTGTTTTCGTCTTGTTGTTTTTGCAAGTAGTTGGACGATGTTCCTTTCTGCTCTTCTTAAAAACTTTTTCTGTTGGCTTTTGTTATTGCCACGTTCTTTGACTCCATTTGTCATCGTTGGACGTTGTGATGTATTGTTGTTTCCTTTACGTCTTTTCTCTTCTTTTATTTCCAATTTTCCGCATAGAATTTGGAGGTCTGTATTGACTCCTTACCTACTTACTAGACAGGTTTGTCTTTTGCCCCACGAGTTTGTTATTGTTAAGTCGGACATGTGTGCTTGATTTTTCAGCGCGTGTTCATTTTCGTAAACCATGTGTGGTGTAGAGTTTTTCCAATGATGCTTTTATTTTCCTCCATCTGGTCGTCTTTTCCGATATATGCATTGAAATCTCCTAATATTATAATCGGCATTTTTCTTTTTTCGTTTAAAAGAAAAAAACCGCTGCCCAAGGAATCACTACTTCCACATACAGATTTTTTATCCAAGTCACTCACAACGAAAAAATTTTGTATGTGGAAATAATTGTTTATGGAACTTTAATAATATAATATTCGAAATTCTCTACCCCAAAAACCCATAAAACGATACCCCACATCGGTAGCGGGGTGGGGGTGGTGATGGGGTGGGTGGGTGGTGGATGAAGTAAAAAAACATTTTGAGGTTTCTGGTTCTTGTACACACACTAAATCACATTTTTTTTATCCCCTTTAATAATGGGGTGGGGGTGATAATGGGGGTGGATAATGCCAAAATTTTTTTTGGGACCTTAGCTTCTCTTGTATATACTAAATACCAATTTTATGGACTCTTACCTGCTTGATTTACCTATTTTCCCCAAATTTACCCCAATTTACCCCCAACCCTTCGACGGAACAAGATGAAAATATAATCTAGTTCTGGATCTCGTTAAAGTACACATGTGTACCAAATTTCAAGTCAATATCTCAAACAGTTCCAGAGTAAACGTGCGCACAAAAATGTTACAGAGAGACAGACCGACAGACAGAAATTTTTTTTTCCCTCAAACTTAAAGTCTCGACGTTTCATGACATTCTAAGCCTATTTGAACAATAAAAATTTTTTAAAATTTTTTGTCGTTACTATAATTGTATCATGAATTCTCATTATCCGTTTATGAGATGTAAAAATTCAGTTTTGGGACGGTACACTAGTAAACTAATAGAACGTCACTGACCAGTAAATAAAGTAAAGTAAAAATAAAAAATTATTAAGAAATTATTGACCTGTAAGAAAAAGTGTTTATTTTACAAGTTAAAAATGCACTTATTTGATCCCTTAATTCTTGATCGAGTTTCTGTAGGTATACGATGTTGAATCCACTTGAGTGTCTATTATTGTCTTGCCATAAATTATCGTAAGGGTAGTCTCAGATTTTCTAAGAAAGACGTTTGAAACAGCCTCTCAGCAGCTTATTACAGCATTTATAATGCAAAAAATATGCAACACCACAAAACCCTTTTTAATAAATAAAAATTATATATGAAGTTAATCACTACTCACATTATTCCTCAAACCTATCACTCACACCTAACACTTAACACCTTAATTTTATATCTTTTACACTTGTATTTAGCTAGGGTTTGGACCTAAAAAAACACTGCAATGGTTTTATGCGGCCGACACTTGTTAGTCATTAAAATATAAATAACTTGGATAAATAAACTTGGGTGGCAAATAGGTACTTTAAAGATGAGAATATACTTAGCTTATTTATATTCCTCTTATTTATTGCCTGGTCCTTTAAGCTTGTTTCTTTGTGCATAGCACTACACTGGTCGGTTCTGCCACTAAATAACTCTGCATTTGTTATTTTCAAATATTAATTCTATTTCATTTTTGTTCTTTTGTTATGATATATCGATTTGCGCGGAATTCTTTAGGCTACAAATTCACCTACTTTTTATCAAATTTAGCGGACTATTAGCCCATGTTTATCGCGTTTTACTGGGAACGTTTTTGAGACGCGTCCGCTCGCTCGGAAAGCACAATTCGAACTCAACTTAAAAATGCATTTTTCTTGTAACAAATGTTATATACATTTGAAACAAAAATATAATTCTTCTTTTGAATACATGCATGTGATTAAAAAATTGATAATATCACATACAGGGAGATTTACCACAACATGCGGAAAATAAAATGGTGTACTAATCTTCTATGTGGGAAAGCCCCTGCAAAATTTTAGAGTGATCCGAGGTAATTTAGGATATTTCCTTGCAAAGATACACTACTGATATTTGTCTAGGTCCATGCATAAGGCGATGAACTACGCACCTGGAACTTGTTACGGTTTACCGTAACAGGAGAACGTTTTTCAGTTTACCATTCTATATTTTTAGCAGCTCTTACGCCTCGCAGTTAGGCAACCCAATTATACCGGTCACGTATGTAAAGTCGATAACGTTAGTTATCGGCGAACCGAGCGCTGCGGCAACTTAGCGGTCAGTTGCTTGTGGCTTAGGCGAAGTTTTAAAAAAACGTCTTGTCGCGGATTCAAGAATCGCAGCCTTTTATTGCGTGGGGTTTCCTAGTTGGATATTATGTGACGGTTATTTGGATTCATTGTTTGGGATATTGGTATATTATAGTGTGGAAACCCCTGGCGTAACCTTTTTTATGAGATTTCAAGCTAGCATGGGCCGCCATTTTGATTCGTCGATATGTGAAAAGAACCGGCTGCAGACGTGAGTATTGCTTAATAACTTTTCACCCTAACGAGGGATTCATTTTTGTTTTCTTTTCCCTTCTTTCCTGTTCTCTTCTTTTCTATGTTTTTCCTCTGCCTTTTTTATAGTGCTTCGTAAATGGATACCCTCTAGAATCGCACGGATGTTCTGGGAGTGTTATTGATGTTTTTGGGTTACTTCCGGAGACGCCTCCACCCCTGGTAACCTGCTTTGGTACCCTAGGAGCCTCCCTGAATTCCTGCAGGAATTTTCCCCTTCGAGTTTAGCTTCTAGTGATGGTATCTAGCTTGTACGATCTCGTGGAACTGGTGGACCTCAACGGCGAGGAGTGGGTTGGGAACAACGCGTAGGGACTGAGGTAGAACTACCCCTTCATCGACGATTTTTGGTATCGTACGACCCACTTTGTGGCACAGACAAGGAACTGATTGTTGCGTATGACTAAGAGAGCACCCGCTGTAAGTAACTTTTTTCTTTTCATTTGTTTATTGCTGTCTCCTCGTTAAAAGCTGGAGCTGAACTTCGACCATCGACTACTCTCTGTGTGCGTGTTTTTACAGTTTTTTTGTGGTTGAGACTTAATTATGTTAGTGTTCGGCATAGACAGGCAGTTTTTATTTAAATTTTGGTCTGTTGTATATTAATTTTTGATAACTTATGGCAATTTATTTAAGCTTGCCTAAGCCGAATGTTTAAATGTAAATTATTAGATTCGTTTTGGTATCGCTGCTTTGATATTTTAGCAACTAGAATAAATTATATGTACGTACGTTTTTGAGCAGTTATAGCAACCAGAGTAAATTATATTCACGTAGATTATTGAGTAATTACAGGTGCTTTTATACTACTAAATAAGTAACATTCGAAACAATAGCCAAGTAACAATAATCGAGGGTCACACTTATAGGTATAATATATCTTGTAAGGTATAACTTTGTCCGCTCTTTTGTATAACGAGTAAAAGGCCTTTTCCCCGTTACCCTGAGGTACATAGGTTTTTTTTTGGGATCAAGCGATAACAATATTTGTTCTTTTTTTTTTCTAGCTAACTTGGTACGTAATCAATTATCCTAGAGAGAGGCTCCCAACTGTATGTAAGCCCCAGGTGTTTATCACCACTAGGCTACACATCTCGTAGATGCGTGTCGAAGCTCGATATCAGATATTTGTTGCTGTTTTATTATTATTACTGAATATACAATTGTTGAAATATTTTTGGTAGTTTGTTTTCAGGTGATCACTGCTACGATTGCAACCACTTAGATAGATAGATAGATAGATAGATTTATTTCCCAACAATTACAATTTAGTTCTATAATTCATAATATAACACACACATATAATAATTGTAATTTAAACCTCTTAAGAGGCATATGGGAAAAGAGGTAATTTAGTAAATAATATTAAAAATACTAATATATAAACATAAAAACAATAAAAACATGAATGAACATGATACATTTGTTATGATCTATCCTGAGATCTGCGTGAGTCGCCAGCCCGCGCACGTCCCCACGTGTGCCGTACACAAAGCCACTGCAGTAATACCGAAAGTATATTAAAATTTAACTAATAGTAATTTGTTTATACTGCAATTAGCTTTGTGCCTGACACACATGATAGCAACCCACGCGAGCCAGCAACTCAAACAGATTCCAAGTCAGATCTTACAACACTAAATACTATACTAACAAATATATAAAATGGTACTTTATTAAGTAATACATTGTAGTACTAGAGAATAAGAAATTCATTAATGAATGATAGGTATGAGAAATCAATTTAAATTAGAAAATTCTTCACCAAAATATTCATTCAAATTATAAAATGAGAATTTTGTAAGTAAGGATTTTAATTTTCGTTTAAAGTTGAATAAATTTGGGGCCTGAGTTACATACGTTGGGAGGTGGTTAAAAATGCTTATACCAGTATATAGTGGCCCATTTCTACTTGAAGTATATCTGTAATCTGGTGTTAATATAATATTATTATATCTAGTATTATAACTATGTATGTCCAGTGGTCTCTTTAAATTTGATTTTCTTTTATATATTATTATTGCCAATTTGAAAATATACAAGTTTGTTACAGTGAATATTTTGTTCTCTAAGAAATATTGTCTGCATGAATCCCTTGGTTTTAGATTAAAGAGAATTCGAATTGCTCTTTTCTGCATAACGAAGGTGCTATCACTAGTTGTAGAGTTTCCCCAATATTCAATGCCGTACTGTAGGATGCTGTGAAAATATGAATAATATACAGTAAGAGCAGCTTTAAATCCTACATTTAGCTTGATAGTGTTAACTGCGTAGATGGCTGTACTTAGCTTTCTATTTAGATTATTTATGTGCACTTTTCAATTCAGCATCCTTAACTGGGCTAATCCAGGCATATAAATTTCTGTTTATCCCCCCCCAGAGAAAAACTTTAATAGTGCTACCTTATATTTATCCTTTTTTTTTGGCATTTGATTCGTATATATATTAAACATTTATATTCAAAGCATTCATCATTATCAATAATACCTCGAAAAAGAATTTTTTTCTTTACACCCTTTTTTCTATACACATATCAGTTTTTTTTTGAGGGGGGCGGGTGCTTTAACAAACTGATCCCTCCTTCAAATAAAAGTAAGGCAAATTGAATTTGGCCAGGCACTTGATGAAAACCGTCACCATCTCTTAGACTATCATGTTTTTCCGGCATTTCGTCAAATTGTTTACAGTTATCTAGTCACAACGAAAAACTACGAACAATTATAACAACGCATTCTTAAATAAACAACTATACTTTAAAATATCTTTGGTACGGTAAGACACATCAATTTAAATGAGAATAATTCCATGATGGAATTAGATTTAATGGAAGTTAATAAATCTCAGGTACGTTAAAATACGTTTCCCGTAATAATTAATACTCGAATCCCTGAATAATTGATCTCAACTTTAATAGAATATATGTCATTATAGGTGCAAAAACCGCTGCCCAAGGAATCACTACTTTCACATCCAGATTTGCTACCCAGGTCTCTCAACGAAAAAATTTTGTATGTGGAAGTAATTGTTTATGGAACTTTAATAATAAAATATTTGAAGTCGTCTACTCCAAAAGCCCATAAAACGATATCCCACATCGCTAGTAGGGTGGAGGTAGTAATAGAGGGGTGATAGTGGGGACGAATGAAGTAAAAAAAAATATTTTGAGGCCTTCGGTTCTTGTACACACAATAAATCACATTTTTTTTCACCCCCCTCATTATAAATAATGATGTAGAGGTAGTAAAGGGGTGGTTAATGCCATTTTTTTGAGACATAAGCTTACCTTACTAAATACCATAGATTACCATATACTAAATATACCATATACCAAATACCAATTTTATGGACCTACTTGATTTACCTATTTACCTCAATTTACCCCCCAACCCTTCAACGAAGTAAGACGAAAATATAATCTAGTTCCAGATCTCGTTAAAGTACATTAGTGTACCAAATTTTAAGTCAAGGACTTAAACGGTTCCAGAGTAATCGTGCGCACAAAAAAGTTACAGACAGACAGACCTTTTTTTTTTGCTAAGACTTAAAATCTCCACATTCCATGGCATTCTAAGCCTATTTGAAGAATACACATTTAAAAAAAAATTGTCGTTACTATACTTCCACTTAATGTGGAAGTAATAAATTACAAATAAAATATGTATGTAACACAATGTTTAATGCATAGCATTATTTCCAATTATGTAACTTCTATGCCTTACATTTAGCTCTATTGAATAATATCTTGCTTGAACTGCCGTGTTATCGATTTATTGTCAGAAAATCACGCAAGAACTTTATTATAGCAAAATCGACTGCCTCCTGCTAATAACTCAATCTGTTCGGTGGTTAATTTCATGTAAAATTAGATCTGTTCGACATATTAATTTCGAGGGTTTCCGAAATTTATTGGGGTTTCTTAGTCCTTCTTGTTCCCGCATAAAACGATTGTTTTAAATTTATTAAATAGATGTTACAGCTAGGATAAAATTAAAAATATCAAAAAAGTTCTTAGTATATTTTTTCTTCATTTATTCACATTTCAAATCATAACAAAGTGTTTTCCTGGAATTAGGTTATTGAGGTAGTGAAAACTATTACAGTGCGTAGTTAAGTAAATTGACTGTAAATAGGCATCCCATACCTACATCAGAAGAAATAGCTTTAATGTTAAGAGAAAAAATTGTATTTTCAGTTTCAGTTTCAGATATGAAGAAAAGATTTTATCGTATTGGCATAGATTAGGAAAGTAGTAAACTGTGTACATTTATAGCACCGTTTGGGAAATACAGATTTAAACGACTCCCATTTGGGTTATTGTTAGGCCTAGAAGTGTTTCAACGGGTTAATGAACAAATCTTTGTTGACTTAGAAGTACCAATTTATTTTAGTGATTTAACAATTTCAGGTAAAAATGAGGAAGATCATGATTTAATAATGATCAAGGTAATAGCGAGAGCTACAAAGTTTAATATAAAAAATCCTACGAAGTTGCAATATAAAGGAGGTTAACTATTTAGGTCAAATTTGTAATAATGAGGGGGTAAAACCTGATAGCTCTTATATTGAGGCTATTTTGGTATTAGAAGTTCCCCAATATAGAACAGAATTATTGAGAATTCTACAGATGACTAATTATATTATAAAATATATTTCAAACTTGTCTGAAATAGTCGCACCTTAAAGGAAATTAATAAAAAATAATATAGAATATTTTAGACATCAGAACACGATGAAACTTTTAATAAATTAAAAGATCCTATTGAAACACTCACATTTAGTCCAGTGAAAATTATTAATATTTATATCCAAGTTGATATAAATAAAGGCAATTCACACCAAAGTAAATGCGGCGGCTCGCGGCTAGCCGATCTGGTGCGGGGCTGGGAACCATGGGTCCTATTTTAGCTAAACCAGAGGATGACTCAACAATTTCGCAGGACTTAACCAAAGCAGATTATCTCACGACATAGGAAAAGTTAATTAAAAAGATGTTAATTACGGACGCTATCCACAGCGTAAATGATATCACATAACTTTCCCTATTATAGCGAAACTAGCTACTGTGGAACAGCCATGAATATATTCGGACAGCACAAACAAATATAATAAAAATATCGAAATTATGATAAAAATTAACTTTTTATTAAATTCTTTAAAAGTTGAAAAGTTAATATAGAAATCACAATGCAGTTATCAATAAATGACGTAAAAGTTTGATAAAATAATGTTAATGGTAAAACACTAAAGTTCATGACCATGTGATATTAAAATAGTTGAAGCACAATAAAAATTAACTAGAAAAATATACACTATCTCACCACCTGATGATGGGTGTTGTAGAGACGAACTCTAAGTGAGGTCTCGTAGTCCCTGCTATGATACCACACTCCTATACTCTCTGCAACGGCTCGATAGTTGAATGACTAGGTACTGCTACGCCTAAATATTTGCCTAAAGTTTTAATAGGTTTCGCGATTGAAAGTTGAAACATGACCAGATTCTTCTATAATTAGCTATTTGATATGATAATGGTTGATTATAATATAACCAGTCTCCACACTTTAATCTTGAGTAATTATTACGCATTGACATAATTACGTAATAGGATAATGGTTGATTTAGAGATGACCAGTCTTCTATTGCTTGAGCAATAACTAATAGTAGTGGTTGATTATGAGATTACCAATCTCTTCTTTTAACGATATATGATTGATAACAATCCAAGAATATAGGAATATATTAATAATTTATTAATTTAACAATTTAACGATAAAAACTTCTGGCAATTAAATAAAAAAGAAAAATTCGTTAACACGTGGTAGGAAATAATAAGGTTATGATTTTACAAAAATTATATAAATTTAACAAATTGAAAAATATAGCTGAAGGCTGCAATATACAGTGAACTACAATTATTTAAGAAAGTAAATTACCTTTTATATGTATAGATGCACTAAATGAATTATGATAATTTAAAATTAACACTTGGCATCTGCCAATTTGATTATCAAACGAAGTTAACTGATATTTACCATTGCAAAACAATCAATGATTGACTAAGTGAATGAACTCACAAAGGTAAGCTATTATCCCCACTAAAGATCTGCGTAGGAGTTGAAAAGTTTACAAATTGACATAGGCAACCTGATATTCTACAGTGAGTTTATCATGTTGAAAACCTTATTTATTACTAACTGAATTTATTCATTCCCACGAACGCGTTTAGATATATTTAACGTCGAGTGTATCGAGTGTGATATGGCAGCATGAGACTATAACATAAAATAAATAGATATTTAACAGAAAAATATAATGATACAAAGTTTAGAATTAACTTGTAATAAAGCATTCTATATGGACAAAATCATAGTCAGGGTGATTAATCTATAAAGATGGTAAAATATTGTACAGTAAACTTAAGAAATTGAAAGAATATAGCGTGTTTTAAATAAAAGTGCATACTAGTTCAAATGGTATGCTACACTATTAAACTTTATTATCCCAAAATATTTGTGGTGTTACAATGCGATGCGTCACAGTCCAGATTAGGGATGCAATTGGGAAAACCAATAGCAATTTGTTCTCGTAGCTTAACAGATGCAGAAACACGGTAAACACAAATAGAAAATGAGTATTTGGCTATTATTATATTCGTTTTAGTTTAAATAAATATCATCAATTTGTGTATGACCGGATGAGGTTAAACAATATTGTTTTAAAAGGTGACCAGAAAGAAGTTTTCTGGATAGTCAAATATTGAAACAATATTTTAAAATAAAAGGAGATTTAGTTATTAAAAAATCGGCAGCTACTGGAAGCGGCTGGAAACTCCCCACACGGTGGATCCAAATCAGCTGTGTTTGGATATTACATGAGAAATCAGAGCATTGAGCAAACAGATAAATTACACGTGACTTTGGAGCCATTTATTTCATGGACAAATATCGAACGAACAAGCAATCTGATAAAACATAACTTCTCATGTTTGTTTATGTTGCATATTAATCAATTGCCGCATATTATAAGGGTATTAACAGATAACGTTTCGAAGATTTTGTAGAACATTGAATAGCGAATAAAAATAATACAGAATTTAGCCAAAATGACACTCTAACCTCAGCAAGTCAATAACATTATGGACAGTTCAAGCGGACTACGTATGCGTCAAATTAAAATCTTCCTGCACGATCAAAAAGGCCCGAGCAAGTCGGGCTTCGTCTGAGTCCTTTATTTTGTAATATTCGAACGTTTCAGATTTAGCTCGGTTAACTCGATTTGCATTAAATGAACGATTGTGACTCGTCCCATCAATCAGACGTAATATCCGAACACGGCTATAAACAATTATTACCTTTAAAAAACCAACTAAAATGAGTCTTGACATTGTCAAAAATATTTGGGTTGGTTTGTGATCAGTGCAGCATTTTTTCATGTAGTTTTTGCGTTTTAAAGGTTTTTAATGTGAGTTTTTTGTAAAGAATTGTTTAATGTGTCTTATTAGATTTTTTCGTGATAATATTATTGGCTATAGTTGGAAAAAATGCCTGATATGTGCATAGTAGTGGATTGGGATATCGTGGAAATCATGACACGGTTAGCTTTTACCGTCGTGAACTCTAAATATTTCCCTCATACAAATGATCTGTCGAGAAAACGACGTCAAAGATGGATAGCCGCGATTAAAAGGAATGATCTAACACCTTCCATCTTTTTTACATCTCGATTTTCCATCTTGATTTTCCAACACCAACTTCTTAAAATACTCACTTTGCATAACTAAATAAAGTTTATTACTTGAAAACAATCAAAAACGCCTTGCCACAATCCACAAAAAACGCTATATTGTTAAAATTTCAAGATACTTAGCCAGGCCGACGGAAAAACACAAACTGTTTTGACAAACATTTAAATACTGTCAAGAACTGTTTGACCGCAACGCAAAGTTGGAAGTCACGTGGTTTGGATTGCCTAATTGTTGATTAATAAAAGTAGACAACTAATTACAGGTTAGATTTCCAATCTACAAAAAGAGTCCTATTTTATTAGGACAAAGTATTTAGAACTTCATAAACATTACACTGTACTAGATTTTAGTTGGAAATACGGGAACCAGGCAGAAATTTTAATAATCTCTACGTAATATTCTTAAATCTTAAGAAAAACCGCTGCCCAAGGAATCACTACTTCCACATCCAGATTTTTTTATTTAAGGAACTCACAACGAAAAAATTTTGTATGTGGAAATAATTGTTTATGGAACTTTAATAATATAATATTTGAAATCCTCTACCCCAAAAATCCATAAAACGATACCCCACATCGGTAGCGGGGCGGGGGTGGTGATAGCGGGTGGTAGTGGGGGTGGATGAAGTAAAAAAACATTTTGAGGTTTCTGGTTCTTGTACACACCCTAAATCACAATTTTTTTTCATCCCCTTTAATAATGGGGTGGGGGAGGTAATGGGGGTGGCTAATGCCAAAATTTTTTCTCTTGTATATACTAAATACCAATTTTATGGACTCTTACCTGCCTGATTTACCCAATTTATCCCCCAACCCTTCGACGGAACAAGATGAAAATATAATTTAGTTCTAGATCTCGTTAAAATACATATGTGCACCAAATTTCAAGTCAATATCTCAAACGGTTCCAGAGTAAACGTGCGCACAAAAAAAGTTAGACAGACCGACAGGCAGACAGACCGACAGACAGAAATTTTTTTTTCGCTCAAACTTAAAATCTCGACGTTTCGTGACATTCTAAGCCTATTTGAACAATAAAAATTTTTTTAAATTTTTTTGTCGTTACTATACTTCCACTGGACGTGGAAGTAATATATATTGTCACGACCGCCAAATTAAGACGGCCGCAATAAGGGCAACTTGGCTTGCGAGAGGGTTTAATTTGGTTATTGAATGATTACTTTATTAATAAAACATGGTAGTAGAAAACAAGGTACAAGTTTATTCAACAAAAATTCAAAGAAAATAAAACAAAACAAACTTACATGTGTTACCCTCTGGGGGGTCACTCCCTAGGAGGGGAGTTGAGCCACAGCAACCAGCTACCCCAAGACCAAAAACCCAACTAACTACTTTAAACTAAAATATTTTCCCAGTCATCGCTTCCTTGCCGATTCAGCATTGCATCACAGTAGCAAAGGTATCGCTCGCTTCCTGCTGGCTCAGCGGTTCCTTTGTCCCTCGTGCAATCTGATTTCTTTCAACACGACTTTGTTTAATAATTCTGATGATATTTCTTTACGTACAATATTAACTTATGATGTACTGGGTGTTTTTTAAATAAATTTGGCGTAAATTATAATTGCTGCGTGACAATATTTTTCGGGTTAGCTGTGACGTCACGTATCATAACCTATAAATCAAAATTCACAAAGGTCACCAACCCAAATATTTTTGACAGATGGCAAAATACATTTTCCCCGAACAATAATACCAATAATATTTTTTGGATGCTGCCATGTGTGCACATATAACGAATTCTTTTTAATTTCTTTAATGGAAATGAAGTTGAAAGGGTGCAAGTGTGATATATCGTTGAAATTGGAATTTTTACTGCTTTTCAATGGTTCGATTACAAATTGTAAGTAATCATAAAATAAACAACTTGTTGTGCCAAAACGCACTAAACGTAATCCGATCTCAACCAAAACCTTTTCAGATCTTCTGGAGCACTAAAGAAACTCTCATGCAAAGTTTCATCCAAATCCGTTTAATAGCTTTTTTTAACTTTTTTGGGACCTCAAAACGTAAAGATTTGATATTATCTCAATTTTCGATTTTGGACTAAATGTAGTAACCTCCCACACTTTTATTGGGAGAGGTTAAAATGGAATATTATTTTCTAGTGATAGAGTTTGTAGTCCAAAGTCATTACAGTCTTATATGTTGAATGAATTACATAAGTTCCATTTTGTCGTAGAAAAAACTAAGAATCGTGCTAGGAAAATTTCCTAGTGGCCGGGGATGTCTATTGATGGGTAATATTTGCGAGAAATATAGTAGAAATAATGTGAAGAAGCCGATCGTGATATTTCTAGCCTTCCTTTTGAAGTAGTAGCTTCTGATTTGGAGTATGCTTCAAAGTCATATTGGATATAGCTAGTAAAATTAGAAAATAAGTCTATAAGAGAAGTTATAAAGAATTTAAAAAACATTTTTTCACATCTCTGTATACCAGCTAAATTCAGTTTTGGTATATGCCATATAATAGTCTTAAATTTCAACAATTTTCTAACACCAATAATACGCAGTATGTATTCCTGAGCCGAAAATATCCGCAATCCAACGGATTAGCTGAAAAGGCTGTATCTGTATCTGTAAACAAATTCTGAGAAAATGCAGCAATGAAGATGAAATATTTAGTTACTTAGGTATTAGATTATTATATCACTCCATTGCGCGATCTCAATGTGTCTTCCTCTGAATTATTACATAGTCGTTTACTTAGAACTAGTTTACCTATTTCAAAAGAACTATTAAAACCAAAAATAGTTTACATTTTTGACAAAAAAGTGGAAAAGAGAGCCATAGTGAAGAAAAATTTTGATAGAAGAGCTCAAAATACATCAGATTTTTATGAAAATGAGGATGTTTTAATGAAAGTTAGAAAGAAAGTAAATTGGAAACCTGGTAAAATTGTTACCAGGAATGAAACCCCAAGAGTAGAGAATGGTCCAAAATCAAAAAGGTATTATCTATAGCAGAAATTCATCCTTCCTAAAGTCTACTCAAAATTTTGATCTTAGTGACAATAATTATAGTGATATAAGTTTAAAAAAATGATCAGAGTTTTGATTTTAGAGTGAATTCTGACAATCCTGTTGTTGACAGTGATGTCGAGTTTAATGACTGCAAAGATTAATAGTGACTGTGGTATCTGTACTTGGTTGGGACGTATTATTGTTAAACCTTCGAAATAGTCCACTCAAATTAGGAAAAAAGCGGGGAAAAATTCTGAGCAGCAGTTTCTCTGCATAGGAAGTAAGTATTCAATTTTTAGAACAAGGTTTTGCTTATGCGCAGAAAAAAAAGACATGATTTTTAAGATATATACATATATATACGTTTTTTCGTGTTTTTTTTCAGTTGAACGTATATATCTCTAAAAGTACACGTTTCTAAAGCTAAACGAACATAAGTAAACGCGTTCAGAATACGATTTCCTACAAAAAAAAAAGGTGCTATACATTTTTCTGATTATCCCATTGGCTTTTCCGGAAAAGCGACTTGAAAAGTATATATATGTGTTTTTTCGTGTTTTTTTTATTTTGATTTTAAATATCTTGAAAAGTACGCATTTTTATGGTTAAGCGAACATAGGTAAACGTATTCAGAATCAGACTTCCTACAAAAAAAGGTCCTATACATTTTTTCCACTATCCCATTGGTTTTCCGTTAAAATGTAAATACGCATCCACACATAATGATTGCCACAATAAAAGTCTTGATGACGTATACATATAGTAAAAATTCTATAAGACAAATATATATATTTTTCAAGAAGCTTTTCCGGAAAAAACGATGGGATAATCAGAGAAATGTAAATGACTTTTTTGTAGCAAATCTCATTCTGAACATGTTTGCTTATAGCTTAGCTTAGCTTAGATGGAGCCTGTCATTTTTGTTGCATGTCGTGGTTTTATAAATCTCGTCATGTACCAAGAGTGAACAAATGCCTCGTTACAGCCGTCTCAGACCTACCTTGCACTGACGAGAGCCAATAGCTCGAAACTGCAGTCTGCAAGTGGTATGGGGTGGCTGGCACGAGAGCTCCTTTGAATGGGAATAAGTCTTTCGGCTGGTGTCTATTACAATCGAAACTTAGCGTTTTGTGGCAATACATAGTTATTGTACTTAACGCGGCCAGGCTTGTAACTCGTAATTCAGCGCTCGGCGGGGCATTAGTCCGGAGAATAGCTGTTGGTTGCAGTCTGGTTTCGTATTCCTTATATATTTAAGGAAACATATAGAGGAGTTCGACAAAATATTTCACTAGTAAATATTCTGCCCTCTAGAAGCATATCTACTATGTTTGCTTATATTCGTTTAGCCACAAAAATGCTTACTTTTTGAGATATTTGCATTCAAAATAAAAGAAACACGAAAAAACACATATATAATATATTTTTCAAATCGCTTTTCCGGAAAAGTCAAAGGGATAATCAAAAAAATATATATAGCACTTTTTTTTTTTTTGTAGGAAATCGTAATCTGAATGCGTTTACTTATGTTCGTTTAGCCTTAAAAACGATAAAGATATATGCGTCCAAATGAAAAAAAAAAACACGAAAAAACGTATATATATGTTATATATCTCAAAAATCGTGTCTTTTTTGCGCATAAGCAAAACCTTGTTCTAAAAGTTGAACACTTACTTCCTATGCAGAGAAACTGCCGTTCAGAATTTTTCTCTAAAACGGCGTTTTTTTCCCTAATTTGAGTGGACTAAAATTAAATTATTATTACACTCATTGAAAGTTTTGCTTATAATAGTTACAGTTCATTTGTTTACTGAACTGTACAAGAAAGATTGTTACACATAATTAGTAAGTTTGGCAACACTAGTAATATGACACTAATTGTCAAGATTAAGTTATTTTCAAGTAATACTTAATTTTTAATTTAATTAAACCATTTCTACCTAAGTAGAGTTGAAATATCCTTTTCTTTAATAATAATTGTATTGTTTTATGTCTCCACTTTATATTGGTCTAAATGGGGGTTAGTGACTAAATATTCTGGTATTTATTAAAAAGAGAATAACTGTTATTAAATAAGGACATTGTAATGGTACCCAAAAATATTATTACATATTTTTTGTTGTTGACATATACAGTTTTCGTATTCATAAAATAATATTTTTTAATAACCGACGATTTTTTCCCAGTCCAACCCCCTTAAAAACACAGTAATGTTACTGGTAGACCTGATCACTACAAATGAGTCTGTGGCGGGCCGACAATTTAGCAAATATTGCAAAATTCCCTTTATATTGGTATTGAAGCATGCCAGGGGGTGTGCATGGTTGTTCTGAAATCAATTTGATATCCTCTAGCTCTGCTTTAAGCTATATACACTCACTTATGGAACACCCTGTATATTAATTTAAAAAACTGTGGCATAAGGAAAACGTGATCATTATTATTTTTTATTTAGGTAAAAGAGAACAAGAACATTTGTTCAAGTGAAGTAGTTCTAAGAACTGCAAACATTTTCAAGATGATTTCATATTATAGTACGGGAGCCAGCGACAGTATTAGTTGCTATATTTGTTTAAATTTTTTTTGCGATCATATTAATGTAACTCATCCATGTCACTTCATTAGCGGCCCAATGTTTGGCAGCAGCATTTTAATTATGTTAAAAAAGTGTCAATCCTATATGTGATTAAAGCTGAGAATGTTTGTGTGTTCTTTATAGACGTTGCAGTATGATGGCAATCGATTCCCTGCCACCTTCACTAGTTTCACTGTAGACTGGCGTGCTTCTGTCATTAAAATAAATATGGAATTAAAAAATAGTCAGTTGACAAAAATGTTTAGAACTAAATTTTTTTTGCCATTTATTACTAGAAATTGCTAAAAAACTTATGTTGCTGGCCATTCGACGGAACATGGTTAGGCGTTGTCTCGCTGGTGCGCCTGCAGCAGTCGATTTTGTGAAAACATAGCCTAAATATGTCATAAAAAATAAATTAATTTTAAACAAATATTTCAAGAAAAGTGTCGCTGCTCCCCTACTATCAGTATATGATATAACATATAACTAAATGACACACTGAAGTACGCAGTTATAATGAAGTCTCTGTACATTAAAAACTGTGTTCGTACTTTTTAAGAATTTTCAGTCTAGCCTGCTCTTGTAAATTGGAATTTTATTTTACAGATGATCCTTTTTTATAGCTTTGTCTTCTCCCATTTTAACTCAAAAGTAAAACCAGTGGTAAGGATTAATTAAAAAAATAGAAAACTAAGCCATCGTAGTTTAAATAGCATTGTTATAAGCGTATTTCTCAAAAAAATATCATTCATCTTGAATAATTCGTTTGCTATTGTTCTCTGAATTCCTTTTGTTTCATTTTATGAAATCCAATTCATCAGAATACACAAGTTTTATAACGCCGCTTTTAATGCAATAACCCTATCTACTTTTAATATAGTTATTATAAAATTATATTAATCTAGAAGGATATTTATTTTGATAATTTTAGTCCCTAAATAAGTTTTGTTAATGCGCTGAACTGGCGTAAATCTCTAATGACCTCTATTGACCTCCTCTATAACTATTCACCACAAAAAACCTCATATTTCAATTAACAAAATGTATGTATTTTTTATGGACTAGACATGGCTAAATGGTTTCTTTATATAATTATGTTTTACATTATTTTATAAAAATGTAATAAAAGCAGAAACATTAGATGGTAATCAATTTTCCTCTTAATGAAAACGTTGCTGTAATTTCTGCGCTTTTGAAATAAATTATCTTTGGCATATTAAATTAATAATTAATAAGTTATGATTTACGTTCTGCTAATGTTTCTATAACCCTCCATGTATAGGATTGTTCGCTGAAGATTTAATTAAAAATATCTTGGCTTGTTGAGTTCTTTTCCGCTTTTAGAGAATATAAATCAAATGCTAATGACGTCTGTTTCTGATGGTTATTAACTACTAATAAAAATATTCTCTCTTTTCATCTTGCTGTGCAAAAACCAGAATAAATGAATTGAGCTGTTTATCATCAGTTTAGATTATTTATATGATGCATCTTAATCATTTTTGATGCCTTTATTTTAGCTCCTTATATTATGCTTATGTTAAGTGCGGCATATTAATAAGTTAATGCGAAAATTAGATATTTTTTAATTAATTTTCTAACATAATATAAAATTCAGTCTAATTTTAAAATCTTGTTCTTCCAATCACACACACCTAAAACTCTCTAAACGGTTTATAGTTTTTGTGATTTAATTCGTTGTAGGAATTTCGTGTGTCAATCAATCAAGACAATTCAAATCTCACATTTTAAAACTGTATAAATGGTCCGTTGATATGAGAAAAAATATGGAAAATAAATGATAATATTTTGTCGTTTGGAAATTATACGCATAAGGAGACTAGTTTTCAGAAGCAAAAGAGTTCCTAAGGCACAAGTGTGAGCTTCACCCTTAAAAACCACCCACGGAGAATTTTTTTGCTCAAAAAATTTTATATTAATTAATACTATTCTGCATAAAATTTACTACAAAATAAGGTCCTATGCATATTTTCGACCGACATTATACTCTTCGCAAAAACGAAGAGTATATTGTATTTGATCTGCTCATTTCTAAATCAGTAAATATCGCTCGTAGAGAAAAAAATTTCATATCATTATGTTAATGAACGAATTCTGAACAACTTTCAAAATGTCCGTCTGTCCGTCCGTCCGTCACGTTTCTTGTAAGCACGATAACTTAAGAAATAAAAGTCCGATTGTATTGAAATTTGGAAAGTAAGTTAGCGTTATCTAGAAGAACCTATTGTTTTTGAAAAAATCAATCAGTAAATAAAAAAGTTATTAACCATTTAAATTAGAAAAAAAATGTTCTCTTAATTTTGTTGTTTGTACTTAAATAGAAATCTTGCGAAATTTTATTCTCTCTAATTTTTTTTTGTTTATACATTTTACTAATATATATATTATATAATACTGGAATGATATATACTACAGATATTCAATTATTCTAATGATCTGTGATGGCCCAATGGCTAAAGCTTTGTCTGGCAATCCAGAGCAAACCAGGTACGTGGCAGCTCCCCCACCCAAGACGAACGTGTGGACTCAAAGGCTAGCCCAACAATCGCAACAACAACAACCCCAAGTAAGATCTGTTCCCCCTCCTGCTACAGCTAGAACCTCGGAGAGACCGTCGATGCCTTCCATCCCAAGCTCACAAAACGACATGTCGAAACTGCGGCTGCTTAAGCAGCAAACTGACATGATGGCCTCCCTTATCAATATTGATCAACTGCTGATGCGGATGACAGAACTGAACGAACAACTCAAGAGCTGCACCGACGCTTTTGATAAATTTCAGGTGGTGATGGCCTTCTTCCAAGGTCTGCCCGCCGATGCCTTCTAGGCTCAAGCTATCTTCCTGGAACGCCAATGTTATAGGTAACAAAATTCCTTTTTTGATCAATTATTTAATGAGGCATAAAATAGACATTATGCTGCTGAACGAAACAAAACTCGACAGACGCGACAAGCTACGCGTCCGAGGGTATATGACAATCCGCAAAGATAGGGCCGACATCAATAGGGGAGGCGGCGTGGCCGTACTCATAAAGTCAGACATTGCTCACACGCACCTTACTCTACGGAATACTTCCGTGGAGAACGTGTGTGTGACGCTGGAAGGCGGCATGAGTATCGTTACCGCGTATAACCGGCCCTTGAACGGGTTCACGGCGGGTTGTCTTGAGAATTTGCTGAACGCAAGCCCGCGCTGCTTGCTCATAGGCGACCTTAACGCGCGATATCACGCATGGAACTGCAATCGCAATAATGCAAACGGCAACACCCTGTACGATTACGTGAGTAATCATAACGTAGTGTTGCAGTATCCGGACGATCCCACACATTTTCCGGATAACGGTACAACACCTTCCACCCTCGACATAGTGGTCAATAAGGGTGTGAGGAACTCCACGCCGCCCGTGACGCTGGAGGAACTTGCATCCGACCACAATCCAATTCTTTTAGAATTGGATAACATGTCGAGGGAAGACATAACACGCAAAATCACATCTTATAGAAACGCCGACTGGCGTCTCTATAAGACACACATAAACACTCACCTAACACTTGCAAACAACATCACTACAGTCGCCGAACTGGAAAATGTAGTGGACGAGTTCACAAGGATGCTGCAAGACGCCAAGCAGAGTGTTGCCACAACAGTAACGATTAATCCTTACAAGGACCGACTCGACGCAGCGGTCATATAAGACATACGCGAGAAAAATCGACTGAGACGGCTTTGGCAGCGAAATCGCGATGTCGATGCTAAGGTCGAGATGAGTAGGCTGCAACGGCAGATCAGGACCGCCATCAATACCGCAAAAAATCGGAAATGGCGGGATAGACTGGAAGCGTTGAATCCCCAAGACAACTCGCTGTGGAAGCTGTCGAGAGCGATGAAAAATACGCGGGAGGCCATACCCGCCTTAACAACACCAAACCGACAGACGTCGATGACAGACTCACGAAAAGCAAACGACTTAGCCGACCAATTCCAAAATATACATAACATACAAATACCAAACAATCCGGAACACGACCGTATCGAAAATGACGTAAACGAACTGATTGGCCATGACATCCAATTGACGAGACGAGAATTTCTAAAAGTTATGGCCAAGCCTTCGGAAGTTGCGGGCATTGTACGGACTCTACCAAACAACAAGGCCCCGGGTTCAGACGGTATCGAGTATAGGCTACTCAAATATCTCCCGAGAAAAGGCATTGTACAATTGACGTACATTGTCAACGCGATCCTGCGACTGCAACACTGGCCCAGCCAGTGGAAATGCGCCGTGGTCGTGCCAATCCTAAAGCCGAACAAGAACGAGAAGCTCGTCGGCAGCTATCGACCGATCTCGTTGCTGTCGACGATCTCCAAGTTGGTGGAGAAGGTCATCCTGATCAGACTAGACGCCGCTCAGGATGAACTTCACATCGACGACGAGTGCCAGTTCGGCTTCAGGCGGGGCAGGAGCACCGTGCAGCAGGTCGTTAGGATCGTGAACGACGTCAAGGTGCAATGCAACCTCGGGAAGAGCACCGTCATGGTGCTCCTCGATATTGAGAAAGCCTTCGATACCGTATGGATCTCGGGATTACTCTACAAACTAAACTCATTGGACTTCCCAACACACATCACGAAACTTATTCACTCCTTCCTGTCTGGTAGATCATTGGAGGTCAGGGTGAATAATAAACTATCAACTCGGCGGGACATTCGCGCGGGCGTCCTCCAAGGGTCGTGCCTGTCTCCAAAGTTGTTCAACTTGTACGTCTCCGACTTCCCGGAGTTCCCGAATTCGAACCTTGCCAAGTACGCCGACGACACAGCCATGTACGTGCATTCGCATAACGCACGGGCGGCTAATATGCTGCTGAAAGCGCACATGGCCCGTGTCACGGCGTATTACAACAAGTGGAAAATTCGGATCAACGCCGAGAAGTCAGAGTCGATTCTGTTCACGCGCCGCTTCACAGAAAACCGGATTCTAACGCCACTTTCGATCGGGGGTAGAGAAATTCCAATTAAGCGGTGCGTGAAGTATTTGGGGGTGAACCTAGACAAAAGACTGACATTTAATACACACATTAATGAGACGATACGCAAGGTCTACTCCATGTCCAGGAGTCTGTATCCATTCCTGGCACGGGGTAGCGGACTCAACAGGACTAATAAAAAGTTGTTGTACACGATGGTAATCAGGCCGGCCATCACATACGCGGCGCCGGTGTGGTGCAGCATCCCGGCCACGACAATGCGGAAGTTAAGAGTATTAGAACACAAATTTATGCGCCTCATTTCAGACTCTGGTAGGTACACCTCCCTCAGAAATCTCTATGCACGTTGCCACGACATAACCCCACTAGCCGACTACGTCCAAGAAACTTCGCAAAAATTCTACCAGTTTAAACTGGACAGTAGCCCGCTTACCCGCAACATTACCCGAATCAGACAGCATAATGCCATACTTTTCGATATAAGACACCCCCTACCATACCAGGCGTTGCCTATCTTTCGGCAGCTCCCCTAGCCGCACTTCCTTCTACGATAACTTACCCATACCCTTACCCTTATCTTTCCTCAACTTTACATCTTTCCAATCCCTCTTTTTTCCCATTTATGTTTGTACAATTTTGTTCTTTTATCCATTTTGTTATTTTCATTTCTTTTTTGTCTCTCTAAATCCCCTCTAGGCCGAAAACTTACGTAAATCCTAATTTTTTAAACCACAATTTTATTTCCACCCTACCTTCCTTGTCGGCGATCAGACCACAAGGTCGTCATTTGTTCGAACGGGTTTTTTCGTTTAGTTGTGTTCCCCGTATCAACAATCAAAATTACGAAGTGCGCTCGCCTACGATTTTAGTGTTCTTAGTGTTGTGTTTATTTTTAAGTTACTTTTAGGTCCATGTGGACACATCAAAAATTTTAATCTAGTTTTTAAGTCTGCCCGTGGCAGACAGGAGCTTCTAGCACCCCCCCTCGAATTTATTTCTAAGCCGAATCGGACCTACCCCACCCAGCCTCACACCCACCTCGGCGATGTTCGCCGTGGTTGTCTGGCTGACTCCGAGCTAGGATCCGGTGAGGCACATATATTGTGCTTGAACTTAAAATAAAATATTATTGTTGTTGTTGTTGTTGGCAATCCAAAGGTCGTGTGTTCGAATCCCTGAGAGGGCGTTTTTTTTTTTCATTTTTTTTTTCATATATTTTTTTTCACAACAAAGTTAGTATCACAAAATTTAAAATGTCCAAAAACTAACCTTATTTACAAGAAAACTGCGAAGAGTATATATAAAAAGCTCAGTAAATCGGCGAAGAGTATTATAACGCTATAACAATAATATTAATTTTACTTCCACATCCAGTGGATGTTTAGTAATGCAAAAAAAAATTGAAAATTTTTATTGTTCAAATAGGCTTAGAATGTCATGAAACGTCGAGATTTTAAGTTTCTGTCTGTCGGTCTGTCTGTAACTTTTTTGTGCGCACGTTTACTCTGGAACTGTTTAAAATATTGACTTGAAATTTGGTACATATATGTATTTTAACGAGATCTGGAACTAGATTATATTTTGATCTTATTCCGTTGAAGGGTTGAGGGATAAATTGGGGTAAATGGGGGTAAATGGGCAAATCAAGCAATGAGAATCCATAAAATTGGTATTTAGTATATATAAAAGAAGTTGAGGTCTCAAAAAATTTTTTGGAATTAGCCCATTATTAAAAAGGGTGAAAAAAATAAAATTGTAATTTAGCGTGTATACAAGAACCTGAGGCCTCAATTTTTTTTTTAACTTCATCCACCCCCACTACCACCATCCCCACACCCACTACCGATGTGGCATATCGTTTTATAGGTTTTTGGGGCAGACGATTTCAAATATTATGTTATTAAAGTTCCATAAACAATAATTTTCACATAGTGAAGTGCAAATATAGTATCAAAATTTTTTTCGTTGTGAGAGACTTGGATGGAAAATCTAGGTGTGGAATTTTAAGATTTATAAACACCCTACAGGTTGCATTGTAATTCGAGTCCTATGAACAAACGAACATCAGCGGTCTGCCTTTCAGTATTATTTTAGCAGGTTGCTAAATTGAGACCAATTTTTCAAGGATAGATGAGGAGATAACGTCAGAGACGCGTCATCGCGTGTGTGTCTAGCTTCTACGATTTCAAAATAGAATACCATGCAACCCGTACCAAGTTTATAGATCTCTATTATTTTCTTTATCCTATAATAAGTGGGTTGTCTCGAGTAGTATGGATGGGCAGTAGGTTTCCTTGAATACTATGGATGTGCAGTAGGTTTCCCCGAGTATCATGGATGCGCAGTGGCTTTCCTCGAGTACTATGGATGCGCAGTATATTACCTCCAGTTGTGTGGATGTGCAGTAGGTTTCTTCGAGTATTTTACATGCGCAGTGGATTTTCTCCATTACTACAGATGCGCAGTAGGTTACCTCAGTAGTATGGATGCGCAGTTAGTTTCCTCGAGTATTTTGGATGCGCAGTGGCTTTTCTCGAGTACTATAGATGCTCAGTAGGTTACCTCAAGCAGTATGGATGCCCTCAAGCGGTATCGACGCACAGTGGCTTTTCTCGGGTAATATAGATGCGCAGTAGGTTACCTCACGTAGAATGGTTGCGCAGTGGATTTCCTCGAGTAAAATGGATGTGCAGTGGGTAGTAGTCAAGTAGTATGAATGTGTAGTGGGTTTCCTCGAGTAGATTGGTTGCGTAGTATGTTTGCTCGAAGAAAATGCTTGAAGTGGTGGAGTGCAAATATAGTATTTTCATTATAAGAGACTTGATTAGGAAGTCTGGGTGTGGAAGTCGTGATTCCTTAGGCAGCGGTTTTTAATTTCACTTTATTTACTCATTACTAGTTGCTACAGACACCCCACGTCAACATTCTAAACTAATCAGTGGCGTACTATTAGGTTACTAGACCGGAGACGATTGCAACAACATGAAACAAAATCAACTCGCCGCAGAGAGATGATTACAGAAGAATATTACTCTGTAGCCTAGATACAAATGCTATGCACAGTTTCTGCCCAAACACCCGCTCGCTATGGATCTCCAGAAGGCATTCGATACTGTCAATCATGAGGCCATAGTCAACACCCTGCGGAACAAAGGAGTTTCGCACTACCTAACAAACAAAATAATAAAGGTATACCTTCATGAAAGCACTGCTATCCAGTGGTTAAACTAAACCCGAGCTGGTCAATGGCGTACTATTAGGTTAACAGTACACCGCGCCAAAACCGAAATTCTTTCAGCACATCAATACACGCGATAAAAATTTTCCCATGAAATATCTCCGTTCATCGAGAAAAAGAAACTATCATGGAGCCTGACCAAACGGTTGTACATAGCCATCATACTACCAACGATGAGTTAAAACGCGGCAACAACAAAAGCCAACAGAAGAAGTTTGAAAAGAGCTGAAAGAGACATCATCCAACTACTCGCAAAAACTACAAACAAGACGAAAACAACGGTATAAAATATCAACACTACTAGGAAGTAAGACAATGGGGTGTTCTCCCATTTTTTTTTTATTGAATAATATCATAGAATATGTACAAACAAACCATCCAATACAGACTTCCGCGAAAATAATTATCAATTTTTTTGAGAAAACAGAAGTTAAAATAAGTGGAGAAACAAGTATTTTAAATTGGTATGTAGGTAATTTGCCGATGACGTAGGTAGATTGTATGGATTTGTCGATAGAATGGTTTTATACAAAACAGTGTGGTATTACCAAGTTGAAATTCCTTCTCTAGTTCTAGTAAAGATAATTGAAGAAACCCGGAGTATAAAGCTTATTTACTAAATCAATTTTAATATATTTATCTACGAAATTTAATTTTCTCATGTAAAAAATAATAATAGGAGTGAATTATTAAATATTTCAAATAATTTTTAAATATTTTAATAATTTTTAATGCCGATTAGATTTTTAAAAACATATTTAGCAAAACATGACAACAATGTCAACGGTTAGTCAAATGACAGATGTGTTCTAACGTCGCTGTCGTGTTGATTTGAAGCATTTCAGTTTCTTTCATCGAGGTATTTGCTGTAATCTACAAATAATAGAGAATGTTATTTAAATGGTATTTTTTAAAAAGTTGTGGAAACACAAATATAAGTGTTTCGGAAAAAAATTTTGTAACTGTTCCGAAAAAAATGATATTTGAAGATCGTGGTGGCAAGCTTCTAATATTTTTGATCCCATCCCTTCAAAAATCCAAATTTTGTTATAGAAAGAATCTAACAAGTCATAATCAACTTTGGGCAAATTGGACGAATCTCCTTTCACAAAATTCAACTCCATTTTAATAGTTTATTGTTAGAGTAGAAATCAAAAGCCACATAAACAAACAACAAATAAATCTAACCAATGTATTTCTTTAACTTGTATTGTGACAAGAAGTGACAGCTGACGGCACGCAACAAATGTTGAGACATAATCCTCGCCGTGAGTTTTGTTTACATTTTTAAGATAACTTCTACATAATAACAAATATAAATCTGTGTCTAGATGGGCGTTTTCTTATTTCTTATTTAAGAAATTATTGTTTTAGTTTAAATTGATTATGCAGTAATTGTTAAAATAATAACATTACTTGATATATATCACCAAAACTAAATTTTAAAAAAAAATGGAAAATATCCCATTACAAAAAGAATAGTAATGCACCCAATGAATATGTCCAAAGAAGGGACCAAGACATCTACCGACGAAAGCGCTATTACTGAACAGTAACAAACTAAAAATAGGGAGACCATGCCATTCGTGAACAATAATCGAGAGGATTATGAATAAACTAGAAAAGGACCAAGCAAACTAGGAAAGAAATCGAGGGGAAAAATGAATACCTCAAAGAAATCGGAACGCTATTTGCTCTACCAGAGTCAGAAATGGAGGAATCAGAAGATAATTTGTAGAAGCACAACGAGAAAAAAGAGGAGCCTAAACACTTCATCACGACACAATGCGACAACGCATTTCACAAATACCTACCCTGCCCATCCCACACTCCTGAACCATGCGTGATGTGGCTCTCGCTGCAGACAACAAGCATGTCCCAAATCCAACCAGCGTGGACGTAGCCGGCCCAGCGGTATATTTTGGGAGTGGCAGCAATGCCTAACGCACCCTAGTAAATCGATCAATCAATCAATCAGTATCAATGAACTAAAAGTAGATTTTTATTTGATGATAGATTCGACCTCTACTACTCTACTTGGGTGAAAATTCATGCCATTCAGAGATATAAAATTACCGTAATTCATTTTCTGAATAAATTATCGCCGTATAACATTTTATTTTGGTAATTTATTTGTTTCATAAGTTACATAGATTGTTTCACTCATTAACATGGTAGCCAATGAAAGCCAATTTTTTAAAATCATTGCTGCAATCAAATGTTATCACTAGTAGTAATACAACTAGACCAGCTTTTTTCTAAGAAATGCTATAGTCAATTGTTTCAATATTTTTACGATAAAGAAGGATACAGACAGTTAAGACCAGGAAAATCACTTATTTTTTTAAAAACTGATTGAAAATCAGACAGCTTAGACAAGAAAATTACCTAATTGCTCATCACAGCATTTCATAATTTGAGTGAACTATTTAGAGAGTACCCTTTCTACAGCTTATATAATACCGGCAGCCTCCGTCGAAAATAATCGTAAGATAGAATATAAAATAAAAGAGCTCTAATATTGTTCGTATGGGACATAAAATGCTCTGCTTAGTTCATCAAATGCTTTAGGGCCATCAATGAAACTTTTAATAGCGTTCAAGAATCTCCAATTATTAAAAAAAATTCACAAAAGCATTATTGATAGATATATTATCGTCTTTAAAAGACATTGGAATTATACTCCAGTCAAATAGCAGAAAAATAAAGTTTTGAAACTTGACAAATATGTCCATTATGGTCTACTGTTAAACATACTACAAGTTCCTAACTCTATGTCTTGCGCTCGACTCTAAATCTTGGACAAATTGTTCTCCGATTCAGTTTTTTGCTTATGCCTTGCTAACCCTTCTCAGAATATTATTGTGTTTTAAATTTCCAATAACTAAAATGTTCATCGTATGTCCATCCGTTTGTCAGTCTATGTCTCTGTCCGTCTGCCCCTTGTCCGCCACGTTTGTGTGTTAAAAGAAAAAAGTCCGTTTTTTTGAAATTTGGACAATTAGTCAGTGTTAGTCAGAGGAAAAATATATCAGTAAATATAAAGATTATGAAATATTTTATGAAAAAAATGCACGCGAAGAGTGTTGTAACACTTCTGATAAGATTCTATAAACACAATGATGCTACATACTATACTAACCAACGTTTCGACAATCAAAATGGTGTCATCGGGAAGTAATTTAAATTACAAGTACGGTAATTAAACCTACAATAACACCTTTTGCGTGTCAAAAATTAGTTATTTCTAAGAAAATCGTAAACTCTCGACATCTATTGCATAAGACACTTTTTTTTCTTTCTTTTTGGTCCAGTGTTACACATGGTAAAATCAGGACCATCAATCTACCAAAACACTGCATAAAATACATATTTATTTCTAACAGAAACAATACAACGTTACGTGTATTGCCAAGTACCACATTATATTTTCACCTATTTTAATACCTTATACAGGGTGTTTCACGAGGAAACGGACATGCTTTAATGACAGATGAAGGCCACCGGGAGTAATCATAATCAACCATAGAAAAAGCTAGTTGGGCCCTCGTTGCTGAAATCCAGGCTGTTTTATGTATTTTGGTCAAAATTTCTTTTGGTTGTTACTTTGTAAAGGAATGGAATACTAAGTTCATATTTTGCACATATAATACACTAGTGATCCTGAATAAGTACTTGTATCATGCACATAAAAAATCCAGGTCCGGACTTGAGAAAAAAATATTTTTGTTGTTCTTCAAGAAAAGAATACCCTGTATATGTTTTTTTTTGAATTTCAATATTAAATTCGAAAAATACATAAAAAACTGAACAAAACGGCTTCATTATTTCTTTTTCCACACCTCTGCCGTCTTCGAAATAAATTCCAATAAATAATGGAATATGAGACTTTAGAAAATATCGATGAATGTCATGCACAAAAAATGCTTCCACTATTAAATTGGGCATTTACTTTTTTTTTTTTTAGCAATATTTATTATCTTCTAATTACATTTTTTTATGGAGGAGGTGAAAATAAATAAAGAAATAAATATTAGAAGACACCGAATCAAGAAACTATTTCATTCCTCTCATTTATTAAAGAGTGGTAATACAGCAACACAACATATCTATTGCCAACAGTAATAACTGGAATAACAAAGTAGTATATCAATAATGTACATAGTAACAAAATAACAACAAAATAACAGAATAATTGTACCAAAAACAAAAAAATGCAGATATTGTCATAAAACATATTAACAAATTAGAATTATAATTAAATTGTACGTTCAAAATAGCCTCCTCAGTTTCAGTACATTTTCTAGTGCGGTTCACGAGATGACCGATTGACCTTCTTACCACATCTGGACTAGGTATTTCTAATTTCGTTGCGGCATTCAACAATACTTTGAATTAATTGATCTACGCAGTCAATGTCCACTCTTTAAGTGACCTATGAGGTCTACAACTAACTGATTTTACCTTTAAGGCCATTGCTTAAAGTAAAATTTTTGGTCTGATCTGATCATTCTTTTTGCCAATTAGTTTAGATAAAAATCTCAAATTAAGGTTTTTACAACATACATTACCGAATCTTTTAGGAAATGTAAATATCCGAGGTATGTTCTTTCAACATGTTGGAGCCTCACCACATTTGTCCAACCAAATTAGAAACCATTTAAATGATTCTTATCTAAACAAATAGATTGGCCACGAAGGTCGTCATATATGACCGAAAAGTTCTTTGGATTTCAACCATGTAGACTATTTTTTATGAGGTAATTTAAGGTCTACAAAATGGACACTGATTGCATGGAGCATTTAAATTCAAAGGATTGTTGAATACCACAAAAAAATTAGAGACAGACAGTCCAGAAGTGATAAGAAGATCAATCGGCCATCTCGTGAAGCACACTAGAAAATGTACTGAAGCTGAGGAGGACATTTTGAACAGAGAATTTAATTGTAATTCTAATTTGTAAATATGTTTTATAACAATATGTGCATTTTTGTTCTTGGCACAGTTATTCTGTTGATATTTTGTTGTTATCCTGTTACTATGTGTATTATTAATATGCAACTTTGTTATTAGTTATTGTTGTTGTTAATAGGTATGTTATGTTGCTGTATTACTAGTCATTTAATAAATGAGAGGAATGAAATAGGTATTTGATTCGGTGTCCTAAAACATTTATTTTTTTTATTAATTTTACCCCATCCATAAAAAATGTTAATTAAAACATAATAATTATTGCTGACAAAAAAGTAAATGTCTAATTTAGTAGAGGAAGCATTTTTTGCACGTATCATTCATCGATATTTCCTAAAGTCTCAGATTGCATTATTTAGTGGAATTTATTACGAAGACGTTAAGAGTGTGGCAAAAAAATTAATGAAGCCATTCTGTTCAGTTTTTTATGTACTTTTCGAATTTAATATTGAAATTTAAAAAAAACATATACAGAGTATTGTTTTCTTGAAGAACAACAAAAACATTTTTCTCAAGTCCGGATCTGGATTTTTTGTGTATGGTATAATTACTTATTCAGGATCACTAGTATATTATATGTGCCAAATATGAACTTATTATTCCATTCCTTTACAAAGTAACAACCAAAGGAAATTTTGGCAAAAATACATAAAAAACACTCTGTATTTCAGCAAGAAAGGCCCAACTAGCTTTTTCTATGGATGATTATGATTACCCTCGGTGTCTTCTATCCGGCATTAAAGCATGTCCGTTTCCTCGTGAAACACCCTGCACACGAAAGTTGTAACAAAGCGCAATTTGGCACCCAATCAATTTAGTATAATTATATTATTTAATGTTTCATTTACAACCACCGGCTATAATTTAAAATATTTCATATCATTCATTCCGCGCCACATTCAGTTAACCGCGAGACCGTCTAAATGTCCACTCCAGCATACCTTCACACGCGCCACTAGCTAACACCCCGCACGAGTCCGCTTTAGTTCTCTTCCAGCCGTGAAGCGAAGTAGATGCGCGAGGATACATCAGCCGTGACCAGCTACGAACGTAAGTTGAGAAATTTTTCTATCACCGAAAATCGGATTGGACTTAGGCATATTTTTATAAATAAAATCGTTGTGGTGAAATTTTATATAGTACAGCCTACGTTACTTGATATTCATACGCACCAGCGTCCGATCATCTCCCCCACTTTCGTGAAAGAGAATGTATACGGGCTACCTACCTGTAGAGATGAACACAAACAATTAAGTTCCTCAAGAGCTTCGCCACCAAGTAGACGTACCTGACCAAGATCCGGAATAAAGTAAGTGTAGCAGCAAAATTTTCTAACACCGAAAGTTGGAAATAATAAAGTCCACGAATTCGTTGTGGTGAAAAATTGTAAGTGCCGCCGACGTCACTTTCACACTGGGGCGCATTGGATTTGGCCATTCTCCCACTCCACCTCCATCTTTGAATTCGGGTCTGCAGTTGGAGTCCCACCTAAACGTCCCACCGAGGAAGACGTGCTCCAGCAGGCCCCAAGAGTAAGTTTGGTGAGAGAAGTTCCCTAAGCCGTACGAGTATCAGGTTCTGCAAATATCGCAAGTCGAGCCTACGTCATCACCTGCGCACAGTAGAAGTAAGGTTTTCCCTCTACTCTAGCTCTATCAAGTCTGTTCTAGGCACCGTCAAACCGCGAGAGAGGAAGGTATTACCAGCCAGCCAGCCGAACAAGCAGCAGCTGACCAGATCGAGAAGAGCGTCCGCCACCTCCTGCCAGACAAGCCTAGCAGTAACCGCCAGCTTTCCGGAGGATTCAGAGGCAGTTTCAATCGACCGTTCACCAATAGCAGACCGCCCGAGGAGAAAGGAATAGTAAGAGTAAGAATAATAACAGGTAACGAACTGTGTATATAATAGTACGAGATATTTACAAATAAAAGTTATTATATTCCTTACTGCGTGTTTTACTGCTGTGTATGTAAGAGTCTAATTTTCCCTAATCGACCCACTGGAATTTACCGTTTCACCACTGTAGTTACTCCAGCCCTACTTTACTGGCTGTTTGAGGGACGTGGCGTTTCCCCACGTAATATAGGAAACTGGCGCCCGAGCAATCGAACCGTTGTTAAGGTGTCAAAAGTGACCCTTTTCAGCCTCACCGAAAAGCACGTCACAAAGTTTTTATGCCTAATTTCAATTTTTTTCAGGGTTTTAGAAATTAGGTACTAAAACAAAATGGCGTCTTTTCAAATTGTTTTTGTCAATATTTCTTAAACACCTTTTATATTTTCGAGTTGTCAAACTGCTATTCAAAAATGTATAATCTTGTTCGGTTTCTCTGAAAATTAATTACCCGGATAGATTTTCACCGATTTTAAAAAACTAAATGTTTATGGACAGCTCAGGAATATAGTTTTCAAAAAACTCGAAAATATACAGGATGTTTTATTTAAAAAATTGTGACAAAAGCAATTTGAAAAGACGCCATTTTGTTTTGGAGATTTCCAGAACTGCAAAAAAAATTGAAAGTAGACAGGGAAAGACTTATAATCATTTAAAGCAATCTACCGCACATTTAAAATATATAAGGTATTAAATTGGGGGAAAATATAATGGGACACTCGGTATTTAATCCAGTTCTTGGAATTCTTAGCTATTTAAACAAAAATTCTAAAATTTCAGTGTAAACCATTATCAGAGATAAGTTATTTTTAATGAAACTTTTATATCGCTTTAATAATATGGAAGTATGTGAATGGAGTATTGTAAATGCATTTAAATCAAACTACAAGAAGGAGAAACTGTACAGAAATTATTCACGGCAGCTGCATTTCAGAAACAATAAAAAATCGACTTAAAACGCTGTAGATAATAGGGCAAGATATACTTAAGATGTATTACAAGCAGTTTCTTTAGATTCTGGTGGACGAATTTTGACGTATTGAGTTGAAAGAATCCATGCAGAATCACTGAAAAATTTTTGCTCACGTTATTTATAAAGACATACAAATTCTGCAATGCGGCGTGGTTTATTGGAACGTATAGGAAAATTTATAGCTACGCATATGGTCCACCGACGATGGAGCAAACAGATCAATTTAACAGAAACAAAGTAGGTATACGGTATACGAATACTGCAATAGCATGCTACTTTAAAAGATACGAATAAAGCTTAAATTAGTCAACAGTGTCCTTAAAGTTAATTCAAGAGAGTAAATCGCATTTATGTCCTGGTGGTGATGTGAGGGTGATGTAAATTTGTATACCTAACAAGGTCACTAAGCCAGAGTAAATAGTCTAACTATTGACCGAAGCTTTGATTGTAATTAAGAACTGTCTCGAATATCTCGTTGGCAGTACTCTATTTCTTCATTGCATAAATAAAGACACTTAATTTAATATGTAAGCTCCGCTCCAACAAGATATAATATTTCTATCTAGACACTTTAATTATTAAGTATACATTGCAGAACGAGTCTCTAATAAATGCTTGCCTAAAACACTCATATTTAGCTCAAGTTCTAATAACTTTAGAATAACTTAAGTCCCTCGATATAAATGTTGTTTAAACTTTTATTTACTTCGATCTAGATTAATGCTTATTCTACTTTAAAAGAATATAAAAAATATGCGAATATTGTCAGCATTGAGCGTTTTGTGGCACGTTCAAAGATAAAAAAAATGAAAATGTGGTAGGCTTTTATGTTCAGTGATAAAAGTATCTAAACAAAACGTTATAATTATTATAATTAATTATTGTTTCTGTTGGATGACCACTCTATATATTTTTTTAACTAAAAATACAGCAGGGTTCTTTCTTCTCAATTGTGTTAACTAGATGCGAAATATTATTTTCTTCCGTCACATTCCTTTCATTAATTTTCAGATTGGCTCGTTCATTCCTAACCCAGAAAAATGCCCTTAAAATAAAACAAAAATGTGGTCTGCCCGGCGCGGCGGATCAGGCCAATGTATCCCTATGTATTTTGATCTGCTGAATCTGAATCCGAAGTCAGAATTGTCAGATTGGCTCACTTTCGTCTCTAACCTCAAGAAAAACCCTTAGAAAACAGTTTTCCTCCTTTCGCAATGTTATGAGGTTATAGCGTTATGAGGCTATGACATAAAAATATTAAAAAAAAAAACTACTCATTTGAGTGTGAAAGGCGAAAAACTGGCTTTTTGAGGGTGTTTTTTGAGGTAAGACATGATCACCGAGCCAATCTGACAACTCTGAGTTCGATTTCGAATTCAGCGGGTCAAAATATATAATGATATGCTAGTCTGGTCCGCCGGACAGACAGATTGGAGATGAGAACCCAGCCAACGTGAAAATTCCGACTTCTGATTCGGATTCAGGGGATTAAAATATACAGGGTGTTTCACGAGGAAACGGACATGCTTTAATGGCAGATAGCGGACACCTAGGGTAATCATAATCACCCATAGAAAAAGCTTGTTGGGCCCTCGTTGCTGAAATACAGGGTGTTTTATGTATTTTTGCCAATATTTATTTTGGTTGTTCCTTTGTAAAGGAATGGAATAATAAGCTCATATTTGGCACATATAATACACTAGTGATCCTGAATAAGTATTAGTATCACACAAATAAAAAATTTAGGTCCGGACTCGAAAAAAAATATTTTTGTTGTTCTTCAAGAAAACAATACCCTGTATATGTTTTTTTAAATTTCAATATTAAATTCGAAAAATACTTAAAAAACTGAACAAAACAGCTTCATTAATTTTTTTGCTACGCTTTAGCCGCATTCGAAATAAATTCCTCTAAATAATGCAATATGAGACATTAGAAAAGATCGATGAATGTTACGCGCAAAAAATGCTTCCACTATTAAATTAATCATTTTTTTTTTTCACCAATTTTTATGAATGGGGCAAAATAAACAAAAAAAATAATGTTAGAGGCCACCGAATCAAGAATCTATTTCATGCCTTTCATTTATTAAAAACTAGTAAAACAACATCACAACCTACTTATCAACAACAACAATAATGGTAACTACCAAATTGTACAAAAATAATGTAAATAAGTAATGTAAATAGCAAAATACCAACAAGCTATCAACAGAATAATCACAAGAAAAACAAAAGATTCAGATATTCAGATATAAAACGTATTTACAAATTAGAATCATAATTAAATTTTATTTTCAAAATGCCCTCAGCTTCAATAAATTTTTTGATGGATTCACGAGATGTCCGATTAATCTCCTTATCCCATATGGACTGTTTCTAATTTCGTTGTAGTAATCAACTTCCTTTGAATTAACTAATCCCTGTCATTAATGTCAACATTGTAGACCTCACTTTTTAAGTGAACCCATAAAAACTAATCTACAGGGTTGAAATCCGGAGACCTTGCCGGCACATGTGGACCTCCCCGACCAATCCATCTATTTGGATATGTATCATTTAAATGATTTCTAATTTGGTTGGAGAAATGCGGTGCATGTTGAAAGAACATACCTCGGATATTTACATTTTCTGAAAGATTCGGTAGCGTATGTAAAAAAATTAAGATAAACGTTACCAGTTAGTGTAAACTGCGCCTCGTCTGTTAATAAAGTTCTGTAAATTACTCGTCGATTTTCAGATACCCAACGACAAAAAGTCAGGCGATTGTCTTTATTGCCTGATGCAAGACGTTGTACTAATTTAATATGGTACGGATAAAAATGTTCGTTTTTTCAATATCCTCCATATCGTAGTATAAAGAACATCACAGAATTAATTTTTCGGGTACTTACACTTGAATTTTGATTTAGCATATGTAAAATATTATTTTCTAAATTTACTTCTTGCCTTAGGTTGCGCTCCGCAACTGCAGCTGTAGGAAACTTGCAATGTTCTCTGGAATACTGATATACGAACACAAAAGTTTTATGGTCAGGTTGTCGTCTGTTAGGAAACTGTCTTTGATATTCCCTCTCTGCTGCCCCGCCATATTCGTTACAATATCCGTAGATCAAAATTATGTCAGCATATTCTCCGTTTGAAAATTGGTACCGCCTTTTTGGGAATATTAAATAAATAATTGTATTAAATAACGAAAACTATTAAAAAACTTATAAACAAGTGATATGACGTTACTCTGATCAATAGTGACAACTTTAAACAATGACTTTAAACGTTAAATCAGTTAGTTGTCCCTATTGATGAATGCGTTTTATGACAATATTTGCATTTTTTGTTTTTCGTACAATTATTCTGTTGATAGTTTGTTACAATGTGCATTACTGATATGCAACTTTGTTGCTACCGTTATTCTTATTGTTAATAGGTATGTTATGTTGCTGTTTTAGTTCTTATTAAATGAGAGGAATGAAATAGATTCTTGATTTATTATTCTATTTATTTTACCCCCTCCGCAAAAATTTTCAATAAAAATATAATAATTATTGCTGAAAAAAAAAGTGAACGCCTAATATAATAGTTGAAGCATTTTTTGCGTGTAACATTCATCGCTATTTTCTAAAGTCGCATATTGCATTATTTAGGGCAATTTATTTCGAATGCTGCAAAAGTGTGGCAAAAAAAATAATGAAGCTGTTTTGTTCAGTTTTTTATGTATTTCTCGAATTCAATAGTGAAATTTAAAAAAAACGTATACAGGGTATTTTTTCTTGTAGAACAACAGAAACATATTTTTATCGAGTCCGGACCTGGATTTTTTGTATGTGTTATACAAGTAATTATTTAGGATCACTAGTGTATTATATGTACCAAATATGAACTTATTATTCCATTCCTTTACAAAGTAACAATCAAGAGAAATTTTGGCAAAAATACATAATAAATATTTCAGCAACGAGGGCCCAACTAACTTTTTCTATGGGTGATTATAATTACCCTCGGCGCGCTCTATTTGCCATTGAAGCATGTTCGTTTCCTCGTGAAACACCCTGTATAGGGATACATTGGTCTGATCCGCCGGACAGACCACTTTTTGTTATTGTTTTAAGGTGTTTTATGGGGTTGGGGATGAAAAACGAGCCAATCTGGAAATTCTAACTTCGGATTCGAATTTAGTGGGTTAAGATACATAAGAATACATTGTTTTGATCTTGTAGGTGTTTTTTGGGGTTAGGGATGAAAACAATCTAAAAATTCTGATTTCAGATTCGGATATAGCGGATCAAAATACAAACGAATACACTGGTCTGGTCCGCCGGACAGACCACTGTTTTTTGTGGGGCCGTGTTATTTTTTAAGGATGCCCACTCTGCTTATTTTAAATTCCACATCCACGTGGTGCAGTGGAACTATAGTAATTGTAAAGAAAAATGAGATTTAATGTGTAAACAAGAACTGAAGACCTTAAAAAAGGACAAGGATAGATAAGGGGCTTTTTCCGCCCATCGGCCATGTTGTATGTCATTATATTTTCCGAGTAGTATATGTCTTGACAAGTAATAAAAAACTGTTCTTTGGAATAGTAGATTATTCAGTGAGCGTATAATGATGCCTATTACTCGCGGGGGTGATGTTTACGGCACGAGACGAAGGCGTGTCGTAAATCATCCGAGTGTGTAATAGCCATTATATATCCACGACTATCGCATATTTTAACTGTTTTAATCGTTTAAAACTGAAAAAATAAAGTTCATTTACAGTAAAACGTTGACGTGTTAAACGTCAAACACGAAAATATGCACGAAAACATGGAAAAACGGATTCGCCGTTTCCTTATGAAAATTGCCAGTTCCTGATTGGTCAAAGGTGCGTTAGAATGAAAACAACTAGTTCCTGGTTGGTTAAATATGTGTTAGAATCAGATTATGTTCATTATACGTTTGGTTGGAATAATGACTATCATTATTTGACAATTGAAGACCTAAGTGGATAAAGGTGTTGTCACACTTTTAAAGTTTTGAGTAAATTAAACAAAACGGTTTTGAGTTGGAACTTATTTATTTTGTCCTCGATTCAAATGAATAATACCTCATAAAACAGATAATTTTGGGTTATGTTCTTTTGTTTACACTAATATTAAAGAACAATATCAAGCTGTTATGAAACTAGATTTTTCTGTCAAAAACTGTGTACATCCCCTAAAATTACTGGTTGTATGTATGACATGGCGCCTTTATAATTAAAAAGTTTCTATAAAATATTACAAATTTAGAATTCACCGTTTATTGGGTGTTAAATCTATATCAGGGGTGTTCAAAAATTGCATAAAGTAATTTTGTTTTAAAAATGCTTAGGTGCTTAGGTCTTCAATTGTTAAATGTAGAATGCAATGATTATACGATGGTCGTGGATAAACATATTCTTATTCAATACATACCACAATATGTGGTTTTGAGCGCTGACACGTTTAAATTCGCACGCAACGTCGACACTACTACGACTCCAGCGGAAACGATTTTGTTTTTTATACATTGAAGCGCTTGATGAAACAATATAAATTAACCATTATTTAAAAGCTTAAATGTTCAATAATGAAATGAGGTATAGTTTATCTTGTTTCATCGAGCGCATTTAACTGAAGTATACATTGAAAGTTCGGAAAAAGGTCAAAAATTACTAAAAAACTGCAAACATGCCCACTTTGAAATGATATTACTATGACCTACTGTTGTTTTTCAAATGTAAAACATATAGAAACATAAAGATCATATGTTCAACTATAAATAAATAACGCTTAATGACTTTAAGGAGAACTTTTCTTTTTTATGAAATTAGTGGGCGAAAATTATATAGCTTATCTACCGTTGTACTTTTTTGGCATTGGCCACCCTCTACTTTTTCGAAGATGTTGAGAATAAAACGAAGATTAACGAGACGAATGTCTTGGCAGTGTTTTTCATAACATTAAATGATTCATATATATTATTGAAAGCAATTCTTGCAAAAGGAAATTGAAATATAGCGAATATCTTCCAGATGTGATTCTCTGATATCGTCAGGTTTAGTCCCTTATAGTTGGTTTTATGAACGAGGCCTATATTATGTCCAAAATATTTCTACAAATATATTTATGGTAAAGTAAGTCAGCATGTTCTTCATATACTATTCACCTTACGACAGTAAGGCGAGCGATATCTTGAATATGAGATGGTATCTGAAGTATTATAGTCTGTTTTTTTAATTACAGGAGTGCTATTCAAGGTATAAAATTTATTAGAAAATACACTAAAAACTGTTTGCGATTTTGAATAATTTAATATTTTAATGCTATACAACTTTAGCGTTGGGCGTATTCTTAGCCAATCACAGGTACAGCTTTTAAGGCAACAAATTTGAAATGTTCTTCCTAGTTCCTAGCAGACTGTAGTAGCAACTTCTTCTAGATCTCCATCGTTCAGTCAGCAACTCCTTGTTAGAATATTTCACTATAATTTTTGCTGATTGGTTATTTCACTGTATAATTTAATTTTTCCTGCAACATAAATTTTTTTTATATTAAAAGTCTTCAGAACATCTTGTATTAAATATTTAAGGAATAGTTGATCGCTCAGTATAATATGAAAGATGGCAAAATGAAATTTTACTTGTACATAATATTTCAGGATTTATCAGAAGTTTTTTTATTCAATTCAGTTAAATCATATTTAAACGTTGTAGTTGTAAATGAACATAAAATATTATTTTTACACAATTAAGTAAGTTGGTCTTTATTTATTTTCCTGCTAATGACCAAAATGTAAGAGAAATATGTTTATAGCAGTAAAATGTAGTTTTCTAAAAATCGAAATACATATGCACTCATAAAACGAATGCTTATACCTAGTTAGATATAAAATAAATATGCAACATTCACTTCTCATATGCTATGCTTGCCTTTCATTCTGTGGATAAGTGAAAACTTGCCTCCGAAAACTCAATTCAGAACATAGCTAATTAAAACTGTTGTAAGTTTCATGCCAATTAGCGGAAAGGTAATTATAAATTTAAAAAACTTTAATTAGTATTTAACGAATTAAATTCTGCACATGCTAATAAAATTGCAGAAATATTTAAGCAATAAAATGACAGTTATGTAATTGCAGACTAATAATTACTATTATAATCATAATCTAATTGTGTGCAATATTATATTAATTAAGTCATGTAATTGCAGACTAATAATTACTATTATAGTCATAATCTAATTGTGTGCAATATTATATTAATTAAAACTATGTTGTAGCAACCTCTGCTTCGTATTCATTAATTGTTAAGTGATACACAAAGTTTGATCTAAAATTAATAAATCTCTGTTTAGAACAGTGAACAATAAATTTGGCTTTGGCTCAATGGCTTTCTCACAGCGGTTAATTTTTTTATTATTAGATGGCAAGTAATAGATTACATGTATGTAATTTCATGGTAGGCTTAAAATAGGTTAACAACGAAATCTACAACTGACTCAGAGATTCTCCTGGGCCTGCCTAATGCTTTCAATTAAATAAAGAGGAAGAATGAAGCGTGAATTTTGCAACGATCTATTTGATCATTACAACAATACCTCTCAGGGGGTGGCACTTAAAAAAATACATATTTATTGGAGTTGAAGTAGAATCAAGTTTTAAGAAGAAAAGGTTCTATGCAATTTTTCACATAAATTGATAGTTTTTAAGTTATATCGACTTCAAAGTTGCGATTTTAGCTTAAAAAAGGTATTTCCAAACGACTTTCGTCGAGTATCTCGAAAAGTATTACTTTATCGAGAGAATGTTACAGACCAATTACAGAAAGTACAAATTGGGAATTAATTATATTTTTTGTTTATTGATGTAGGATTAATAATTTCGGAGATATTTAAGTTTACATTTGGCATCCAAGTGATCATAAGATAATTATTTAGAGTGAGAGATAAATATCTCAGTAACTGTGACACCTACGTCTAGGATGCTGATAGGTAGAATAATAGGTTATTAATTAAGCTTTTAACTGTTTTTTTATTTGTTTCTGTAGCATAAAAAACAAAGAAGTTATAACCGAAGCAATGTGCGTCTACTCATTTCTTTAATAACAACGTCGCCATTTTGTTACTGTAATTAGCAAGTAATTAAAAAAAGGGAATTTCAAACATTGCTTCTCATTAATATATAGCATGACGTAAATGCTTAAATTTTTTGGTTTGTATACAGCACTTGCTTTAGAAAAAAATATAGTGTAAACTATAAAGGTAATTTCGATAAAACGTTATTTTTTTTTCCTTTTCCAAATATCTCAATTAATATTCGTTTTATTGAAAAACTGATAATGAATTTCGCTTGTTTATTTATTTACATAGATCTAATAGTTTCGGAGATATGAAAGTTTACAAATGGCGTCCGAAAGTTTATAAGACGAAAAATGCAGTTTATATGTTAAATATCTCAGAAATTGTGACACCTACGTCACGCATGCTAAGAAATTAAATTAAAGACAACTAATTGCGCTTTCAAATTATTTTTTACTCATTCCTGTAACATAAGAAATAAAGAAGTTATGACGGAAAAATATGCGTGTTTATATTTTTTTATATAAAAATATATAAATATAAATATTTTTATATATTTTGTTACTCTAATTAGCCAATAATTAAAAAAATTATCTCAAATATAGTTTTTCGTTAAGATGTAGTATTACCTAGATGCTCAATTTTTTTTGCTCATTTAAAGCACTTGCTTTAGAAAAAGATACATTTTAAACTTTAAAGGTAATTTCGAAATACTTGGATACCAAATATAAACTTAAATATCTCCGAAATTATTAATCCTACATCAATAAACAAAAAAATATAATTCATTCCCAGTTTGTACTTTCTGTAATTCGTCTGTAACATTTTTTCGATAAAGTAATACTTTTCGAGATACTCGACGAAAGCCGTTTGGAAATACCTTTTTTTTACGAAAAATGGTAGCTTTATCTGTCTTGAAACAATCCCCGTAAATCCTGAAATCATTCCCTTGGCCGTTTTCTAGAAAATTCATTTTTAATAATTTTTTTTTGAAAACTGATTTTTTGCATTGATAAGAACAAGAATCGACGACATTTTTAAAGTCTCTGAATACCCGGACATATTTCAAACACCTATCAACCTAACCTATCAGTTAAGTATCAGTTGTCTTCTTCAATCCCTGATTTTTACTTTTACATAATAGACAAAGACAATATCTATTTTCATAGTGCGTTTTTGCATGATCTTTGATTTTAATCATGGACACAGAAAATTTTCACTCATGGATTGTTTGCCTAGTGAAGTCTAAAAAGTAACTGGCAGAGCGACGCCATTATGGCAGTGATGACGGTCTCGGATGTCTAGCAGGACTACTGTTCTTTACCCTAGTAGATCGCTGTAGACCTGGACCGGCCTCATGCGGGGTGGGCGAGCTTACTTTATATCCCACTCACAAATGTGAACGGTGCAGGTGATTTCGGCTCACCTCCCCGGGCCCTGGCTTGTTGGAGCTTGGTGACTAAGGCCTTTATCTTCTGGCGCTCTTCTGTCTTGATGATCTTTCTTCGCCAGCTTGTCACCCCCGGAGGTAGTCATCCGTCTGTTCGGAAACTTGGTGGTATTTTTGGCTGGGATTGACTGCCGATATGCAGAATGACATCCTGCCATCCGGATCATCGGTTAGGTAGGGACGGTGTTTTATCTGGTATCCGCAGGGTAGTGGGTGGGTGGTTGGGTGATCATCATGTCTCCTCTGAGGGCTGTCTTCATCGGCGGTGGTATGGTTCTCATATTCATCCGTTATCTGACTGAGCAAAATGATCGTCGCGAACTATATGCGTGAACAACACGTGTTTACTCCCTCTACGTAATTCTTGAAGAATGGAAAGTCTAGTCAGACGGCCAGAAGAGGTGCTCGGATTTCCCTAGCAAATCCAGTTACGCAAATAGTAATGTTATTCGTTGGTTACGGATATATTGGTAGACAATGACATTGCTGTCATTCGAAATAACATAGGAATAGATCTAATGATTTTGTCTAAATTGACTACTTGAAAAGTTTATATGACCCGATTATTATCAAAACATCTGGGGTTGTCGAGCATGAAGGTTTCTTGTATTTTATTTCTCCAAACTTGCCTTAAGTTTAAATTTGTATTGGAATATTTAATTTTACTTTCTTGATTGACATTTTAACAAGTGCAATGCAAAATGCAAAAAATCAGTTTTCAAAAATAAATTATTAAAAATGAATTTTCTAGAAGGGAATAATTTCAGGGTTTACGGGAATTGTTTCAGGGCAGATAAAGCTACCACTCCCCGTAGGAATTGAGAGAGTGCATGTATATTTCATTTAAAGGTGGTTCTAGCCTACTGTGAATGGTTAATTGGGTTACCTATGTGGGATATGAGCCGAATTCATAGCGCTCTGCTGTAGTAATTAACGAAGAGACATGAACCTTTTTTGAAGTAGGAGCCTCTATCGTGTTAGCCATTTTATTTTGTAATGTGACCTAGTAAAGTTTTAACGGGTGTATACAATTTGTTCGATTGAGCCATATTATTGTGGGATTTTCTCGTTAAAACTATAGAATTTCAAGTTTCCATTTGTTTGGAGTTGCCGTTTGGCATATTTTGTGGAGTGTTTTGGAAACTGTATCCTTTTATAGAGAATTTGATTTTCTGGGCCATATTCCCCTCACTTATTGTGCCACAACCACCATAGGCCTTGTCTTGAACGAAAAGGTTCATTAGTTTTGCGAAGGAAAGAGGTAAGACTTAGTTTTTGCTCCTGCTCTGGCTATTACGTAACAAGCTATTTTATTTTAGCATTCGGTTTTAATATTTGGTTAGTACTTAGTTTTAGTACTTGGGTTTAGTACATCGTTGATATATCAGATTTTATGTACAGTTCGGGTGTACATGTTACTACCTGGATTGTTACGTATGGCCACGACCACCTATTTTCAACCCTCAGCTTCGGGTATTTTTATGGTGTCGAAAGAAGCCTATTAGTACCATAATTTACTACCGTTCCTACCTGGAGTGTTCATAATTTTGGAAATATCCGAGGATTCCGCAAGGATCACAAGCTTCAGCTAAGATGGCATGCTTTTTCTTTTTTTATATCGTTAAAATTATGGTTGTTTAAATTATTTAAGTTGACTAAAATTGACTACCTTAAGTTGTAGATTGTAGATTGTAGATTGTTTAAGGGGTCGCTTGGCCCTGGGTTGGCCTTTTTTCACCTCGACCTAAAAGGTCTTTTGTGAATTACCCTGCATCTAGATGTTACCCAGGATTCCAAGACTTTTTGCAAAGCTTGCGATTTTCCTGGGGGCTAAATTCCCTATGTCTTCAGGCGTTAATTTCGCCTGTTCTAGGTACTTTAGCCTAATGCGGATTAACACCTTGCATTCACAAAGTATATGTTCCGCAGTTCACAGTATCTGCATTTGTCATCTACTGCCATGCCCATGTTCTTGAGACGGTATCTCAAGGGGCAATGGCCAGTTAGAAGGCCTGTGATCAGCCTTAAATCAGACTTTTCCAGTTCGAGAAGCCTTGTGGCATTCTTTGTAGAATAGGTTATAAACCTTTTTGCTTGTCTTTGTCCTGGAGTGTTCCTCCAGTAGGACTCTTTTTGTTCCTTTTCCCATTTTAGGACCTCCTCCGTTATGTGTCCCCTGGATAGGCCACAGAACGGTTCGGGTCCAAAAAACGGGGCTTCAGCCCCTTTTCTTGCGAGGCTATCAGCTAATTCGTTGCCTTCTATCCCCTCATGCCCTGGCACCCACATCAAGGTAACCTTGTTGTTTTTTGCCAGTTGCTTCACAGATTGTCTGCATTCCCAGACAATTTTTGACAAAGGTATATGACCTGAGAGCCTTTAATGCTGCCTGACTATCTGAAAGTATATAGATCTTTGCCCTTCGAGTGCCTCTATTTAGGCATTCCTGGGCGCATAGATCTATAGCATAAATTTCTGCTTGGAAGATGGTTGGGGTGTTACCAAGGGCTTTAGATAGCCTGCATTTAGGCCCTGCTACGCCCACACCAACCCCTTCATCCATTTTGTATCCGTCTGTGTACCAGATGTGTGACTCTTTCTCCAACCGCAATGCTCCGGCCCTGCCCGCTTGACGGCTTTCAATCAGCACATCAAACGGGCAGTTAAAGTCATATTTGATTGGCATTGAATCAGTGGGTTTGGTCATAGATTCGAATTGGATTAACTCCAGAATCCTTAAGTGACCAACCAGGTCGCCTGGTCTGAATTTAAGTGCCTGATGGAGCCTTAAGGCACTAAGTGCTGCCTCCTTCCTCACATGCAAATGCAGAGGGAGTAAGTCCAGCATTGCCTTAAGTTATGGTAAATTAAATTACATTATATCACATAAAGTGTAAACTTTACGTGCGCACGTACGGTAACTTTTTATCGCCTTTTATTTAAGGAGTTTACTATAGACTGCTCACAGAAATTGTGTGTGATATACTGCTCGCACATAACATTGATTTTGTGTCATGACATTTAAAATATCTATTACTGGGAAAACAACTCAAGTATATAATCACGTTGATTAAATACATTTAATATTTTAGTGTTATTTACCAATAGTTAGTAAATAAATATCTTAAATTTTGATGTTGACTTATTTATGATAATAGTATGCATTTCTAAGAAGTTATCGACTCTTGAGCAAGAAATTCACGGAGCCTAGGTGTCAACGTAATCATTTTGTTTGCTTAATTGTTACAGCTCCTTTTTTGTGTAAGTTAGTTGACTGAGTTTGCCACTTAGATAGATATACGTACATATATATATTTTTTTTGGAACGGATTCCTCTAACAACAGGGGCTTTTCTAGTTTAAGACGGAGTGGAAATAAACTAGTGGCGCCCTCAATTTTTTTAAACCACTTTACTCTCTGATTGAGCTCGGGTAATATTTTTTTGCCGCGCTATTACTCATCCGGGTCCAACTAGGTGGCATTTCACGAAAAGCGCGTCGAAATTTTTTTAATTTTCTTGGTATTTTCTTCACCAAATTTTTCTGCTGTTACTGACAGAATACACAATAAAAGTTTTGGGTGCAATATATTTTTTTGTAAATATTGTCAAATATTATCAAATAGGAATCCGAAATTTTCCTAGGTTGAAATGCCGTATTTGACAGAAGAACGAAGAAAGTTATATTAAAAATAAACTTTATTAATAAACTATAAAAACTAAAACAAAAAAGCAAGGGATCATAAGGATATATCCAAGACCGTTGACTCAATATTAAGAAACAGCTAATTTGTCCTCTTAATTTGTTTATAACAACTATATTTGTTAAGTTATCGCAGTTTTTTCAGAGATATTGCCGGAATATTTGACGCGATGATAATTTGTCCTGATTAAATAATAAAAATGACTAATTTTATTTAAAAAAAAAATAAAAATTAATAGATTATTCGTGTTCATTGAATACGTCATTGTTCACTTAAAGTATAGCAGTTTTTTTTCTTAATAACTGTATTAACTAGGAAAATGCCAATAGTAGTTTTCCTCCGCCGCATTTTCATCATTATATATTTTTCACTAAAAGTATCGCTTCTTCGTTAGCAATAGTGTCTACTACCTACAAAATATTTGTTTTTCTCTGTTAAATAGTTGTACAGATATAGCATCCCAAGAGACTGATACCAGACTGGCAGATAGATATACAGACAGACAAGCAGATAGGCTCGCAACCGTATCAGGTGGTATCGGAAAGCAATAAAAACAAAGAGAAGGCGATAGTTGTGGGGGACTTCAATGCAAAATCCATACAATGGGGTATGAACGTCACCGATGAGAGAGGCCGCGTCCTAACTGAATGGATGGCAGAAAATGACTTAATATGTGTAAACGAGGGAAGTGCACCAACATTCCAGAGAAACGAATATTCGTCCATACTAGACCTAACTCTGACTACCGACGACATTAAAACCAAAGTAGCTAAATGGGAAGTGAGCGAAAAGGAAACCCTCAGCGACCATAACTATATAATATTCGAAGTAAAAGACGAAGGGAAGAAAAGAGCTATGGTAACGCAAAGCAAAGGGTAGCAGATGAAAAGTTTGAACAAAGAAAAGTTGCAAGAGACACTGAACGACGTCGGCATTATTCAGGAGGAGGGAGTATCTCCTGCAAAAGACTTTTCCCAAACCCTCACGCAGATCTGTGACAGAACTATGTCGAAAAGAAAATACAATTCAAAAAGGCCACCTTTATATTGGTGGTCAGACGAAATTGCCGAACTTCGCAGGGAATGTTTGAGGAAAAAAAGGATATGTACAAGAAATGCAAGAAGGAATCTTCCGGAAGTAAATCAACAACTGAGGGAAGAGTACAAAAGCAGCAAGAAAAGGCTGCGAAATTGCATCAAGGCTTCAAAAAGAGCATGCTGGAAAAGCATGCGTGACAAACTGGACTCCGATATCTGGGGAGATGGCTACAAGATTGTGATGAAACAAATGCTTGGCTTCCCTCCAAGACCCCAAATGTCCATGCAAATGACGGAGGAAGTGGTGAACCACCTTTTTCCCGTGCACGACGCCGTAAACTTTGATTGTGACAGAACAGTGATATTCTTAGATTTTACGGTAGAAGAATTGAATATAGCTTGCAACAAGCTAAAACCAAATAAAGCACCGGGACCAGCCTACATCCCAGTAGAAGTCCTGAAGGAAGTAGTACAAAGTAAACCCGAATACGCACTAAGAGTCTACAATAAACTAGCACGTAGAGGAGTATTTCCAGAAGACTGGAAGCAGGCTAAGCTTGTACTACTTAGGAAAGGAAATAAACCGCTAGACCACCCGGCATCGTATAGACCCATATGCCTCTTAGACGTAGAAGGGAAACTGTACGAACAGCTTATCTTAATAAGGCTCAAAGAAGAACTAGTACGCACAGGTGGACTGGCAGAGAGACAGTACGGCTTCATGGAAGGTCGACAAACAGTAGATGCCATAAACAACGTGACCCAAATTGCCAGAGAAGCTGCTGCTTACGCGCACCAGCACCGAAGACTGTGTGCAGTAATAACTTTAGACGTGCAAAATGCTTTCAACAGCGCATCATGGCAAATCATTCTGGAAGACCTGCGAAAAAGAGGAATAGAAGAGAGCCTAGTCAGGGTAATAGCATCCTATCTATCCCAGAGGAAAGTAATCCTGGAAGCAGAAGACGAGACAAAGACCGTAGAAGTCAGCAGTGGCGTGCCTCAGGGATCAGTACTTGGTCCAACCCTGTGGAACGTCCTGTATGAAGATCTCCTTAAAATGGAACAGCCAGCGGGTGTAACATTAAGCGGCTTTGCGGATGACGTAGCCATGACAGTAGTTGCAGAAACCGAGCATTTACTGATGAATAAAGCAGACACTGCCCTCCAGCGAGTTGCAGAATGGTTGGAAGGAAGAAAACTAAAGCTGGCACCAGACAAATCGGAGGCAGTCCTCCTTACCACTAAAAGAAAAATAGCGCCGACCACTTTCACCATCCTGGATACTTCGATCAGACTCAGCAAGGCAATAAAATACCTAGGAGTGTGGCTTGATACCAAACTTACCTTCGCGGAGCACGTCAAAAGAACGACCGAAAAAGTGGAAAAAACGGTCACAGCATTGACAAGTCTAATGCCCAACATAGGAGGGCCAAGAGCATCGAAGAGGAGAGTAATGGCAAGTGTGGTCCACTCTCAAATACTGTATGCCACACCAGTCTGGCATACGGTAACCGGAAACAAGAAACTAATAGCAAAGCTGGCAAGACTCCAGAGGCTGATGTCAATCAGAATCGGCAGTGCATACCGCACGATTTCAACAGAGGCAGTGGGGGTCATAGTGGGAGTCCCACCTGTAGAATTTCTAATACAAGAAAGGACAGAGAAATATAATGGAGTGGAAGCCAGAGTAGCAAAAGAGAACATTTCCACAAGATGGCAACAAAAATAGGAAACCGGAACGTATGGACGATGGACCTATAAATTGATACCTATCATTCAGACATGGATAAATCGTCCCTACGGAGAAGTGGATTACTACTTAACCCAAGCTCTCTCAGGACACGGATGTTTTAAGAAGTATTTCTACGATCGCAGAAGGGCAGATACAGACAGATGCAGCTACTGCGACGAGGTGGATGACGTAGAGCATACCCTGTTTACTTGTACTCGTTGGGAAGAGACCAGGAGGGACTATACCCAACAAACTGGGTCAACCTTCAACTACATAAACATGATGGCAGGCCTATGCACATCCGAGGAATCATGGCGACAAGCGTATGGAACAGTCCGTACAATAATAGAGACGAAGGAAGTAGAAAGTCGATAAAGGAAGTTAAGGGCCGGCTCCCCATTGAAGTAATGCGAAAGCGGTTTCCGGTGGGAGAAGCGAGACGAAGGGGGAGGGGTTTTAGTCGGTAAGAATCCGGCACAACGTCTTATGCAAGATTTCCCCTCCTCCACAAAAAAAAAAAAAAAAAAAAAAAAAAAAAAAAAAAAAAAAAAAAAAAAAAAAAAAAGATAGGCAATAAAAGACAGAGTAAATAAGTAATATCCAAGTCAGATGACGCCATCAAGATCATAGACGCATGGATGAAACGCCGTTACTTAGAGCTCACCCCAGAAAAAACGGAGAAGATTATCCTTAAAAGGAAATGGGAAAGAGAACATATCAGCTTTCAACTGAAAGACGTTCAAAATGTTCCAAAAAATCACGGTAAGTATCTCGGCATAATAATACACAAGGGCACATTCGATGATTAGATCAAGCATACCATCAAAAAAAGTAGACGCAAATATAGTATCGCTTTCGAAAATTATGCCCAAAATAAAAGGACCTGGAAATGAAAAGAGGTAGGTTTTGTACAACGTGACACAATCAAGTCTAACACGGTAAGTATCTCGGCATAATAATCGACAAGGGCACATTCGGCGAATAGATCAAGCATACCATCAAAAAAAGTAGACGCAAATATAGCATCACTTTCGAAAATTATGCCCAAAATAAAAGGACCTGGAAATAAAAAGAGGTAGATTTTGTACAACGTGACACAATCAAGACTAACGCATGGAGCTACGATATGGCGCACGGCTCAGAAAAAAGACTACATAGACAAATGTTAATGAGCATTGAGAGGAAAGCTCTATAAGGGTCATAAGCGGGTATAGGATGATATTTGCGAGCGCAATTCAAATAGTGGCAGGAATTCTTCCCTTACACATTTTAATAGATGAAAAGAGAAGTCTATGAAAGAGAATACGAGGGTACGCTATATGCCAAGAAAGAGCAGAGAGAGACCATTCTGGAGAGATGGCAGGCGCAGTGGATGGGCACGCTGGTGGAAGTAGCCCAGTGGACAAATGTTCTCATACCCGCCGTAAAGATGCCGACATAGACATACAGACTATTTTACAACACAAGTGTTGACTAGACACATATCTCCCAAGGTCTATACACACAAGATAGGCAAAATAGCTGAGTAAATATTAGCACCCTGCAAATACATCGGTACAGTAGCACGTATAATGTTCGAATGCGTTAGATGGGAAGCCGAAAGAGGGTATATCTAGAACTAGGAATCATACATCATAGAAGAAATGAGAGAGAGGCAGCGAAAAATGGAGCTTGATAGAAAAGTACATCAGAAAAGTAATGCAATCAAAAGAACAAGAGGGGAGAAACATTCAAAGGAGGCAGAATAACTAAGATAGAATCTTTGACATCCAGATGTGGGGGTTTTTTAGTGGGTAAGAATCCTACACTACCACGGACTGTGGTGTCTTTTGAAGATTTTCCCCTACCAAGAAAAGACAGCAAGCGGATAGATGGGCAGGCGGACAGACGCAGACGGGCAGGTAGGCAAGCAGACTGACAAACTGACAAAATGTAAAGACCTTCATTTTAATAATCTATAGTCTGAAACGAGAAAATCTCAAGAAATCTCGGAGAATGATTTGTTTATAATTACAATACTTCCCTTCGTTAAGCGGAGAAAGTCAAAATTTGTTAATACAGAATTTTCAGCCTTGATAAGATTTAAAGAATCAAAAACTTTTGAATATTGGACTGTAGACTAATACCAATGGTAAATGTGGAATTTTCTCATTGTACACCGTAAACCTTCGTATCATATACTGACCATCATTACATGATTAGGGAGATGAAAAGAGAGAGCAGGTATAGTAAATGGATAGACTATAATGTTATAGATTTTTGTTGCAAATGGGAAAGCAAGGGACAAAAGGGAGGTACTTAAATATATTTATTTCAACTACAAACATTTTGAATACAAACTTTTTTAAGTTAGGTACCCAACATAATTTTATTACATATTCTTTCAGTTATTTCATCTACGTGGATTATTTACTGGAACTTTGTGCGACTACTCAGTATACGCCACCTTTCATAAAAACCGCCAAAGAACATCTTCCAATAAAATATTTCGTTTATAAAAATGTTGCTGACAATGTATTCCCAAGAAATTCTCAATGGTTATAAAACGTGTCATCGATAAAGAAATATGGTCAAATAACATCACCATACACATAACATAACTAAAATTCCATATCCATAAAGACTCGATACCTTCGCTTACTGAAAACAGATAAAACATACGTTTTATGTTTCTCTTTATATATTATTCACTATGAGCTTTAAAAATTATTTTAGTTTGATATGATATAATTGCATAATTTTAGTTGACAGGGGTAAAATAATTATGAATATTATAATATCAGATCCTTAACTAAGGAAATGAAATATATCGGACCAGTTTTTCAGATTTTTTGGATAATTTTTTAAGTTAGACATATTGAAGTTTTCTTCTGGTTTTTGAAAATTCTAATCACTTGATAATCAGCGAATCTAAAACCTAACAGATATTAATTTTAGTATACTTGCTGGAATTTTAGAATTTTTGGAAAATGTCCTACTCTGTGACTTAAATAAAATTAAAGAAGACCCATACATGTATTGTATCATGACAAAAGAAGAAAACGCTCGCAAAGAAATGAGATCAAGTTTGAACTATTTGAATTGCTTCAGTAATTATTAACATTTGGTCCAGAAAAATGTTAATTTTGTATCAATGTTAAGTTTGTATCAACTATTCTTCAAGATCTCATTAAAATATTCTAGATGTACAGTTTACCTTATCTTATGCTAATCCATTTCTTCATATTTTATGTTATAATAGCAACCACAAACTGTTACTCGGCCTATAATAAAAATTCTAACTTAAATGGTCCATCCTGTATAAAGTTCTCTTCATTTACTAAATATCATGTTCAAGCGGGTATGATCTTTGTCTTATAATTTTACAAACATACTAAGTATTCTATAGTACTATATGTCTTGTTAGATGAAAATTCGATCTGTCACTAATAACAGAGACACAAAAGAAAGTGGTCTCTGCGGAGGACCAAACCAATGATTCTCCATGTATTTTGACCCGCTGAATCCGAATCCGAAGTCAGAATTATCAGATTGGCTCCTTTTTCATCCCTAACGCCAAAAACACCCCTAAATTAAAAAAAGGTCTGTCCGGCGGAGCAGATCAATGTATCCTTATATATTTTGACTTGCTGAAAGCGAATCCGAAGTCAGATTGACTCGGTTATCATCTCCGACCTCGAGAAACGCCCGTGAAAATAGGTTTTCGCATTTCACAATGTTATGGAGTTGTAGGGTTATGTGGTTGCAGTTTTTTAAGGTTATGGTGTTGTGAGGTTATGGAATAAACGTATTTAATAAAAATCTAACTGCTCATTTGAATGAGAATGGCAAAAATCCTGCTTTTTGGGGGTGCTTTTTGAGCTTAGGCATAAAAACCGTGCCAATTTGCCAATTCTGGCGTCGGATTTGGATTCAGCGGGTCAAAATACATAAGGATACACTAGTCTGATTCGCTGGACAGACCAATTTTTTTCTTGTTTTAGGGGTGTTTTGTAGGATTAGGGATGAAAAACGAGCTAATCTGAAAATTCTGACTGGTTTTGAATCCAGCGATTCAAAATACATAAGGATACACTGGTCTGCTCCTAGACCAGGGTCGATAATTTTGAAAATGGTAAAAAGTGAAAAAAAATTATAGTAGGATGAAACCCATTGGAAAAGGTAGAGAATATAACAAAAATGAAAGGAAAAATAATTTACGGGCGATCTGAGGTCGGGAAGGGGAAGGGGGTGAGTTTTTAAGGGTAAAAAACGGTTTATCTCGATTTCCGGCAAAACTACAAGTCCTATGAAAAAACGTTAAATGGCAAAGTTGTAGGTAATAAAAAGATCTACAACTTTTGTTTTTACACTTTTTTCACATAACCTCAAAATTTATGTGAAAAATTCAAATAACCAAGATTTTGGTTTTTTATTTTTATCTTTTGCAAAAAAATTTATTTTTTCACAAAATTTGGTGAAAACTTACCTTTTTATGTCCCAAATACACAGTAATTTTTTTGATTTAAAATATTCATTTTTTCACCTTATTTTGACTCAATATCGAAAAAGCACCCTAATTTTCAATCGATAATTCTCACGTCAAAATATCTGCTTTTTTAAAAAAGTCGGTGGGCTTTTTGTTTGTTGAAATCTCTACTTTCTGATGGTATAAAAAAATATATACATTACTATGGTAAATGTTCTCAGAAAATGCAAATAAACGAAAAAAACTCGAATCCGAAAATTTTTTTTTGAATCATTATGTACAATTTTGAGCTATTTATAGTAGTATATTTCGATTAGCAATTTTTTTGTTTATCAATGTAACATGAAATCTTATGTTTTTCGAGTAATTAAAGTGTAAATTTTAATAAACAGCTCAAAATTGTACATAATGATTCAAAAAAAAATTTTCGGATTCGAGTTTTTTCGTTTATTTGCATTTTCTGAGAACATTTACCATAGTAATGTATATTTTTTTATACCATGAGAAAGTAGAGACTTCAACGAACAAAAAACCCACCGACTTTTTTAAAAAGCAGATATTTTGACGTGAGAATTTTCGATTGAAAATTAGGGTGCTTTTTCGATATTAAGTCAAAATAAGGTGAAAAAATGAATATTTTAAATCAGAAAAATTACTGTGTGTTTGGGACATAAAAAGGTAAGTTTTCACCAAATTTCGTGGAAAAACATTTTTTTTTGCAAAAGATAAAAATAAAAAACCAAAAACTTGGTTATTTGAATTTTTCACATAAATTTTGAGGTTATGTGAAAAAAGTGTATAAACAAAAGTTGTAGATCTTTTTATTACCAACAACTTTGCCATTTAACTTTTTTTCATAAGACTTGTAGTTTTGCCGGAAATCGAGATAAACCGTTTTTTACCCTTAAAAACTCACCCCCTTCCCCTTCCCGACCTCAGATCGCCCGTAAATTATTTTTCCTTTCATTTTTGTTATATTCTCTACCTTTTCCAATGGGTTTCATCCTACTATAATTTTTTTTGGTCTCAAAAATTATCGACCCTGGTCTATCCGCCGCATAGACCACTTTTTTGTGTGCCTCTGTAATTAATCAAGTTCAGCCTAACTTCGTCTTCCCTTCCCCTTACAGTCACCTTGCTTTTTCAACAAAATCCTCCTCTTTCTCACTATCTTCCTCCAATTTTTCAAAAATTTCCACCATTTTATTACATTTCCACCTACTTTCCTACCTTCCCACCACTTCCAATGTAAAGTAGGTAGTTCATTCTCTAATTTTGAAGATTCATAAAATTTTGTCAAAATATTTTGAGCCACTTTCGAGTTGTGGTTGAGCAAACACTCAGACAGACATACAGAAAAACAAACATTCTTAAAATATACTTTCTGATTTTGCTAAATGTTCTAAGAAAAACTAAGTTATGAATATGTCTAGCTTTACAGGTTTTATTATTTGAAGATAGAAAATAACATACTGGATACATCTAACGACAAGTTTATGAGATACAGTAACGCTAGTTGAAGTTAATGACGTTCTAAAGTATTATTTCTATATAAAACAACAAAATCTCGTTGGACTATCAAATTGAAAAACATGTAGCTCTAAATTGTTGTAATATTTCATTTGGAGATATTAATAGTTAGTATTTTTTAAGTTATGGCTGCACTAAACTAAAAGTACTTAATTAATTTAATTAACTGGAAAACTGGAAATACAAGTTACTTAAATATCAATAGATTAGTTTAGATAATTGCTCTACTATTTACTAAATCCAAGTTTTATAATAAAAAAGTACGTTTAGTTTATTACTTTACTGATTCATTAAAAAAATCTTGCTTACTGTAACATGTTACACAAAACAAAAAACGTGAGTACCACCCACCTTTTTGCGCTACAGGATTATAACGAAGTTAAAATTCATCGCCTCTGTCATTTAATATTTTGCTTCACGGTCATGTCAACAATGTAGCAATCAGTGCAGACAAAAGCTCGAAACGATAACTTTATGGGAATATAACACGCAAGCTCCTGTATGGAGACTTTGTATTTATTGAAGACTATAGTATTTTAAGTAACAAATTGCTACATAAGTATCTAGATACTCATAACGTGCATACACGTCACATAAATTATATGATGGATTTTTATTAAAAATGTGTTATTCTAGTATCAGGGCATTGAAAAAGTGTGAAGACGTAAAAACCCAACGAGTCAAGTATATCCATAAAGACTAAAGCACTTGAATTATTATAGACTAGAATAATATACCGACAAGTGTTTCGTCAATCATGTTGGCATCATCTGGATATGATTAAAACAAAGGTAAGTCCTATGTTTATATCCTATGTTTATTACGAACTAATACCATAGTTCACTTAACCGTGTCTTAATTCAATTAATCTTGCTATCTGTATTCTTCGCCGAATATCATTACTTGCCGGTATTATTAGAAAGGACTTCAAGATATACCATCTTGTATATTCTCATATTCACCTATCCTTTGCACTGGTGATTTTGTTGCAGCTACCCTAACAGCATCTACGGAGAAGAGAATGAAGAGCTGGGTTATTTGTTCCTCCTACTTCCCAAGAAAGGACCTGTCCTCCGCAACGACATAATGGCTTATTGCGGGGGATATTGAAGAGGTACGAACCTTCCAATGATATCGGGATGTGATGCCAACGCACACCACTCGGTATGGGGAAGCACCAACATCAAGACAAAGGATGAGTCTTTATTACAGTTCATTCTAGGTGAAGTTATTAATAGCTAATATAGGCAAAAAAAACTACTTCAATCACATGGATGTAAGATTTGACATCACGCTCCCATCCCTGTCAGAGACAAAGTTCAGAAATCCAGAGAGACCAACTGAGAAGGAGTCCCTTAGAAGGCACCGGCAGGGAGGAACAGTATCTGGAAAGGATGTAGAGAGCCTTGAAGTGGCAGTGGAACAGATAAGCGAGGCCATAATAGCCGTTTACCAGAAAAACTACCCAAAGGTAACAAGGGAAAACAGGTAAAATAGTCTGGTGGAACAAACATCTCGAAAGCCTCAGAACAGAAGTGAAAAACTGTTTAATAAGGTCAAATCCAAACAAGATTTGGATACCTACAAAGCCAAACTCACGCAGTACAACATAGAAATCTGCAAGAGACTCGTGGAAGAGATTTATGAAGAGGTCAATGATGCAGCCTGCAGCCTCTAAAATTCATAATGTCTTGACTAAATAAAGTAGGCCTCCTCAAGAAAGAGGACAAAACCTACACAGAAACACTGATAGAAAGTATCAAATTGTTCATGGAGGCACACTTTACGAGTTCACTGGTATTGCAGGATTCGGAAGCCGTACAATTCCCAGATCAAAAAAGGCCGGAGCGGCCTAGACCTGCAGACGTTAGGATACACTAATCTGGTCCACCGGACAGACCACTTTCTTTTTGTGGGCCTATGTAATTTTAGGTAGACGACTTTCCATAACTGTTGCTTGAACATTTGTAAGAGCTTTAGTGGACGTCAGGAAGCCAAAGAGGAGTGGACTGTTTGCTGCAGCGTTTTCGAGAGTGCTGAATCCAAAAATATAACTACACCCACCTCTTTAAACGGCAAGAATAACCCCTTTTCGCCGTTTTTCGATGATGGGATGATTATACGTCTTTGGGAAGGAAATCATTGAAGTTTTTATGAATGTATATTGTTTTTATGAATGTATATTGACAAGGGAAGGTCTGAGGTGGGGTGAAGGTTAGTAGCAGTCCCCTTGTTTACAACCCTTCCAAGGGGTGAGAAATTGACCTTTTTCTGTTTTTCATTTAATACTATCCCCCCGTTTTAGAGGGCGCTAAACTCGAAAACGATATTAGATTATGTCTTCAACCCTTTACAACCTCTCAAACGGGCTAAGAACGACCCTTTTCTTGGTTTTTACCGTAATGGCTTTGATCATGCGTGTTTTGAAGGAAATGATTTAGATATTTACTAGGGTTTGGTGACAAAGGAAGGGTTATGTCATGGGAGGGCAGTAACAATCCTTCTTAATCTGGATATCGGGCAATAAGTGAATAAAATCATGACTAATCTAATTGCTGGAAAACTGAAACGAACCAAGCGAATTAAAATCCACATTTTTGAGAAAGAGAATAGATAGCAATATGCGGTTTTCAGGATTTAAGAGATAATTTATTTGTGAAACAGAAAGTTTTGTATATTTCTTTTATTTTTCACAGCGTGTGAAAGAAAAGTCTGTCTTTTTAACCAAACTTTATAACGACGGAGATTTTACAAAAATTATTTTACATTTTTTCGATGCGCATTTTCTTAGTCACTGGTTTATGAAAAAAAAAAAAATTTTATATAAATATCTCTTATTTTAAAAAATACCAATTTCTTTTTAAAAACCTGTCATTTTATCATCTTTTCGCCGTTAGTCCTTGGATTTCGTAAGAAACGATCATTGTAGGTTATTATAATACCTTATAACGGCTCCTTTAAAATAAATTATAATAATAAGCACATTTTTTGAACTTTTAGTTCATGGTGATTAAATATTTTCCCTCGCTAATACACATTTCATTTTTATCGCTCCATTAATAATAAAAAGTTTGGTTCTTCACTCTTTCTTTAATTGACATTTTATATAAAAATAGACAAATAAATATTTTTTCTTAATGTTTATTTAGATTCTATTTTAATTCATTAAAAAGACAGACATACAATTTTTCGTATATTTTTAGTGTAAAAATACATCAACAAAATTCGGTTTTTCTTTTTCAATCTACAGATAGTCATTTAGTCCCTTTACATATGTGTCAAATTTCAGCTTGATAACCGTTCCGGAGATAAGTGGGGTTCGTTTTTTATATTTTGTTGTAGAAAACCCAAAAAATCCCTGAGCCTTTTCCGATCTTGGGCACTCCACTAATTTCCATACAAAAAATATACCTACTTATTATTATAATTTTAATGGAGTTATCATAAGGTACTATAATAACCTGCAACGATCGGCTCTTACAAAACACAATAAGGCTTAACTGTAAAAATATTGAGATATGATAGGTTTTTAGAAAAAAATCAGTATCTTACAAAATGAGTCAATAATTTGAGAAATAATTTTTCCGCATAAACCGGTGACTAAAAAAGTTGTATAGAAAAACACAAAACATTTTTTGTTGAATCTCGGTAGTTACAAAGTTTGGCAAAAAAACACGATTTTCTTTTACACCCTGCAGATAGTAACGTACTTCAAAATAAAAGAATGATTTAAATTCAACCTAAAAATTCGCTTGGTCCGTTTCAATTGGCCAGCAGTTTATTTTCTAAGGGATGAAAATTTTCATTCTTTTAATAAATAATGCAAATAGAATATTTTTGTAACAATACAAACAGAAATATTTTTTATATTACAGCTAATTAATCAAAATCGTACATATTAACTTGAGGGACGAAATCTAAGTAATTATCACCATTAGCATCATCAGGCGCGTTCGATTATGTACGTAGGTTATCATCTTCATCCTCTGGGGTACAATATTCACAATCCCAATCTCGAAAATTATTACATAAAATACTATATGGTATACCCAATTTTACACAACCACATCATTTTAAACATCCGTTCTTACAACTATAATCCTTAAAAATGAAGTCAATCGATTTATTTCCCGAAAGTTTTGGTTCTAGATAATTGGTTCGTGGTATCCATCCCCACTCGATGAAATTCAGTTCATTTGAGAGCCAGGTTTAATATTGCAAATACACACCCAGGGGCTGCTACTGCCCTTCACCCTGCCTCAGACCTTCCTTAGGTTTCGTCGCTGTAGCAAATATTCGACCAAAAAGAGTAATATTTATCTTCCTGGCCTCCACTACTATATTTAGCTGTGTAACTGAAATTTTAGATTGAGTTTTAATGCCACTATTTTTAATAAACTGGAATGTTAAACAATTTCTGTTAATAAAAATAATTCAGGAAAAATGTCAATCTGTTAATGAGGATAAGACCGAAAAATCTCAAAAATAGGACGCCTAAAACGTGCTCAAACTCTAAATAAAAAATACCTGGATTAAAACGGTGAATTAAATCCACTGTACATCAACAGAACAATATTTATTAAATAACAACAATAGAACAATAACAGTACACTTACAAATACCGTGCGTGTAATTTCCCATTAGGCATGTACACTCACGTAGCGCCAAAGATCTGACAACACCGGCAGCCGTAAATTCGTCCGTCGGTACAGCATCCCAGCTCTGTTATTTCATTTCAGCCAGCTGGCACACGCGATGTTGTAATTCTTACTCCCCATGCCTAGCCCGCGACTACACATACGGTATCACGATCACGATCTGAGACACAAACCCACGACGCAGCGTGGTTAGGACACCTTTAACGGGCAGCGGCCGATGCCCCTAGGCATCCCGGAGTCCAGGTACCCACCTAGACACACCACTGGTGCCCGCGTAGAGACTCTTCCGATCATTGTTTACTTTCTCGTTTAAATACCTCGGATAAATGATATACAGTTCCGGGTTGACTTTATTTACAAAATAAAACCTTGTTGACTAAGCAGTATGCTTTTACATGCGTTCAAATGGTATTGTACCAAAACAATAATTTAAAATATTATTATGCAAGCTAGTTATGAATTGTTTCTATTTTTAAGATTCTATGTTAATGAACTAAATCTGGAATTGGGTTTGACAGTATGTTGGTTATATTGTAATAACCGAGATGCTGTATACAAAGGCCGCAATATGAAAAGGTAATTCCAGAAACACAAGAAGTCTGTTGTGAATGATGTCTATGAGTAACGAACACATACAATTTAGTATTCCGTGTAGGTACCTACCCTATAAATAGTTCTAAAGAACCGAACTACGGGATAAAGTTTAATAAATATTTGAAGAATATAAAAGCAAATTTTCTATGTATATATAGCAAAAGAACTGGAAGTTATATGCTTTGATACCGTGCTATCAAGCCAAGTATATTTATGTCACTGCCAAGTGAATAAAACGTAACAACCTGTTAAACTTCAACGGCGTCATAAATTAAAGTCTTTAAGCAACTTCTAATTAGTGTTAATGCTATAAACATCATCTAGCTTATTCTCTGAATTAATAAACTAAGAAATACTCACTGCAGTAAATAATTCATAGGTACGTGCTGCTCATTTTATATCCTGTTATTAAAGTCATAATCAAACTGTTATTACAAATACTTTACGTATAGGTATAACAAAAAATCATTTTTTTTTATTCTTATAACACAACGATAAAAAGAAAAATAATGTAATTACAAAAAATAAGATTTTAGTGAAATATGCCAAACAACGTTTAGGCTAAAAAAAATAATTTAATACCTAACACCCCAAACACACCTCTTGCTCAAATTACACTTAAAAATGATAGTCAAGTAAACATCGAATTTTGTACATTGAAGAAAAAAAAGTCAAACATTCTAATGAAGGCGATTTCAGCTTCTTGCTACCGAAAGCGTAAAAAAAACTCAGTCATCTTGGCCACTGTCAGGTCAAAAATGTAATTTAGTTATTTTTAAAACCTCTTCATCTCTGGTATGCCTAGTTAGTATTTACAATTTAAAGATAGTTTTTCTTAAAAATTTCTTCATCGATAATTACGTATTCCACGTAAAAGACATATCGATTACCTCATAGCTTTGTGGAATTTTGCCAACATTTTTTAAAGAAATATATGAGGAAGAACAATAATTCATACTGTTGATTACTGACCTTTTAACATTGTACAGGATGTTTTAAAAAAGTATGTCAATCATTTAACAACACACAGTATGTCAAAAAAGTTGATTGAACCTAATTTATCTCTGTCCATAATCGCACGCCTATAAAGTTGGAATTAAAAATATTTGCTTTTTTAATATTGGCTGTAGATATTTTTTACAATTTCGGTACAATGAAGTCTATGTCAAAAATTAGATACAATAGATATCAAATCTTGAATCTCTGAATCCGAATCCGACCTCCATCACATCAAGTCTTCGAGATATCCTAACCTAAAAATGCAAAAAACACGATTTTTCGCTATATTCGGGATTATATTACACCGCGAATTAATTTTTCTCCACAAAACTCGTTGCGGAATATGAAAGTACTACTATTTCCCATCAAAATGCATTTTGAATTTTTCAGATCTTATCTTATTTCATATATACCGCACTTTTCTAAAGGGTGTAGCCGGATAAGCATTCGAAAAATGCCCATAAAGGAAATTACATGAAATGGGCATCAAAATATTCCCTTGACTGTAAATAAATATTTGTTTCAGTATTATTCCAGAAATCCAAGGGGGAGCTGAATTTTTGCAAAAAAAGCAATTGTTAATTAAAAATTTGTTGCAACTTACTTAATAGACGAAAAAAATTGAAAAAATTATAGACCATAAAGATCTACCAGATGAACTCTGAAAAAAATATTTCGTCGTATTTGGAGCGAAATTCAAATTTTAAAAAAACAAAGAAAAATCCAAAGTGCCCAAAAATGTATTTTTTGAAAAGGTGCTATCATAATATTTTTCAGACAGATGCGCATTTGTGTCATTAATACCTTCATTTTTTTCAGATTTTTTTATTTGGTGGCACATGTTTAAAAATAAATAAAAACTTCAAAACAAATATTTATTACATTTTTTAATAATACAACTTTTAACTAAACATCAAAAGAATAATTAATCCTCGTCACTTTCCTCATCTATCACTAGCTGCACGTTTGGGGTATCAAAAATAGGGGAAAGGATTTCAGCTGAGTTAATAAATTCATGATAGATCTTCCTCCTCTTGTTATTCACAACGTCTTGGCAGACACTTTGAGATCTATTTATTGTTCTAGTTGTCTTCTCCTTGTTATATGGCACATCTGACAGCATCACACCATCTGCCGTGGTTGTCTGTTAGGCGCACAGCCCCGCCAAAGCTCTCTTCCAACAGTTCTTTGGTAATATGAACCTAATGTTAAGAAGGGCATTCTATATTTTCCTCTCACCGGTTGATGTGACCAAGAAGTGAGAGAATTCGGAAAAATACATTGCTGGAGAGTCGCTTAGTGGGACGTACTTCTTAGAGCATTGAGATAGTACGATGGGTTGCCCACGGAATTCGTAACAGGCGCCTTTATTCTGTCCGTCTCCCTAACGATTCACGTCTCAAAGGTGTACAGAAAGAAGGAGAGAACTAGTTCGACAACAGGTCTGATCTTTGTGATACTTCTATCACGCCAAATTTTGACCAACTTGTTGCCGATCCAGATAGATAAATAGTGTGTGATAAATAATAAACAGTAACCGCAACGTGTGAGCAACATGCAACTGTTCGTAGTCTCTTGGTAAAATTACAAAAATGACGTATTCCAGTATATCCATCAGAATTTGGCCTGTAGTCGATGTAGCATTTGCGAGTTCTTCTATTAATGTGTCGAGATCTGATTGCATTTCACTATATGTAGATTTTCAATCTTGCTACATAGCAACTAACGTTGTTCATGAAGTGATGCACAACTTTGTTGTCATGGTAATATCATTGGCTACATCCCCACCTCCGTGATGCCAGATTTATGATTACAGTTACATGTTTATGCCCGTTTGTGTCACGCACAGACTCAGCAGTAGTCGCATCGTAACAATATTTTCATCACTTCCATGCAATAGAGAGAAACTGAACTCCAAAAAACACAGATCGTACTGTATTATATTAGGAAAAATCAATGTTTGTAGAAACTAATAAATAGTTTTTGGAGAGTTTTTTATTTTCTTTCATCAAAAAATCTGAGAAAAATTAAGTACATTGGCGATGCAGAGGCGCGTCTGATAGACAAATATCATGATAGCACCTTTTCAAAATAGAGGTGAAAACGCCTAAAGGCGCTTGTTTCGGATTCCGTGAACAGCCCACCATACCATATCGATGCTCTAAGAAGTACGTCCCACAAAGCGACTCTTCAGCATTGTATTTTCCCGAATTCTCTCGTTTTTTGGTCACATCAACCGGTGAGAGGACAATATAGAGCGCCCTTCTTAACATTAGGCTGATATTACCAAGGCAGGTGGTGACGTGCCATATAACAAAGAGAAGACAACTAGAACAATTAATGGATCTCAAAATGTCTGCCAAGACGTTGTGAATAACAAGAGGAAGAAGATATCTATCATGAATTTATTAGTCCAGCTGAAATTCTGGCCCCTATTTTTGATACCGCAAACGTGCAGCTGGTGATAGATGAGGAAAGTAACCAGGATTAATAATCTTTTTGATGTTTAGTTAAAAATTATGTCATTAAAAACTGTAATAAATATTTGTTTTGAAGTTCTTATTTTTTTTTCAACAAGTGCCACCAAATAAAAAAATCTGAAAGAAATTGAGGGTATTAATAACACAAATGAGCGTCTGTCTGAAAAATATCATGATAGCACCTTATCAAAAAATGCACTTTTGGGCACTTCGGATTTTTCTTTATTTTTTAAAATTTGAATTTCGCTCCAAATATGACGTAATATTTTTTTTCCGAGTTCATCCGGAAGATCTTTATTATCGGCACTTTTTTCAAATTTTTTCGTCCATTAGGTAAGTTGCAACAAATTTTTAATTAACAATTGCCTCTTTTGCAAAAATTCAGCTCCCCCTTGGATTTCTGGAATAATACTATGCTATATTTTTTTACAGTCAAGGGAATATTTTGATGCCTATTTCATGTAATTTCCTTTATGAGCATTTTTCATATGCTTATCCGGCTACACCCTTTAGAAATCTAACACAGAGCCCCACAAAAAAAAAATTGGAACTGCTATCGAGACAACTGTATCCTTATGTAATTTTCGACTCTGAATCAGAATCCGAGGTCAAAAAAAATCGTACACCCCCAAAATCAACCCCTAGCGCTAAAAAACACTCCCTAAACATGGTAAAAATGACAACGCTGCACGAATAGACTTAAATCTCAATAAACCGAATTAAATATAAACATTCAAGTATATAACGCATAAACACTACTTTCCACTGAAAATCACCCCCCATAAGTGGGTGAAAACTACATACAGCAGGAAACTTAAAAAAATGCAGTGATTGTAAAAAAGCTTAAGATGCCCAATTTTTTTGGAAAGAGTGAGTAACTGCATTAGCTCCGATGCGATGCTCAAAATCTACCCCCATAGAGTTGCGGAAACCACCCCTAGATTAAAATTGCAAGGAAAATCGGGGAAAAAAAGGTAATAACAGAAACAATGAACGCCCCAATAAAGAGCCCAACTTGACGTATACTTAATCCGCATTCAACAATCGTACGCGGTTGTCAATGCGCCACCTACCGGCTGGTCAAAAAACTATATAGCCACAAAATTATATAGATATTTTTTCTGAATTTTTAGAAGATTCTTTTTAGAGGCCATATAAATAAGTAATAGTATTTTCAGAGAATTCTTTTTAGGAGTCATCTAAGCAACTGCAATTTAAATTTAGGGTTGATTTCCGCCACTGTATGGGGGTAGTTTATGAGCATCGCATCGAGACTAATGCAGTTACAAACTGTTTCTAAAATAACTGGGCACCGTAAGCTTTTTTTGCAATGCACTGCAGTTTTTTAAAATTTCCTGTTGTATGAGGGGTAGTTTTCACTCACTCATGGGGGTGATTTTCAATGGAAAGTAGTGTTATCTCTGTATTTATGCGTTATATACTTGAATGTTTATATTTAATTCGATTTATTGAGATTCAAGACTATACGTGGAGCGTTAAGTCATTTTTACCCTGTTTAGGGAGTGTTTTTTAGCGCTAGGGGTTGATTTTGGGGGTGTACGATTTTTTTGACCTCAGATTCGGATTCGGATTCAGTGTCGAAAATGTTGTCTCGATAGCAATTCCAAATTTTTTTTTTGTGGGGCTTTTTTGGAACTGCTATCGAGACAACTGTATACTTATGTAATTTTCGACGCTGAATCCGAATCCGAGGTCAAAAAAAATCGTACATCCCCAAAATCAACTCCTAGCGCTAAAAAACCCTCCCTAAACATGGTAAAAATGACAACGCTCCACGAATAGTCTTGAATCTCAATAAATCGAATTAAATGTAAACATTCAAGTATATAACGCATTAATACAGAGTTAATACTACTTTCCATTGAAAATCACCCCCATGAGTGGGTGAAAACTACCCCTCACACAACAGGAAATTTAAAAAAAACTGCAATGATTGCAAGAAAAGCTTACGATGCCCAGTTATTTTAGAAACAGTATGTAACTGCATTAGTCTCGATGCGATGCTCATAAACTACCCCCATAGAGTGGCGGAAATCACCCCTAAATTTAAATTGCAGTTGCTTAGATGACTCCTAAAAAGAATTCTCTGAAAATACTATTACTTATTTATATGGCCTCTAAAACGAATCTTCTAAAAATTCAGAAAAAATATCTACATAATTTTCTGACTATATAATTTTTTGACCAGCCAGTAGATGGCGCATTGACAACCGCATACGAGTGTTGAATGCGGATTAAGTATACGTCAAGTTGGGCTCTTTATTGGGGCGTTCATTGTTTCTGTTATTACCTTTTTTTCCCCCGATTTTCCTTGCAATTTTAATCTAGGGGTAGTTTCCGCCACTCTATGGGGGTAGATTTTGAGCATCGCATCAGAACTAATGCAGTTCCTCACTCTTTCCAAAAAAACTGGGCATCGTAAGCTTTTTTTACAATCACTACATTTTTTTAAGTTTCCTGTTGTATGAGGGGTAGTTTTCACCCACTCATGGGGGTGATTTTCAATGGAAAGTAGTGTTTATGCGTTATATACTTGAATGTTTATATTTAATTCGGTTTATTGAGATTTAAGTTTATTCGTGGACCGTTAAGTCATTTTTACCATGTTTAGGGGGAGTTTTTTAACGCTAGGGGTTGATTTTGGGAGTGTACGATTTTTTTTTACCTCGGATTCGGATTCAGCGTTGAAAATTACATAGGGATACAGTTGTCTCGATAACAGTTCCAAAAATTTTTTTTTTTGTGGGGCTGTGACATTCTGTTTATCGCGAATAATTTTAGTTTATGGCGGATTCGCCGGTGATATATATGCCCATATACCGTTATCATTACCTTCCACCTACGTCATCATATAATTATATTGTCACCAGAACTGCATAAGTCTGCAAAGTTTCAAATCGATACGACAATTAGAAGTTGCCTTTTGTTTTGGTTTGGTTGTAACAAAAACGCAAAACTAGTTAATTTCGACGGACGAGAAGAAATAAAATATGTGAAAATTCAAAATGCATTTTGATGGGGAAGAGTAGTACTTTCATGTGCCGTAAGAGTTTTGTGGAGAAAAATTAATTCACGGTGTAATATAATCCCGAATATAGTGAAAGACCGTGTCTTTTGCAATTTTAGGTTAGGATATCTCGAAAACCTGATGTGATGGAACAATTCTAAGGTCGAATTCGGATTCAGTGCACCAAAAACCTTCGAAAAAGTATAGTCCGGTTTCAGGATTCAAAAATGTCGGCCTGTGTAATATTAAACACCTTACAGAAATGTCATAAAGTGAAAAACAAACGCAAAACGAAAAAGATCAAAGCCATACTAGATTTTAATGCTAAAATAAATCGATTTACGCAAAAATTATTTGAAATAATCGTCTGAAAAACTATTTGAAATAAAAATAAAGTGCATAATATTAAAATGTGGGGAATTGTATACTTTATTCATCCATGTAAACAAATTATAGGCATTCCATTTAAAAAAATTGAGAAAATAATAATTAAATAACAAGAAATGTAAACAAATATTTTGGGCACTGGGTATAATAATAATTTATTTCAAAAATGTTTTTCAGTAAATACATCATTATAAAATAAAATCCTAAATTTTTAGAAAAGACAATCGCGGAGATATGGCATGCAAAAAAATGTTTTTAAATTGTCAAAAGAGAACAGGAACAAAATTAAAACTTGGCAACGCTGCGTCCGATTATAAAATAATTTTAGGGTGCAATACAGGACTTTTGGAAAGCACTTGGAGGCGCTAAAAAATACAGGGTATTCCATTAAATATATATATAATATGTAGCAAAAAATGAAATACATTATTCCGATCATTATTGTATGAAATTTCATATTTAGTGCTTTAATTTAAAATATACCCTTGAATATTCTATTTTTAATTATGTATGTATATTGACAATTAACAGTGTAGTGTACACATAAAACAGCGGCTGATCATAATAAGTAGTTTAAAAGATTGACCTTAAAAATTATCATAAATCACTGCGTAGCAACAAAATAAGGCTCAGACATTTTTTAGTAGCCATTTCTAATTCAGCAAAATGAACCCTGTCTATCATAACAGTATATCACTTTCCTCGTGAATCAACCTGTATATAAATCGCGCTGTCGTTTTTAAAAGTATAGTTGTAACATAAAATTTATGAGAGCAATTGAAACATTACAATTCGTAATTTGAGCTGGAATTCCTTAAAAAAGCTTATCGCTGACATGAAATATGAAACAAAATTCCACTCCCAATAAACACTTAAACGTCTCTGAACTTTTGTAAAGTAGGCATAAAGCCAGTGTATCTGGTTGTTCCTTTTATAATTTTTGTGGGATTGTGACAGTTTTATACATCGCGGTGTAAGCCGTGTGCGACCGCAACTCGCTATAGTACAACTCAGTCAATTCCTGGGGCGAGAAACTCAATATTGCTTCAATAATTCCATTTCCTAGCACTTCCGTCTGTTCTTCTTTGTATCCATTCAAGATGACCACTCCATTATATTTTATTTCTAAAGGCAGAAATTGCCTCTGAAATATTATTTTTCTGTACCTCTATTCAATAAATAATTCCTAAAAAATGTCAACCGCAATTTTACTGCTATTGTTCAATTTCTTGAAAAACTCTATCAGGAAAACTATTTCTGCAGTTCTACTTTATTATTTCTGATTTAATTATCTGCTTTTCTAAGTTTCATGCTGCGTCCTCAAGATCCAAAATAAACTTATCTTTTGAACATTTCTATTAATGCTAATAGAACAGCAAATACTGTAGAATTACAAACGTTATGACATTGCATTAGCACCACTATACAGGGTGTTCTAAAGATTCCCGCCTGTTAGGGTGCTGATCCTACAGCAAAATAAGAGAAGTTATGGTCCTTTGGGAATGACGCCTAAACGCAGCTTTTTACTAACTATCTTGGAAATACTTTGAAACAACTTTATGAATAATACTTGGTTCGCAATTTTACATTACTGAGGCTTTTATTTTTAAGTTCTTTCCACTACAAAAATCTGGATTTAGAAAAGGTTCATAGTTCTGCTACAAAATTATTTTGTACTGAGGATGATATTATTTCAGCAAGAGATAGAAATATGGTAACTATCCTAATCTCCGATTAAAGAACTTATATCTAGATACATAACAGGCTATCTTTTCACTATATACCTTGTTTGCTCCTAACATAGTCGGATCCCATAGGCTACAGTGGCGTTGTGTGTGTAGAAAATGTGTAGAATGGTATATTTTCATTAAAATGAATTATTGCAATTCCTGCATTACCGGCTCTTTATACAACGTGATGTAGGCATACGATATTACAGTAAGATAAATATGTATTGAAAGGATATTAAAATTAATTAGTATTCACTTTATAACTGTAAACTGAACTTCATCATGTTTTATGACTATGGAACGATTGATTTTCTTCTTTTCTAAACTGCTTTCTGCAAACGGCACAGCACTTTGCACTAAATATACTGTCACTAAACTGTGTAAATATGAATAGAGAATATTATTTAGGTATTAAGCAAATCACAACTTAAAATAAAAAGACTTCTTCACCACATTTTGATCAAAAACCACTTATTAACATTAGTGGCGGATACTGTCAAAAGTGTCAAACTGAGATTATGATAATCGAACTGAACCGATCGTCGCCGAATCGGTCGCGAATAGATCGACTAGCCAATCAAGACCTTATGGGAAAAAGTGCCTTAGATTGCAACTATTTTAGCAACATATAAATCAGTACAATTATGTATCTAGATACAAGTTCTTCAATCGGAGATCCTAATACTTACAGTCATTTCAAAATTCTTCTAATCGAATTTTGAACCATTCTTAATCTAATATACATAGACAATAGACATACCACACATAATAGACAACCTCTAAATCCAAAGACAAGGCTGTATGAAACGGGATTACACGTTTGAAAAGACGCAGACAACATGCATTAACCACCGACATTGCTAATGCCGCAGATAGGATTGAACCACTGTGTTGGACAAAATGCATTCGGTTATCAGATTAGGTGCTATACAAAATAGCTATTGTCAGAATACTACAACAGAATGTGGAAAAATCAGCCTTGGCGACATGAAAATGAATAAACTTATTTTTTTAAATTTTAAATCACTTATTTTAGGTTCAGAAAATGGTAGCAGTTAATATTATTATTATTATTATAGAAACACAGAAGGAACGAGCGTAGAGGCGACTTCAATGTGAATGTCAATCAATATTCCGTTGAAGCAACGTCGAGCGCGGTTAGTACTTGGATGGGTGACCCATCTTGGGAAATAAAGCGTTCTCGTCCCACCTTCTAGCGGCTTGTATATCAGTGTATACGTGGAAGCTACGTAATTTCAGACGAGGATTACGTAGTGGATATACCATCTTTCGGAGGGGATGTAAAGCAGGCGGTCCCTTGTCTATTAAATGTTAGGCAAGTAAAAGATCCCTACTCTTCTTAAGGGAAGAGGTTCGGCAAAATTTCCAGGTTGGAGGTAGCTCGTCTCCTGGCATCGGTGATAGGCCCTGGTAGCGGAGATAGGCCGACGTTAAATAAATAGATAAAAAAAAAATAGAAATACAGAGATCTCTTATTTTTTTAAAATGTTTTATGCTATATCATATATGTATTTTTATGTGAATAAAAAAAATTGGATATTAATTTAATAAATATAGTAAATAACTTTTGGGTGATTTTTGGTGAATTCTATCAGTAGCTCTGGGGAAAATCGTTCCATGCCATTGGCAACACTAGTAAACAGTTCTCACCTACCGACTGCCGAAGGCAGACGTGATGATGTGATCAAAGGAGGTAAGTATTAAAGGTAGTAGGTAACAACTTGGCCTTTAGAATTGTACATAGCAAGTTTTGGTATTAATGAATATTACTGTTTCCTGAATTGTGCTTTTTACTGCTGTATGTGTATAAAGCAAAAAATTTTTTTTTTAATACCATTTTTCCTATATGTGGAAAAGTTGTAGCACACTATACCAATAATCTGTGCACAAAATGGCCCCTCTAACTTATTATCTTCTGGTGCCCCAAGTACCTAAAAAAAAAATTATATGATTGAAATTTTTTTAATGAAGGTAAAACTGGAACTTAAATTCTTGTTACAAAATAGTTATAAATATTATTTCAAACTTGCAAGAAACTCATACTTTGTGTCAAAGCAGGTAAAACGTTTCTGGCTCTAATAAAATCATCCCTGGCTTCTTCTTCGTATACTGCGGACGATGCCTTTGTTATCAATTTTACTGCACGCTCCACAGCTTGCGAATGACATGACAGGGATATTTGTGAATATTAATATTATCTGGGATGTCCGCTATCATCTTTGTTAACCTCATCTGATATATTGGCTAGGCGGGTGGGGATGTGACAGTTACTAAACTCCAGATCGTCATAATCATCTGCAGAAAAATTTAATGGTGGCACTTTGCATTCTCGAACTCCATTGACGAGTACAACATTAACTTGATTTGTTCTTGATTTCAAAATTCTCCTCAAACTCATTTCTCTAGTATGTCTCCGCGGGTCAGACATCGTTGTAATTAAAATATTTTCAGGATGGGCGAAATACCCGTTCCTTTGTATCACAGGATCTACTATCTATTTGAGGTTATCTGGTAGGTATCGTGATTTTTTTATCATTTCCAGTAAGTGTTTGGGCCCGTCTTTACAGGAAGACTTAGTTTTTATATCAAACCAAGTCGCAGCATATACTTTAACAACATATTGTGCTAAATGCCGCAATGTTTCCTTTGGGATTTCTGTTGCAGTTGTAATCTATCTGGAATGTGGCATTTTTCCAGGATTTCTTTCCGGCAAACCCGAAGGCAAATTACTCTTGGAAATACCCAGACAAAGGACAAGGGTAGATAAGGGCCTTTTTCCGCCCATCGGCCATGTTATATATTTTCCGAGTAGTATATGTCTTGACGAGTAATAAAAAATTATTCTTTGGAATAGTAGATTATTCAGTAAGCGTATAATGATGGCTATTACTCGCGGGGGTGATATTTACGGCACGAGACGAAGGCGTGTCGTAAATCATCCGAGTGTGTAATAGCCATTATACGCGAACTGAATACTATAATTTATCCACGACTATCGCATATGTTAACTGTTTTAATCGTTCAAAACTAAAAAAAAAAGTTCATTTACAGTAACACGTTGACGTGTTAAATGTCAAACACGAAAATATGCACGAAAACATGGAAAAATGGATTCGCCGTTTCCTTATGAAAATTGCTAGTTCCTGATTGGTCAAAGGTGCGTTAGAATGAAAACAACTAGTTCCTGGTTGGTTAAATATGTGTTAGAATTAGATTATGTTCATTATACGTTTGGTTGGAATAATGACTATCATTATTTGACAATTGTTAAATGTAGAATGCAATGATTATACGATGGTGGTGGATAAACATATTCTTATTCAATACATAACACAATATGTGGTTTTGAGCGCTGACACGTTTAAATTCGCACGCAACGTCGACACTACTACCACTCCCGTGGAAACGATTTTGTTTTTTATACATTGCAGCGCTTGATGAAACAATATAAATTAACCATTATTTAAAAGCTTAAATGCTTAACAATGAAATGAGGTATAGTTTATCTTGTTTCATCGAGCGCATTTAACTGAAATATACATTGAAAGTTCGGAAAAAGGTCAAAAATTACTAAAAAACTACAAACATGCCCTCTTTGAAATGATATTACTATGACCTACTGTTGTTTTTCAAATGTAAAATATATAGAAACATAAAGATCATATGTTCAACTATAAATAAATAACGCTTAATGACCTTAAGGAGAACTTTTCTTTTTTATGAAATTATTAGGCGAAAATTATATAGCTTATCTACCCTTGTCCTTTCGTACAGGTATTTTTGATCTGTACTTATATATCTTTTACCTTGAGAGTAGGCAGCTCAACCGGAATTTTCTGGACATGGATAACGGGCATTTTTTCACATTCTGACAATGCTTTTCATATTTCACCAGAAAATGCTCGGGGACCTCTTGTACCTCCATCCATGTTTAGCAGCAAATGTCTTAGTGGCAGTTCGCTAGCATGTAACATACACACAATGCATAGGTCTAAAAATTTTTGTTTCGGTCTGACGAATCACACCATTTTTTAGACCTGTGATCACCACTGTGCCGTCACAGCCTATAGCAACAATATTAGTCGTACTTATGTTTTTTGTTTGAAGGAAACTCACTATACTGAATTTTATTTGTCGGGCAGTCCCATCTGCTACGCTCACATGGCCAATGTATTTAGATCCGGATTCTGAAATCAATACAATGTGCTCTTCGGTAACTGTAGATTTATAAAATTTGGAGCCCCTCTTTTCCTGTGTTAAAGTTTTGTCCTTACGGCCGTCAAAATACAAGCCAAACACTTCCTGTCCCGCTTGAACTTGCTCTGCTTGAAGTTCTTTGCGATATTTTACTCTTTCTCTCCTTATTTTACTTCGGTCTGTAATTTTTGAAGACTCTGTTCCCGTTACTAATCCCATATCTTTTAAAGCTGCACTAACCAATATTGCTGCTGATCTGTCTGATACTCCAGTCCTATCACATGCTTGCGCTAAAGTGTGAAGATGTAACCTCATCTGTTTAGAAGAAGTAGCTACTATAGAAGTCGAGGGTCTGTTTTTGCAGCTATCTATATCATCTGTTAAAGAATCATCTGTTATGGAAGAATCTGAGAATGTGTCAGATTGCATTGTGTCATCTTTTACAACTTCGACAGAAGTTCTTGTACATATAGAATGTTTCAGCTTTCTTTCAAGTCTACTTTGCAGTTGTTTAGTTGTCCCAATAACGATACCACCAATTACCATGATCCTTTCTCTTCTCTGATCTATTAAAAATTCGTATTCCCTTCTTGGTACTTTATTTTGCTTGATGCAAGTACAAGTAAAAAAATCTTTACATTTACAGATGCAAATATCAAATAGCCTTTTTTCGGCATCTTCCCTAAACTTATCCACTTTTAATTTGTAGCTTGCACTCATCCTAAATTTAATTGGCTTCTTATGGTTCCGGTAAGTCGTATGATATTTTCTTAACAAATGTAAAATCTGTTGATCGGATAGTATCGGAATAGAAGCTTTATTTCATAATTTTTTATGCTTTAATTTCAAATTTCCGATATGTCTTGAAAAATCGGCTACTTTGATTGATTTTGCTTTAATTCCGCCCGAATACATAAATAGCACTTCATAACCTGAGAGTATGTTGGTAACACATTATCTTTAAATTGTTCCGGTGCTCCAAATACAGGACAATAAACCTCTGTTCTTGTTCTAATCATGTTAAACACTAACACGCGTGTAACCACTTAAAAACACAAATCAACGAGCACTTAGGAAGATTTAAAAACAACTAACCTTAATTGTAGCTATCTGGAAATCATGTAAACTTGCGCATGATTGTCTACAATAAACAACGCATGTGTAATATGCTTGTATACTACAGATTAACACAAAAGACGTTAGTTGCTGTCATTTTATAGAAGATATACGAGCATTATATGAAAACTAAAATGTTTTTGGGGCACCTTAAGATGACAATCAAATTCAACCAGCTTTTGCACACTAATTTAGTTTTACCGTAGACAACTTTTGGTGACATAAGCGATAAAAATTTGAAAAAAAAAAAATTCACTCCACCCTAAATTGTGTAGCTACTCAAGCCCGGTTTCACTGGCTTTTGCGGGTAGTGGTGTTCCTCCACTTGATTAGGAACTGGCTCCTGAGTAACTGTATAGTAATTACCGTGAAACTTCGCATCCTCACTGAGTTGTACGTCACAAAATACAAAAAATAACTAAATTAATAGGAACTTCAGTAAATTTCTTCATCAAAAATAAATTAGCAAATATTTCGAGGGATTGTTAATATGACCCATTTATAAATAAGCTAATAGGATGAAATACTTCGTTAGATACCTTTTTATACGTAAATGAGAGTGCTTTGCTATTTTTTCTATTTACAATATTCTATGATTAAATTGTCATTGTCATTGGACATGGGATTCCTATTTTCAAAAATTTTATATGGAGAGCTCACCCTAATCTTTGTCACAGAATTGACAGTTTAATTTGTTGCACTTCTTCACAGAATACCTATATTACTTAACTAACACTAGAATTGCTAAATAAATAAGTGCAATAAGCAAATTTGTCGATTAATAACAAAGCGGACCACAAATTTCCAACTCAGTTGCTTGAGGATGATGAAATTATCGTCTTATATCTTCTCTGTAGGAAGCCAGTTTAGATATTGCAGCGCACACAATAAACCTAAAATGAACACCAGAAGGATAAGTATGGCATTTACCATCTCGCACTCAACGGTTTGGAAAATGTTATGCGATCAATCACTTTCAATCTGTTAATGCCGCAACAAGATCATGATTAAGGCTAGCTCTATAGTAAACTGCATAAATATGTCAATATTCTAGTGACGTTAATTTCACAACACTGTACTTACCCATTTCGGGATTTTCCGCATTAGCGTTAGCGTTTATTTAGCAAGTAGTCGAGTGATGAATTGTTATTAATTATTTATAGTTTATACTTTGGAGTAATTTTATACAGGGGAACTAAGAATTTCTATATTTGTTTTAATTAACTTATGAATTATCGTGGAATAGTAAATATGAGTTCATTCATATAACTACCAGACGATCTTTGAGAGAGATATTAATATAAATTGAAACAATACAAAGATATTAAACGATTCTTAAATAAAAAATACGTACTTACTATACTCTGATCGAGATTGATCTAATTATGGCACCTGTCTTGCCGCACTTGACATCTTACAAGAAAGAAAAAATTGCAGCAAGAAATTGTAGATATTTAGGTGATTTCATATATCCTATACTAGAAGCATAAAGTTTTGACAGTAGATCCATTGGAGTGCAAAATTACGAGCTTCGCAAGTTAGATCATTTGTTTTTCCTGTTATTTATTAATTAATATATTATAATTTAAAATAAACAGCTCTACGGATTTTAACGACCTAAGGCCGATAAATTTTTTACGTGTGATGATGTTCTTACCAGTCGCTGTTCAGGTTCCAGTATAGGGAATTAGAAATAAAATACTACATACCCATAATCTAACTATATTACATTTTTCTTAATATACATGTCTAACTTGACTCGCGTTCTAAATTTATTCATCTATATTTTTGTCGAAACGATCGTTTCCAGTCCAAAGCAAATTGCCAGTCGGCAGATTTGCCATGTTATCGTTAATAGCAAATTAAATAGAACAATAACAATTAAACTTAAACAACTAACTTACAGGGTGTCTTAAAAGTACAATTTACAATAAAATAACTTATTATATTAGACCATCACACCTCCCATGGGCAGGAAAGAAAAAAAAACATCTGAGCTCATTGATGCATTTTTTTTCTCTATCCGAAGAACTATGAATGGTATAATTTAACTCTATTTTTGTGAACTTCTACTAGCTTATTACCTATTTTAATTATTACATTTGGTGATTTATTTTCTACGATGCTATAGGGACCTTTATAAAGAGGTTCTATTTTATTTCCTACTTCATTTCTTAACATAACTTTATTGCCTGGGCTATAACTTATAGTTTTCGCCTGTTTATCGACTCTCTCTTTTCTTTTAATCTTCGATGCAATCAAATTATTTTTTGCGTCGTTGCATGCTTGCTGCAATCTATATTTTAATTCTGCGGGATATTCGTCAAAATTATAGAGTGGATCAATCTTATTATTTGCAAGGTTAGAAGGTAATTTTGCTATTTTACCGAAAATGAGTTCAAAAGGTGTGTACTTTGTCTCGGAATGAACTGTGTTCTTATACGCAAAGCACCAGTATGGAATCCATGAACTCCAAGTATGGGGGTTTTTTGCCACTTGTGTTCGCAAATAAGCTCCTAAATGTTTATGATTATTTTCGAGTGAGCCTAGAGTTTCGTGATGATAAGCCGTCGAGTGTATTTTTTTAATTTTTAACAATTTGCATGTTTCGTTCAGTGTAGAGGCTAAAAATTCTGTACCTCTATCTGAAACAATTTCTTCAGGAATTCCATACCGTAGGATAAAGTTTTCCACAAAAGCTTTGGCTACCGTGAGACTTTCTTTATTTTTTAAAGGATATCCCTCTACAAACTTACTTAACTCACACTGTAATGTTAAAATATAGCGGTTACCTTCGCAGTCTTCCTCTATGGGTCCCACAAGATCCAAATAAATTTTTTGAAACCCGGAAGAAGCTGTGCTTGTTATTGACATAGGTTCTTTATTTGAAATAGAATATTTATATCGTTGACAGTCGTCACATTTTTTGGCATACTCTTCTACGTCTTTTTGTAAGCCTGTCCAGAAATAACGTTTTTTAATATTATTGTACATACGTCTTATTCCGGCATGTCCTCCGGTAGGTAGTATGTGATAATCATTTAAGATGATATGTCAAGTCTCTAAGTCGGTGATGTTATTAACATATTTTAGTATAGATATTTTCATAAGTGAATTTTTTATTTGGTTGGAATATTTTACGAGTTCTTTAAGCAATTGCGCGCTATCTGCATTCTTAATTATGATTATTTCCGGAATTTCATATTTTTTATATAAAATATTCAGGTCTCTCAACGTTTTACCTAGGTTTAACGTTGATCGAGAATCCTGCAACAAATATATGATTCGTGCGTCTTTAACACAAATCAAACTCCCTAATTTAAAATCGTACCCGTGAAAATTTTTTAACTTATAAAAATCGGAAGTTGTAATTGGACATAATTGAAAAGAGTCCTTTGGTCGTTTTAACAGTTCTACGGCTCCGGGGTGATCAAGCCTTTCGTCGAAGTCTGTTTCTAATGTTTGTTGAGCCTTATTTTCAATATTCTTATACTGTGCCCTAGTTATAGCATTAATAGAACTACAAACACCCTTATTCATATTTTTTAATTCGTCAGATGAAATATCGATTCGCGATAGCGCGTCTGCAACTACGTTATTTTTCCCTTTAATATATTTTGCCACAAAGTCGTATTCTTCCAAGATTAACCTAAATTTTGTTAATCGGCTTGACGGATTTGTCATTCCGAATAAATAAATCAATGGCCTATGGTCTGTCATGGTAACAAATTTCCTAGCAAATAAATATGGCCTAAAATGATTGACAGCCCAGGTTAAAGCTAAAAGCTCTTTGGAAATAACACTGTAATTTTTCTCGGCTTTATTGAGGGATCTGCTTGCATATGCTATTGGTTTATCATCTGAATTTGAGAGTACAGCCCCAATACATGATGCCGAAGCATCAGTCTTTAGGATAAATACATTGTCTTGAGAAAAATTTGGATACTGTAATATAGGAGGGTTCATTAGGGCTTGTTTTAATATTTCAAAAGACTGTTGGCATTTATCTGTCCATACGAATTTTTGTCCTTTCTTTGATAAATTATTTAAGGGCGCAGCAATATGTGAAAAATTTTTGACGAATTTCCTATAATAATTAGCAGACGCTACGAATCTCTTTGTTTCGTTTGAATCTTTAGGAACCGGGTAATTTTGAAGGGCTTCAATTTTTGAAGGATCTGGGGAAACTCCTCCAGAAGAAATTACATGGCCTAGGTATAAAATGTCTTTTTTCAAAAATTCGCATTTGTTGGGATTTAGTTTCAAATTTACGTCTCTTAACCTTTGAAGAACTTTGGTTAAGTTTTTATTATGGTTTATTAAATTATTTCCAAAAACAATAAGGTCATCTAAATATACAAAACAAGATTCATAAGTTAGTCCTGACATTGCTACTGACATTGGCCCTACTGAAAGCGTGAGGACTAGACTTAAGTCCTTGTGATAATCTACGTAGCCTATATTGTCCCCGATCAGTGGTAAAAGCTGTACATGGTCGGCTGGACGGTTCTAAAGTAATTTGATAATATCCTTGTGATAGGTCAAGGTGGGTGAAATAGACTGCCCCGGACAGGGAGTCCAGAATGTCTGTAATATTTGGCAATGGGAACTTGTCGTCTTCAATCTGCTTATTTAAAAGCCGATAGTCGATAACGAGTCTCCATTTTTTGGTGCCATTTATATCACTTTTTTTTGGTACAATAAGTACAGGCGAGGACCAAGGTGACCTTGTTTCCTCAATAATGCCAGAGCGTAGCATGTCATTTACTTGTTTCTCCACTTCTTCTTTTTGAGCATGTGGTATTCGATAAGGTTTCACATAGACCGGTTTTGCGAATTTTTGTAAATGTATGCGCTCTTCGTAAACATTACTTACTGTAAGCGCATCGTTTTCAAGATGAAATACGTCCGAGTATTTTGCACAAATTTTTTGTAAAGAAACCCGTTCTTCTTTGTTTAAACCTTGTACTTTAATTATGTCTAATAGCCTATCTACCCTATTTACTGAATTGTTATAATTATTCTGAAAGTTGCATAAATTATAGTCTTGCAATTTTTCAATTTTTGGTTTAAAGTTTTTAATAGTAATATCCTCGTCCCTGATATTTAATATTCTAACAGGTATCATATTTTCAGCATTTGGCGTGGCCAGACTAGCCGCAATAAAAACGCCTTCACAAATTTCTTCTGGCACAACAACACAATCATGTGTAGTCTCTACATGAAAATAACATATTTGTTCGCATCTCGCGGATATTGATTTACAGTACGTGTATGCACTTTGCATAGGAATTGAAATTTTATCGTTTTTTAGCCACAGTGAAAGTAATAGTTTTTCATAATTTATATTTGCTGAGTAATCATAAAAGAAATCTGATCCTACTATACCATGCCATTCAGTATCAAGGTCGTTAATTACTGCAAATTCGTGACATAGCTTTAATTTATTTACAAACATGGTAATATTAACTGAACCTTTTGCGTTTATTGACCCAGATATTCCATTTAATTTTGTTTTAACAGAAGTATTTATTATTTCATCACTGGATAAATATTTGTCAAAAATAACACTAACAGATGCTCCTGTGTCTACCAAAAGCTTTAATTTAGAGTTTTTGTATTCAATTTCTACAAAATTTAACTCATTTAAATTATACAATTTATTTTTAATAATTTGTTTATTGCCTGGGGGCTCGAAAAAATTTCTCAACTGATGTGTTTTGGGAGTTTAGCGTTTCTAAATTTGAACTACTCTGCGGACTATTATCTAAGTTGGAAAGATGATATAGGTGTGAATTATTATTATTTCTAGATTGATTATTTCTTCCCTGATTCCTAAAATTACCCCTATTAAAATTTGTATTTCTGTAACTATTTGAATTACCCCTGTTGTAGCCATAATTGTTTTGAGGTCTACTAAATTTATAATTATTTCCCTTATTTTGGTTTGTATTAGGATGTGTATTTCCTCTGAAACCCCTGTTATTATTAGAACTTCGCCTGAATTGTTTATTTGTGTAAAATATTTGGTCTCCTTGTGTAGGTAATTCCTCGTCCTTAGCTCCTTGTATGGCTTCACTTAATTTGCTGTAATTTCGCGCCTTTACTACGGTTCTTAAGTCGCTATTTCGTAAACCATTTGCAAAAGCGCTAATCGCCAGTTTTTCATTTACCTCGTTTAAAATTTGAACTGCATCTTCCTTGCCCTCGCTTTGTGTTATGGTAAGGTTTACAAGTAGATCTTCTATTAAACTACCGAATTCATCTATAGTTTTATTACCCTGTTTTGCGTTATTTAATTTTGAGGATAATGCTGGTGCCGATTTTTGGTTATAAAATGTTTTCTTAAGTCAATAATCAGAGCTGCGTTAGATCCGTACGTTTTGTTTAATCTAATTTTCGCATTTTGTGATAATCTAGTTTTTAAGATATATGTTGTTAACAATTTTTTTCCCGTTTGATTTAACATATCATCATATAATTCGATGGCATCGATTAGTTGCTTGGTTACATTTTCGTTACCGTTCATCACAGGCAATAAAGTTGCGGCAGTTTTCAAATCAAAATTTTCCGCCATTTTGTCGTCGTTCGAACAATCTGAGTCAGTGGAATCTGAACTTGATTGAATGTTAGAGTTAATTGAGTTTAAATCTTGATTCACCGTTTCAGGTTGCTCTGAGCGAGACAATGCCTTTCTTTCATTTAAAATTTCATTAATAGCCTCTAAATATTTGTTTATAGCATCTCTAATTTCATCTTTTACTTTTATATCTAACTTAGATTTATTATATATATCCTTTAACTTAAAAAAATCACTTCTTAGTTTATCTAATTTTCTACACTTACGGTTTATCACTGTAATGTCTTTTCTTCGTGCACTATTGTCCTTATTAATATTTCGATAGAATACCTTTAGTTCTTCCAATAAATATCTAAATTCATTTCCATTGGACATTTAGGTTAGTTACTCCAATTCTAGCTCCATACCAGTAAATTATTATTATTATTACTATGTTCCAATAATCACCTTAAAAACCTAAAAAAAAAATTCGGAAGTCTTCTTAAGCAATATCCTGGCTTCTAGTAATTTCTGTTCTTATCTTCTTTTCCAATCTTTTTTTACATCTTCCAAAGCAGTAAACCATTATAATTATACAACTTATTATAATTACTGTGACTTCCATGATAAGTTTTATTGAAAATCCATTTCCAGTTTCAACTGTATTGCCTCCACTATTCCCAGCCTGTGCGACAATAACTTCTTCCTTTGACTGAGAACTTCCCATTTTTCTTTTGTGGTTTTTTAATTTAATTTATTTCCTTTATACTGTTTGCAGGATCGCCATATGATGTTCTTACCAGTCGCTGTTCAGGTTCCAGTATAGGGAATTAGAAATAAAATACTACATATCCATAATCTAACTATATTACGTTTTTCTTAATATACATGTCTAACTTGACTCGCGTTCTAAATTATATTCATCTCTATTTTTGTCGAAACGATCGTTTCCAGTCCAAAGCAAATTGCCAGTCGGCAGATTTGCCATGTTATCGTTAATAGCAAATTAAATAGAACAATAACAATTAAACTTAAACAACTAACTTACAGGGTGTCTTAAAAGTACAATTTACAATAAAATAATTTATTATATTAGACCATCACAGTGTTCTAAGTAGAATGTCCATAAAATTGAATAATTGAGTCCGCAACTTCTATTTCGAAAAAATCCAATTCTTCGATAGTGTTAATCATGCATATCTACAGAATTTTTGTAGAATTTTAGGGCAGAAGAAAAGTGAAGGGGGTATTTAATCTAAAGAGAAATCTGGAAGGAAAAAAATAAAATTAAACTATTTCTAGAAATATGGAGTTTGGCGTAAAGTTCATAAATTTTTCTTTAAAGAAAATTTTACAGTCCTTGAATAGAGATGGAAGATATATGCAGAACGAGCCAAACGATGCTTGGAAAAGTTTTGTGTGATATGAACTTTGTATTTGCATTCAGTTAAGTCCGAGAAATAAGAATAACTCACTTCAAATAGGTTTCGTAACATTCAATGAAAATATTCAGTAGCTAAATCCGTATGGATTAATTGCTGTCCTTTATTAATCTTTTTACTTGAGTCAATTTTCGTGATTGTAAGATACACATTCATTCTCACATATTTCGGTCGTTTTTATCAAAACATGGACCCCAAATTGCATGCAATTTTATTAAGCCTGTGACAAAGAATAAACGGAAACCATTACTGGGTGAGACGAAACCAACAGTTCGGGCAACGGTTCATTAAGCCCCTTTTCTTGCGCGCCTCTGGCGGCAGTAGAGTGAGGGCTGTAAATCGCCGGATTTTCGCTTGTAAATGTAAGCTTTCGAAAAATTATCCAACGCTTCACGGTACAAGTAACACTCGGCGACCTGGATGCGCCAAGATAAACTGCTAACTTCAATGTATTTTAACCCAGTAAAATTAGACTTAAAAGGTGCAAAATTATAAAAAAATGTCTGACCAAAATGAATTTTTGTGGAGACCTTTATTTTGATGTTCTAATGGAATCCTGAAAAGTACCTGTAATTTTAAGCATGACTTGAAAACTATCTATTAAAAAAAAACAATTATTATGAAAACTATGGGTCATAAAATTTCATAAAATTCTCTACATCTAATCGCTTTTGAGTAAAATGTGCGGCAAAATTGCAATCTCTGCAGTCTGTAAAAAATACGTACCTCTTCCCAACTAGATTAGGTTTGAAAAAGAACTTGGCTGATTGACCTTGGACACCTATGGATTTTCCCAACTAGCACCATTGTACTAATATTCAACTAAATTGTCATATAATTATTGTTTAGCGTCGGAAAAATTATATTTTATGTTATATTAAAATACTGTTTTGAACTAATTGCGGCAATTTGGTGATATAAAAACAACCTAAGATTCTACTTACAACATAACTGTAAAACCTTTTTATAAAGGCTCTATTATCAGCTTGATGACGGTCTCATATCTAAGGTCGAGCAGGACTACTGCTCTTTACCCTAGTACAGGAAAGTTGCAGAAGTTGCAACGCCTTGCCTGCTTAGGAATTACAGGAGCAATGTGCTCCTGTCCCACAGCAGCTATGGAGGCAATGCTAGACCTGCTTCCTCTACATTGATATGTAAGGAAGGAGGCAGCACTTAGTGCCTTTAAGGCTACAGCAGGTACTTTATTTCAAACCAGGAGACCTGGTTGGTCACCTAAGGATTCTAGAAATAATTAAACTGGAATCCGTGACCAAACCCACTGACTCTATGCCAATTAAGCGAGATTTTTACTGCCCGTTTGATGTGCTAATCGAGAGCCGCCAAATGAGCAAAGTCGAAGTCCTGCAACTGGAGAAGGGGTCACTAATCTGGTACACAGATGGATCGAAGATGGCTGAAGAGGTTGGTGCGGGCGTGGCGGGGCCTAATTGTAGACTATACAGAGCCCTAGGCAAAACCCCATCCATCTTCCAAGCAGAAATCTATGCTATAGACCTATGTGCCCAGAAATGCATAAATAAAGGCATTCGAAAGGCAACCAGGCAGCGCTAAAAGCTCTCAGGTTGAGTCTAAAATTGCCCGAGAGTGGAGACAATCCCTGAAGCAACTGGCAAAAAACAACAAGGTTACCTTGATGTGGGTACCAGGGCATGAGGGAATAGAAGGAAATGAATTAGCCGACGCCCTTGCAAAAAAAAAAAAAAAAAAAAAAAAAAAAAAAAAAAGGTGCTGAAGCCCCATTTTTTGGACCCAAACTTTTTTGTGGCTTATCTAAGGGACACATAACGGAGGAGGTCCAAAAATGGGAACAAGCACAGAAAGAGTCCTACTGGAGGAATACTCCGGGCCAAAGACAAGCGAAAAAGTTCATCACTTATTCGTCAAAGAATGCCACAAAGCTTCTTGAACTCGAAAAGTCCGACTCAAGGCTGATAACAGGCTTTTTAACAGGCCATTTCCCCTTAAGATACCATCTTAAGAACATGGGCAAGGTAGATAACGATATGTGCAGATACTGTGATTCTGCAGTAGAAACTGGGGAACATATTCCCAGGAAAATCACAAGCTTTATAAAAAGCTTGGGAGCCCTGGGCAACAACTAATTGTAGGGTAAATCACAAAAGATCTTTTCAGGTTGAGATGAAGTAGGGCTGAAGAAGCCTTGAACAATCTAAAATCTACAATCTACCCTAGTACATCGCTGTAGACCTGGACCGGCCTCGTGCGGGGTGGGCGAGCTTACTTACATTAACCCCACTCACAAATGTGAGCAGTGTGGATGATTTCGGCCCACCTCCCCGGGTCCTGGCTTGCTGGACCCTGCTGGCTAAGGCCTTTATCTTCTGGCGCTCTTCTGTCTTGATGATCTTTCTTCGCCAGCTTGTCATCTCCCGGGTCATCTGTCCGTTCGAAAACTTTGGGGCATTTTTGGCTGGGATTGACTGCCGGTGCGCAGAATGTCAAGTGACATCCTGCCATCCGGATCATGGGTTAGGTAGGGATGTAGCTCGAGGAAGTGCAGACTTAAATGCTTTGGTAGCACTCTCGGTCTGCGCGGAGCTAGGTGACTACGGGTACTGGACGGCGTTTCGTCCGGTACCTGCAGGGTAGTGGGTGGGTGGTTGGGTTATCGTCATGTCTCTTCTGTGGATTGTCTTCATCGGCGGTGGTTCTCATATTCACCCGTTATCTCACTGAGCGAATGGAAAGTTTACTCAGACGGCCAGTAGAGGTGCTCGGATTTCCCTAGCAAATCCAGGTACGCAAATAGTAATGTTATTTATTGGTTACAGATATATTGGTAGACAAAAATTGCTGTCATTCAAAATAACATAGAAATAGATCTAATGATTTTGTATAATTGACTACTTGGAAAGTTTATATAACCTGATTATTATCACAAGTCTGGAGTCGAGCATGAAGGTTTTTTGTATGTTATTTCCCCAAACTTGCCTTAAGTTTAAATTTGTATTGGAATGTTTAATTTTACTTTCTTGATTGACGTATTAACAAGCTTATCAATGCAAAAAATCAGTTTTCAAAAAAAAAAATTAAAAGTCAATTTTTTAGAAAACGGCCAAGGGAATGATTTCAGATTTTACGGGAATTGTTTCAGGACAGATAAAGCTACCATTTCCCGTAGGAATTGAGAGAGTGAATGCATATTTCATTTAAAGGTGGTTCTAGTCTACCGTGAGACCCTTTATAAGTCGTTATAACATAATCCCGTGAATACATAAGGAACTATTATTCAGCCCAAAGTTCTTCGTTGCAGCATTTCACCTGTGGTAGTTATATTTATAAGGCTGTAGGAGAAACTATTAATGTTGTTTTTGTAACATGGGAAATACATCAGTCGACCTATAGTTCTCGATCCCGTCAGCTAACATATTTAAACAGCATCAGGATAATCAGTATAATTTCAACATGGACCAAAAATAAGTGTACTGGAAAATATTCTGGAACCACTTGACTGCTTATTGGCAAAATTAAAATGCAGCTATGTTTTCATACTTTAGATAACTCTAATACTTATAATTTATCGTCAAACTAATCAAAGAGCTTTATAATGGCTGCGTAATACACTTAATCTTTCTATAAGAGAACTTACTGTGCTATTAAATGTACCTATTGGTCGTATAATGTCTGCAGAAGAAGCCGAATTGTTCTCTGAAGTAAACCGCGATCTATGCCAATAAATTAAAAGTTTTTGTGGCTGCGTGGTAACTGCAAAACGAGCTGAAATGTTTTATAGCAAAACCTGTGGCAGTTTTTGTACAACAAAGAAAGAGCCGCCAATAGAGCCGAATTATTCTTTAAGACACTTCCCAACAATTTTTATACAACTAAAAGAGCTTTATAATAGCTGTTATAAAGCAGAAAGTTTCGAAAAAGCTGTTTAACTGGACTTGAAATTAGCAATAACTCCTTATAAAGCCATTGGCCCTTATTAGTAATATAATTGTTTTATAACAGGTATGTCACTCCCATAAAAGTTGCATTATCAAGCATTAAACTTTTTCGCATACACTTTTAATTACGTATTACGTCTTAAATAATTAATTTATGGAAATTAATAACATTCTTAATTATGTAGGATCAAATAATTTGAAGAAAATTTCTTCAAAAATCTTGATCGGTCACATAATTTGTAGAGTCTCGATGACATGTTGCTATTTCATGGGATATTATAGCATAATATCGGCAGTGAAATTTAAATCGCAAATTAATTTTAGTAATCTCATGGAAAACTAAAGTATTAATATGCCAGTATTTAGTCACAAAATTGATGTCTGAGCAATGACTGAATATGTCTTGCCATTTTAGGAGGTCATATAATACAACTGTTATGAAATTAGAAAACTTTTTAAGTTATTCAAACAAGAACAGTTATACAGTAATACGTCAGCCAGGATGGACTAAGAACGTAAACGAACTTCTATTCAACTCTTTGCAGCTTTATAAGAGCTTCTTAAGATTCTTCATAGATGCTTTGAGAATGTTATTAAGGAGTGCTTGAGAGTTGTAAGACCACTGTTTTGGCGACATTTAAATGATAAACCTGCACCTATTCTTGGTATAAAATTCTGAGGCCTTAATTATACAGCTTTTACTCTTATACAACAGTGATATATATGCTCATATAGCTATTATAAAATAATTAGTATTAGCTGGTTTTCCACATCATCCCAGGGGTAGAGTACTGGACGCGGCTTTCCTTTTATGTGGTTTTCTTAACAGCTTGCCCATCTTCTTCAGTGATTTCATCCATATGTCCTTCACTTACTGATTCTATCAAGCATTCATATTGCTTTCTATTTCTTCAGTCTCGACAGCAGAACAGCGAAAACATATCTTTCTACAGCTACAGCTCGAACCATAGCCTGTAGGGCAGTTGCAAAATATAGTTTTGATTAACAAATGAGGAGCCGGTGACAAAAGGATTTGAATCGGTTCTGAGCTATTGTTAACAATCGTCCAACTCCATTCTTCCGGATTTAAATCATTGTGAAGCCATTTTTGAACTTTCAAATGCACTTTAAATACATTGTTGTGCTGTATTGTGGGCGGTGGATTTGGTAGTTTCTCTGTAGATACTTTTAAAATCTTTTCGAAAGTAAAATATGTATAGTTGTATAATATAATTTTTATGTATCTTATAGTCACATATAATGTTATGTTGGAGTAGACAGGTTCTCTTCAGATGCAATTTACTCTCTATATGTTTGAAACTGTTGCTTCCACGAGTAAAAGTATAGAAACCTTTCTTGTAGAGAATTTACGAGCTACAATTTTTATAATAACTGAAACAATGGCAAAAACTAAAACTACCTCCCTTTCAATCCCGCAGGTCAAATAAAGGGTATTTTCAGAATTTCAGTAGAACATGAAAATAAAGGTCTCCACAAAAATCCAGCTTGGTCGGAATTTTTTCGAAGTCCAAATATAATTTTACTGGACTATTTCTCTTTCGAGCTATGGAGAACCAGGACACACTTTTGACTATGCTTTCCCCTTTCAAATCTGCATGCACCCTTTTAAATTAACTGGATAGTGAGTTATCTAAACATTACAGTTTAAATGAACGTTCAACAAAGTTTTGCACTCCGTGAATATAGGTGAGTAGTGGAAAACAGAATAAATCGTCATTTGCAAGTTTTACAGCATTATTTATGTTGAGTTGGAAATGTTTTAATTAACATAATATGTACCGTATACATTGGCAAAAATGCGTTGCTCGTGGTCTACTATCCTCGTGTAAAGTGGCGTTACATTTTTTCATAAGAATCATAAAAGATACTTTACTGTAAATGTTACAAAACGGCCAGGGATCAAAAATAACCATTCATGGAGGTTCTTGGTTCCTGTATTTATACTAAAATAATATCATAGTTGAACGAACTCAACCAATTCTCTCATCTCTACCTGAACTCTGCTACAACAACAACAAGCATTTATTAATGTTACATGATACAATATGCGCCATTTCGGAGTCCGGCCCGGAGCCAGCCAGACAACCACGGCGAACATCGCCGAGGTGGGTGTGAGACTGGGTGGGGAGGGTCCGGTTTGGTGGTGCCGAAAATTACTTGGTGAGTTAAAACTCCTGCCTAATGGAAAAAGGCTTAAATAACTCTGCTACGGTTCAATGAACCGTGACCTAATAACCAATAAAGAGGACTATTTGGAATAGGCTTTTTGTCACTATTCATGTTATTTTTACATTTTGCAATTTCAAATCATTAAAAACCATCCAGCTGTCTGTTATTTTGTTATATTTCTAATTAACCTTAAGTATTGCGGTTTATTCTAGCTACGACAAAGCAAAATTTCCGAAATCACTAATTTGTAATTATGTTAACTTTATTAAGTGGCAACATCTTTTAGACACCCAGTAGTTACATACTAATTTTCACGACAATTCCATTGATACCTTCAAATCGAAAATGCTTGAATTAAGGTATATGAATAACCATACAAATTGTCAGACAAAAATTTTAGGCAGCAGGGAGTGTAAGAACACCCTAAATTCGTAAAATAGTAGTCGAAATTTTCATAAACTTCATATTTTGCTTGAATAAAGTCTATGAATAACCATACAAATTGTCAGACAAAAATTTCAGGCAGCAGGGGGTGTAACACTTCAAAGTCGTAAAATAGTCGAAAACAAAACACAAAATCATTGCGCCATAGAAATGGAAATCTCCTTTTGAAATATATGGCGCGCTTGAGGTCAGTGGCGGCCGGCCGAGAGAAAAGTTTGCAATGTACTTACAGGGTGTGTTGCCCCGAATTTTTGTCTGATAATTAAATTACACGGTCAAAAAAGCCTCTAGAATAACATATTCAATTTTCAGACAGGAGCAAATACTAAAATTTCACTTAAAAAATACATGTTTGAGTTGTTCTTACAACTCCTGCTGCCTGAAATTTTTATCTGACAATTTGTATGGTAATTCATACACCTTAATTCAAGCAAAATACGAAGTTTCAACCAACTTGCAATAATGAAAATTTCGACTACTTTACGACTTTGAGGTTTCTTACACCCCCTGCTGCCTGAAATGTTTGTCTGACAATGTGTATGGTTATTCATACACCTTAATTCAAGCAAAATACGAAATTTCAACCAACTTGCAATAATGAAAATTTCGACTACTATTTTACGACTTTGGGGTGTTCTTGGTGTTCTTACACCCCCTGCTGCCTGAAATTTTTGTCTGACAATTTGTATGGTTATTCATATACCTTAATTCAAGCAAAATAAGAAGTTTCAACCAACTTGCAATAATGAAAATTTCGATTACTATTTTACGACTTTGGGGTGTTTTTACACCCCCTGCTGCCCATCGCCAAGTCGAAACGTTCAAGATGGCAACTCATTACCCCTATGGCAACTTTTTGGCAAATTTTTAGTCTACTTCGAGTAATGACGCGAAATGTTGACTAGCACATAGTCTAATAGCATCGTTGTATAATATACTATAATGACCTTAAATGACTTTGAAGAAAAATTCCCTAAATGAGTTCTCCAATAGCCCACCGCCTGGAAAATTTCATATTATTCGTTCGAGCCTGTCAGAAAAAAAACACCTTTTTTGTCCTTCGTGGAGAGGCAGTGAACCTATGGACCGTGGAAACCCTAGTTTTGAGGTCAAGGTAACACTTTTACCTGGTTTATTTAAAAATCCAAGCATAGGACATTTCACCTACCTTAACCGGGGATACCCTTTGAAAACAATAAGGAAATTACTGTTAGGCTTATGCAAATCTACGAATTTAGACTAATAAGAGAAACATAAATTTAAAAGGAAACACATAAAGTATTTCAATCCAATTAATTGTTGGGTAAAAAGTTTCGGCTCCATTTAGAACTTAATATGAAAGTAAACATTAAACTAAGTTGGATTATGTAAGTTTTTGCGTGTTTATAGTGAAATACTACTACAATTTTTTATTGCCTGTTTTGCTAAAAGTACGAAAATAAATTAATTTGTGTTTAGTTTTCTAATTTAACTGTTACAACTTTTCCTAGTTAGGGAATTAGTATACGTTTGCTCCTCGTAATATTCCATTTAACTACTGGAAATAGTACGGCTTTCATTGTTATTATAGTTTATATTTCTTATAGAACGAGGGCAAATGGGTGACTATGTACGTTTTTCGATACATACTATATACGTATAGTTAAGAGTATAATCTGCGATCAGTGAAATGAAGAAACGAATTATTCGGCTTATTTTTGAAGATAGAAACTTCAAATTTTGTACGTATGTATTAAAATATATATTCTAGTTCGTCACGTTTTTAATTTTTTGTTTTAATCAAAAACACGTGATCAACGAAAAAATTGACGTCGAAAAATTGGAATTTACAAAAAACGAAATCGTGACGCCCTAGATAGTCCTTAATTAATTACGTGGATAAAATATAACCTCTTAATTTTCAAACATAGATTCAATAAATAGTTTCCAATTTTGCCGTCAATAGATGGCACTCGCCTCGGCATTCGCATAGCTTTACACGCTCTCAGACTTTAGGGAGGAACTTGTTGTCATGGAGACCAGACGCGAATGAATGCTTGCCAGGGAAGCATTTAGGAGTTCTGGTAATTGTAATCTTAAATTTATTTATAAATTATTTTATCTTACTGGAATGACTTAATAGATGAAATTCTTGAAAATGTTAATACATAAATAAAAGGTGCCAAATAGAGAGGACCGTTTTGTATAAACATTCCTACAAATTTTATTATGAAAATTTGAATGCGGTTTTTAGTTAGGTCAGAACTCAATTTATTCGAAATTATTACCAAGCCAAATGTACAGGGTGTCCCAGTCAACGCGCTATGCTCGGTTTTCTCGGTAGTTTCTGAGATAAGTTTATGGTTCAAAATCCAGTCTGACGTAGGTTTTCCGAGGAATCTACGCTAAGATATTTAGGAATCCAAGATGGCGGACGAATTTCGTCATCTATGGTCCTATTCGACTGAAAATCGATATTTGGGGGTTTTCAGGGATGCGGTTTACGAATTTTTGGTCAAAATTTAGGAATCCAAGATGGCGGACGAATTTCGTCATCTATGGACCTATTCGACTGAAAATCGATGTCTGGGAGTTTTCGGGGATGCGGGTTATGAATTTTTGATCAAAATTTAGGACTCCAAGATGGCGGACGAATTTCGTCATCTATGGTCCTATTCGACTGAAAATCGATACCTCGGGGTTGTCGGGGATGCGGGTTACGAATTTTTGGTCAAAATTTAGGAATCCAAGATGGTCGACGAATTTCGTCATCTATGGTCCTATTTGGCTGAAAATCGATGTCTGGGGGTTTTCGGGGATGCGAGTTACGAATTTTTGGTCAAAATTTGGGAATCCAAGATGGTGGACGAATTTCGTCATCTATGGTCCTATTCGACTGAAAATCGATATCTGGGGGTTTTCGGGGATGCGGGTTACGAATTTTTGGTCAAAATTTGGGAATCCAAGATGGTGGACGAATTTCGTCATCTATGGTCCTATTCGACTGAAAATCGATATCTGGGGGTTTTCGGGGATGCGGGTTACGAATTTTTGGTCAAAATTTAGGAATCCAAGATGGCGGATGAATTTCGTTATCTCTGGTCGTATTCGAATGAAAATCGATATCTGGAGATTTTCGGGGATGCGGGTTACGAATTTTTTTAAAAATTTAGGAATCCAGGACAGCGGACGAATTATAACTATATTTTGACCCCCCTTTATTTATGTTATTATTGGAGATAAAAAAAAGTTTCGTATAAGAGTTGTAGGGTTGTATGCATATTTTTTTAAATGCAATTAAAAAACAATTGCTTGCATATGTCACGTGATATAACAATGAGGGTTGCTTTTTAAATGAAAATCCTGTATATTTTTACATATTCTTTTAGATCCTTTATCCCTGACTTCAAACATATAAGGATTGATAGATCTAGCTGTAATATTTTTTGATATATCGGACATTAAATATGCTCTAAACATGCATATAGGTATTTTAGGGTTTCTGACGGAGCGCAGTCAGTGGCGTATTTAGGGGGGGGGCTATAGGGGCTCTAGCGGCAAAATTCAAGGGCGGCAATTTTTTTGAAAAACACCAGACAAAAACAAAAAATTATTATTATTAATATGTTCTATCAGAACATGTTTAATTTATTTGAGAACGTGTTTTTTATATTAACTAGACTAAAGTTCCTTATTATAGTCAACAGTACAGGGTGGTTGTGCAAACGTTAGAACCTCATTTAACTTCTTTATTTTGGGAGTTACGTAAATAAGTTCAAAAATAAAAGTTATGGGATATCACATGTATTTTCCAAACATCATTTCAGCAAAACAATTCAAACAAGTCGAATTTCGGAGATATGAGCTTTACCTTGGTTTTTTTTAATATATCTTTACACCATTTGAAAGGCCATAGAAAAATCTTTCCAATGATATATGACACAGTATTTTTCTTAAAAACCATAGTAGATATTAAGTTTTATGTTTTCTTACATTAAGTCATGGTAGTCCGAAAAATATACAGTGTGTTTCGCTTTTTAATTTTTTTTTCTGATTTGAATTAAATTTTACTTAAGTATGGAACAAATTAGGATCTACTTATGACCAGAAAAAAATGCACCACCTACAAATGCAAAGCCATCTGCGGTACCAAGATATGCGGATAAAATCAAAAAATCATATTAAGCATATTTTTATTGGAAAATTTTGTCAATGAAACTTGTTCAGAATTGTTCAGAAACCTTAAGTCCAAAATTTAATCAAAATAAAAAATATATAAATTTTTATTAAAATAATGTCCAAGTCCGAAAATATTTTAATGAGTTTTTTCGTTTAGAAAACTGTACTATGACAATTTTGTTTGAAATTAAACCCAAGCTGCCAGGTAGTTGTAAAGCAATTTACAGTTTTTTTTTAAATAATTATTTTCAAAATTTTTAAAATTTCAAGTTTTTCATTTTTTAATTTTGATTAAATTTTGGCCATTTTGGATAATTCTGAACAAGTTTTATTAACAAAATTTTCCGACAAAAAAATGCCTAATATGGTTTTCTGATTTTCTCCACATATTTTGGTACCGCAGGTGGCTTTGGTACCGTAGGAGGCGAATGTTTTTCTGGTCATAAGTAGATACTAATTTGTAAGTAAAATGTGATTCAAATCGGAAAAAAAATAAAAAAGTTATTGGGGTGTTACCATTTCAAGTGAAACACACTGTATCAATTATTGAAATTCTCCATTTTATTTAAAATAAAGTGAAATTAGACAGAACTAACATATTGTTTATTTTAATTTACATACTTTTGTTTTCCATGGCTAATTTGATAAATTGTAAATTTATAGTAAATTAGACAAAATTTGTTTAAGATAAGTACCATATTATAAAAACAAAGCTTTTTTTATGGCGTTTCAAATGGTACATATATGGAGTGTTAATTTAAAAAAAAGCAAAGTAAAGTTCATATCTCCGAAATGCGACTTTCATCAATAGGCATGTCCACAAAATTTTAATTTCAATTGGAAATTATAGAATTATCGATATTGTACACTAATTTAACAATAAAAAAAAACCGCTTTCAATAAAAATTTTTGGACTATAAAGTAAAAAAACATTTTGAAGTTTTTAGTTCTTGTACATACACTAAATCACACTTTTTTTTTGTCCCCTTAAAAAATGGGGTAATGGGGGTAGCTAATGTCAAAAATTTTTTCGAGACCTTAGCTTCTCTTATATATACTAAATATCAATTTTACGGACTCTTACCTGCTTGATTTACCTGTTTACCTCCCCATTTACCCCAATTTACACTCCAACCCTTCGATGGAATAAGATGAAAATATAATCTAGTTCCAGATCCCGTTAAAGTACATACGTGTACCAAATTTCAAGTCAATATCTTAAACGGTTCCAGAGTAATCGTGCGCACAAAAAAGTTAGACCGACAGACAGACAGAAATTTTTTTTCGCTGAAACTTAAAATGTCGACCTTTCATGACAGTCTAAGCCTATCTGAACAATAAAAATTTTCAAAAATTTTTTTGTTACTACACTGGATGTGGAAGTAATTAATATTCTATTTTCAAGAAAAAGAACGCCATTGCCATGTAAACCGGAAGTGATATTTAAAATCTACATGCCTTTTTTTACTTTCCTTTAATAGTCAATTAAGAACATAAATAATACGATCAATTCTTCTTTGCTGTTCAATTATATGTTTCTTAGCGGCATCGATTCCCCGGAAAAAAATACTTATCTCAAAAACTACCGAGAAAATCGGACATAACGCGTTAACTAGGACACCCTGTACACTGTAAATATACATTATGTACCTACAGATAGTTTTTTCTTTTAATTAAAAACCACTGCCTAAGGAATCACTACAACCGCATTCAGTTTTCCTACTCAAATTACTTTAAATAAAAATTCTTGTGCACTCAACGCGAATTCGACTCTGTACGACAGAAATATATTTGAACTATTTCTCTTATATTACATAATCTGTTTATCTCCGCCTTTGGGCATATTTCATTGGTCAAAGGTGCACGCCCACCCGTATATACCTTTTTCATATATATCAATGAAAATATTATGTGTCCTACCGCAGATCATACTCTTAAGTAATGGTTAATACTGTGGTGTTATGGGTATACAACCAGTTATACACATAGGCAAAGGGGTACCAGGGGGCTAGGAGGAAGGTAGATAGGAAGGGGGATGCCGGTTGGTAATCTATGGTTTTTAGTAGTAGTTTAGAGATTAGCTGATGATGTAAGAAATTTGAAGCTGAATAAATTCTGTTCATAATTACATGTGTGTAATTATTCTACATGGTGGCAATGGTTAAGAACCTTCTCCGAGGAGTTATAAAAGTAAAACGGGCGTAACAATTAATAAATTATACCAAACAGAGAACCTAACCAAACAAACAGCGGCAGCATGGCCATGGCGGCAACGGTCGCAGTCGCGGCCCCGAGCGAGTTTAACTTTTCACAACCACAGGCCTGGCCACACTGGAAGAAAAGACTTGAGAGGTATATGTCCGTCAGTGGATTTGGAGAAAAATCGGACAAGGAAAAAGTCGACTTGTTGGTTTATTTGGGGGCCGAGGCAGAGGAAATACTGGTGCAATTAAACTTAACAAATGACAGTCTGACCTACGAAACTGTACTAACATTTCGTACCACAAAGAAATAGTTTTATCACAGCCCGTCATAGTTTGGCAGAACACTGCGATTACGGAACTCTTAAAGACCAGTTGATAAGAGACAGAATCGTCGTTGGTATTTTGGATGAAAAAGTGAGTGAAAGATTGCAACGGCAAAATAATCTAACATTGGCTGATGCCATTCTGGCTACAAGGCAAGCTGAATTGCAGCATTTGCAAAACCGAGTACTCAGGCAAGAAAGAAGTCAGGAAGTGGCTGCGGTTGGTGCTTTAAGTGGAAGTAGATCAAGTCCAAGTCGAAACAACCAAGGAAATCAGGGGAAAATTCCTACGAGGTATAAATGTTTTTACTGTGGAATTCCAACTTGCACGAATCGAGACAGATGCCCAGCAAAGGATAGTACCTGCAGGAAGTGCAACAAGAAAGGACACTGGCAAGCGGTTTGCAAGAGCAGCAAATCAGTGAACGCCGTGGACTGTGAGGGTGAGGTAGAAAACAATCATAAAGAAGATCTACAGGTACCTAATTTTGATTTCTATCTGGGACATATTTATAAAAATTATAAAGACCAGTGGTTTGCTAAACTATTAGTAGATAATAAGTATGATATGTCTTTCTTGGTGGATACAGGCGCAGATGTATCTTGTATATCGGCTGAAATGTTATCTGATGCTTATAAAAACAAAATTTATACTTGTAAGGAGTCCATAGGTGGACCTGATAATACTAAATTAGGTGTAGAGGGTAAACTTGATTTAAATTTAACCTTTGAAAACAATTCTTGTGTTGAATCTGTCTATGTTGTTAAAAGTTTGAAGGTGCCTATCCTTGGTCGCCCTGCCATTATAAAATTAAAGGTTCTAAGCATTCCTGAGAAGGTTTGTGTTTTGAATAAAAATTTAAACTCTGACTTAACGAGCAGACTTACCTTAGAAAATATTGCTCAAGCTTATAAGGGAATTTTTGATGATATCGGGGAATTCAAAACTGAAATGAAGATTGAAATTAGATCAGATGTTCCACCGTTTGTTCAATCCGTTCCTAGAGTGGTTCCGCTAGCTCTCATGCCTAAATTAAAAATCGAACTTGAACGTTTACTTAAATTAGGTATCATTAGACCCGTCGAAGAACACACTTCATGGGTGAGTCCTATTGTCTGTATTCCCAAGGGTGACTCGGTTAAGTTATGTGGGGATTACACAAAACTGAATAAAGCGGTGCTACGAGCTCATTTTCCTCTTCCTAAAGTGGAACACACTCTTGCCCAGTTGAAGGACTCAGTCATATTTACAAAACTTGACACAACAAGTGGATTTTTTCAGATTAGACTGAAACCCGAAAGCCAGTTATTAACTACTTTTATCACCCCTACCCCTTATGGTCGATATTTTTTTACACGTTTACCCTTTGGAATATCTTGTAGCCCAGAATATTTTGCGGTAAGATTTTCAAAAATACTGTCAGGAATGGAAGTCGTCGTTTTTCTCATGGACGATATTCTAATTCACTCCAGTACAGTTGAAAAACATGACGAAATATTGAAGTCCGCGCTTGCAAAACTGCATGACGAAGGCATCACATTAAATAAAGGGAAGTGTGTTATAGGTAAAAGGTCAGTCAAGTACCTAGGACATATTATTACGCAGCACGCTATTTCTGTAGATCCTGATAGAGTCAGAGCAATCTGAGAATTTCCTCAACCGGAAAACAAAACCGAACTTTTACGTCTGTTAGGAATGAAAAATTATGCCGGCAAACACATTCAAAACAAAGCGAAAATCTTAGAGCCGTTGACATCTCTTTTGAAAAAAGACTCAATGTTTGTCTGGGGAGCAGCTCAGACCGAAGCTCTAAATCTTCTAAAAAAATATTTAGAAAGCCCTCCATGTTTGTCATACTTCGACCCGAATAAAACTATTATTATAAATTCTGATTCTAGTTCATATGCTATAGGAACATGCCTTATGCAGGAAAATTCTGACAAATCACGGGAGATCGTAGCTTTCTCGTCTCGTTTACTCAGTAATGTCGAATGTCGATATGCCCAAATAGAAAAAGAGGCTGTTGCAATAACTTGGGCAGCAGAAAAATTTTCTGATTACATAACAGGAATTAAAGATTTAATTTTTGAAACCGATTCCAAACCTCTTGTTCAAATTTTACAGACTAAAAATCTCGACGATCTCACACCACGACTTCAGCGTTTTCGTATGAGGGTAATGCGCTATAATTATACTGAGGTATACGTTCCGGGAAAGCAATTGGTAGTTTCGGATACCTTAAGCAGAAGTCCCATAAAGGATTCCACTCCCAGCGTTGATGAGTTAACAGGTGTTGAAGTGGAAGGGTATGTTAGATCTGTCTTGCAAAATGTGCCAGTAAAAGATGCATTTTTAAAACAGATAATTGAGGAACAAAATAAAGACTCCATTCTACAAATCTTAAAGAAATATTCGTTAACATCTTGGCCAGAAAAATCTAGTATACCTACGGAAGTTCTGCCTTACTGTCAGTATCGATATGAAATTTTTTTATGTGAAAATCTACTGTTAAAGGGTTCACGTATTTTAATACCCACTACTTTACCATTGAAGTGTCTCGAATTCGTTCATACGGGTCACTTAGGCATTGTCAAGTGTAGGGAAAGAGCCAAAGCTTCGATATGGTGTATTGGCCTATCGTCACAAATCGAGAATCTAGTACGTAATTGCCCTAATTGCATTGAAAATCGAGAAAATATTAAGGAAACTATGCATAGGGAAGAAATTTCTATAAGACCTTGGCAAAAGATTGCTCTTGATCTATATAAATTAGATAAATGGTTTCTTATCGTGGTAGATTACTACTCCCGATTTTTTGAAATTTTTGAGCTTCACTCTCTGACCGAAAACTCTGTCATTGTTAAATTAAAAAGCTTATTTTCTAGATATGGGATACCTGAGGTAGTGCGTAGCGACAATGGTCCACAGTTTTCATCTCTTTTTAAAAAGTTTGCTTCCGACTATAATTTTATTCACATCACCAGTAGTCCTTATTTTTCACAAAGTAATGGCCTAATCGAAAGAACTGTGAAGACAGCTAAACAGCTAATAAAAAAAAATATGGATGACATATATCTAGCACTTTTAGCTTATCGAACTACGCCTTTGGAATGTGGATTTTCCCCATCAGAACTTCTTTTCGCACGAACATTAAGATCAAATTTGCCCCAGTTACCATCTAAACTAAATAATGTTGTAGATACACAAAAATATGTCTCCTTTGAACAAAATAAAATTAAGAATAAACAGTCAGAAAATTATAACCACAGGCACCGGGCCAAGGATATGCAACCTTTGAATATAGGCGACCCAGTGTGGGTTATTGATGTCAGAAAATATGGTAAGATAGAAATTTGTGATGAACCACGTTCCTATATAGTTGAAACCAACAGTGGTCAATTTAGACGCAATAGATGGCACTTAATTCAGGCGCCTTATTATGCTTCTGATGGCAATAACAATGAATTGCCTGAAATTCCTGTTAATGTTACCAATAGTAATAATGTGAAATCTCCTTGTTTTGTAAATCCTAATCTTAATGAAAGTGAGTTTTGTGCGGAAGATACGGGTGGATCGGATGTTAAAAAGGAGTGCGTTAGTGAGATGTCAGAGAAAGGTCTCTTAAGTGACTCAGATGCGCATGGTTTTTAGTAGTAGTTTAGAGATTAGCTGATGATGTAAGAAATTTGAAGCTGAATAAATTTTGTTCATAATTACATGTGTGTAATTATTCTACAAATACTTGAATCAGACTGGCGGTACATGACCACATGACCACATGACTAGTCAGGTGCAACGTTTTTAAAATGCATGCCAATCATATATATGAATGAAATTACCATGAATATGCCAGAAACGTAAATTTTAGGCAGTCGTCGCGTGCAGAAGGGTGTGCAAATCTTGCAAATTTTTGTGCAAATTTTTGTTTTTTTTTATTTTAAAATGGATGCCAATAGTGCCAAATGAAAAGCCGTGAAAAGAATCCAGCGGAAATTCATTGCCATGCAGTTTCCGCGCGCAAAACAACTTATCGTAAAATTTTTTGGTGTTCTTGATTTTGGATGATTTTGATTTTGGATTTTTTTTCAAGGTTTTTCGTTTGGCACTATTGACATCACCTTTAAAATAAAAAAAACATAAATAAAAACAAAAAAATCGATTTGCACACCCTTCTGCACCCGACGACTGCCTAAAATTTGCGTTTCCGGCATATTCATGGTAATTTCATTCATATATATGATTGGCATGCATTTTAAAAACGTTGCATCTGACTGGTCATGTACCGCCAGTCTATCAGATAAGCTGCACAATCTTAGAAGAGGATTGCGTAGTGGATATACCATTCTTCGGAGGGAACGTAAAGCTGTCGGTTCACTATCAGATGATAATAAAGATGTCACTATCCTAGTGAAAACAATTTTTCAGGTTGGAGGTAACTCGTCTTATGGCATCGGAGATTGACCCTAGTAGCGGAAATAGAACGGCGTTAAATAAGTATATTTTAAAAAACCTTATTTTTTAATATAAGTAAAAGAACGTGGAAATGAACTATTATTCGAGAAATAGTAAACAACAACTGACAAAGAGAAATAACAGTTTATTCAATTATTAGCTATACATATTTCATAGTTAATAGGAGGTTGTCTGGACGGTGGTTAAACCTTTCTTCGTTATAAAATATTTTTGAAATTTGAATTTTTTTAAAGAAAATCAACTTTTGTTAATTTCTAATAGTGATCTATTGGCCAAATGAGCTTTATATGCAAACAAATAGCGAGCCTTGTAGCAATGACAAAATTTCCTTGATTTTTATATCTTGAACTAATATAAGTGACAGACTGATATACGTTAGCAGCTTATTTTGTCATGATTTAATTTCGTTAATTCTGTTGAAAAATGTTTTTTTGTGCCTTTAATTCCCCCATATATCACCCAATTTGTCTTTGAATTATCATATTGTATCGTACACGTATAAGAGGATCCCCAGAAAGTAAACTACACATACCTTTACGCTGGCTTATCTCCCTGTAAATAGTTTTAATCATATTTAGTTTTCAGGGCGTACGTCGGCGTTAACATAATAAGAAGACAGGAGAATCTTGTTATCTTTGGACAAACTATGCTAATATCCGGGCAAATGTTAATCCGGTGAATCCTGAATCCCGCTTGGGACAGCCTTAACAGATGTCTGGTGTGCGTCTTATGGATTTAATAAAAGCTATTAGGGTTATACATTATGGTATTTTAATTGCTTTATTACTATGCGTATTCATAGGCATTTTCAGACACGTCAGCTTAATTAATTTTGAAGTATTCGGAAGATATTTGGTTGTTTAGTATGATTAAGCACACATTTTTTAAGGAAACAACCTAAAAATCTGCACTCTATACTCCAGGAATACTACGCCGATTATAACCAGAAAAAGAGAAAAATTGAATATTTAAGTTTCTTAACGAAATGTATTCCTTGAGGGGTTGTGTTATAACACACTAAAAATACCCACAAATCCGTTAGGCGTAAATTGCAAAAAATTTGCCACCATCTTGAGGTGTGGCGCCTTTTACAAACAAATCGCCAGTAACTCAAATACGACAATTTTTTTCTAAAAAATCAAGAGTAAGAAAGTTCAGAATCAAAAATACTTCTTTCATAGGTATCAATTACACATATCATATGCCAATTATTTTGCCACTTTTAACAAAAAATCATAATAACACGAAGACGACGCTTTTAAAAAAAAAATGATGATTAAAAAGTGTTTAGAAACCAAAAATATTTCTGGCTTTGGTACAAGTTTAACCTTGCTATATACCGGGTATTCACAAACGTCGAACCAGCGACATTAAATCTGAATTATAATACAATCTTAAAATACCTTCACTAGACGAAAATAATTTTACTGAAAATTCTTAACGTATTAAAGCATCACAAAATATAATATTGATAGTGGATATCTTCTGGATAAAGTGCTGTGATAAGTCGTCATAAATAATGATGAAAACTACTTAGAAGGTTTGACAAATGATGAATATTTTTTAGAAAACTTTTGAACTGTTTATATTTATTGGTAGCAAGTCATAACGAAATTGAAATCAATTTGTTTAATAGCCGATGGTATACGGACGAAGATAAATTAGTATAGTTATTGTTGAAAGTATGAATTTGAATAAATCTTTTGTATATTTTGCTTTGCAGTAAAACATGTTATTCTTGATTGGCGAAATAATATGCCCAATGATTACTTGAATTAACAGTTCCTTTTTAGTGTAAAGGTAGAATTTGGCAAAAGATATTATTATAAAAGAAACTCTAATTTAATATTTAAAAACCGCTGCCCAAGGAATCACTACTTCCACATCCGGATTTTCTATCCAAGTCACACAACGAAAAAATTTTTTATCTGGAAATAATTGTTTATGGAACTTTAATAATATAATATTTGAAATCCTCTACCCCAAAAACCCATAAAACGATACCCCACATCGGTAGTGGGGTGGAGGTGGTGACAGGGGGTGGGAGTGGGGGGTGGATAAAGTAAAAAAATATTTTGAGGTTTCTGGGGTTAATGGGGTGGGGGTGGTAATAGGGGTGGCCAATGCCAAAATTTTTTTTGAGACCTTAGCTTTTCTTGTATATACTAAATACCAATTTTATGGACTCTTACCTGCTTGATTTACCTGTTTTCCCCAAATTTACCCCAATTTACCCCTCAACCCTTCGACGGAACAAGATGAAAATATAATCTAGTTTTAGATCTCGTTAAAGTACATATGTGTACCAAATTTCAAGTCAATATCTCAAACGGTTCCAGAGTAAACGTGCGCACAAAAAAAGTTACAGACCGACAGACAGACCGACAGACCGACAGACCGACAGACAGACCGACAGACAGACCGACAGACAGACCGACAGACAGAATTTTTTTTTTTCGCTCAAACTTGAAATCTCGGCGTTCCATGACATTCTAAGCCTATTTGAACAATAAAAATTTTTTAAAATTTTTTTGTCGTTACTATACTTCCACTGGATGTGGAAGTAAAATTATGTCAAGTTTGGCTTGACAAAAACTAAATAAAACATAAACCAGATCATAATACTAAAACAGATGGTGTTTTATGTTAATGATCTTTATGAAAACTCTTTCTTGTATATATTTTATATACCTTAGTCATCACCGCTGCTTTAGAAATTATTTTCTTCTTTTTACTGAAATTATACTCTGCAAAACATCATTTAGTAAAAGAGCTATTAAAAATATATTAAAATCCTCTGCCAGTACAAAGGATGTGGAACGACAGTGAATGTACATGTCGGACAAAATACAATTTCCTTTCATGAATATACGCACTATGCTAGTGGCATTAAAAATAAATAAATAAGACCGCAACGAAACTGAAAATTCGTATTCAGAAAGCATTATACTTTTTCATAAGTTTCAGACGCAGTGAGCGTCGGCTTTTCAACTGTTTCGTATTCAGGTTACGTCATGCGGTAACAAATAAAATTCTTCTTAACTCCCCTGTTTCCAAATCTTACACTATATGTGCCCGTAAAATTTCAACAAAAGTTCTATAATGCTTTTGCAAATATATTATTTGATATACAATGTGTTCACGGTAAAGCGATATTATACATAGGTGTAAATAATATTTTTTTTTTTACTATGAACACAATTTTCTGTATTCTTGACCCAAAATCTGTTTTTAGTAGGTACGTTAGAATTTAAGAAATGTATAGAGGGCGCTGATGACAGCTTCAAAATAAAATTCGCTTCAGGTAAACTGCCATTTCTGTGCAAGATATTGAATTTTATAAGAAAAACTTGCTCAGAATTAAAAAATATGACAATATACAGAAAGTAGGTCATTTCAGTTGTGATTTGCTTAATACCTAAATAATATTCTCTAATATGACACATTAGATTGAAAATTAAAATTAGCTGCAAAGAATTCGAAATGACGGAAAGGGTCATAGAATTAGCACAGTCACATGCAGAATGACCTTTAGATTTAAAAAATTCAAAAATATACAGGGTGTTCCGTTTAAAAATCAAGAGTAGAGGTCACTTCCGGTGAACCCGGAAATCAGAGAAACTTCACAATCATTTCGGTAACATGTGACACATGAGTAGTTTCATCTTGATCCGTTAAAAAATAAAGAAATAGCGACCGGAAAATGATCACGTTGATACCCGGTATTTAAAAAAATTAACTTTGACATACTGTATTTAAGTTACTATTATTAACTTTTGGACTAATAATAATAATATTTAAAATATTTTGAAAAATACCTTGGTTAATTAAAAAATTTCATGTATTTTAGAAAGTATTTTGTCAAGTATCTAACGTACTTCACTATAGTATCTTAGATGTTTTTTGAAATACTTAGTACCTTAATACACTTTTGACAGGGGGTATCTAGATTCTCAAGGTATTTAAGTTACTATTTCAAAATTGCATTAGAAAAGTATCTAGGAATACTTTTTAACAGCATTTGTCACAGTTCGATGAATGTAAAGTTGACAAAGGCGTAAGATAAGGCTGTGTTGTGTCACCAATTCTCTTCAACGTCCATAGTGAGCACGTAATGCGCCATATGCTACAGGACTGGCAGGTGTAGTAATAGACGAAGACAAGATTTTCAACTTGAGATTTGTAGATTATACCAACTTAGTTACAACAAGGGAGGATAAACTCATACACCTGTTGGATAACCTTCACACAAGAAGCTCTGAGTACGGTTTAAGTGTATAACCACAACATAACGAAAATTAAGATTGTACACCGAGAGAATGAATAAAAGAACGACAATTTTTTATTGTGCCAAATTATGTCATTATTTTATTCTCTTTGAAAATTGTTTATTGAATTTTCCGGTCATCTCGCACAGTTAAAAGTTAAAGCTGGAAAAGCAGTTTTACAGCAATTTTAAACCTAAAAATCACTGGGAAAACCGTTCTTCAATCGCATGATAAATTTGAAATTTGAATTTTCTTTTTTAGCAACTTAAATTGCATGAAAATCTACTATAAAAAACATTACCATTAAAAGTACTATGAAGTAGTCTGTAGAAAATAAACAGCTATCCAATATATCTACGATTACGCCTGGAACGTGAGAAATTGTAACATTGTGTTTTTGTAAAAAAAAAATCTGTTTTTAAAGCAAATTTCCTCAGCTTTCTCATGGTGTAATATTCACTTATTTTTAAAATTTGCAAATACGTTTTATTTTCGATTGAAGTTGCACTATTTACCATGGTGCGAACTTAAATTACAACATTTTCGCGCTTCGATAATAATATTGGAAATACATAAAAAAATAAATTTGTATAAGGAATGTATAAGGAATTTCATAAGCTTCAGTTTCAGTTCTATGAAATTTTGTCGTACGATACACTGTTATTAAGTAAATTTGAAAAAAAATCGTAAGTAAGTATCTAGAAAATTTTTGAAAAAAAACAATTTTCAAAGTAATTTTTTTTTATGTTACAATTGCAATAAAAATTGTTATAATTTGAACGTGAAGGTACTATGGTTTATTTAAGAAAAATGTGGTGATTTAAAAAAATATATAATTTATAGCTCAGAAACAATACTATTTTCATAAAAATCCTTAATTGTTTAAGTGGCTTTAAAAAACGGCATATTAAAGATAAATAATCCTTTCGGGCGCAACTTTCAAGTTATTAGTATGTGCTTTCATTCCCAACTGACAAATGTTGTTGATATTTCATTATTCAAACAATATTATGGCCATAAAACGGCTAAAACTACCAAAAAATGCCAAAATAGCTGTTTTAGCTAAGAAATGATAAATTTGAAACGTTTTTCTAAAAATTTTTATTTACAGGAAGGAATTAGTAGGGTGAGGAAAATAGCGCCGTACATCCCAAAGAGGAAACACGTAGCAGCTGCGGACATCTGTTTCGGAGTTATTATTATTATTTTCCTCACTATTTGTTTTTGACCCTACTAATTCCTTCCTATTTTATTTGACTCGTCAGGTTGAAATTGGGCAGTCCACATAGAACTCTATGTGCCAACTGTCAGTGAAGGTCTAAAATAGACCGATCTAGATATGAATGCACAAATAAGAGTACTGTGTACTATACTTTCAACCTTCAATTATTGTTCCTATCTGTCCTTTCCAAATCCTTTTTGTTGCTACGCTACGCTGATGAGGAACAATAATTCCGAAACACGTGTCCGTAGCTACTTCGTGTTTCCTCTTTGAGGTGTATGGCGCTATTTTCCTCACTATTTGTCTTTAACCCTACTAATTCCTTCCTATTTTATTTGACTCGCCAGGTGAAATTCCGCAGTCCACATAGAGCTCTATGTGCCGAATGTCGGTGAAGATCTAAAATAGGCCGATCTAGATATGAATGCACAAATAAGAGTACTGTGTACTGTACCTTCAACCTTCAATTGGGTTGTTGCATTAAGTTAAAATTTGAGAAGAATCTATGTTAAACAATAACAATTATTCATAAAAAATCATTAGAAACATGTAGAAGTTGAAAAGAAAGTCTTATAATATTATAATATTAATTACAAAAATACATGCATTTAAAACGGAGATGACATAATAACGGCAGTCTGTAGAGAAGTTAGTTATAAAACGACGAGAAACGCGTACTAATTTAGAAACTCGCTGATTACGACGGAGAAAAAAGACAATCACGACAGTTTAATCTGACATATTTAACGTCAAATTCAACTGACGTTCATAGGTTATAATTCGGTATAGTTTAACAGCATCTAGTTATGGATAAATATAAGTACAGATAGTGTATTCTGCCGTACTGTATAAATAATATAATGTGTTACAACCCCTAGAAAGATGCATTTGCACCTACTCGAAAAAGAACCTACCAGAAGATTCCAAAGTGACATCTGGAATTATCTAGAGAATGGTGGCGTCATCACAGAACAATCGAGATCTGTCATTTTTAGGTATAAAAGACCGACCGCATTCTCGGCGAGCAGTTCAGAAAGTATAGAAAGTGAGGTTAAGACTTCAAAGATAAACAAAGTGATAAACACTGTGATTTTAGTCAATAAAGTGTATTTAAATTAATAATAGTATTGTGAAGTATCCAGTAAATATTTAATAAAGTGTGTTAGTGGACATCTCTTGTTATAATTTTTGGAACCCACGGATTTTGCGAGGGTGGTTTCCTAAGGGTGGAAACACGCTACAATAATACCACCAATTCACCAGAAAAACTGTTGTCTTCCAATAATAAACGCTGAACGTAATAATGAATGATTCAAAGCCACCAGAGAAGGACCAAGTCTTCTTATTGTGGAGACCATTTCAATGTCAAGTAAAGTAACAAATTACAATGTATTCTAAGCGTTTTATTTGTGGTAAGTTATATCTTAATGTAGGAATTTGATTTTTAATATGGGTTTATGTTGTGGGAAAAACGGCCGCATTACAAGACTTGTGTGGCGTTCTAGCTGTTACAAATTTAAATTACCCGCCAAACTGGTGGATAAAACAGGGTGTATTACTGTATTCTCAACGGCTCTAGATTAGAATGTTATTCATGCTTTGACTTCCTAAAATGAGGGAAATGACTTTAATCTGCTTTTATGTATTTTATCTAGTTTATGTTGGAATAAAGTGCAGTTGTTTTTGTTAGCTATTGATTATTTATGAAACTCCTAGACGCCCCATAATACTAGGATGATCAATAAATTAAGAAAGGAAATTTAAAAACTCGCCGTTGAAAAACTTTATGAAACAAACTGTGAAAGTCGTCTAAAGTCGGTGAACACAATCGGTCGGAAATGGCTACGAATGCATTGGATTGTAGTTATAAATGCCCTTTGAATTATGTGTGTTATAAATACATATCATTGTTTATTGCTTAGATAGATACTAGCATAAAGTACTTACCTATTTATTATTTTTTGTTATAATACAGGCCTTTCTTGATATCATCGTAAGTCTCATTCTGACTCTTCTTAGAAGTGAGTATCAATGGATAATAAATAATTTCTTTAGTAGATAAACTTATTTTGTTGTTTTCAGTTAGATACGCATGTATATAGTTAATAGGAAATAAAACAATGAAAAGGAAATATTTAATAAAATACAAAGTATAGTTAACAATTTTATCTAAATTAAATAATAAAATACATATTAGACATATTATGTAATATTAATAAGATAAGATAAAGGAAGTTCTTGCAGAAATTACAATAGTTTGTACTGTCCATAGCAGCTGTAACGTAAGTACCTTGCAGCTTTTGCACTTCCAACCATTGCAATGTCAAAACGATCGTCTCTTTTTAAAAATTCGCTGACCATAAATATATCTACCGCAAGTAGAATGTCAGAATTAGCTTTTACATATATACTGCCTTAGTCGTTTTGTAAAAAATTATTAACAATAACTGCAAACATCAATCACTGCTAGCTAAACGTCAAATTTACTTTTGACATATGAGGTTATTTTCTTTCTTGTCAGCAATGTCAACTTATTCGTCTTCATCTGTTCTGCTTATAAGTTCACATCTAACTGCCGTTATGATGTCACTACCGTTTTCGCGGTACATTCAAATAGTCGAAGTTCAACAATTTTTTAAAATATGTTGCGCTAAGAATTTTTCTTCCAAATTAAATATATAACTAAATTAAGTCCTCCACTACCATATTTCACCATTTTTGAAAATTCCTCAACAACCCAATTATTGTTCCTATCTGTCCTTTCCTGATCCTTTTGTTGCTACGCTACGCTGATGAGGAACAATAATTCCGAAACACGTGTCCGTAGCTGCTTCGTGTTTCCTCTTTGGGCTATTTTCCTCACTATTTTTATTTATCTCTAACAATATCTTTAATGCAAAGGTAAAAATATATTATTTTATTGACAGCTCCAAGTATTTAATGTTTACCAATTTTCCCGTACCCGTACAATTCATCATATTTTTAAAGATAATCAAACAACTGATCTCTCAAGCGAAAGGTAATCAAATATACTTTAAAAAATTATATTTGAATTTTGTTCTCTAAATGCTATAGTTTTTAAGATATAAGCTAAAAACAAGCGCGACTTGCAAGCGTCCAAAAATTGCCGAAAGCATAAATTTAAATTTAAATATTCATAACTCAGATAATTTTTCAGATACATCGACCAGCGTGAGCTCAAATTGAAGATCTTTTTATAAGCTTCAAAAAAATTTCTTAGAGTGAAAGGTACCTCAGAGAATTTACCCATAGTGGATTTTTATATGATACACGAGTTTTATGTAGACAATTAGAACTATTTAAGTGCCGAATCCCGAAATGTTAAAAATTTGAGTATTTCTTTAAAATACAATGATTCGCATCGATACTAACTTTAATCTATTAGTCCAGTCAACAGAGCGCTAAAATGACCAATATCTCTAATAATTTGAGTGCTAATGAATGGATTTTGATAAAACCTTGTGCAATGTGTTTGTAATGACGTTAATAAAAAAGTTGAAAAAATGATTAGAGTAGGAAATGATCGGAAGAGGTAGAAAATACCCCTTTTATCACGGGTTCCGTAACTTGTAGAATTAGGTCAAAAATGAAAAAGATACAATAAATTTGCTTTTTTGGCCCAAAATAAGATGTTTTTACTTTTGTGAATTTTTTCGAGAAATACATATTTCTGGGGAAATGTAAAAGTTTTTAAAAAATCTGAAAAACTAAGGTGAATGTGTGTATCATCGAAATACAAGACTTTTTTATTTGCAACTTTTCTTAGAGTGCGTTTCCACCGAGTTATTCCGGAAAAACATGAAAAACTACCCATTTCTTTGAAATTATAGCTCTTTAAAAATACGAAATTTAAAAATTCGACGTATGCATTGAGGCCTTCTAAACATTTTTTGCCTCTTGGAATTTTTGTTACTTGCTAATTTTCCAAGTTACAGGCAGTTTTTCATGATAACTAATGTACTACATTTTTTGCACATTAAAAAATACATGGAAATTTAAAATTTATATTGATCTTTTAAAAATGGTATAACTATATAGGTTTCATATTTCTTTATAATAATATACATAAATTCACAAGAGTAAACATCTTATTTTGGGCCAAAAAAAGGTAAATTTATTGTTTTTCTTTCATTTTTGACCTAATTCTGCAAGTCACGGAACCCATGATAACAAGGGTGTTTTCTGCCCCTTCCGATCATTTCCTACTCTGATCTTTTTTCAACTCTTTTATTAACGTCATTACAAACACATTGCACAAGGTTTCATCAAAATCCATTCGTTAGCACTCAAATTAGTGAACCCAAAATGAATTCAAAATTTCTTAATTTAAATAATTAATTTCACTATTAAAATAACTTGTAAAATAAAAAAATACGGGTCAAATAAAATTTAATAAAGTTTGAATATAAAATTTTTAAAAAATGGTCAACGACCCTATTATTGCTTCATAATTTGAATGGAACTGCTTTTAGCGATCATTTTTACCTAAATATTATCATCTTGTTTCTACAAGTCCTTATTTAAGGTCATGAGATCATTAATTTTCATATTTCATGTCTCACGTACTTTCAATATGTGCCATATGATCTTTAATATCAGAAATTCCTAGAGGTTTAATATAATTCCATTATAATACTACGGCTATACCTAGAAATGCACGATCGAATAGAGTACAAGGAAGAGCATTTACCGATGATACAACAGCGGTCTAGTGTGTACGTGCATTGCATTTGTAGAAGTCAGGACAAGTATTTCAATTATTTTCTTTCTGGCAAACAATGCGGCCATATTTTTTTATTATTACAAGTGCCATGATGTATAGTATGGGTGTTAACAGTAGAGCAAAAAACGAGAGATATTTTAATTAACGTAAATAGCAGATAAATGTACCTGAAGGGGCACCGTCGTTAACCAGTAGCGTGTCCAGACTTTTTGCTCGGGTGAGCCAGTATTAGGCATGGTGCTCTCAAGGTGGGTCAACATTATTTTATTTCATTATTTTAGAGTTAGTATTTTTTAAATGGGACATAAGTATGAATAGTATCAATGGAACATAAAATATGCAGGCTTGTTTTAATTAAGAACAGATATATTGTTATACTGTGTGTCATCTAACAAAAATGGGAAAACTACAAGGAACGTGTAAGTACTAATACTAGCAGTGTAAGCACATCCGGCATTTGATCCTTTTTCAGAATCAAAATCACCCTCACGTGTAAAAATTTCACTCTCGGCAATGGCAACTTCTTCACTATCATCACTAACAACTTTCTTCCTTTTATTAGTTTTATTTACATTTGGGGTCGAAGCCATAGTGCCCGCAAAAACAAAATATTTTCTAATACTTCGTTTATTCATTACACAGCCACACAAAAAAAGTTCAGATCCACAAACTAGACCTACCAATCTTCGTGTATTTAGTCCTCCTGAATTCGATGCCGCCATCAGAATTTAATTATATCGTTGGGTTTTTTTAATCTTAGATTTTATCTTTAAAATTGCATTTTTATCACAAAAAAGACTAATGGATGTCTGATAAACTCAAAACTAATGTAAACTATATTCAGATATATGTTCTTTCTTGTCGCGCTAAATCCGTCTTTTTTTTAACGTCCTGGCGAAGATTAGCAAATTAGTGGAAGGAAGGAGTTGGGATTTTCCCTAAAAAGTGCAAAATTGTGCTAAATTTATTAACCTATTCCCCACCGTTCTGGACATGAATAATAGGGTGAAAAAAGTTTTTAGTCATACGCACCTCGGAAACGGCCAAAAACCACCCCTTCTTGCTTATTCCTCATATAACAGCTTGGCATCGACTATCTTTGCAGGGATTCTTTATTTTTTCATGGGGTTGTAACAGATGCTGAAAGGTGATGTCAGGTAGCAGACTGCAACTGCCCTTAGTGGTGAAATCTACCCCGTCAGGGAGGGGTGTAAAATTGCTTCTTCTTTTTGTTAAAGACGTTTAATCCCCGTTTTCGAGGACGTTGATCAAGAAGAAAATGGTTATACGCTGGTTCGACCCTTCCTTAAATTGTTTCAAACAAAAGATGCGTCTCTCTGAACTAAACAACTTTTGTTTGAAACATTTACCTAAAAATGCGCTAGACGTGCCTCTGCAGGTTTTTGAAAATTCGAAAGTTACACCTCCGTCCCCTCTCATCGGGTGAGGGAGAGAAAAAAATGTTTGGTACAAAAGTTATGTAATTTTTTTCGTAAAATCAGAATACGCGATCAAAAGTGGAGAGTGCCATTAAAAATTTAAAAGTTACCCCCACCCCAAGCTCATCAGGGGTGGGAGATGGAAAATTATTCAAAAGGATGCGCCCCTCTGAGCGGAACAACTTTTGTCTCAAACATTTTTCGCTAGTGCAGCAAACAAAAATAATTGAGAGGCAAGCTAAAAGTAGTAGTATATTTTTTTGATTATTAGCTTCCAAATGAGGAGGAATTAAGTGGTCTAGGTTTTGCACTTAAATTTATTTTGTGTGCCTGTGTTCATTATCTAGATTAATATTTTTAAGCATCTTTCCCCAATTTGACCTTGAAGTAACTTTTACACACGATAATTATGTTAGTGTTAAATAATATAGATTTTTTTGGTAGGTGTCACTCGAGGGGTTGATATAAAAACAGCACCTTCAAAAATTAAATTATATATTTTATATACTAAATGACGTAATGGAAATGTAAAAAATTGTAAAATATAAAGCTATTTTACATCAACGTCTCCTATTAATTTCAATGAATTATCTTCAATGGAATTGAAAAAAATTACTTTTAAAGTTGAGGGTTGTTACCCCCCATAATTCTGGCAATGTAGAGGTTTATTATATAGTTTATTGAGCATTCCTAGTCATCAGCAACATTCATGTGAATGAATAGCCCAATAAGCCGCTGGGCCCAATTCTATATACTTAACCGGCGAGACCCTTTGTTCTACGGCAGGTAAAGTTCAAGGGAAAAATATCACTATTCGTTTAATTTCATTAATAACTATTTACGAAGCCTCCAAAATTGAACAAACCACTTTTTTAGCGAAAACTTTTTTTTCTAAAATGGGAAGGTGGTGGCTCCTAGTGTTCAATAAATTATAGATTTTTTTCTGAATTAATTGATATCCATTTCAAATCTGTGCTATTTGCTTTCTATTTTATTAAATTTATTTAAAAATAAAAAATCGCTTTTAAAATAATTTTTATTGATCCTTATTTTCCTTTGCACTATTACTGATACCTATTAAGAAACAAAAGAGAGAACCAAAAGGTTATTGTTCACAAAAAGGTAGTTATTCACATTTCATTATTAGACATATGATTTTTGCAAAGGCTACAACTAAGTTAAAGTTCAAGAAAAATTATATTGAAAGTGATTTTTTATTTTTAAATAAACTCAATGAAATCGAAAAACAAATAGCATTTGAAATGGATATCAATGAATTCAGAAAAAAATCTATAATTTATTGAACAGCATGATCCACCACCTTAAATTGTTTCAAACCACCCCTTTCATGATAATAATAATAGGTGGTGACTTGGCTGATAATTTATTAAAAACAGAAATGTTTAACAAAGGAATTCTCTTCTTTATATTCCACTTTAAGGAACATGAATTTCAAATCCTTGCGAGGATAGGTTCATTTTTGATGAGGGTTAAAATGGACAAATGGTAACTTTGAAACCACTCCCACTCAATATACAAATTATAAAATTAAAAAAAGAAACCCCTCCCGGGGGGGGGGAGGTGTGAGACCAATCCCCGAGGTTGTCACAATACACTCTTACCATTGTCCTTGATCAGCATCCTCGAAAACGGGGAGTAAACGTGTTTAACAAAAAAAAGAAGCAATTTTATACCCCCTGACAGGGTAGATTTCACCCTTAAGGGCGGTTGCGGTCTACTACCTGACATCACCTTTCACCATCTGTTATATCCAAATGAAAAAATAAAGAATCCCTGAAAAAATAGTCGATGCCAAGCTGTTATGTGAGAAATAAGCAAGATGAGGTGGTTTTTGGCCATTTCAGGGTGTGCATGACTAAAAACTTTTTTCACCCTGTTATTCGTGTCCGGCACCCTCGAAAACGGGGGGGGGGATAGATTTCATAACTTTTGCACAATTTTGCATACTTTCACTAAATGCTAAATAAGTACGGCGAGATGAGATACGGTCACCCATTCAAGTGCCGAACTCGCTCGGCGTGCCTTAACTTTACCAATCGATGTCTCGCCACTGAAACCGGTATCGTACCTCACCTCAATTTGACGTTAAAAAGCTCTACAATACAAATTCTGACGAGTATTTGCCAATAATTCACAAATCAACCACTTTATCGCCAAAAACGATCACCAGATGACAGTATACTAATGAATGAATCTAGATTTACGTTTCTCCATGTATTTTGACGCGCTGAATCTGAATTTGATGTTGAAAAAGCTCTGCGATATGAATTATAACTGGTTTTAAATAGCTATAGCAATAGCTATTGCTGGTCCTTGAAAAGGGATATCCTTCCATTGGCTAAGAAAAAAAAGAGTTTCTTTACGTAGATTATTTGAACATAAGAGAGCAAGACATCATAGCAAAAAAAAATGTAAAACAATGGGAGATTAACGGTACAGCAAAAAGGCGAGAAGAAATTCGTGATATCGCTATGACAGCTGTAGCGACTCACTCACTCCAGTGAAAAAGATGCGACTCACTATCTACTAGAGATTCAAAACCGTAACGATGAAGGAGGAAGAAACAAAAATTTATTATTATAATATTTTTATAAAAATGAATTATGCATATATTTCCTCGAGATGTTAATATTATTAATATACTTATTTTATTGTATGGGTAAATAAGAATCTATCCCATATTTTGGTGACCCCGACGTGATAAAAATATATTACCCTGAAGAAATTATTTATTTGGTGACTTATTTGATGATATATGATCTACACCGACGCTTCGATCACATACATATAGATTTAATAGGACCATTACCTCCTTCTAAAGGTTGTTCTTATATTCTTACTGTGATCGAACGTTTTACTAGGTGGCCCGAAGCTTATCCACTTAAGGATATTACTGCAGAAACTGTAGCGCGTACGTTATTTCAGAATTATGTTTGCCGATTCGGTGTTCCTGTCACAGTGACAACGGATCAGGGTGTCCAATTTGAATCGAAATTATTCTAAGAATTTTCAAAATTTTTGGGATTTCATAGAATTCGTACAACACCATATCATCCTACCTCGAACGGTGTGACGTGTCCCTAATGGCAAAATTAAGAACACCCCAAGTATGCCCGAAAGCCCAAAGTGAAGAGCGGGTGTGAATTCGTTTTCTTATTCTGAATTTTAGAATTTTGGGGTGCACCGGTTAAACTACCCTGGGCGCCAGCCAATTGTTAAAATTGACAGAGGTGTATAGGCAAAACTAAATTAAACCTCAAGATAATAGTGAAAAATTTACTAAAAAAATTTAGTGAGTAAGTATATGACAAAGTATATATAGGAATGTATAAAACAAGCTTAAAACTAATTCGTGTATATGTATGAAATGGATAAATAATTGGGACAATAAATATAATACAACATTAAAATTAAACTGACAAACAATAGAGATCAACAACTGTCAGCCACTAATCCTTATGGCAGTTATGTATTATGTCAAACGACCTACTTATCACTTGCCCCGTGTGCCAAGTGTCCATAAGGGTAAGCAGAAGCAGAAAACAACCAATGTGATATAAGACGCAAGTTAATATAACCTCAAATATTCAAATACAGCTGATATAAATATAAAATGCACGCCTTGGAATTTCGTGTAAGCTTTTTACAAAATAAATTAAGCACACTAAACCAGCAACGATTATGTACAATGTATAAAGTAAGTATTTAATTATACACGTCTAATAATAATGTGATGTGTAAAGACATATGACATGATGAAAATTCTATTTTAGCTACAAGTCAAAAGGTGTGGTATATTAATACTCGTTGAACGGCCGTTTATCGAGTTCACATGAAACTTTTAATTATTATAACACATATGGATTTAATCAATCATTATCCAGCGGTATACTATTAGGACGAGACACAAAATTACCATCGACTAAACTAAATATTAATATTATTGAAAGGTAACAAATCCACTATTCTCGTAAACAAGATATGAATAATAAATTGCTTAGTTAACTTGCTTTTTTACTACACCGTGAGCTTTTATAGTAATAACGTAGCACTATCGTTACTTGTAGATATGCTGTACGCTGGTTCTCTGCAACTTCTGGTGGACAACAAAATAAATGCCAAAATTACTTACAATACGTTGGTGATACTTGAGGACAATCCAAGAAAATTACGGTACTTGCTTACTTCTCGGTTTTACCATGAGACCATGATTAACAGGCGTAAGGCTGATGATCTCCAGGGTGCCCCGAAACAAAACAATATGTAGGTGATTTCTCTAATATTCTCTTGACTCCAGCCAAAGCAGTTCCAAAATTAATTTACCACAGACAAACAAAATCTAATATATATATGTTTCTACGCAGGTCAGCGTACTATGTTTAACAAGGAGATTACGACAAGTTTCATTGAGGTAATAAACAAAAGTACGAGCCTCTTGAAATAGGTATCTCGGAACGAGCCTAAAAATATAATTCCGTTTAGGTATCGAATTATATGAAATTTATATCAAAATTGATAGGGAAAATTAAATAAGACATTCCTTAGTTTGTTATTAGGCGTTTTTCCCAAAAATTGTTAAAATTAAGGAAGATGTTCTTCACAATTTTTAAATTGCCAGCATGGCTGCTCTTTCTTGGACAAAAAGGCCCTTTTTTGTTAACTTTTTACTTTTCAGCAAAAAATTCTGTTTGCCAACTTAAATTAATTACTAAGAGAATCCACTATGTTTGAAATTTGAATTTAAAAGAAAGATAATAAAATAATAGTAACTATCTGTATGTGATAATAAAATTGTCTGCCTTAGCTGTAAATAATACCTTAATAACAAAATACATTTTAGCCTACAAATTGTTCCTTTTCAGGTACCAAAAGAAAATTAAATTTGGCAAGAAAATTCCTACAACCTTTCTTTGAGCCCCTGACATGATTTAGGGAAATAGTTTTCATATTAAGAACAATAATAAGTAAATCGAAGCTCTACACTCTTAGACAAAATACTTAATCTTAATATAGGTATTACTGGTTGCATACCTAAGAGGATATAAGAATATTATTCCACCAAATGTGAATAATATGGGTTGTAAATTTTTATTATACAGGGGAATCAAAATGTAACTGTTACAACGGAATGATTGAAAGATTTAATAAATCTCTTAAGACTGCTCTGAGAGCTAAAACTTCTACACCACATTGGATAGATGAACTTCCTGTCATACTATTAGCTCTCAGGACCATACCTAAAGACAATTTGCAATTTACGTCTACTAGGTGAATTTTTTATAAAATCATATACTTGTACGGATATTCCTTGTTTTATTACTAAATTACGTACTTCTTTTGATAATTTAACGTTCATTCCACCTTTTCATCATGTTAATTACAAATCATTCGTCAATTCAGACACCTTGACTTGCAATTTTGCTTTCGTTCGGAGATAACGTTTTAAGAAATCTTTTACTCCGCTGTACGGTGGGCCGTTTAGTATTGTCCCGTACAGATAAATTGGTTACTAAAGGAACTAAACTCGTCACCGTAAAGGTGGTTAAAAAAGTACGTTTTGCCATCGATACATTGATTGAATGATAGTTTTTCGGAAGGGGGCGGGGGGGGGGGGGAGGTTAAGTGTAGCGATTCACTCACTCCAGTGAAGAAGATGCGACTCACTATCTACTAGAGATTCAAAATCGTAACCATGAAGAAAGAAGAAACAAAAATTTATTATTATAATATTTTTATAAAAATGAATTATGCATATATGTGACCCTCCACAGTACGGAAGTCAAAAGAATTTTTTTTTAGATTTCAATATATTATTATTCTACACACATTTAGGTTTCAGAAAAATCAGTTTAATAGTAAACAACAATTTTCGGTCGGTACCCCCTTTTACTGTGGAGGGTCACATATTTCCTCGAGATGTTAATATTATTAATATACTAATTTGAACTAATACTTATTTTATTGTATGGGTAAATAAGAATCTATCCCATAACAGCTTTTTAGCTGAAAATTTATTTTACAAAATTTAACTTTACAGCCATCTGGTGATCGTTTTTGATAAAAGAATTGTTGATTTTACGAACTTTTGATGAATACCCGTTACAATTCGTATTGCAGAGCTTTACAACATCAACGTGATCGTTTTTGGTGATAATGGCTGAGTTTGTGAGTTATTGGCAAATACTCTTCAGAATTTGTCTTGTAGACCATTTTTAACATCTAATTCAGATTCAGAGCGTCAAAATACACGGAAAAACATATGTCTGATTAAAAATTTTATTAGTTTCCAGTTCAACTGCCCATCGTGGTCGTTTCTGGCGAAAAAATTGATGAATTTGTGAGTTTTGGCAAATACTCGTCAGAATTTGTCTTTTATAGCTTTTTACCGTCAAATTAAAGTGAGGTGGGTGACCGTATCTCATCGCGCCGTCCTGGTTAACTGGCGGAGTAGCATTAGCTAAACTTCGCCAGGACGTTAAAACAAAAATCGGATTTTGTGTGACATAGAGGAACATATATCTGAATATAATTTATATTAGTTTTGACATAGATTGGTCGTTTTTTGCGATAAAATTACAATTTTAAAGATAAAATCTTTGATAAAAAAACGCAACGATAAAATTAAATTCTGATGGCGGCATCGAATTCAGAAGGTCAAAATACATAAAGATTGATAGGTCTAGTTTCTGAGTCGGAACTTTTTTTTTGTGTGGCTGTAATTAATCATTGTGCAAATGTACAAAGTACAATGCAAACAGCAGATATCTGTGTAATACTTAACGCTGATAATATAATTGGAAACCTATGCAGCATTTCAGCATGGCCAATAATACAATTGAGTAAGTTAGAGCTTAGAAAACCGTCCAAATTTCGATGTAAACGCCATGCGATGGTCGCCGAGCGTTTTAATAAACTAGGTATCTGCAAGTTCAGAAATTGCGCTTAAATTTAAATTTTAAAACCGTTTCGTCTACTCATTTAGTGCTGAATAATTATGTTTGTAATTCCAGTATTCATGAGATGATTTATATAGGTTTTCTCAAAATGAGTCAGGGTGGGCCAAAAGGTGGGGCAAGCTAGTTTTAGGTAGGCCGTGGCCCACCCGGCCCACCCCCTAACGTCTTTAACTGTGTTCTACCTCAGATCTATATTTAAGATTGTTACGGTTTTGCAGAAATCAGTTTCATAACAGGCTAAACTCAAATACCGTATAAAAACAGTCTATGTGTATGTATGCCTGTATGTCTGTCGACCGTTTCTTTTTAAACACGATAACTTCTTTTAACATTAAAAGGTTAAACGATACATCAATTTTAATTCAAGATGTTATTAAAATATTTGTAATAATCGAATAGAAATTGCACTCGGGCGATTCCGATTGCAAATACATGTTAAAGACGATAACTTCTGTAGATTTTAAAATTCTTGTTTCAAATTTGAAACATAAGTAAAATATAATGGTACAATACTCCTTTTCGAAATTGAACTATATCCGCCATACAGGGTCATCGCCAGAGGCGTGCAAACTGTGTTGTTTTATATAAATTTAGAGCATTACGGTTTTTTTATAAGGCCAATAAAAATGTGAAGATGTACAAAGTATCGAAATTTTAACATTCCCAATCTGTCGTACATCCTATAAATATATACATAATGTAGTTATATTTAATATTTTGATGATGGCTTATCGTAGTGAAATAATAGTGCAACAGTTTAATTTGGACTTGTTACATTATTATTTCTGATAGTTTTCTTGTTCTAATTTTTTGCCATACTTTTCCTCGTGGCTACTGGCTGCAATCGACAACGCCCCTAGGTACGATATAGATCCCATTCCGAGTTGTAACACAGCAGATATACTATCGCCCTTTGCAAGTTGAAATCACGTCTTCCTAATGAACTTATTTAATATTCAATGATGTTTTTGCAGTGAATTTTACGTCATATAATGCCAGGATGCATTTTTTTTTCACAAAGGCTGACAGCTTATATTTTGCAAGGTGAAATAGGGACCTTACACATGAATGTATATCAATTTTAATCTCTACCTGTTCGATTATGACCGCAACCTTATTTGAAGCTAGAGTGACTGAGTTATAACAGTTGTATGGTGCTAAGACAGAACACATGCGAATAACTCGGTATAATCACACCCGTCTCTCCCTCCTACTCATCAGTTTTCAAAAAATTTTCTCCATTTTTCCACCGAGCCCTTATTTTCTCTCCACAGTCCTGGGTATAATTCTTGATTTTCAACATCTTTTAGGTACTAGATGCATTCGAAATGTATGTATTAACACGTTGACTGCCATACGGGTTAAGACAAATTTCTCATAAGGCGCCAACCGGTAGCAACGGTTTAACCAAATAAAATATCCCCCCAGGCCATGAATATCATCGGCTAATACACTATGAAGTGACACACAATATTTTGAAAAAAGAAACTGCCAAAAAAAGTCAAAAAAGGTCTCGGTACTTTACTACGCCATCTCGGTGTATTTATAACGATAGAAGTGTGCTGGACTGAGTCGCTGGAAGATTCCGAGATCCCGAAAAGATCCAGATAATCCAGAGATCCCAAAAACATGACTCGGTCTTATAGACCGAGTCGGCCCACAGGGCAAATATAAGTACTCGGTCTTATGGACCGAGTTGGCCTCATAGACAATAAATACCTCGGTCATATAGACCGAGATGGCAGTCAACGTGTTAATGAGACATGTATGTATATTGTATGTATGCAATGTCTGTAAATTGTTGATGTTTCATTCATTTATTAGCAGACAGAAAAATATATGTAGAACATAAGGGTTTCAAATTAAATATATTAAGCAACAAGCAGAGGCACTCAGGGATCTAACGTAAGTTCTCTTATGTTTTTAATAGTTGTATGCACTTACTTTTACTCCTTTTGTCTAGACAATATAATGGACAGGAGCATAAGTGAAACAACAAATTATGGACATTGCCAATATTCTCAGACTGTTCTGCTTTTTCGCTTCTTTGTATCCAGTTATTTGTAATGAAACAATTATTTCAGTATACTGGGCTGCATTGAACAATTTTAGTAAATTTTGCATAGAGACAATTGTATTATACAAATATATTTGCCTGGCCAATTCAATTCAAGTCAATCAAAAACATACTGATTATACATTATAATACTATAGTAAAGCAATATAAAAAATTATAAAAAATACTAAACTTTCAGAGGCGTTACGTTGATGTGCTTATCTAATCTAAATGAACATTAGAATAAATTAAAGAGAATGTTAATAAATATAAGAAACGTCTTGGTACAGATAAGCTATTGTATCAGAAAGAGCCAAATCGTTACTATATTATTTGCAAATACGAGAACGAAAAGTATCTTGCATTTGATCAGCACATTTATAGAATCGTAAATACCGCTCGTAAAGAAAACAAGTTCGTATCATTGTGTTGGCCATTAAAAATGTCCGTCTGTCCCTCTGTCCGTCTGTCAAATATCTTGTAATCACGTTAACTTAGGACGGAAAGGTGCAATTGTATTTGTTATCTAAAGAAGGAAACCTATTAATTATTTTTGAAAAAGATCATCATCAAAATTCAAGAAACATTTAAAAAAATGTACATGATGCGTATTGCAACTTTTGATAAGATTCTACAAAAACAAAAATAATGCATAGTATGAAGTTTCTTTAATAAAGATAACATCATCAGGAGTCGATCTAAAGCACAAACATAGGAATTCCTAAAAAATTAACCTATTATAAAAAAAATGTAATATAGAATGTTCAGCAATTATATAAAAATTTCATTTAAAAAACTGGCGTAAAGTATAATGTTTAAATCTAATTGATATATTTTTTTTATTTTATTTGTGTATTTTGTATGTAGTGCAATATCTAATGATTGTAAATGTTTAAGTTAAAAATTCAGTGTTGTATAAAAAAAAACTCTCAGAAACAGCAATATTTAAGTTAGGATAATCAATCAAAACCGAGAATGAAAGCAATGGATCGGGGTACAAAATGACTAAATTCCCATGCTCAGGAATGCTTTCAAACACTCCATGCCTGAGTTTCAATTTTGAAAGAAAATTCAACCTTCATCTCTATATCTCCAAAAATAAACGAGCGAATTAATAAAATTGTCCGATAAAAAATGCCTAATATGGTTAATTGATTTTTGGCATATTTTGGTCCCACAGGTGGCTTTGAATTTGTAGGAGGCGAATGTTTATAAGTAGATATTGATTTGTTGTATACTTCAGTAAAATTTTGTACAAAGTGGAAAAAAAAATAAAACAGTTATAAGAGTGTCTTCATCTTAAGTGTGTTACACTGTATATATTCTTCGATGGCTAATGAACAGTTTTGCCAAATTTCAAAGTATGGCAATTTTTTTCCTTACTCATATCATTCATTATTGGGCTTGTTTTTACTGTACTACTTGTTGTGTTTTACTTTGTTACATAGTTCGTTAATTAATTGATTGGAAAATATGAATTAATGGGAAACCATGTATTAATAAAAATTAGCATACTTTAAAAAAATATATTTATATTGACTTTCAAAACATTTTCAACCTGAAATTGTTATTTTATTTATTTCGAATTTGATTGAAATAAAACCAATTTTAAATTTTAAATAACTACCTAGTGTTTTTCTGATCTATGCTAACAAAATTAAATTAAATAAAAATAAATTCATTAAATTCTCTTTGTTGATTTTTATAAATTTATTTAAACTATGCATATTGTTAACTATGAAAGTTTAATGAAAATCAATGTAATATTCAAAACATTTCTATGTAAGCGTAATTTTAATTAAAAACTTAAATTGTCTTCATGCAGGAATTTGATTATGAATAAAATGTAAATAATACAATACAATACAATACAATACAATATCTCTTTTTATTTTCAATAAGACTTGTACAAACAAGTATACAGAATATTGTCAATATCTAAAACTACAGAAAGAGCTGAAAAGAGAAAAACAGCAACACAATATTTAAAAATCTTGGTATAAAAACATATACAGTATCGGAAGATTTTGGATTTGGGTGGCAAGCATAGTTTCAACGGCTTGACAGACCCGTCTACAATAAAGGCGTGTACCAGTGCTCTAGTAGAGGGAGCAAATAATGACGCGCTATTAAGAAAACACGTACATCATGGCTATTAAAAATTTCAGTACCATTTATTCAAAGGAAGGATGTAGTTGGCTCTGTTCAGTATAAGTAATATTATTTACGTGCTTTAATAACTAAAATTATTTATTATACTTTCAAAACGAGTCAAATAATTCTTTACATTTCCCGCAGACAGAGCTGCCCACGATCATGTGGTGGGGAAAGCAGGTGGCACGGGTAGGATGTGTTATACGATAAAAAAAGCGAGCATAATCATCCTAGTTGCTTCGCTCTCGCTTGCTCTCATTGCGGACCCAAATCAAACATTTTCTGACACTGTATATGTATGATATATCATAATAAAACTATTACAGTAAAACATCCACTAAAAATCTGAGCAATCAAGATACTCCGTGGTAAGTTTATATTATTATTTATTCTTAAACTGTAGTGCTCAGAGGCATCCCGCCATTGAACAAATTTGTCAGGGTTCGTTTTTATAAAAACAACACAGTGTAAAATATAAATAGCTGTAATAGTTAATATTCCAAGCTCTTTGAAAAGTTGCCTGCATGAGAATTGAGGTCCCTTAAAGGTCATCGTTCGTATGATTTTCTTTTGCATGACCAATATATCATTAATTCAAACTGAGTTTCCCCAGCATAATGTACCGTAATTTAAACAGGAATGAATATAAGCAAAGTAGTACAATTTCAGTATGTTCAGACTTACTTTAGTTCTAATTTGCCATAGGACAAAGCAATGTGTGGTAAGTTTTTTTATTATCATTTCTATCTGATGGTTCCAAGATAGTTTGGAATCAATCTGCAACCCAAGAAATTTAGTAATGCTCGTTTGTTGGATGGTGTTATGATCCATTTTTACTAATAGACTTTTTTCTAGCTCACGAGTGGTGAAAACCATTAATTCAGTTTTTAAATTATTGAGAACTAAACAATTATCTTGGCAATATTTTTGCATGCTAGTGACAAGGCAATTTGCATTTTGGCTTAACTCACCGAAATCTTTTCCGGAAACAGAAGCAGCGGTATCATCTGCAAATAACGAAATGTAGCAATTGCTTAAACTTTCTGTAATATCGTTAATGAAAATTATAAAAAGTAACGGCCCCAAAATACCCCCCTGAGGCACGCCAATGTTTATCGCAAGAGCATCAGATATGTAAGTTGTGCCATTTTGTCTTAAAGTCACTTCTTGGCTTCTGTTACTTAAATAAGATTTTATCCAAGTTAGTGCTGTCCCGCGTATACCATAGTTATATAACTTGGTTGTAAGAATTGCATGATCCACAGTATCAAATGCACGTTTTAAGTCGAAAAATATGCAAGCAGTGATTTTACTGTTGTTTAAAATTGATAAAATACAATTATATAAGTATAGTACCGCATCTTGGGTTAAGAGACCTTTCCTAAAACCATACTGCTGTTTAGTGATAATTTTTTCTTTCTCTAGGAAGTCAGATAGTCTGATGAAATATGCCCTTTCAAGGACTTTTGAGAAAGCTGATAACAATGCAATACCTACCTCCATAATTGGTAATGTCATGAATATTGCCCTTTTTGTATATAGGGACAATGAGGGCTTTCTTTAATAAAGATGGAAAAATTCCTTCCCGGAAAGAAATGTTTATTAACATAGTAAGGGGCTCTAAGTTATAATCAATAACTTTTATTAAAAGAGAACATGGTATGTCATCAAAACCTGAAGAGTCCTTTGTTGAAATAGACAGAACTATATCATAAACCTCATTAGTAGTAACGGGTGATAAAAAGAATGACTTACTGTAATTCTTATTGATTGTCCTATAGGTAACTGAGGCGTCATTTTGCGTCTAAACGGAGGATACAAAGTACTCATTAAAAGAATTAGCTGCAATGTGAAAATCATGTATTTCATTTCCGACAGTATCAAAAAAGTGATCGGGGATACTTTTCCTATGTTTGATCTTTGATTCGTTTTTTGTTATAGACCAAGCTGCTTTTGACTTGTTTTGAGAATGGAAAATTAAGTTATCGTGATAGTTTTTTTTGCAAGTTTTATTTTCTTCTCATGATTAGCTTTAATTAATTTGTACCTTTCATAAAGTACGCTGTCATTAGTCAATTTGTAAATTTTAAATAAATCTCTAAGAAAGCTTCCTTGGTTGATTATATCGTCATCTATCCACGGTTTCTGGTTTTTACGTTTTGATTTTAATTCAAATTTTTCTAATAATATGCATATTATAAAGATGGTAATTTGATGATGGTTTGGGGCGTAAAGAGTAGATGGCCGTGGTGCCCGATGACAAAAACATTTTTAGACGTTTGCTTTTCGTACACAAGTTAAATCGCAATTTTTTTACACCCTTTAATAATGGGGTTGGGGATGTGGTATTGGGGGTGGCTAATGCCAAGACGTTTGGTTCCTATACGCAAGATAATTCGTAATTTTATTTTTTTTTTACCCCCTTTAATAATGTAGTAATGTAGTAGTGGGGATAGCAGATGACAAAATACTTTTGGAGCCATGTCTTTTCATACATACACTAAATCCCAATTTCATGCACTCTTACTTGCTTATTTTACTAATTGGGCCATTTACCTCCCCTCCCCCCCTTAACCCTTCTACTGAATATGTTATATATATAATCTAGTTCTAGTTCTCATATAGTGCATAGGTAAGTATACCAAATTTCAAGTCGATATCTTAAACATCCCACAGCAATTGTACGCACAAAATATCTAATTTTGGGACAATCGATAAAGGAGAAAATGGCGTTTCGGCGAAATCGGCTGAAACTTTGCTATTTTATACTGTAGTTCAAGTCATGCTGATCAAAATTTCTCATCACATCGAGTCGATCCTATGGACAGTTTTTGAGATAAATCCAGTCAAAGTTAGGTAATTTGCGTCATTTTAGATATTCAAGAATTTTTTACTCTTAATCTATTAACTTTAGCAAAAAATTGCAATAGTCGAAACATTTTTATTCAAGTCCAATAAAGCTCACATATTTTTCTCAGAATATAGGACATATTTCGGGTTGCTTCTGCGGAATTGGCTGAAACCTTGCTACTTTGTAGTTACAGTCATCCTGGTGGTAAGGTTGCACCGAGTCGATCTTATGAGTGGTTATCGCTCTAGGAGTGCTTGAAGATCCTAAAAACGAGGTATGTGTTTATGTATGGCGTCCAGCATGTGTTTGTGACCCTGCGTGCGTTTGTATGTACTAGTGTATACAGGGATTTTCGGAAATATCAATGAAAAACTTTTGGTGCAGATTTTATATACAGTGTGTCCCGCTTTTCATAAATCCACCCTAATATCTCAGTTACTAATAATGCGATTTCCTTCAAATTTGGGTGGTAATTAGATGTTGGAAAAATGAATTATTTGGCATAGTAAATATTTTCATTTTTCATTGGCGTGCCGTTTTAGGGGGTAAAAAGAGGTCGATTTTTCGGCAAAAGGATATTAGGGCTTATTTTAGAAAAAATTTTCTATCATATTTGGATTCAGCATGTCAAAAAACCCCTTAATCCATATTCTTCATGATCTCAAAAACGGATTATGGCAGAAACGAAATATTAATTAATTTCTTAAAAAACACTTTTTAATTTTTTGCTATAACAAACCTAAAAACAAAATTTTTTATAAATTCTGGTCTCTTCAACATAACCACCTTCCAATGATACCACACCGTTTGTCGTAAATGTTGCCTCGTCACTAAACATTATGTTCTTTAAAAAAATCTGTCGTTACGATAGTTACCTTGCAACCATAGGCATTAATCAAAAGTGCTTTGAAAAACAAGATTTATTTGATATTTGGTGATTCATAAGAATTGTCAAAAGTTAAATAGTGTTATTTCATTTATCAATCTTACTGATAATGGCAGAAAATCGGAGAGTAGTTCTTACAATTGAAGAAAAAGTTAAAATTATCCGCTTAATTGGTGATAATGAAAGATCTACGTATTAGGTTGCTCGAATATTTAATCAACGTCATCGTGATCGAACATCAATTTGGCACAAAACCATTGGTGACATCAACCAACTGTTTGCAAGAATCGGAGCCATTTTCAAGACAAAACGAAGAAGGTACAATTTAAATTTACGACAATATCCAGACGACGAACGCATTTTAACACAATCCAAATAGTAGTATAAGAGAACACTAAATTTAACAAAAAATAAAATATGGAGGCGTTTGAAATGCAGTAGGATTAGGGCATTTAAACCAAAATTTTTGCATACTCTCTTAGAAGGTGATTTTGAACGGCGGTTTGAATTTTGCTTATGGTTGCAAGGTAACTATCTTAACAACAATTTTTTTTTAAAGAACATACTGTTTAGTGACGAGGCAACATTTACGACAAACGGTGTGGTATCTAGTCAAAATTGTAGATATTGATCAACCAAAAATCCCAAATTTGTAATTAACTGTAAAAACCAATACAGTGAAAAAGTTAACGTGTGATGTGGCATATTAAACGAACAAATTGTTGGCCCCTTTCTCCTGGATAACCTCAACGCAGAAAATTTTCTAAATTTTTTACAAAATGATTTAGATGATTTTTTTATGGAAATGCCTTTAGCGCGGAGAGAAAATGTATACATTCAGTTAGGTGGCACACAATTCTCTGATAGTTAGAAATTTTTTAAATGCAAATTTCCTTATGAAGTGGATAGGTAGAAATAGCCCTTTAGAATCGTGGCCCCCAAGATCGCCTGATATTACTCCTTGTGACTTTTTCTATGGGGTTACCTGAAAAATAAGTGTATGCTACTCGGCCGCGTAACAGATAAGAGCTTTGCCGTAGGATTAGGCAAGCGTGTCAAGAAATTACTCCTCAAACTTTAAGAAAAGTGATTGAACGGTTAAGAAGGGTTGTTGAAAAGTGTATTTTATTGAAGAGACCAGAATTTAAAAAAAAAGTTGTTTTTAGGTTTGTTATAGCAATTAAATAAAGTTACAAAAAATTAAAAAAGTGTTTTCAAGAAATTAATTGATATTTTGTTTCTGCCATAATCCGTTTTTTGAGATCATGGAGAATATGGATTAATGGGTATTTAGACAAGCTGAATCCAGATATGATAGAAAAATTTGTCTAAAATAAGCCCTAATATCCTTTTGCCAAAAAACCTACCATATTTTACCCGCAAAAACCGCACGCCAATGAAGAATGAAATATTTTACTATGCCAAATAATTCATTTTTCCTACATATAATCACCCTCGTAATCACCACTCAAATTTGAAAAAAATCGCATTATTAATAACTGAGATATTAAGGTGGATTTATGAAAAGCGGGACACACTATATGAAAAAAAATATATGGAAAATATGGAAAATAAAACAAAAAGAGAAACAGGCTCTGAGAACACTCTAGTACAAAACTTGGTGCCGATAAAAGCAGGTTCCTTGATAAAAATACTCACACCCACACGCACACACAAATGCAAGCACGCACACAAACACACGCTGGATCCATACATACATAGATTACCTGTTACCTCGTTTTTAGGACCTTCAAGCATCCCTGGAATGAAAACTACACATAGCATCGATTCGGTGCAATAATTTTTGCTAAAGTTGACAGTTTAAGGGTAAAAAATTCTTGAATTCTGAAATGACGCAAATTACCTAAGTTTGACAAGCTATATCTCAAAAACTGTCCATAGAATCAACTCGATGTGATGAGAACTTTTGATCAGTTTGACTTGAGCTATAAAATAGCAAAGTTTCAGCCGATTCCGCCGAAGCACCATTTTCATCGGTTTTGTTCCGGGGTCCTTTGATCATAAATTATTTTCGAGTTCAATTTAGTACTAAATTCGTAAACGCCCTGTACTAAATATGATGAATAAAAATTTAAAAAGTTGTTTATAATTTTATTTTTGTTATATTAGACAATTTATTTATCCAAAATTACACTAAACGCTTCTATTTATTTCAACATCAACTTATTTGCCTTTATTTCATAATGTTTAATTTAATGAAAGATACCAATAAAGCTTTACCTAACGACTTTCAGTCAACTGTATATCTGGGCGTGAATTTCATGCAAATAACCTTTTATATAGCTACGTATTTATTTATATATCATTATAATATCCATGGTTTACTGAGTAAATCAGTCTACCATAGAAACATTTATGGAAATCAAGAGGACAATTTTATTCAAGATTTTTCTGGTAAAACAACGGTTCATGCATGGGCCGATAAATTGGTTATCTTGAGGAATCAGCATGTCGATTTTGTTTCGTTACCTACTACTGTCTTATGGTGATTGTTTTACAGAATCGTTTATCCTTTTTTTTAGATCAGATTAGAAAAAAGTACTACTCAACTCTCGTAGGTTGGCATCTGAGATGCGCGCAAGATGAACAGAGAACGTCGTTGTGCAACGAGGACAGACTAACGGCTATCCGTAGAAAGTACAATCGGAGGTAGAAGTTTAGCATGATTGATATAACACATTACTTTGTTATTTATCACCAATTTATTGTAACTCAAAACGTTACTGCAGTTTCGGCACATTAACGTGCTACCAAATGTTTGCAAATACATTTTACAATGAATATTATGGTGCAATAAACATAAACACTTTAGGGTTATACAAATGAATTTAGGAATTGAATGCCTTAAAGAGGGTTGATATAGGTCTAGCATTAAGTTTAATTATTTCCAGAAATCTTGTCTCATTTGAATAGGTATTATTATGAAGTGCTATACTATATCTGCCACGGATCTTGGTGTGCGGCGGGGACTGTGGAGAAACGTAGCGGCCTATCGGATAACTGCGCGTCCACTTCCTATAATAATAATTTAAGTGTAGCAACTCCAATCCTTGTAGTGGTGCGTGCGCTGGACTTATACCACTCTCTACATAGAGATTCCTCTTTGCTCGCCAATACTCGTGGCGATTGCAATACTTATAAAATTGCTAACAAATATAACACAAAAAAAAGTGGTCTGCGCCGGGGTATTGACCATACCTATCCCTTGTATTTTGGGCCGCTGAACACGAATCTGACCTTGGTTTTTCCCCAGCACGTCAGGTTTTTTTACAGCAAATAAATATATAAATATTACGATTCAACAAGCTTTTTTGCTGTTAAAAAAACCGGACGTGTTAGGGAAAAACTAAGGTAAGATTAGTGTGCAGCGGCTCAAAATACAAAGGATAGATGTGGTCACTGGTGAGTACCCCCGCGCAGACCACTTTTTTTAGTGGCCACTCCCAAGTAACACTTAAAGTCGCGGGAACGTATCGGCGACTATAAAAACCACTATAAAGTGGACCGCTACCATAGGCTGCCACGTCCCTGCTACGTGGCAGCTACGTATCCGCCAATAATGGAATAATTTTGAGATGCCGGGTAGTGTTTCGGGTAGTCCCAGCCTCTATAGATGTGACTATATTTAGTTACTTTAAAGGATCTGGGTAGTAGCGGCTACTACTCCGCGACTCGGCGGCCTAGTAACCGCTAGGTGGCTACTTAGTAACTGCCACTATCACTTTTTAGCGACCTCTTTGTTTTTTTCTTTATTAATAATGATGCAGTGAAATAATATACCAAAAAGATATGTACCTTAGGCGCGTGTTTAAAGTACTTCTTTAGCCATTTTTTCAAACGCAAGCACTACTTTTTGATATAAGTTGACATATTAAATGATAAAATTTCAACGCGCCCTCAAAATAACCTTTTTTGTAATATTTTGACAAAATAATTTAAAAAGGCAAGATTAAAAAATTCAAATATTTATTAAGGAAACATTTGGAATACTTTCAAAATCATTATTCGTAAAAGTTTATGATAAGATATTAACATAACCATTGTCTATTTTTGATTAAAACAATTTTTTTTTCTAAAAATAATGGGCGATTTTAATACAGGTACTATAAAGTTATTCCCTCCACCATAAAGTATAGGGGATACCCTATTTTACCTCTAAAAGATCTGTGACTTTGATGACTCAATAGCAACTATCCTGTTGTGACTCTATAGTATCAGATTCTATTTTCGAACTGTAAAGTACCAGCAGGAACTATTTCGCTACCCATGTTGCCACTAAAATGCCACGATACTTTAAAGTTCCAAGTGATGGTCACTGGAACTATTCTGGAACCTAGATTGCCTCTCTATGTACCCAGTTACTTTATTTAGACATCTTAGTGGCACTGGTAGGTAACTGATTCACTGGTACTATATAGTTTTTTCCACCATAGAGCAACAATAAAATGATACTGCCTAGTTCCTACCCAAGTGATACTTTGACTTTGGGAGTTCCAATAAATGGTATCGATGTGGTAACAGTTAATTTAAAAGAATTATATAAACTAGCCTTACCCAATAAAGTACCAATAATAGTACCAGGGTGTACTCCAGGAACTAAAGCTTCGTAGCAAAATCGAAACCGAAAGTATTTGGTACCATTTGTGTTACTTGGGCTGTGCCACACTCAGTGTGGCACAGTCCCACAAAAAAAAAGTGGTCTGCGCGGGGGTACACCTATCCCTTGTATTTTGAGCTGCTGAACACGAATCTGATTTTAGTTTTTCCCCAGCACATCAGGTTTTTCTTTTAACGCAAATAAATATATAAATATCACGACCAGACTTTTTTGCTTTAAAAAAAACTGACGTGCTGGGGAGAAACTAAGGTCAGATTCGTGTTCAGCGGGTCAAAATACAAGGGACATGGTCAATACCCCGGCGCACACCACTTTTTTTTTGTGGGCCTGTGTAATTACGACTAATGAAAGTAAAAAAGTAATTTATATTACATTGTTCATGATTCCTCGACTTTGTCCAGACAACACTTTGTTTCACTTTGCTCGTAAATGGCATGTTTAAAAAAAATACACTAAGCAGAGAGGAGAACGAAATAATATCGCTTTTTTCGAGACTGTGCCGATCACGGATACACTCTCATAAATGAACTCCTGCCGGTGGGAGGACACTTGTCTACTGCACATTCAAATTTCAGAGGTCAACCAACGTTAGTTGACTAGTAGTTAATATTTCAATAGGGAGTAAATGAGAGAACTGAAAAACCTCATACCAGTGGTGGTGCATGAAGTAAAAAAATATTTTGAGGTTTTTTGTTTTTGTACACACACTAAATCACATTTTTTTTTCAGCCCCTTTAATAATGAGGTGGGGATGTTAATGGGGCTGGCTAATGCCAAAAACATTTTTGAGACCTTAGCTTCTCTTGTATATACTAAATACCAATTTTATGGACTATTACCTTCTTGATTTATCTACTTACTCCCCATTTACCTCAATGTACCCCCCAACCCTTCGACGGAATAAGATGAAAATATAATTTAGTTCCAGATCCCGTTAAAGTATATACGTGTATAAAATTTCAAGTCAATATCGTAAGCGGTTCCAAAGTAATCGTGCGCACAAAAAAAATTACAGACAGAATTTTTTTTCGCTCAAACTTCTAAATCTCGACGTTTCATGAAATTCTAAGCCTATTTGAACAATAAAAATTTTCAAAAATTTTTTGTCGTTACTACACTTCCACTGGATGTGGAAGTAATAAACACCCACTGGAACATTACCAAGCATCAGAGAAACAGTTTTGATATAATAGTAGTACTAAGTACTGTATTAAATAATACGTAGCTGATTCTTTTACAATTGAAATCCACTAAGACAATGGTAATTTACGTGTATCTGCAATGACGGCCAACTGAGAATAACATGAAGGGAACAGAACAACAGATCTAGTTTTATCTGTTCTCCGTAGTAATGGACGATATCACGTTAAATCAATCGTTATTGATTGCAATTTTTTTACATAGTCATTTTAAAGAGTGATATCATCATGATTTTCATACATGAAGAGTGTAAGCTGTGTTTATGTGATATTTAAAGTGTAAATGTGATGACAGAAGCATCGGAAGATCGAGATCATACCACAGCTTTTTAGCAATATGAATCACACCTGTGATTTCTTAATATCCGTGATTATATCACAGTTCGTAAAATATTCATCACTAGCTTTCTCTCAGTCAGTGTACTGCATAACATCGGTCTTTAAAATGTCTGATTTAAACTTTCAAAAGCTTTAATAAATTTGTGGATTCGCGATATCCCAGATTTGCAATTTCAATTGCAGCTGCTGTGACAAAGAAGTTTCTCGGGCATGTAAAACAAATATTACTAAACACATTGCGTCAGAAGACTAGTGGCAGTGAGTGGCTTTAGTGATAGTAACAAGCAACGCAACGCAGTTTTAATTTAGGTCTGATGGGAGTGACGGTTGGATGTAACATACAATGAACGAAAGTAGATAATCCACGTCTTAGGGCAAATTTTACAAAATTATGGCATTATTCAGGTGCCATTGGAGTCAACACTAAGAAAAAAATATTCGATCTTCGACAACACGTTTTAAATAATTCATTATTTCTTATCATGTCAAACTTAGCAGACCGCTTAAACAGCAAAAAAACTTTGTGAAAGTTCAGATATTTTAGGTATGCCCCAGTTATATTTGTCTACTTTAAGCGGTCTTCATCACAATATAAATTGATTCTCAACAGAAGCCGTGAAAGTTTAACTTATGTGTTTGGGTTAGTTTAGTGGCACATCTCCCAATACCTTTAGCCTTCACTAAAAAACTATGTGAGATATGTTGTGTCATACATGCATGAGAATATTTACGAGCTGAGCCAATCCTGATATTGACGTCTTAGATACCTAAATTCCAAGCTCTGACTGCGACACTTTCCCGTATAAACAAATTCCAGTATTCGATCAAAAGTAGAAGCGTCTAATATTTTTACTTACCTGCGAAGGCACAGAAAAAGTTTTCCGTCTGATAAAAAATAATAAAGTAGTTTTAATCCCTTCAGTGACATCACAATAAAAAAGGCTTTATGTGAGATATAAAAAATTCTGAAGCATCACATCTGTTTGTATTTTAGTTTAAACTTGAAAACAAAAAAAAAAATATAAGTTTTCAAATACTAACTTGGTAAATATAAACAAGCAATAGGGAAATAAACCAAGTATTCGTATTTCAGGTGCTCTGGCTTTAAAATACAATATCCGGAGAAAAAGAATATAATATTTGAGATGGTTAGCCAAGGGGAATTTTGCATATTTAGATATGGAAAACGTTCTATATGTATTTTATATATTTGCCTAAGCCTCCTGAAACTAACCAAGCCGAAAGAGTATAACCTTCCAAGGAAATAGTAAGGATGATGATTTTACTAGGTGTATATAAAATAAAGTTAAAGTTAGTATTTTAAGAAACCACCAAGCAGAGACAAAAAGCCTATTATCTCTATTTAATTTTCTTGTCAATAACAGTTTTTATCAGACATGATGACCAATAATTTTGGGATATAACTTTTCTTGCCGCATATGTTTATTCCTCAAACTTATCTATAGCTTCTGTGAAAGTACTGCAGGAATATAGGTATGTAGGTTTCTTTGAAAGTTATCTGCTGTATATACCGCAAATAATATTTTATAATAATGATGTAAGCAGAAATACAAACTATTTATTTTTAAAAACTAAAAACTCTAAAAAAGTGATTCTTTTTTATTTTTGGTATGTGTCAAGTAAATGAATGCTCCTGTTAGTTTTTTGCATGAAAATATTTTCTTATTGTTTTTTAATATTATTAATTTGAAAAAATTATATATTAAATATAACAAATATAATATATTTTATACCTGAGACTCAAGAATTAAACAAAAAGACAATTTAACTATAAATAAATTAATTTACAATATAAAAAATTTCTCCCAAGTTGGCAGAAGGAGGTATGGCATTCCCTCTCTGAATCGCCAAACTGATTCTCTGGATAAGGAAGCAAGAATTTTCTTTTCGTTTGAAACGCCACGAATTTTCTTTCTTATGCAATTAATAAACTTTTTAGCCTCATCGCCCCATGGACCCAAGGTTTCAACTGCGAACGGCAAAAAAAGAAGCGGGAATCCAGTTCTTTGTATTTATTTCTTTTAGTATCTTCTCCGATGCGGGCAGCTTCTGCAGGTTTTTGGGATGTATATTTAATATAGGACCAGCGTATCACGACACGTAGTGTTCCATAGAAGGGCCTTTCCTCCTTCCCATAGTACAAGGGACATTCCATCGGCCCTTTTTCCGTCGCTTCTACAACACTCCACTGGTTCAAGTATTGAAGGAATTTCTGCCGAAACCAGAGCTCTCTTGATGATGTCGTTGATAACTCCATGACGAGACCACCTACCTGTACTTTTGCTGCATGATAGGCCATGATGACGAAAAATATCTACGAGTTCACCGCAAGTACAGTTGTGGGGTTCTCTAAGGCAACAGTTCGTAAGGCAACAGCGATACGAAAAGATGAGTCGTATAAGAGAGTTCCTAATGAAGGCGATGGTAAAGTATTCAGCCAGGCACCAGATTCTTTCAGTAATTTTGTTTTTTGAATTGAACACATATCTTTCTTGATGAGTTCTAAAGAGAATGAAAAAAGTTGTACAATTTTTAGAGAGATTTGATCAATGGAAATTTCATATCTATTTTCTTTGTACTTTTTAGTAGTTCTTGGCTTTGAAATGTATCAAATGTTTGTTTGCGATGGATTATCCCCTAGGTAGGGCTAAAGGTACTAGAAAGAACACCTCCCTCGTAAGGGAGGTTTCTTAAAATATATTAGCATGATCAGAATTAGATCATCAGTATATAGAAAGAATGGTTATTTTCTCGTCTTTTCATATTGAATTTTAGATATAGTAAGTGTATGAAAGAAGTTGACAAGGCGGTTCTTAAGGGAACTTCTTGTTGATACTCTAGCTTGGTGAGATTTAGATTAATGGTATATGAAAGGAACGAATGGTTTCCTTGAAAGTTATCTGCTGAATACCCAAAATAATATTTTATCACAATGATGTAAGCAGAAATACAAAATATTTATTTTTAAGAATATACAGTGTGCCCCAAAATGTGTGTTTTAGAGGTTATCTGATAAACTTTCAAATTTAAGTCAATGAGTTGTTCTTCTGGACAATTTTTGCTTGTCTTAAACTACCAATATCAGAAATAGTGCCGTTTTAGATTATAAAGACACTAAGTGCCTTTATTATAAAAGTTACTTCTAAACTCATTTAATAAACTGTTCAGAATTGGCCCTGAGAGTAGGAAATGAAATTATTTGGATTAATAATAATACCGTTGATTATTCAAGGAAAACCAGATGGCAAGAGACCACGGCAACACTCTGCAAAATGTCAGGTTGATGTTACCAAGAAATTTTAAAGAGTTTTGATGTAGCCATACGCCTAACAAGCAACCATGACAGATGTCACAGTGCTGTTAGATGTACTATATAGTAAACGGGAGGCCAACTAGAATAACACATGGATCATAAATCGTATTGCAACATATTGCGAAGAGGAAGAAAAATAACACAATTCTGCTTTACTTAAAATTAATAATAATATTATTATGCATAACAAAAATACACTACATGCAATAATAAAAGTCACAAGCATAATTAAAATAAATCCCTCAACTAAAAATTAATAGCTATATTCTTTGAAAAATATCTCGTATCCGTAATTTTAGAACCTTTATCATTCATTGGAAGCACTGTAGCATACCGTTTGAACTAATATGCACTTTTATTTAAAACACACTATATCCCTTCAATTTCTTAAGTTTACTGTACAATATTTTACCATCTTTATAGATTAATCACACTGACTATGATTTTGTCCATCTAATGCTTTATTACAAGTTAATTCTTAACTTTGTATCATTATATTTGTCTGTTAAATATGTATTTATTTTATGTTATAGCCTCATGCTACCATACCACACTCGACATACTCGACGTTAAATCTAACTAAACGCGTTCGTGGTAAAGAATAAATTCAGTTAGTAATAAATAAGGTTTTCAACATGATAAACTCATATTACTTTGCCTATGTCAATTTGTAAACTTTCCAACTCCTACGCAGGTCTTTAGTAGGGATAATAGCTTACCTTTTTGAGTTCATTCACTTGGTCGATCATTGATTATTTTGCAACGGTAAATATCAGTTAACTTCGCTTGATAATCAAATTGGCAGATGCCAAGCAGGCCCGGCGACACATGTTTTGTGGCACCTCACACTGATCGGTTTGCAGGCCCCTAGTACCTTGACTTAGTACGGAGTGCGGCTGGTGCTAGTAATAGGTAACAGTCGCCTGAACATAGCCAGATAGGCTATTACTGTGTTTAATGTATACTAGGTGGTAGGGGACTTTTACCGAAGCAAACTCGTCTATAACAGCACTGAAATCAATTTCTTGTGCTATTTGATGCTCTATAGATACAAATGTCAAACAATTTATCCGCTCTTGAAGTATCGTTCCTTGCAAGACATTTTTTATTAAGACAAGTTTGCTGATTGCTCTTTCACCTTCTACGACTCGACTGCAGAAAATACGCAATCCAATACAAAATTCTCCAGAAACGCTTTCCAGCTGAAACTTATTGTAAATTGCATTCAATAATACAAGAGGACCTGAGGCCGAGTCTGCATTTTCTGTAAAGGTCGCTTATAAATAGTTTTTAGATGAATAATTTCACTTTCCAAGTTTGGCGAAAGGTCCTTCGGCTACTTTTCAATCAACATTTTACAGTTTTCTTCTATCTGATCTTCATTCATATTGAGAAAATTGAGAAACGATGAAAATACACTGCAGATATGATTCATTTTTACAATTAATTATTTTTTATTTATTTGCTTTCATTATGATTAGAGAATATTATTTAGGTATTATGCAAATCACAACTTACACAGTTTTTATTTATTATGAAAATACCTACTTTGTTGCCCTAATCAGGGCACGCTAATATACTAGTTAGGTAAATATTTTAAAACACTCATTATTGGAGAACCAATCAAAACAACTACTCTTCTAGCTAATACTGACGAAGTATTGAATTACATGATGGGATTTTTAGCGTTTTAAAGGAAAAAATACATATCAAAAATACTTAAATCATTTATTTAAATTCACTCATTCACACATTTTTATTCAATTTGAAATTATCTACTTTCTGTATATTGGTACCTTAATCAGGTCACGCTAATATACTACTTAGGAAAACACTTTAAAACACTCATTATTGGAAAACCAACTGATGAAGTATTGAATTACATGATAGGACTCCTGGGATTTTAAGGCAAAAAATGTATTGAAAATACTTAAATCATTTATTGAAATTCAGTCATTCACAACAATTATTCTCAACTCTAGAATTTTAGAGTATTAGAGTATTAGAGTTTATTTGGTTGGTGGCGTCACTGTGGCAATATTATACGCGATTTTATTTATCTCATTATTATCTACCTCACAGTTCACGCCCGGCGCGGGCCCCCTAAAGTCTCGGGCCCGGTACAACTGTACCCGTAGTACCCCCCCTGTAGGCCGGCCTGATGCCAAGTGTCATTTTTAAATTATCATAATTAATCTAGTGCATCCATACGTATTAAAGGTAATTTATTTTCTTAAATAATTTTAGTTCACTTATATTGCAGCCTTCAGCTATATTTTTCAATTTGTTAAAGGGCAAAGCAGGATAAGCATGTGTTAGGTGCCCCCGCACCAATCGGGTCGAAATTTTTAGCACAAGTTGATAGTAGCGTTAGATGAAATTTCCCAAAGAAAAATGGAAAAAAAATTTTTTCTCAAAAACGGATAAACCGATTTTTGTGAAAAAAATATATATTATAGTATTTGATGGCACAAACATAGAAACAAATTATTGAGTCCATTTGTCGAAAAAAAGTGGTAAAACATTTTTTTCAAAATAAAAATTTTTTTTTTTAAAAGATGTTCTCGAGGCACACCTACCATTTTCTTTCAAATAAATGCTTATATGCTCCTTTAAAACACATCCAATTTTCGAAGCGATCAGATGGGTACAACATATTCAAAATTGATAATCATTGGCATACTGCGGGCGGCGCGTAGTCTATGTAATGAAGCATTATAAGACGACTTTTTTTATAAATATTTCGTGCAAAGACGAGATGACCTTCCCCACCCCCCGTTTTTCCCACGACGAAAGTGGTGGGAAAAGTTTTTGATCGCCGCAACCCCCTGAAACGCCATCCCTCTTATGGATACCTTTATGTTTTGATATATAAAAGGGTCTGGGGAGTGATTTATCGACGGGTTATACTTGAAATAATATAAAAGGGGGTTGTAGAGTAAGTGAAGTTCAGAGAGCAGGCCTAGGGGGTTGATTAAACCCTCCCGAGGGGTTGCAAATGATTTGGTTCAAACGCATATTCCCCGTTTTTGGAGTCGCTGATCATAGTAAAAATATTCATTTTTAGCTCCAACCCCTCCTCAAACAGACAGAAACCACTCCTCACTCACCGTTTGAGGGTTGATAAATCACCCTCACATCCATTTATATATGAAAACATAAAGGGATCCATAAGAGGGGTGGCCGTTTCAGGGGGTTGAAGTGGTCAAAAACTTCTCCCACCACGTGCATCATGTTCAGCACCCTCGAAAACTGAGGGTGGAAGGTAATCTCGTCTTTGCACGAAATATTTACACTATTTCTGCCTTCATTACTTAGACTAGCGGTTCATTATTACATCTTACTACCACCGTCACTGGCGGCCATTACAACCCTAAATCAGTATCAAACATCAAAAAGTGTGGTGCACATATTTTCAAATTCTCTGACGTCAACTGTTGGGTCAAACAAAATCTAATTTTGCAATGATGACGTCTGTAGTCAGCCTACGAAAGAACTAGTTTTCAAAGTCTACTACGAGGAGGTTACAGTGTCTTTCGCTAGTCAGGGTGCCTATTTATTGTGAGTACCCATGCCTCTCACTAGTCGGGGTGTTTGTATATCGTGAGTCCCCTTGCCTCTCACTAGTCGGGGAATCCCCTTTCCTGTCACAATTCTTTTTTGCGTAAGTCTTCTTGCCTCTCACGAATCTGGTTACTCTATATTGATGAGACTTCACTTAGTCTTCATTGATGTCGTCTCTAATTGCAGGAATAATATTATTCTGAGTAAAAATGTTGGTGATAATTTTAGATGGTTCCAGAACTTTCGTGGAACAGATACTATACAACTGCTGCAATGTGCGAGCAGCAGCCAACAGTTCTGTTTCCGTTGGCGCAATTGTATACTGTCTGTCCCACACAAGGTATTTGTCAAAGAGAGCCAGCGATATTTTTACTCGGATTAATAATATTTCTGTAATCGAAGATAATAGCAATGAAGGCTAAGAAGTGTCTCAACAATATAGAGTAACCTGATTAGTGAGAGGCCAGAAGACTCACGCAAAAAAGTCACCCCGAATTGTGACATGCAAGGGAACTAACAATAAACAAGCTCCCCGACTAGTGAGAGGCAAGGGGACTCACGATAAACAAGCATCCCGACTCGTGAGAGACAAGGATAAACAAACACCCCATAATAAGTAAAACAAAATCGTATTGTAACCTCCACGTAGTGGACCTTGGAAACTACAGTTCTTTGGTAGACTGACTACAAACGTCATCACTACAAAATGTTTTGCAATTTTTTTGAATAAATGTTTTCAAAGTAAAAAAAAAATATGGGAGTTTCTCGAAGAATAAAGACTAAGAGAAGTCTTATCAATATAGAGTAAACTGATTTGTGAGAGGCAAGAGGACTCACACAAAAAAGTCAATCCGAATTGTGAGAGGCAAGGGGACTCATAATAACCAAGCACCTCGACTAGTGAGAGGCAAGGGAACTTACAATAAACAAGTTCCCCGACTAGTGAGAGGCAAGAGGACTCACGATAAACAAACACCCCGACTCGGTTGGGGCAATGGGACTCACAATAAACAGGCACCCTGACCAGTGAAAAGTACTGTAACCTCCTCGTAGTGGACTTTGAAAACTAGTTTTTTCGTAGGCTGACTACAGACATCATCATTGCAAAATGTTCAGATTTTCTAACTAGATTTTGTTTGACCCAAAAGTTGATATCACAGAATTTTAAAATATCTGCACCACACTTCTTGAAGCTTGACACTGATTTAAACAGTAGAGGTGTAATGGCCGCAGTGACCGTGGTAGCAAGATGTAGTAATGGACCGCGCCGCCCGCAGTATGCCAATGATTATCAATTTTGAATATGTTGTACCCTTCCGATCGCTTTGAAAATTGGATGTGTTTTAAAGGAGCATATAAGCATTTATTTGAAAGAAAATGGTTTTGAAAAAAATTTTTCACCACTTTTTTTCGACAAATGGACTCAATAATTTTTTTTATGTTTGTGCCATCAAAAACCATAATATATATTTTTTTCACAAAAATCGGTTTATCCGTTTTTGAGAAAAATTTTGTTTTCCATTTTTCCTTTTACTCCCATAACTCTCGTAAAAATGGTTTTCCAAAAATAATATTTTGGGAAATTTCATCTAACACTGTATCAACTTGTGCTAAAAATTTCGACCCGATTGGTGCGGGGGCACCTAACACATGCTTATCTTGCTATGCCCTTTATTTAGTTTTTGTAAAATCATAACCTTATTTTTTACTACCACGTGCTAACGAATTGTTCTCTCTTTTCTTAATTTTTGCCAGAAGTTTTATCGTTCATATTTTGTCATATGTTGTTACATATTGTCATATATCAATCTTAGATTGGTGCTTAATTTGATATTAACTGGATTCTTATAATTGTACGCGAGTCACACTTAATTTATTTACGACCAATTACCACAAGTTAAGACGTAATAATTATTCGAGAAGAATCGCATCAATTAACCCAGTAAGCAGAAGAGATTGGTAGTCTCATAATCAACCACTACTATTAATTTTACTTCCGTCGTGGAAGCATAGTAACGAAAAAAAAATTTTTTTAAATTTTTATTGTCCAAATAGGTTTAAAATGTCATGAAACGTCGAGATTTTAAGTTTGAGCGAAAAAAATTTCTGTCTGTCTGTCGGTCTGTCTGTAACTTTTTTTTGTGCGCACGTTTACTCTGGAACCGTTTAAGATATTGACTTGAAATTTGGTACACATATGTACTTTAACGAGATATAGAACTAGATTATATTTTCATCTTGTTCCATCGAAGGGTTGGGGGGTAAATTGGGGTAAATTTGGGGTAAATGGGTAAATCAAGCAGGTAAGAGTCCATGAAATTGGTATTTAGTATATACAAGAGAAGCTAAGGTCTCATAAAAATTTTTGGCATTAGCCACCCCCATTATCACCCCCACCTCCTTATTAAAGGGGATGAAAAAAAATTGTGATTTAGTGTATGTACAGGAACCAGAAATCTCAAAATATTTTTTTACTTCATCCACCCCCCACTACCACACCTCTATCACCACCCCCACCCCACTACCGATGTGGGGTATCGTTTTATGGGTTTTTGGGGTAAAGGATTTCAAATATTATATTATTAAAGTTCCATAAGCAATTATTTTCACATACAAAGTTTTTTCGTTGTGATTGACTTGGATAGAGAATCTGGATGTGGAAGTAGTGATTCCTTGGGCAGCGGTTTTTGCTCAAGCAATAGGAGACTGGTCATCTCTTAATCAACCATTATTAAAAAGGTCCTTCGACATTTTGATGTACGACGAACGGGAAGGGAGCGAGTGGGTCCCGAAACATACTCCGAGGCTCATGTTTCGAGGCATGCTAGCGCTTCCCCGTTCGTTCAACGTTAAAATGTCAAAGGATCTTTTTTGTTGTAAATTTTGTTTGCTTTCCTAAAATGAAGAAAATAAAAGATTTAAAAAAAAAAACGATTTTTTTTTTGCTTTTTTTCTATAAACTTGAGGGGGTTCTGGAGGAAATTTTTGGTTTAAAAATTCGGATTCAGCGCTCCAAAAAACGTAAAGTAAGCTTATAAAATTAATATATTTTTTCCAGGTGAGCCTTTTATTTAGTCTCTATTGCCTGGAGTAGATTGGGAATTTCTGGGTTTATCTGCTACTGCAATAAACCCAGAAATTACCAATTCCACAGAATAATTTGATACGCAGCTCTCAAAATATGTTGATAAAAAGAATCTTCAGTAGACGGTAAATTCCTTGTATCAGACTTACGGTATGAAACAAATCCCCTGTAAATGCTGGCCGATCATACAATATTTACTTCCACATCCCGTGAAAGTGTAGCAACGTCAAAAAAAAAATTCATCTGTCGATTTGTTTGTCTGTAACTTTTTTTGTGCGTAAGATTACTCTGGAACCGGTTAAGGTATTGAATATTGAAATTGACTTTAAATTTGGTAAAAGTATGTATTTTAAGGTGATCTGGAACTAGATTATATTTTCATCTTATTGCGTTGAAATGTTGGGGGGGGGGTAAATAAGGATAAATTGGGGTAAATAGATAAATCAAGCAGGTAAGAGTTCATAAAATTGGTATTTAGTATTTACAAGAGAAGCTATAAGGTCTCAAAATTCTTTTTGGCATTAGCCACTACCATTACCACCCCCACCCCCTTATTAAAGGGGATAAAAAAATGTGATTTAGTGTGTGTACAAGAATCAAAAACTTCAGAATATTTTCTTACTTCATCCACCCCCACTAAAAATTATATTTTTAAAGTTCCATAAACAATTATTTCCACATACAAAATCTTTTCGTTGTGAGAGACTTGGACGGAAAATCTGGATGTGGTAGTAGTGATTCCTTGGGCAGCGGTTTTTTAAAAAATACCTTTGAAAATTAATGAAATCATTGAAGTCATTTTGAGGGTAATGAAGTAATCCTTGTAGCTCTTTATCTTCTGTATGTCTTACACATTTTGTTATAGTGTTAGTTTTTCCTTTTTTAAATAGAAAACTGACTACCAAAAGACGCGGCGGATTACAACGCGTGCTGTACAAAAAAGAATCGTATCTTTTACAACAATAAAGTAATGTAGATAATTCTTTCACTAAAAACTGCTCCATTCTATTCTGCAGATTTCATGTCATAGAAGTATGCACCTATCTATAATACTTTTAAAAATGTCTCGATGCTGAAATTTACCGTGCACTCTTTGGGCTCGCTTTGTTTAAACAATTTCTGTAGCGTTTGTTACAACAATTTTGAGAATTATTTAGCAGCATCTGAATCTAGAAGTAATAAGCTTTTTCCGTTGGTTTCAAAATCATTAAGAAATGTTAAAAAATAAGCATGTAAATGGGGTGGGAACATAAAATTAATTAAGTTTCAATGACACAATAATTTTCGGAAAAAAATTTGTTACGCTTTTTTGCAATCGCGGACAGAATGACGCCCTCTGGATTCGAATCAGCAAGGTCATTTCGGATAATGTATGTATTTTTTCGAGTATTTTTTAAAAACTGTATCTTCGAGTGCACACCCTATGATCGAATTAGTATGCCCTGATTCCTGACTATCTTCAGTTTCGATAAAATCAGTTGGTATTTTTTATTTTACTTGCATACTTTCTACCCAGATCACTATAATAGTTTACAAACTTATCTGCAATTTCCTTTTTATTATTTGTTGTAGCAATATCTAAATCTTCTACGTTGATACTGTTTAATTTAATTGTAACTAATTATAATAGATTATATTATACACCAACTGATATTTTTAATGTACCCACACAATATTAAGCTTATAATCTGCGAAGTTTTATAGGGTTTGCAAGCGTCAATATTATCTACGTGATATTTATCAACATTTTAACTTGAGCGAGATTATCTAAATGGTTTAGTCAGATCATCGGCCGCATACGGAACGTCAATAACTTGAAAGAGACCTCATCAATCATGTTTTTAGAGATAGAAGATAAAAAACTTTTATAAAGATATAAAGTATGTTGGAATTCTGGCGAAAGAGCATAGTACAATTTTATTTAAAATTACCTATCCCTTGAAGTAAAATATAGCACCGAAATAAAACAGCACAATGCATTCAAGCTCTGTAAAGTAGCTGGAGATCATAAAACAAAAGTCGTAAAAGTGTGTACCTGCCTTATAGTAAAATTCCCATTAAAGTAAAAAATAAATAGCGGCAAGATTGTAGTCGACTTATTAATCCAGTAAGAAATTTAACTGTCTTTTTTCTAATGTCGAATGTAAATACCCGGTAACGATGACAAAAATTTATTTACTTTGTGTTGCAGGTTACTGCTGTAATTAGTAAGTGACTTGTTGATAATTGCTATTAGGAGTGGCCGACGTAAATAATAGCGACAATCAAAGGTATATAAAAAAATTATAACTGAAAATTATTTTAACGGACATACTACGAAGGCTAACGATTTTTTTTAATTTCTAGTTTTTTCTGTGAATTTTCTCCACGATCGTATTTTCATATGAAATCGTAATTCCGACTTTAATATAGAAATAATTCCAAGATTAAAGTGAGGATTTCTTGATTTCCTTTTAATTTTTACTTCGCTCGCTTACCGAAGGGAAGTATTGCAATCGTGAAAAAATCACCCTCCGAATTTATCCGGATGTTCACCTTTCAAAGATTACAAAAATTGAATACTTGTAATTCCATCAGTCTGTCTATCTGTCCGTCCGCCCGTCTGTCTGTCTGGTTGTCTATCTGTCTGTCTGTTTATTGGTCTGTCGGAACTATATTTGCAAAATCATTTGCCGGGAAGAATAATATCTGATAGATAGTTGACTTTATTGCCATAAAAACACTGGGTTATACTTCCAGTGAAAAATATACATCCTAAAAATAATAGTTGAGAAAAAAATGGGACGGAAGACAGTAATTAGAGAATATTATTTAGGTATTAAGCACTTATACACTCTTTTATTTATTATCAAATTACCCACTTTGTGTATATTGCTGCCTTAATCTGGGCACGCTAATATACTAGTTGGGTAAATACTTTAAAATACTCATTATTAGAGAACCAATCAAAACAACTACTCTTCTAGCCAATACTGACGTATTGAATTACATGATAGGACTCTTGGTAATTTAAAGACAAAAAATATATTAGAAATACTTAAATCATTTATTTAAATTCAGCCATTCACTTTTTATTTAATATAATAAATTATCTACTCTCTGTATATTGGTACCTTAATCTGGTCATGCTAATATGACAGAAAGTAGGTAATTTTACAATAAATAAAAGAGTGTGTAAGTTGTGATTTACTTAATACCTAAATAATATTCTCTAACCACGATAAAAGCAAATAAATAAAAATAATTAATTGCAAAATACAGTAATATTTAGAAGGTATATTGTTAACATAACTATCAAGTAAGAAAAATAATAAAAATATTCAGGGTGATCACTTTAAAAGTAATTCATTAAGAAACTATGGTGGAAATTACAAATGGACTGTAGGAGGCACAATTATCGAGGAGGGCACCTCCTGTCATAATTTTAGCGAAAAGATTAACGAGTAGTCAGTTTAAAAAAGAAAAGTTATGTCAGAACCTTCGGACAAGAGTTTTTTTCCTTTTTTAGGTGTTAAAAGGGGATAGTAAAGGGAAGTTGACACGATAGAAATTTTTTTGTGACCAAATTGGTTTCAGGTGACAAAATACTTCAGAAAATTTAAATCACAACCTTAGGACAAGACCTTATTTTGACCTTTTTAGGGGCTAACAGGATGTAATAGAGGAAAACTGACACGATAGAACATTTTCTTGTGCCTAAAATTGACTTCACCACCTCAAAATACTTCAGAAAATACCGCTACCCAAGGAATCACTACTTCCACATCCAGATTTTATATCCAAGTCACTCACAACGAAAAAAAATATTTTGAGGTTTCTAGTCCTGGTACACACACTAAATCACATTTTTTTTTCATCCCCTTTAATAATGGTGGGGGTGATAATGGGGGTGGCTAATGCCAAAAATTTTTTTGAAACCTTAGCTTCTCTTGTATATACTAAATACCAATTTTATGGACTCTTACCTGCTTGATTTACCTATTTACCCCAAATTTACGCCCTTCGACGGAACAAGATGAAAATATAATCTAGTTCCAGATCTCGTTAAAGAACATATGTGTACCAAATTTTAATTCAATATCTTAAATGGTTTCAGAGTAAACGTGCGTACAAAAAAGGTACAGACAGACAGACCGACAGACAGGCCGACAGACAGACAGAAATTTTTTTTCGCTCAAACTTAGAATCTTGACGTTTCATGACATTCTAAGCCTATTTGAACAATAAAAATTTTAAAAAAATTTTTTCATCCCCTTTAATAACGGGGTGGAGATGGTAATGGAGGTGGCTAATGCCAAAAATTTTCTTGAGACCTTAGCTTCTCTTGTATATACTAAATACCAATTTTCTGGACTCTTACCTGCTTGATTTACATATTTACCCCAAATTTACCCCAATTTACCCCCAAAGCTTCGATGGGACAAGATAAAAATATAATATAGTTCCAGATCACGTTAAAATACATACGTCTACCAAATTTCAAGTCAATTCTTAAACGGTTCCAGAGTAGAAGTGCGCACAAAAAGAGTTACAGACCGACAGACCGACAGACAGACAGACAGACAGAATTTTTTTTTCACTCAGACTTAAAATCTCGACGTTTCATGACATTCTAAGCCTACTTGAACAATAAAAATTAAAAAAAAAAATTTTTGTCGTTACTATATTTCCACTGGATGTGGAAGTAATTAGATGAGAACCTTAGGACGGACCTCCTTTTTTGCAGTCGTGTGAATTAATAACTTTCCTCACAGTTAACTCACTTTTTCTTGTTATTCTAGCTCGAAAATCTAACATTTCTAATCTAACCTAACCTTCTAGATTCTAGCTGGTGTCGATTAAACTGTCTCCCTGTGTATTTCTACATTTTTTTTTTCATTACGAGTAAGTTTGTTATATTTATCAATTGATATGAACTAGTTCTACTTACCTAATTTCTATATGCATTAATTTTTGCTAAAGAAATAATCCCTCTAACTTAAAATTTAATTATCCAAATAAATATCCCAGCTCCCCCATTATTATGCTGCTGTTATTTAGTTATTAGAAGAGATTTGCACTACAAAGATAGGTTTTTCTTTAATTTCAACTTTTGAATACCATAAACTGTGTGTTTTAATTACTTTAAAGATTGGGTGAATTTCTACGGCTAAACCGTCATACAAACAAAATATAACAGTTGTGATAAATAAGTAAATCTTTGTATATAAACTTTCGTCGTCATTAAATATTAGTTGCACATGTCTTACAGACGAGCAAAACTCGTTAGGAATAATTAAAATAAAATTTACACAAGTCGTATTTATAAACTAATCATTTAAACACGCCAGAAGAGGTAGTTTTCAGAAAACAAATTGCTGCCTCGTATTCTACAGTAGTCGAAGAATCATTGCAACACTAATGCAGCAAAGGTTTGGAATTCTTAAAACATTGATTAGTTTTGCAGCTATGTGGTATTCTAGTTCCTTAAACGCCCCATTTTTCACAGAAGTACGTAGCTCCACAAAAATATCTTAAATATTTTAGCACTAGTGTTCTTTATCAGCATTCTTTAGAAACAGTTACATATGTGTACAATTATTTAGGAAAATAAATGTTAGATGAGGCCAGAGAGCAAACTTCACCACTATTTTGTTTTCCAGCCATGACACAATTCTCGCAAAGCCGACACGAAACGAAGTACTTTTTCGTGATGTATGTAGAGTATTAACAAAATATTATCAGTACAAATGAAGGAAATGCAAATTCCATATTTTTCTCACAGGTGCGTCATGGTTAAAAAAAATTGAAAAATATACATTTTTGTATTATAGTCTACCGGATAATTTTTATTTATATTGTCAGTTATCATAGAAATACCTGGAAAAAAATTGGTATACTATTTTCGTGGGTAGAACGGGTCGCCATACTAGGCTAAATTGGTAAATGTTTGGGAGAGAAAAAAAATAATAGTCTACCGGCTGATTTTTGGCTTCAGTCTATTTGAACCATAAAATACTGAGAAAATACCACTTTAACCCAATACTTCCCACGAATATTTTTTCTTTATTCTTATGAGTTTTTTGGTTTAGTTGGCCACTCCTGTGCACAGTTACAAAAAAATTTTTTTTGCAAGTTTTTGAAAAAAAATGGTGTACTCAAATGGGTACAACGGGAGAATGTATAAGAAAATAATGTAAAATTTTAAGTCATAAAAAGTTTTCATTTATTTTAAAAATGCATTACACATTATTATTTATTTCTTTGAATGGAATGCTATTAAACAATCAAGCTGTCTTCCGCGATACTTCTTGGAAGAGAAGCAGGTCGCCTTATCAAAAGCTTTTAGGTAATGACGAACAACATCTCTCATAAAACCAGGTAAATCAGTTTTATCGTTATGAACCAGTAGGTGTACTCTCCATGCATTTACGATTCCAACGTTTAACGAATGAGTAAAGAGAGGCCACCACCATTCTTTCTGCGAATAGATATTCTATAGTTATTTACTGCTTGGTCGAGCAGGTCGACCCCACCCATAACTTGAACACAAACGTGGCTGAGGTACTCAATTTTTTGTTTTTCTGCCAAAGACCACTTTTTCACTTTTCCCAGAGGCTGATTTGTTACTATAGTGATCGTCATCGCTACCGTAGTCGCTTTCTGCGGGTTCCCTATTTCTAGCAGCTACTTCAGATAAGGGAATTTCGTCGTCTGAGAAATAGTGAAGTTGTAGTTCTCCAGGAATATCGCTGGGAAAGTTGAAAATACCCATTTCATTATCGTCGAATTCTTCCTCATCTGTTTATATATTTACCTCAGGCGGGATAACAACTATTTCTGGCTCGTGCTTTGCAGAAGAAACTTCTTCCATTGCTTCTCCTTATGTTTTGGAACGTTTGCCGTAAAAACTTTTTGAAGCGATAAAAGTAACACATAAAGTCGCGGGAACGTATCAGCGACTTTAAAAGCTACGATAAAGTGGACCGCTACCATAGGCTGCCACGTCCCTGCTACGTGGCAGCAACGTAGCTGCCACTAAAATGGGGAAAAATTTTTAGTCGCCGGGTAGTGTTTCGGGTAGTCCCGGCCTCTATAGATGTGACTATGTTTAGTTACTATAAAGGATCGGGGTAGTAAAGGGTACTACTACGCGACTCGGCGGCCTAGTAACCGCTACGAGGCTGCCTAGTAACAGACACTATCTCTTTCTAAAATGGTGTTTATCTTTTAGCGACCTCTTTGTTTTTTTATTTTATAATAATGGCGTAGTGAAATAATATTATATCAAAACGATATGTACTTTAGGAGCGTGTTTGAAGTACTTCTTTAGCCATTTTTTCAAACGCAAGTTACTTTTTTGATATAAGTCGACATATTAAATGATAAAATTCCAACGTGCCCTCAAAATAACTTTTTTTGTAAATTTTTGACAAAATAATTTAAAAAGGCAAGATTGAAAAATTTAAATATTTATTAGGGAAACATTTGGAATACTTTCAAAATCATTTTTCGTAAAAGTTTGTGATAAGATATTAACATAACCATTGTCTATTTTTGATTAAAACCATTTTTTTTTTCTAAAAATTTTAACAACAACTAATAATGGCCGATTTTAACAAAGGTACTCTAAAGTTAGGCCCTCCACCATAAAGTATAGGGGACTACCCCATTTTACCTCTAAAAGATCTGTGACTTTGGAGACCCAATAGCAACTATCCTGATGTGACTATAGTATCAGATTCTATTTTGGAACTGTAGAATATCAAAAGGAACTATTTTGCTACCTACGTTTCCACTAAAATGCCACGATACTTTAAAGTTCCAAGTGATGGTCACTGGAATTATTCTGGAACCTATATTGCTTCTCTATGTACCCAGTTACTTTATTTAGGCATCTGGTGGGTGGCAGTAACTGATTCACTGGTACTATATAGTTTTTGCCACTATAGAGTAACAATAAAATGATACTGCCTAGTTCCATTAACTACCCAAATGTTACTTTGACTTTGGGTGTTTACAGTTCCAATAAATGGTATCGGTGTGGTAACAGTTACTTTAAAAGAACCATATAACGTAGCCTTACCCAATAAAGTTGGAATATTAGTACCAGGAACTAAGGCTTCGTAGCAAAACCGAAACCGTAAGGATTTGGTACCATGTGTGTTACTTGGGATTGGCTGGAATTCAGAATCCATGTCGAAGCAACTTCTGAAACGATATTCTGAATTTACTTATACATACCTTTCCATTGTACTCAAATGGGTACAGTGCCATTTTTCTCATTTTTTTTTTTTTTAGAAATAATGCAAAATGGTGTATCCCGATATTATAAACATTATTATAATTATTATATTATGGTGTATAAACAACTAAAATACATACCTCAAAACCTAATTTACCACCTCAAATGGAATATTTTAACTTTCACGTTATAAAAACTAATTCTTGAAAGCACAGGATTTAGCACAACTTATTTACTCAATCTCTTAAGTTGTCATTTACTACAAATTCCCCATCCATAAAAGAACCTTGAAACTACGCGTTTCCTACACATTGCAGAGTCCTACCAAGACATTAGTTTGTAGAAATATTTTAATTGATGTCGCCGGGAGGCAAAAATTCACGGTGTACTCAAATAAGTACAGTGGGGGACAATGGGTTAATGAGTGGAAGGACTGGCCATACTCGCGCAAAGGTGTGTTTTCTCCAGTGCACATTGTATGATAGTCTACCGTATCATATAATTAAAAAGTACTATTTCCATACCAAACCTGTGGATGAAAGTTGTCATACATGCAAGTAATTTAAAAGTGCGTTACTGTCCCATGACATTTCAAAACGTATATTAAAAATGTGATATTGTAGTCTTTTTAAATAAAGTTTTCTCTGCATAAATAAGCACGATGAAGCAGATAAATAATAATTTAAACAAAAAATAATTGACTAAAAATATTTTTAATAAATTGAAATATTAAAACACACTCATGAAATTAATGAAAAGAACAATGTTAAAAAAAGGGCTCCTTTGGCCCATCCATTGTAAAGTTTTTTTAATACCTTTTAATTTTTTAGTATCTTTTTTTTACTAATTTTGGGGTGCTGAAAACGAATCCGTCGCCCGTTTTGGCGAAAAATCTCGGGAACACATTAATTTATTTGAAGTGAAGATTCTCATTTTCTCAACCAAAAGTCATTTAAATAATTAAAGAATTGTTTATTATAAAAAACAAGTAATATTTTCTGGATAGTGATATGCACACCGTACACGCCAACCCCAAAAGTGTGAGAAATATTCGGGAGTGAGAAATATTCATCTGAATTGACCAAATCACCTCATTATGATAAAAAAACATCAAACTGGGTGATTAGGGATTTCTTTTGCAATTAAAACAAATAAAAACTCTAAAAAGATAAAATCTACCACCTTAATTTGTGAGCATGGGTGTCATAGTATTCAGAAGTAATCATATTATAACCTGATAATAGCCATTTAACGAGGAGTCCTGTTTTTTTTTTAAATAAATAAATAATCGTATATTAGATATTGTAACTTATGCTGTTCTTATTGTTGGTGAAGGGTGAGGAAAACGAAGGGGAGGGGGGATGAATTTAGAATTTTTGCTTCTTTTTCTACTTACCTATCAAAACTGCGTATTTTAAAAGAATTTCCTGCACTAAAGAATAACTTTTTGTTGTAAGTTCTAATATCAATTTCAATGGATTTTTTGGAACAATCCGTGGTAAAGCGCAGAAACCATCTTTTTTTTATACTAATTTTGAATATGAATCTGTCATTCGCATTGGCTAAAAACATTAGGAGGGCAGTAAACAACAACCCTTATTTGGGGGTGGCATTGAAATTGATGTTAGAACTTGTAACACAAAGTTATTCTTTAGTGCAGGAAATTCTTTCAAGATACTCAATTGTAACCGTAGGGGGTGAACTACCCCCAAACAAAATAAATATAGGGCGTTGAATAAACTATGTTAAAGACTTTGTTAATAAAATGAATAATACTTATGTGTATAACTGGCCACCACCGAATGCTGAGTGTGATCCTTTCGTGAGTTAGTCACAGTCCATGTTTATACTTCCAAGACGCCCACCTCTGGTTCATAACCCAAACAATATTACCCTCAACGATTATTGAATTTTAAATATAAACAACCTGTTACATTCGGCCATCCTGCAGTACTTGATTGTGCACAATCAAACTATCATCGTCCTAAAAACAATTCATTTCTTATAAACGACAAGAATAAAACGTTATGTCAAATAATTAGTTGTGAAAAATTGAGTAGGCATACGAATAGCCAAAACTTAAAGCAAAGCCAAAGGTAATGCTAAGCAAGTCACCATCATGCAGTTCTATTTAGTATCATAGTCAATTAATCAAAAATTCTCATTTTACTGATTACTGTTAGATAGGCAACAATTCGATCACATGGGCGCACCATATGATCTCATCCTGTCAGCAAAACGACGGGGGTTCGGATACATTTACAAATAACTATCAGTATCCTCATCATGTGGGTTCTATCATACGGCCTTTCGAATACGTACACCAACAAGTATACATATCCTCATCATGCAAATTGCACGGTCCTTCGAATACATTCACAAACATGCGACTGTACATATCCTCATCATGCGAATTTCATCGCACGGCCCCACGAATACGTATACAAACAAATATACATATCCGCTTCATGTGAGTTCTGTCACACGACCCTTCTAATACGTATGCATACTCATCATGCGAGTTTCGCACGGCCTTTTGAAAGAAACACAGAATAAAATTCTCGTCATATGAATTTGCACAACAAATACTTTACCTCTTAATGAAAAGTTACTCACTGCTTTAATTTGTCAACTGCCACAATAGTTGATCGACGTTCTTACCTTCTTTTTACAATCTTCACCACTACATACCGTTCATTAGGTAATGCCCCAGTGATCTTTATTTTAGCCAATAAATTTCGACTTTCACCCATTGCTGGGTTGTCAATTTCTTGAACCATAACTAAAGCTACCTTTTTATTTTTCGATAATTTAATACTTTTGTTATTCAATCCTCGTTTTTGTTTCAACTGGTTACGATTTATTCGTTGTTTAACAATCTCATGTATTTTAGTCAAATTACTTGATTCCATCTATCCTTTTATCTCGCCCAAAAGAAAAGAATCCATTGCACTGGGTGGCTTAAATCCACACAGTACTGTAGAAGGCAAATGGCCCATGACTTTGTAAATTATGTGCTAGGTACCAATGAGTTTAGAATGATGAGATTAAAACGTTCTCACTGTCCTTTGTGGGCGTTGCAGCCTTCTTTTGTGCTTTAGACCAAAATTCAAACAACATTACTGGAATGATCGTGATGTAAAGGCACTCCCCCGATCTATAATTACTCTACCTTTTAAGGTTTTAAAAAAAATCTAATTACATATTTAAATTTGGTATTGCGTACAGGCTCACCAATACAAAATTTTTGTAAATTTATCGACTAGTACCAATAACTGTGTCTTGGCTCTTTTAGATTTTGTAAATGGGACCAAATGGTTTAAATGCACAGTGTGAAATGGAGTTTTCCAAAAAAGGCTTTCAAACATGTACTTGATGACAAACCTTTTCAGATCGGGAAATCAGTAATTTTCCCGAATTTTAATTAATGTTTTTTTTTTATGCCAAAATAACCTGTATTGTTGTTATGAATAATTTTATATCTTTCAAATTTAAGTTTTAAAAACCAGCCTTTTGACTTTTAAAATATTACTTGGGCTATTTCTCATGTCAGGGTAAAATTAGGCGTTTGTATTGTTCCGTATAGAGTATTCTAAAATCTAGAAACTCTACAATATTATATTTTACATGTTACACTTGTTAAATAAATAAAACAACTCGGAACTACAATTTAAAAAACATAATACTTTATGGGAATTTGGAATCCACAAATCTAATCAATTGCTCATCAGTTAACAGTATAGAATGTTTATTATTATTATTATTATTATTATTTTTTGTATCATCATTACCATTAATATTATTTTGCTAGTTAATGCGTAAACATCAGTCCAACCTTTTTGTTCACTCTAACAGCTCTTGTATCAAATTTTTACTTTTCCTCATTCAGGATTAAGGTATGAAAACAACAGATTTATCTGTAACCAATTCAATTTTCATTTCAATACCGCTTGTCCGTCCAAGTTCCAATAGATTAGAACATATACGGGATTTTAATGCTGCAATAGCTTAAAACAAAGTTCGTGTTTGGGATTGACTCAGGTCAGCTCACAGAATATTTTCTATTTTTAATGGAAGGTCAACTCATTGCTGAAAATTTATTGCTTATTATATCATCATTCATTTCGTTTGGTAAGTGGAAATAAGCAACTGCTGTTTTGCTTTACTTATTCAAATTGAAGTTTCCAAAAAGTAACTCTCAACTGTAAGATCTCTTTATTTAAGTTGTGATTTAAACTCTTAATTAGGTAATTTTTAAGAACATTATATTTATTCTGCAACACAACTGTATTTATAACTATATTTTGTGTGGAATCTAACTTAGCTCACACTAAAACTAAACTATGCAATCTGTCTCTGGTCTCCTAGCTTAAAAAATATAAACATATTACTAATGTTCGAGAACAGTTTCTTATTCTTTTGTTTATAACAAACTCACGTTCCTGGAGAGGCCCCAATCAGGAAAAATACCTTACATTCGGCCATCCTGAAACCAGGTCTTGTCCTCAGGACCTCTTGCCAATGTTGTGTTATCTCGTCAATTGAAGTTTGGTCATTTGCTTGCCTGCTCACCACTGCATTCTTTAGCGGGTATCTGCCTTTCTGCTCGCCATCAACAACTGTCAATGGGTATCTGCTTATCTGCTCGCCATCAACAACTGTTAATGGGTATCTGCTTATCTGCTCGCCACCAACAACTGTTAATGGGTATCTGCTTATCTGCTCGCCATCAACAACTGTTAATGGGTATCTGCTTATCTGCTCGCCATCAACAACTGTTAATGGGTATCTGCTTTTCTGCTCGCCATCAACAACTGTTAATGGGTATCTGCTTATCTGCTCGCCACCAACAACTGTTAATGGGTATCTGCTTATCTGCTCGCCATCAACAACTGTTGATGGGTATCTGCTGATCTACTTTACACAACAAATTTATTAAAATTAGATAAATTTTAATTTTAACACTAATCTAGTCCTCATTAAATCACTGTTTCATTTTATTCGTTACAACTACGGCTTTATATCTACTAGCACTACGGTATTTCTTTCATTAAAACCCACGGTTTCATCTTGTCTGACGCTACTATGGTCTTACGAGCTTTAAAACCTTCTCTTAAATCTTCCACTTCATACCTATCATTAAATAGGACTTTATTGACACGGAACGGTCCTTTGTATTTGGGCATCAACTTTTTGCTTCCCCCTGTAGCAGGACTGTCTGTTATCAGTATCATAACTACTTCACCTGGACTATATTGCTTTGCCTCAGCCATTGCTTTGTCATAGCGCTCCTTCTGAGCAATTTGATCAGCAGTTATCCGTTTGGATATGTCATTTCGTAACTGATCTAGGTTAATACGTTCTAATTCATTTCTGATATTATTTAGTAATTTTGATTCTGCTGTTGGGCAACTCTTGTATCCTGCCAGGACTTCTAGTGGTGACTTCTTTGTAGTTTTATTGCTAGTGCAATTTAATACACTTTGTATATGTTTCACATATGTATCCCAATTGTTCTCCGGCTGTCCAGCTGCTGTAGTCGCCAAGCAGTTTAAAACTGTTCTGTTTACTCGTTCACACTGCCCATTAGCTCTAGGCGTAGCTACTGCATTTAGAACATGTTTTATCCCATACGAGGAACAGAATATTTTAAAGGTGTGGGATGTGAATGCTGACCCTCGGTCTGATATGATCCTTACAGGTGCTCCAAACAAATACATAACACTTAGCAATGCCCTCTTGACATACTTAACTTTGGTACTCTTGACTGGTTCCAAGAATATAAATTTTGTAAATCCATCGACGATCACGAGGATATATTGATTTTTCTTTTTACTCATAACAAATGGCCCCACATGGTCGATGTGTAGTGTGTGAAAAGGCACAGCAACTTTCTCAATGGGATATAGTTCCCCTCGTCTTTTTCCCGATGGATGCTTGTAATACTGGCAGTTCAGGCATGCTTGAACATATTTTGTAACGAATTTTCCCATTTTCGGAAACCAATAGTTCCCCATTATTCTTTCCAAGGTCTTTTCTATACCCAAATGTCCTGCTTCATCGTGGCACAACCTACATATCTGCCATCTGGCACTATGTGGCACTACCCAAGCTGCTCGGCTATTTGGTAACTTTTTATAGACTTTACCATTCTTCAACATAAATTCTTGAAAATAATGTGTTGTTCCAGGTTTATTTTTGCCTTTCTCAAGGACTTTCTTTATTCTCGATATCTTATCATCTTTCATCTGCGCTGCTACAATCCAGTCCGCTTCTGTCAGGTCTATAACACTGACCTTCTCACATATAGGGTTGCGGCTGAACGCATCTGCGTGACTCATTTGTCTTCCCGGTCGATATTCTATGTGGAAGTCATATTCTTGCACTTCCAACCACCATCGTCCTATTCTGGGAATTAAATCTTTCTTGCTAAAGGTTGTCCTCAAAGCATTACAATCTGTAACAACTTTGAACTCTATTCCGAGGAGACAAACTCGGAAAAATTTCATTGACAGCACTACTGCCAGAGTTTCTAATTCATATGAATGGTATGCCCTCTGCTCGTTAGTAGTTTGCTTACTAAAATATCCAACCACTTTCAGTTTTCCCTCTTCCTTTTGGAAAAGTATACCGCCTACACCAATGGAGCTACCATCTGCGTGTAATTCTGTGGGTAGATTAGGATCAAAGATGGCTAAAACTGGCCTTGAACTCAAAGCCGCCTTGACTTTCTTTACTGCTTCATCCTGTTCAGACGCCCACATCCACTTAACATCTTTTCTAGTTAGTCTTGTTAAAGGTTCCACCATTTTAGCGTAATTGTGGATAAACTTACGAAAATATCCAGAAAGCCCTAGAAACTGTCTAACTTGCTTCACATTTTGAGGGTCTGGCATTTGTACAAGGGCAGCCGTCTTCTTTTTACCAGGCCGCACCCCTTCTTTACTGATTTCTCTACCCAGGAAGTCTATTTTAGTCTTAAAAAATACACACTTATTCAACTTCAGGGTCAGATTGCTCTTGCGAAGTGCTTCCATCACCTGTTTCAAATTACTCATACCTTCATCAAAAGTTTTGGATGGTATGATGATATCGTCAATATAGGGAAACGCTATCGTACTCTTTAAATCTCCCAATACATTATTTACTAGCCTTTGAAAAACAGCAGGGGAGTTGGCTAGACCAAAAGGCATCCGTAAAAACTCAAAGTGCCCCTCTGGTGTCACAAACGCAGTCTTATCTATAGATTCTTCTGCCATTGGTACTTGGTAGAAACCGGACGCCATATCTAGACTAATAAAATAATAATTGCCTCCCAGTCGATCTATCTGATCCTCTATTAAAGGCAACGAATATTTTTCCTTGATCAATTTTGCATTTAATCTCCTGTAGTCCACCACCATTCGGTAGTCTCCCGTCTTTTTCTTCACTAAAAGGACAGGACTCGCATATGATGAAACAGACTCACGTATTATATTGTTATCTAATAAGTCTTTCACGATATCCCGTAAAATGGCCTTTTCCGAAATTGACATTCTGTATGGATTGTATACTACTGGCTCTTCGCATCTTAATTTGAGTTGCATTTTGGTGGCATTAGTTTTGCCTAAGTCCCGAAGAGAGAATGAAATACAATCACGATAATTATTTAATGAGTTTACCACTAACAACTTTTGAGCGTCACTGATTTCATCCCCGAAATTTAAATTTTCCAACTTTATAGCTTCAAATTCACTTATCTCATTTACATCTAAAGGTCGTAGCATTCGTAAATTAAGCATATCTTTTTCTTTGATCAATACAACATGCTCTTGACTAATAAAATCTGTCCCTACAATAAGGTCATGACTTAACTTTTCATCTCTTAAAACCAAAGCCGTTACAGTTGCTCGTACCTCTTCTATTTGCAGAGATATTTCCGTAGTCACCGAGGTGTTCACTGTATTTCCCATAAAAGATTTGAGTATCATTGTCGCAGAGCTTTCTAAGTTTAAACATAATTTCTGAGCTACCGAAAATCTTATTAAAGTACAAGTACTTCCAGTGTCAATTAGACATTTGATTTTATGTCCATTAATACATGCACTTTTTATAAACATATTTTTCGGTTGTCTAAGTCCCCTGACTACACATTCATTTATCGCGCCTTTTTCTTTCTTTTGTAAGCGCGACGGGCCACCGCCGCAGTTTTCTCGAGTATGTCCTATTCTCTTACAGTCGGTACATCTCACAATCGGTTGGTGACATTGACTAACATAGTGATTACCCTTGCAATTAAAACATGATACATTACTTGATGTTTGTTCCTTACGTAACGGTTTGTTCGACTTATGCGAATTAAAGTGTTCCTTCGCAGCTGGAAATTTACTGTCTTGTTTCACAGTTCTATTTCCAAATGTACCTACATGTCCCGATGTTCCTACATTACTCAAGTAACTTGCCAATTCTCCTACCGTTTGAAAATTAGCTGCCCTAGCCGCTAAAGCTATATTTTTATCAGTAATACCTTCAATCACACTGTCTATTAAATAATTGTCAGGTATCGGTAAATGAAGTTTATTCAGTTTCGCTACCTTTGCAAAACAATAATCTCCCAAATTTTGTTTCGGTAACGGTGCACATAAAGCTGCCTCTACTAACAATTTACCGAATTTTATTGTTCCCGGAAAATTAATATTCAATAAGTCTTTCAAAATGTCCCAACTTAAGTGAGCAATATGTGCCGTATCATACCACTTTCGCGCATTACCGCGTAGTCTACTTGTGGCTAATTTTAAAGTTGTGTCTTTGTCCCATTTATGACACTCTGAAAGTTCGTCAACTTTTTGTGTCCACTCTGCAACAGTTAAATTTTCCGAACTCGGATCAAAAACCGGTATGATAGTCTCATTAATTGTGGTGCTCACCGAAACCACAGGTTTAAAATTAGCACTTACTTGCTTCCTCAACTCTGTTACCTGCTTCTGCAGTTTCCTGATTTTTCTCTGTGCTTCTATGTCAGACGAACTCGAACTCGACGACGAGGATCGTCTTCTGTTCCTCTTTGAGCGTTTTCTGCCCATTCTATCACTGTTTTTAACACCACTCTGTATAAATCTTATTTATTTAATCTATTTATTTAATGACGCAACACCCGTATACACACTATCTCACTGTTTATTATTATTGTTTTAGGTCTATCCCACCGCTGCTATGTAAGATCTCTTTATTTAAGTTGTGATTTAAACTCTTAATTAGGTAATTTTTAAGAACATTATATTTATTCTGCAACACAACTGTATTTATAACTATATTTTGTGTGGAATCTAACTTAGCTCACACTAAAACTAAACTATGCAATCTGTCTCTGGTCTCCTAGCTTAAAAAATATAAACATATTACTAATGTTCGAGAACAGTTTCTTATTCTTTTGTTTATAACAAACTCACGTTCCTGGAGAGGCCCCAATCAGGAAAAATACCTTACACAACAACCATATTTTGATCTTGGTCAACATACATCGATATTCAATACAATTAAAATCATGCCATCAATCGTTATCTAACTTTGTCACTATTATACAGGCACCAAGGAATTGTCGCTAAATCTAAGTAATTCGATATGTTTATCAACCTTAACCAGCGTCAACTTCCGAGCGGCTGAATGCTGATTTAAAAAACATTGTATTGACTCATTTGCACGTTTATAATATTTCTTATTTTAAGTTGATGGCCTAGGTTCTGTGTGGGAGTGATATACAACATAACAATCATTGCTTTCTGAAACCTAACATTTATATATTTTATAATTAAAACAGAAGAATGTTGAGTAAGTATGCCTGACTAATAAATGGTATAGTATATTATTGTCAACCATATAAACTTGGGTTTCAATAATGAAAATATAAATAGTTATATTTATTTATACCAGACTCCAATTTAGACAATATAGTACTAACACTGATAAAACCATAAGCTTCAACCACGTGGTCTAAATATTGTTATTTAAACTTTATTTTATGTTGATTAAACCAATGAAGCACAAAACTATGAGCTTATTTATTGTTTTGCCTCGTTATGATAATATGCACGTTAGTGTTATCATTAATTTCGGACAAGAATTGCACTTATCGCCTAATTTCTTATAAAAGAACGATTTAATATTTTAACTCGTCTGTGTTTTGTTTTGATACAAACATGCCCTTAGCTCTTTCTATGCAACAGAAGGCAACAAATCGCTTACAATGCGCATTGTGTAGCTCGCAAGGTTATTTGAGCCTTTTTGTCCTATAATACGCCTTTGATTAATAGTCAATAATATGTTCATTGCTCAGCGGCAAATATAACTTATTTAATTTTGTTAATTTATCAAAACAACACGCATAAATTATGTCCATGATATGCCTTACATTCTGTGGCATCATGAAATATATGAAAATCAGATAACAGCCCATCGTTTTAAAATAATACCAATGTGACCTTACAAAAACATCACCAAATGTATTGGTAGAGCCTGTACTCACCATGTTCCTTAAATTTTCGAACATTGGGGGAGCACTCTGCGTATCACTCAATTCCGGAGAATATCTCACTAAACACACTAAACTAAATAGGGGTAGTATCCCACTTCTGAAATGTAACCGTAGGGGGTGAACTACCCCCAAACAAAATAAATATAGGGCGTTGAATAAACTATGTTAAAGACTTTGTTAATAAAATGAATAATACTTATGTGTATAACTGGCCACCACCGAATGCTGAGTGTGATCCTTTCGTGAGTCAGTCACAGTCCATGTTTATACTTCCAAGACGCCCACCTCTGGTTCATAACCCAAACAATATTACCCTCAACGATTATTGAATTTTAAATATAAACAACCTGTTACACAATTTCGTTAGGTAAGTAGAAAAAAAAGCAAAATTCTAAATTCAACCCTCCCTCTCGTTTCCCTCGCCCTTCACCACCCATAAGAACAGCATAAGTTACAATATCTAATATACGATTATTTATTTATTTAAAAAAAAAAACAAAACTTTACTTTACTCATACAGAGATTAGGTTGCCTCTAATGAAGTGTAAACAAATCGAGTGTGATAACTTCAGCGATTTTATTCATCTAAAGTGTTATTTGCATATATAGATAATAAGGTTAGGACGAAAATTCGACAGTTTTATACTTGAATAAGTTAAAACTGAGCGTTCTATACCCAGTAAATTTCTACGCAGCAGAAAATGAGCTCACGGTAAGATTATGTTTCACAATTTTCATTTGGATGTATTATTACAATGTAATAATTCGTTATAAATATTATAGGATGTAATTATACCATTTCATAGTTATATTAATTCTTTCTGTAATTGCAGCAGCGGAAAAAACTTTTCGTATAATATATCATACGGTAGGCAGATGGCGGTATGAATGTTATTTTTGTTTCAGAACTTCTTTTTCATTGGATGAGGCTATGGAGCTTTATTTTGGCCGTAACAATATGAAACGATTTATAAAGGGAAAGCCAATTCGCTATGGCTTTTGGTGCCTCACAACCCCCCAGAGGTACTTATTGAAATTCAACCCCTACACGGGCACTGGAGATAAAATCAAGGGTAAAACTTTGGGATATAGTGTCACCGAGAAATTTTGTATGAGATATATTCCCCCGCATTCGGCCATATATTTGGATAATTTTTTCAACTCTTTACCATTACTTGAGCTTCTGTAAAATAATGAAATTCAATGTATTGGTACCATCCGCTCTGAAAGAAAAACGAGGGACTTCGCATACTCTGATTGACTCTGATAGTGGTATTTAATTCACCAGATGGCATGACAATAGTCAAGTGAATATCGCAACCAACATCAAAAACAAAGACATTTGTTTGACAAAAGGCACGTGCAAAAGATGATCTAAACAACAAAGGAAGCAAGCTGATGTGGATCAACCGACACTTATAAGTTTCTATAACCAAGGAATGGGAGGTGTGGGTATGTTCGATAAAATGAGAGGACTCTATCGTATACGAAGCAGATCTCGCAAATGGTTATTGTGGCAAATTTACAAAATTTTCTTGTGTCAAATGTAACACAGGATTACATCCAGACATATGCTTTCGAAGATATCATACCCCTTCTATGTGATATATTTTGCTATTTTCTCTTAAATTTATTGAATATTTTGTATTACAATAAATAAGTTTTTTTAATAATATTCTGCATATATATTCCTATGGTACGATATATCATACCTCTAAAAAATCGGTGAAAATGCACAGGAATAAATAAAATGTGATTTGGCCTAAATGAAGGTCAATCAATATTTTCTTCAGAAGTTTTCAAAAAAAAATTACTCGGGCACTATTGGGATAATGTAATTACTTTTGAATACTCTTACACCCATCCCCAGCAATTAAGGTGGTGGATTTTATGTTTTTAGAGTTTTTTTTTGTTTTAATCCTAATCACCCAGTTTGATGTTTTTTTATCATAATAAGGTGATTTAGTCAATTCAGATGAATATTTCTCACACTTTTGGGGTGTGTATATCACTATTCAAAAATATTACTTTTTTTTGTATTAAACAATTCCTTAATAATTTATTTGACTTTTGGCTGGAAAAATGAGAATCTTTACTTTGTGGCACCCAGATAAGGGTTGTTTTTTAATGTGTTCCCTAGATTTTTCGCCAAAGCAGGTGACAAATTTGTTTTCAGCACCCCAAAATTAGTTAAAAAAGATGGCTTCCACACTTTACCATGGATGGGCCAAAAAATCCTTTTTTTAACATTGTTCTTTATTATTTGTGTGGCCCATTATCATCATTATTCTTAATATAGTCGTTACCATTATTTAACTCATCTTCTTCCTGGTCACTTCCGTTGTACTCGGTGTCACTGCTGTAACTGCCATTACTTTCTGCTTCATTTATTCTAATAAATGCAGTTATTATATTTATATAATAACTGAGATATAATTAAAAGAATCCAGTGCCATAATTTTAAAGTACATGGAAAAACATTTCTGCTAGTGCTTGTCAAAAATGTTTGCGATTTTGTTTTAAATTTAAAAATCGTTTTCAAAGCAAACTTTTTCACAGTATTTCATATTTTATTAATTACCTACCTATATTTTTGTGAAAAAATAAATTCAAAAATTAATAAGAAATTTAGTTCAAAAGTAGACGTAATTATATCAAATTCCTCTTTTTCTATTTTTCTTAATTTAATAAAATCTAAAATACTGTCGAAAAAACTTTTGCTTTTAAAACGATTTAAAAAAATGCATTTTTGGCAAGCACTAACGGAAAGCTTTTTCCGTCTACTACAGAATGTTTCAGAATTGAAAAATTAACACGAATTTATGCCCGGTACTGCATAAATTAAATATGTAATGAACTTATTATTTAATATATGCAAATTGTTGTACAAAATTCATAATTAGAAATGAACTTTGTTATTTAATATCGACTCCTATAAATTAGTTTAATTAAAATGTTATATATAGAGTTTGCAATGTATTTCCTATGGCATCAAAAAATCATATAATTATTTAAATAAAGTTTCGCTGAATATTTTCATAAATGCTTACTTTAAAAAAAAAAACTGAATTCATAATTTCCCACGTAGCACATTAATGCTGCATTTTACCTTTTACAAATGTTATTTTTATAAAGTTTCCACATATAATAACGAAACTAACAATTACTTGATTATATTTTGTCACTGAAAAATGTCGATATTGGACTTAATAACACCGTGCCAGGCTTAGGTGCATTTATAAAATGTTATAAATACTGTTCCACTTATCCTATTGATTTTAAATTTTATTTTTCTGTTTATCTGTTACTAAAATCAGTTTTTATCGTTATATTCGGTTTCAGCGCACCAAAAAACCTGCTTTTCAAATGTTTAGAGCAAGTGGAATTTGAATTCCCCAGGAGAGTTATAAGGGGGTGCCAGGGAAAAATTGGATAATTAAAACCTTTCTTTATTGTCATATTCGGTTTCGGCATTATTTAACTCTAATCGTTTTAATTTGTCTTCTACAGGTGACTTGTTCAGGTTTTATTCTATTGGAAGTCCTAGGAGTAATATCACGTTTTATGTTTTTACACTTGGTAATTATGTCCTTTTTATTTACTTAGTTACGTTTTTATCATTGCAAACTTATGTTTAATGACAAACACTTATAAATAATAACAATACATTTAAATTAATTAATTTTGTTCAACGTTTCTTTATTTTTCAAACCATACATTGATGTGAGCTACGCCTGCTGCACACAATGCTCGGCTTTTCCATGTTACTACGTTTTTTCATTTATGTTGTTAATAATTATGCCAGAAATGCAGATTTAAACTTCATGGACCATCACTGGGACCAAATGGGAACACGAGTTGATAATCTGCAGGGATTGAATTCTTTTTTTTTTTTTTTTTTGGCAAGTCACTCTAACTCTCCTCTATAGGACATGTATAGCCTATAATAAATGTTAGCGTAATTTATTTTAGTCCCTCCTCTTGAATCTGCAGCAATAAATGAATTCTTGAAGCTGATATAATTTTTTTCTCAGCACATAATTAATTTGGAATGTCACGTTTTAATGAAAATTGATCCTTGTAAAGTATGTTTACTATGGCAAAAGGCAGATCCGCATATGTATGGAACCTGGGAAAGATTGATCGGAACTATTAAAAAACATTGGAAAATTTCTATTTGGGAAGTCTTTAAAAGATGAAATGTTACTCAGCGTCTTTACTGAGACTGACAATGTGGCGAATTCACGATCTTTAACGGGTCATCAAAATGTTTAGTCCTAAACTCCAATTTACTCCTAAATCAGTAAAAACACTTTTCTAAAATTCTTTATTACTTGATATCAATCAAAATTATTATCAATAACAATTTTCTTTAAACTATTAAGACAATATATTTACCAACAATATTTAAACTGGTATTACTAAGGATAAATGTTATAAGCGACTGTGTTTTTCTCTTAAAATTTTAAAAGTTGCTGTTAATATACATTGTTTCAAAGTCCCTATTTCTCAGTACAAATGTGCAATACAAACACAGTCGTAAAGCTTGAGGCATTTTATTATTTTTATTTAGGGTTGAATAATTCCAGCCACTGGCTTTTGATGTTGCAGTTTAGCTATACAAAGTGCTATTCTTTTTCTGCTGTTTGTTTGTGTAAACCAACTGCAATATGGTTTTTACTCATTGTTCAGTCACTACTTGTGATGGGCTTCAAGAATTTAAAATATTACTAAATTATTTACCTGACGGTGTCGTTATTTGAAGGGAATGTAATAGATACCTACACTAGAATACTTTATTTACATTACGATTTACAGGCGTATTACATGTTAATATTTGGCTATCATACATAAGATTGAAGAATAGTTATACAAAATATTATAAATACAAAATTATAAATAAAGTACAGTACAGTTCAAAGTTATAAATAAATAAACAATGGCCCAAGGAAAATTTGGTTTGGTCCTGAGTAAAGATAGGCAATATGTTTTAAATAATATGCACAATGACCACCACAATCTAAAACATACTAGCAAGAACTCAAAGAATACAGACTCAAGGGAAGTCATTTGCTTCGTCTAAACTGAGAGGAAACAAGACAATACATTTCGAAATCAGAATCGTAATTACTTCTGTTGTGTGACAAATATTTGTCAGTAAAAAATATTTGCTAAGTTTAAATTAACTAAAAATTAACCTGAACGCAATTTTTCGCAATATCTCATCTCATAAGAAATGTGCAAGAGAATGGCAATCTCATAGAGCATGAGATTCTCTACGTCACAGACGCCATTCTCTAAGATTAATAATTTGCGAGCTACAGTTCGTCAAAAGTTACAAAATATAGCTTTTCTAAACTATTCATAAATTCTCTGGAATTTGTGCTTTAAAATCTCATTTTTTTTACCACCATTAATAATGTGGTGGGGGTGGTAGAGAGGTGGCTGACACCAAAAAATTTTTAGGCCTTTGGTTTTTGTACACACACTAAACCACAATTTCATTTTTTCCCTCTTTAATAATGGAGTGGGGGTGGTAAAAGCTCGGATGATGCCAATAAAAATTTAGAGGCCTTTGGTTCTTGTACAAGCACTAAATCAAACATTTTTTAAAACCCTTTAATAATGGGGTAGGGGTGGTGAAAGTGGTGGCTGATGCAAATAAAAATTTTGAGACCTTTGGTTCTTCTACAACTACTAAATCACTATTTTATTTTTTTGCCCGCTTTAATAACAATGCGGGGGAGATAGTGGATAGTGGAGGTGGCTGATGTCAAAAAAAATTTGAGAACTTGGATTCTCATACATAATACTAAATCCCAATTTTATGGGCTTTTATTTGTTTGCTTTACCTATCTACACCAATTTACCCCCCAACCATTCAAAGAAATAAGATCAAAGCATAATCTAGTTCGAGTTCTCATTATAATACATAGGTGTATCGAATTTCATGTCCAGAGCAATCGTGCGTGCAAAAAATAGTTCTAGATAGACCGACACTACCGACAGTCAAAATTTTTTTTGGTTTTGTTCAAACTTAAGATGACAATGTAAACCTAATTAAACAAAAAAAATTACCATTACCATGCTTTCACTCCACTACGTGGATGTGTAAGTAAATCAAATTAACCTTCGTCTTCCTGGTTGGGGTACAAATGTACCCCAGAAACCATTTTTTCTTGCATATTTTCCCAAAAAGTGCATATTTTTTGTGACTAATTTTATTTTGTGTAAATAAGGGCTTTGCAAATAATTACTGCTCGTCAAACAAGATTTTTCTTTTAATTTTTTAGAAATAATAATGTTTGAATAGCGTGGGGTACATTTGTACCCCACGTGGGAATCTGCGGCGAAATTTTTGAATAGCGTGGGGTACATTTGCACCCCACGCTGAGAATCTGCGGCTACTATATTAAAAATTGCGTCCTTAAACGCTTACATTTTATGGGGCATCAAGTATCCAAAAAAGCTTGAAATTAAGGACGGTCGACGGTATTTTTTACGTCAGTTAGAAGAAGCTATAAGTATATGCGGGATGTTATTCCAGACTTGTCATCGGCTCCAGTTGAAACACCAAGAAAAGGACTTACAAGTGGACGTTGTTATCTATGTACACGAAATAAAGACCGCAAATCTAGGCAAAGCATCGAGTGTCAAAACTTCGCATGTGCAGAACACCATATAAAGGAAGTAAAGTGTTATCAATGCAGAGAAGACTAAGTTTAATTTTTTTTTTAATTGAAATTATAATTATTTTATGTATTATTATTTTTTAGTATAATTAAAAACATGTTTAAAGTATCATTTTCATCATGGGATACAAATATAGTGGGAAGACGAAGGTTAAATTCTTGAGCAAGGACAAAAGCACAGTCCCTTACAATAAAGCTGAATTAGTCCCTTAGTCGATTTGGCTCTAGGTCTTTTAAGTACATTAATTATCTCATCTACCATAAATATGGCAGAATAAAGGACCGTTTAAAACATTATATTTATTATATCGGTGAGAGAGGGGAGATGGGAGAAGGGAAAGGTCAGAGGAGGGGAGATGGGATAGGATGAGATTAGATAGAATAGGATAGGACAGGATGGGCCGCGGTGGGATGGAATAGAATGAGATGGATTGGAAAGGGATGGATTGGGATGGGATGGACTGAAATGGAACGGACTGGGATAGAACGAACTAAGATGGAATAGTCTGAGCTGAGATGATGAGATGGAATAGGATAGGGTAGGGTAAGGTAGGGGGTGGTGTGGAATGGGATGGGACAGGTTAGGATAGGTTAGGTTAAGATAGGATAGGATAAGATAGAACGGGACCTGACAGGACAGGAAGGGCAATATAAGATCAGATAGAATAGGATTAGATAGGACAGAATAGTATAAGAAAGGATAGAAAGGGATTGGATATGATAGGATAGAATGTATTAGAATATTTTTTCAACATTTACATGTATAGAAAGTTTGTTGATTTTATTTTGAGATTTTACTGTAGAAGAAGCAGATATCGGAACGGTAGTTCATCTCTTTTATGCTGTTTAATTTGGGAATAAATGTCTCATATTAGTATTAAATGATACTGACGTTGTTGTACTCTTACTTTGGTATATGTACATGTTGATTTAGAACAACATGCGAGAAATAAAATGGTGTACTAGTCTTCCATGTGGGAAAGCCCGAAAGTACCTGCAAAATTTTAAAGTGATCCGAGGTAATTTAGCATATTTCCTTGCATTAAAATTTGCAAAGATATACTATTGTTATTTGTCTGTGGTCGGTGTAAAGGCAATGAACTACGCACATGGAACAGATCCACCCTTCAAATAAAAGCAAGGCAAATCGAATTTGGCCCACACGCAATCGTGACTGGTCTCTTTCTATCTTATTACGAACTTCGACAAAAATGGGGTCCGTTGCAGGTACGTAGCAAATATTAGAGAATTAATTCTCTAATCTTTGTAAGTAGTATAAGGGTTCACTGGCACAGTGTTTTTATTGTCTTCCCGACTTCCAGTTAGAGCGTACCGTTAAATTTAAATTGTATTCGTAGATCGGTACCGTTCAATATGCCATTCTGCGCTTAGAACAGTGCATTGAATGTAATGCCTTCGATCATTTTCTTTGACTTTTCATTACTTTTAAGCTTTGTGCTGTGCTGTGTTCTACAAAAATTATTTTAATTTTTGCTATTTTTGTAGTGTGATTAAATCCAAAAAGTCATTTCTAGCCCCGTCAGCTTTGCCGTCAGTCCCAAGTCTGATAAAGGAGGAGGGGAAGTCATATGGTTGCACCGCGTTACGTCAGATTGGTTAAAGTCATAGGCGACGCATTTCTACAAAAAAGTAAGGAATCTTTTTTGGTCATATTTTTTAAATTTTTTATTTGTTTAACTCCTAGGGGACAACATACTGATAATTTTTTTGCATGTTGTGGTAAATTATCCTGTATATTTGAGCTATTTACAAATATTTTGTGAGAAATATTAATAAAGGCATGACTGTTAAATATAGTGGGCTACATACTCATTCACAAACTTGCAGCACGCATTGGAGCTTCGTTGTTCAGTGTTTCAAAAGATGACCTAACTTAACAGGCTGTGATATTACCAGCAAGATAGAAACAACGCCACCTGCAGTGAAAGCATCACCAGCAAGATGCGTACTGTTGTTTGCCTCCTTGTCTGAGAAAACGCACGTTAAAGCAGTAGAATACGTCGTTGACATTTTACATCGTTCGGTGAAAATATAAATCGTTTGATGAAATACAATATCCACTGCATATATCAATTTCTCAGAACTACCACCCCCATCTTTCTGTGTTATAAATGGACATTTATAAAGATGCTTTTTCGTTTTTCTGCAATTTCATTGATGAACCTCTTGAGCCAACAGACTTTGGATGATACAAATCAGAAAATGGTATCTTAAATCCTGAAAGCCTGAACTATGCCTTAACACGATGCCCACTGAAATATTTGTACATTGTACATGTACAACCTGAAGTACTATATAATAGATGCAAATGTCCTTCAAAGGGTGTGACTTGCACAAAATACTTCAGATGTGAACGATTATAATTGGCAGCATGGACTTGAATATTAAGTCTTTTATTAAATAAATTTTAACATTTTCAAGATGTATTATTTTATAAATCGAACTAATGCTGCAACTGTCATAAAATTCAATCCTAAATAATTTGTAAACCTTAAATTTGAATTCAGAGAATCTAAAAACATATATCTAGATACCAACATCATGCCTTCAAGTGTTCTAGCTATGGCCACCAATTTCGAAAGATATCGTCTAAAAGAACTGTTCCAGACTACTCGAAGTTTTTCTGATTGCCTAATATGTATAATAAATAACTGGTTGTATTGGTTAGATAAATCAAAACAAAAATTTTTGCGATACTTCAATACAGTGTCTGGATTAGGAGCTCAACGTGTATTTCTCGTTTCCCAATTGTGGAGGGTGGAAAGTTTTCATATTGACTCACTGCATAGAAATATGTTTTCATTCAACCGAACCTAGGAAATACGTGAATCCAGAATACCGTTTCATTTGCCCATGTTTTTCGAATCCAGCAGCAGTTATTTATTTCAAGTACTCACTTCGACGGCACGGCGTCTATGTATCCCACGAATTTTCATTGGCTTTTATTCAATATCACTTATTCCGTTATCTATTTATTCTCGATGCACAAGCTTGTTTGTTTATTTAAAATAGTGACGTGTATTGTAATTTGGGAAGGATTTATACGAATTTGGGGCAACGAATTTTTCATTTCATGAAATATATTCGTGAGGTGTTCTGAATAAATGCTTGAAATTTATTAGGTTAAATAAATAGTGTCAGATGCTTAATTAATTTTAAATTTATATTTTAATTATGCAGGAATGGTAGACAGTTTAAGACCTAATAGTTAATTAATTGAGACGAACATTAACAAGGAAATTAATTAACTAATACGGAATTTATGTGTGATTAATAACTTTCTGAACAACGTACTAATTGTTCCCAGCAGTTACGTTGTATTGATACGATGGTGTTGAAAAATTATCGTCCCACCATTATTATACTTTTCGCAAAAACGAAGAGTATATTGCATTTGATCGGTACATTTCTAAAACCGTAAATATCGCTCGTAGAGAAAAAAAATTTCATATCATTGTGCTAGTGAACGAATTCTGAACAACTTTCAAAATGTCCGTCTGTCTGTCCATCTGTCTGTCCATCTGTCTGTCCATCTGTCTGTCCATCTGTCTGTCCATCTGTCTGTCCATCTGTCCGTCCATCTGTCCGTCCATCTGTCCGTCCGTCACGTTTCTTGTAAGCACGATAACTTAAGAAAGAAGAGTCTGATTGTATTGAAATTTGGAAAGTAAGTTAGTGTTAGATAGGGAAAGAACCTTATTTTTTTTTTAAGAAACTCAGTCAGTAAATAAGAAAATTATTAATAATTTAATTTGAAAAAAATTATTTTCTTAATTTTTTTCACTTCTACTTAAATAGAAATCTTGCGAAATATTATCTCTATAATATGTATTTTTTTTTGTTTATACATTTTACTAATCTATATTTCATAATAATATATTTAATGCAGTGAAATATTATTCTCTAAAGATATATATTACATACATTAATTTTTTTGTAGTAATGTGTGATGGTCGCGGCTAAATTTTTTCCTTGCAATCCAAATATCGTGTGTTCGAATCCCATACAGGTTGGATGTTTTTTTCCAATTTTTTTTCATATATTTTTTTCCACAACAAAGTTGGTATCACAAAATTTAGCATGTTCAAAAACTAACATTATTTACAAGAAAACCGCGAAGAGTCTCCTATAGAATGTGTAAACAATTAAAAAGCTTAGTAAATTGGCGAAGAATACGTTTTTAGCAACTTGTTTATTTAGTTACAACTATCCATTAAAAGATAAACTACCAAAAGGTATAACACACAATTATTTATACATTCTGTAAACATTTACACGAGGATAGAGTATATTTATAGTATCAAACAAAAGTATGACAATCAAGAATGTAAATATTATTGAGAATATATATATATATACATATTATGTATGCCTGCCAATACATAGTGGATTTTAGTAATTAATTCCAATGATTTCATCAATAAAATTAACAAAATACAATTGCATTAACGCGAAATGTTGATTTCTTGATGATTGTTCATTATTTCCACAAACCTCAAATTAAATAATATTAATCAAAAGGTAGCGCCATTTCTTAAATATATTAGTAGATAGGAATTGTGAAAATAAGATAAAAAATATATATAGCACATTAAGACATATCCCTAATGACACACACGAATGAAAATAAACGTCAAAGACTTATGAAATTAGTTGTGTGGATTATAATTGGAAATATGTTGGACAAACAAAATGTTCAATTAGTACAAGATTCGAGGAACATATGACCAATCTCAAAAATGGAAGACCTGAAAGTGGAAAAATGGAAGAAATGTCTAGTATTGCTCAATATGTTTTCAATAACAATTAGAAAATAGATGTCAATAATTTGAAGATAATTAGAAATAGACAGCTGTATGATTTTGAATGCTTAGAAGTTGCAAAATGTAAAAACAATATGAATAGTAACGAAGAGCTTATCCCAAATAATCCGCTTTGTTGGTTATTAGGTCACGGCTTATCGAGCAGAGAGAGAGAGAGAGAGAGAGAGAGAGAGAGAGTTAGAAAGGGATGACAGAATAGGTTGAATGCGTTTAAACATGATATTAATTTAGTATGGGGTGTAAGAAGTGATGATACAACACACAGCCTCTCTCACTTAAATGTCAACCTCTCCTCCTAGTGGTGCACCCTGAAATAAACTAACGAGGCTCTGACGACCGAGTATTGGCGGTATAACCACAACAATGGAGTATGAGGAAATGCTTCTCCCAACGGTTGGGCCTAGTTACCGAATGTGGCAACCCCACACCAGGATCTGGTGCAGTAGGCCAATCACTTGCTCACCTTAAACCTCCTGATTAAAGAAACCTCAACACATGAAAGCCGGACGGGAAATACGACGACGAACAGGGCAAGAATAAGGACACGAATAGGAACATGGAACGTACGCACAATGCTGGAACCATCTCGACTAGCTCAAATAACGAGTGAAATGAACAATTGAAGACCTAAGTGGATAAAGGTGTTATGTCACATTTAAAAAAAAAATTACTTTATGCAAGTTTTGAACACCTCTGATATAGATTTAACACCCAATAAACGGTGAATTCTAAATTTGTAATCTTTTACAGAAACTTTTTAATTATAAAGTCGCCATGTCCTACATACAACTAGTAATTTTAGTGGATGTACACAGTTTTGGACAGAAAAATCTAGTTTCATAAGAGCTTGATATTGTTCTTTAATATTAGTGTAAACAAAAGAACATTTCCTAAAATTATCTATTTAATGAGGTATTGTTCATTTGAATCGAATACAAAATAAATAAGTTCCAACTCAAAACCGTTTTGTTTAATTTACTCAAAACTTTAAAAGTGTGACATAACACCTTTATCCACTTAGGTCTTCAATTATAACATTGAACTTCTGAGGATTTGCGAAACAAGATGGCCAGAGTACGACGAATTCGATTTCACAACAGGAGAGACTCTCATATACTCAGGAAAACCTGAAAGTGAAAACAGAGAGTATAGCGTTGGATTACTCATTAGCCACAAAATGAACGGAAATAACGGAAAGAATCATATGGGCAAGATTTCACACTAATATCAGAAACATTAGCATAATACAATGTCATGCACGAACCTAGAGTGCGGAGCCCGCTGTGAAAGAAGAATTCTACGATCGCCTGAAATAAATCCTACAGCAGGCAAATAGGGGAGACCTCATAATAGTTATGGGAGACCTGAATGCAAAAGCCGGGAACAATAACTTGAACTTATAAAACGCTATGGGATGTCATGGAGTGGGAATAATGAACGAAAATGGGGAAATGTTAACTTAACTATGTACCCAATATGACCTCGTAATAGGAGAAACGCTATTCCAACATAAGAACATACACAAGACAACATGGATCTCGCCGGATCTCGTAACAGAGAATCAAATCGACCACATCATGATCTCTAGAAAATGGAGAGGCTCACTACTCGACGTACGTACAAAGCGCGGAGCAGACGCAGCAAGTGACCATCACCTAGTTTTAGGAACTATAAAACTTAGACTGGCAGTACCCAAGAAAAAAAGCCAGTCGCAGCAAAGCACAAGGAAAATTTTTAACCTGGAATTACTAAAAGAGAAAAACGGGAACTTCAGAGGAGTCCTAAGAGAAGAGATGTCAAACGTCCCTCCAAACACAAAAGCTCAGCAAAAGTGGGAACACCTTAAGAATACCCTAATCGGAAGCAGTGCTTGGCAAGAAGCCAAGAACAAAAAAGGAATGGATAACCAGCAACACTAGGAATTTAATTGATAGAAGAAAACAACAAAAGGAAAAAATAAATGGGGCAAACTCCCCTAATAAGAAACGGCTGCTAACAAGGGTATACACAGAACTAAATAAGGAAGTTAAAAAGAGTGCTAGAAGAGATAAAAGGAATTGGGCAGCAGAACTAGCTAACAGGGCACAAGCAGCAGCAGAGGCACATAATATGAAAGAACTGTATCAAATCACTCAAAAACTCTCCAACAAAGACAAACGGCACATCCCACTGATCAAGAACAAGGCTGGAGCACCACTTACATCAAAGCAAGAACAGCTAAGTCGCTGATATGAGCACTTCAAAGAACTGAATGAAGACGAAGAAGCAGATCAAGACCAAGATCAAATCGCCGAAATTGTTCCCGAAATGAACATGAGAAATGATATAAACACCAATACTCAAGTAAAGCAGAAATCAGACAAGCGATAAAGTTGCTGAAAAACAATGAATCTCCAGGACCAGATGACATACCTGCAGAAGTCATAAAATTAGATATGACCTTATTAACTGACTTGCTATATCCAATATTAGCAGATGTCTGGAACAAAGAACAACTCATCATAAATGGATGGAGTGATGGGATGGTAGTAAAGGTACCAAAGAAGTCAGTGCCAGAACTGGAGAGGAATAACACTGCTAAATATTATTCGCAAAATCCTGGCTTATATAATATATACGAGATTGACTTACATATTAGAACCACTACTGAAACCTGAGCAAGTGGGTTTTCAGCTCCGCGGATCATGTATTGATCAAATAATATGAACAGTCAGTTGAACGGCGATCCCTATTACACCTAGTGTTCATAGACTTCGAACGTGCTTTTGATAGCATACAACACAAAGAACTCTGGAACGCATTACAGAATAAAGGAATTCCAAAAAAATAGTAAACCTTATAAAAGAACTGTACAAGAATGTGCGAAGTAGAGTATCTCACCGAGGACTGCAAAGCCAACCCATAACAATTAAAAAGGGAGTACGGCAAGGGTATATTATCCCCCCTCCTATTCAACATAATGCTGGACGGGGTTATGAGAAGAGCCACCACAGGACAACATGGCATATGGTGAACGCCATTTACAAGACTGGAGGATCTTGATTCTGCAGATGACATTTGCCTGCTCGCACATAACCATGCCTATATGACAGTTAAACTAAACAACCTCGTAAGAGAAGCTGAAGCTGTAGGTCTTAAAATTAACATTAGAAAAACCAAATCAATGAGAATGGGCACAGAAAACCAAATAACTCTTACGATAAATAATCAGTCTATTGAAGAAGTCAATGAATTCACATACGTAGGCAGCATAGTTACAAAAATAGGCGGTACTGAAGATGATGTAAACAACTGCATCAAAAAAGCCAGACAAGCATTTGGAATGCTAAACAGTGCGTGGAAATCCAGAGAATACTCTAATTCAACAAAAATAAAAAATTTCAACTCCATCGTCAAAGCCGTACCACTATACGGTGCAGAAACATGGAAGATTAGTCGACAAACCATATCCAAATTACAATTCTTCATGAATCGAAGTTTACGCAGAATTATGCGTATTTTTTGGCCGGTCCAAATGCGTAATGAAGAATTATGGAATGCAACAAATCAACAACGAATTGAAACTGAAGTCAAAATAAAAAAGTGGAACTGGATAGGACACATACTGCGTAGAGAAGACCACAACATTAGCAAGAGAACCCTGCAATGGAACCCACAGGGTAGCAGGAGAACATGAAGGTCAAAGACGACATGGCAGAGAAATGTCAGGGGAGAAATAGAGCAAATGGGACAAACATGGCAACAGACAAAACAGATAGCCCAGAATAGAACCAGATGGAAGGCATTTGTTGAGGCCCTATGCTCCTGAAAGGAGCCAAGGACATATATATTAATGTAGTATAAATATTGAAACATTTTTAGTTGTACTTTAGTTTTAAGGCACAGTCACCCCGAAGATTCCAAACCCCTCCAGAAATAATATAATGGTTAACTGATTTTTAGATTTAAAGAGAATTAGGAAAAGCTTCTGAGTAATAAATGGTAGCTTAAAAGTACACTAAAAAAAACTGTACAGAAATGTACTAAAATAAGCTAAGTCAACACAGCTATTATTTCAAGTTAGTTAATTTTTTAATCCGAACATGAAATTAAATAATTTTGATTAAAATTATTTTTCCTCAATTGTCGCTGCTATTTTTTTAAGTTATTTTAAATTACTTGACCATTATTTTTGTTTTCCTCTTCAGATATTTGCTGTAAATCAATGTAAGCAGCTAAGCAGTACCTTAATAAAAAGAGGTTTCTAAAGCAACAAGCCATATAAGAGTAGTAATCTAATAAACTTATTCGGAACTGTCATTAATCCAAAAATATATATCTCATTCTCACATCACGAACAAACCCATCATAAAGTTTTGTTAGAGTTATATAAAAACTTACGGGAAACAGTTAGTAGACGACATGAGAATTTTAAACAAGTGTTCAGGTGTACTCACAAGCTAACTATATTAACTTTAGATCATGTACTTTGCTCAACTAATGCCTTTTTCATTTTATTAGTTTAGATATCGGATAGATGAGGCAACGTCAGCTCGTAAACTTATTAATTATTGGCTTATGTTACCCGTACATCAATATTTTATTCAAGAATGTGAGGATTTTCAATTGAAGCAGTTCGTGAAGCAATTTAACTACCTCTACAGAACCTAAAGGATAAAAGCTGAGTGACTTTTAACCATTAAATTTATTTATAATCCATTCGTTTTAGTTGTAAAATTAACCTCTGTGCTAAATTCGTGCCCTACGAAAATTTTTTTCTTTATAATGTTTATTTGGACGTCTTGAATAACACTTGGTAGTTACGCCACGAAACACATGGAGGATTTCGTGAAAACCGCGTCGGTAGGTCGCGAAAACTGCGAAATCGCGATTAACTCAGTTTTTATGGCCCAAACGGCAACAACACTTATTATAAAAGTTATACATCTGTAAATTCTCTACCTTAAAGGTCCTATACATTTTTTTCGTACGCCTGACCGTTTTGGAGACACGACGCGGACTAAGTGAAAAATGCAATTAGTTCCACCAAACCTCTTTCGCACCACATATTTCTCAATTATCGTGCTTTCTATGCCGCAGAATGACAATTAAATATTATCAAGTTCAAACCTGGTTGGGAAAAGACATTGATCCTGAGCTGTGGGGCTGGATTAGGAAGAATGATATTTTGCAGCCAGTACCAACGCAGTTACCACCAGCACCAGATATATTGTTAAATTCAACTTTTTGCAACTGTATGAAGGATTGTGCAGGAAAATGTAGCTGTAGGAAAGGAGGACTGAATTGTTCAACAGCTTGTGGCCATTGCCACGGTCACTGCTGCTTGAATACCGTACCTATAATTGCTATGAATGACGAAATGGGCGACGTAGGATCTTATCAGAATGAGAGTAATGACAACGATCCTCCAGGTGTATCTACGTAACTACCACATGTTATTCAAAACGTCCAAGTAAGCACAATTAAAAAAAAAAAAATTCGTAGGGCACGATTTTAGCAGCAAAAGTCTAATTCGCCTGGAGTATTATAGGCCAGTTGTCAGGGAGTTCAGGATGCGTAAATACCGTTTTAAATCGGGCAATAGATTTTACTGTTGGAATCAGTTCATTATATGCCTCTTTTAGACATACTAATTTTTCTCCCGTATAAGTCTCTCTCTTGGACGACACTCCACTGTATTCCAGACAGAAATTCTCGCTATACTCGAGTGTGTATGCGAGAATGTTAAACGACGATATGTGAACCAGCAGATCTCAATCGCAACAGACAGTCAGGTGGCACTTGGAGCATTAGCCTCTAAAAATGTGTCTTCCAGACTGGTTTGGGACTGCCACGAAGAGCTCAAAATTCTCGGTGAGCGGAACAGAGTAAGACTACTCTGGGTGACGGGACATACCAGTATAGAAGGCAACGAGAATGCTGACGAACTTGCTAGACAAGGAGCGGCGAATATATTCTATGGCCCAGAACCCGCGCTAGGTATTATAAAAGGCTCAGCCAGAAGGGTAATTAAAGACTGGGTCAAGAGTAATCACAACCACCACTGGAGAAATATTCCAGGAAATCGACATGGGAAAACACTTATCAATGGACCATGTTCAAAACAAACTGAAGAACTGCTCACAAGGAACAAGACTCGGTTGAGAACTATAACTGGTCTTCTGACGGGACACTTTCCCGTTAAGAAGTACCTAATTGGAAAGTTTGCTGGCGACCTTAACTGCAGACTGTGCGGTAAGGTACCAGAAACTATAGAACATATTATACATGACTGCGAGGCATTGGTCCGCAGAAGGTATAATATCTACGGGCAAACACAAACAGACCCGGAAACCTTCGACTCGTCCATTTTCAGACCTGTATCACCTTGTCAGTGACACAGGATTATTAAAATGGACAGTGTAAATTAAAAATTAAAAAACAGGGTGTGCACAATAAGCCCAGGAGGCTGCAGTGCCCTCGGAGTATTCTATAGACGAGCCGTAAGAGGTGGGGTTTTAGTCAGTTGGAGTCTGACACTCACACCTATTCCTACTTGGGATAGGCAGCCCGAGTTGGTTTCCCCTCCTCGCCAAAAAAAAAAAACCTACGTAAAGTAGGTATGCTTTTAGAGGACAGAATATTTACTAGTGAAATATTTTGTCGAACTAAGGGGGATTTACGGGAGGGGATAATGAATTACAAAGATATAAAATATTATGGCTTAGGGCCAATATGTCTCTGGATAGATTACGTGGCCAGTGTCGAATCTACAGGGGTTCCGCGAAACCCGGGCCCGGGAGCTTTAGGATCCCGATATGGACCAGCCCAGATACTTCAACACATCACACTTCATAAAACTAAAATCAAGTCAAATTAATCACAAAATAAAGTTCCATAAAATACATATATTTAGTAGTCAAACAAGTAAAAAACATATATCTACTCGTCTACTCTTACTACCTTAACAAATAAAAAAACAAACGCATGATAAAAAGAAAATGTTTTAAATTTTATTTGTCTCACCGGGAGTTTACCCCCCCCCCCCCATCACAGAAAGCTAAATACGCCCTTGTGTCGAACTAAACTATACTTTTCTTTAAATATATATGGAATAAAAACCAGACTGCAACCAATAGCTATTCTCCGGACTAATGCCCCGCCGAGCGCTTAGTTACGAATTACAAGCCTAGCCGCTTTAAGTGCAATAACTATGCAACAGACACCAGCCGAAAGACTTATTCCTACTCATAATAGCTCTCGTGCCAGCGACTCCATACCACTTGCAGACTGCAGTTTCGAGCTATTGGCTCTCATCACTGCAAGGTAGGTCTGAGATGGCTGGAAGGAGGCCCTTATTCATTCTTGGTACATGATGAGATTTACAAGAACCACGACATGCAACAAAAAAAAAGGAGAAAATGAAAATCAGCCGCTGCCATTTTTTGTTGCATGTCGTGGTTTGATAAATCTCGTCAAGTACTAAGAATGAACAAGGTAGACTATGCCTATAAGTAGGAAATCCATCTCTATAAAGTGCAAGAAGCATTTCATGTAACAATTGGGGAAACAACGTTTTTAGGGTATTTTGACCTCGCTGAATATGAATCTGCCTATTGCCAAAGCGAAATTTGGACCGGAAGTCCCGTATCCAAGATGGCGACCAAAACTCTGTTGCCCTATATTACCCTTGTCTATGATCTAAACGTCTGCTTAGGGATTTTCTCGGATGCCAAACACATTGCAATGGAAGGCAAACTCTCCTTATACTCCGGGAATTTTTGGCCAAGGTGACAGCGGATGTAGCTTTAGGAGACATGAATCAAGATGTTCAGATCCCGAGGCAACTGCTCGATGGTGATTTTCGAACTCTTGTCCATGAGGGGAGCTGCAAGATTCGCAGGGTCACTCAGTGCTTCATGTTTCCCAAGAAAAGGCTGCTGCATTAATACCGAAAAATCTTCATTCCCATCCTTATGACCCTCGAGCCTGTCTCCAAAGCCTGTACGGATATCCTAGCCTGTAATTGTTCATCCCAGTGCCTGAGTACAATGTGCACGTGCAAGAAGAGTAGACTGACTTGTACCAAGTTGTGCCACCGCTCTCTACAATGTTTGAACTCTTTAAATGGTTGATTTCTCATCTTCCTTGCAACCTTGCCATACGCTAAAAACACTTGAATGATTATTTTATCTTCTTTGCAATCTTGCAATAAACAATGTTTGAACTTTGAGATGGTCGTTTTCTTATTTTCCTTGCTTCCTTGCTTACTTCCGAGCAACAAAGTTTGGGCGCCATCTTGGAACCCATGCACTCCAAACTTAAGGTAAGTAAATTTTGAGCATTGCAATGTGTTTGGCATCCGAGAAAACCCCTAAGCAGACGTTTAGATCATTATTTTAAGCCAATTGACAAGGGAGACATAGGGCGACAGAGTTTTGGTCGCCATCTTGGATACCGGACTTTCGGTCCAAATTTCGCTTTGGCAACAGATTCGTATTCAGAGGAGTCAAAATATGCTAAAAACGTTGTTTTCCCAATTGTTACATGAAATGCTTCTTGCATTGTTCTTTTTTGAAAACGTGCCTAGTCTAAGGGCCCCGTTCCAGCCATCTCAGACCTACCTGGTACTGACGAGAGCTAATAGCTTGAAACCACAGTCTACAAGTGGTGTTGAGTGGCTGGCATGAGAGCTTCTTTGAGTAGGAGTAATTTTTTCGGTTGGTATCTGTTGCAATCGAAACTTTAATATTTTGTGGCAATACCTAGTTATTACATTTAACGCGGATAGGCTTGTAATTCGTAATTCAGCGCTCGGCGGGGCATTAGTTCGGAAAATAGCTGTTGGTTGCAGTCTGGTTTTATTCCTTATATATTTAAGGAAACGTATAGAGGATTTCGACAAAATATTTCACTAGTAAATAACCTACGTGAAGTTCATTCGAACCTGAATAACTACCTGTATATTGTAGTTTAGATATCTTGTACATTTTTGTAGTTTTGTGTCCTTAATGAAAAACCTTTGTAACATTTTGCTTTAAAATTACACTAAACATACTTTACATAAAACATAATAGTCTACCACCTCTGATGATTGCCCTGTATGACATATATACAACTTCAATAGAATTTTACCATATTACTTTATATATGTTCAAAATTTGAAATAAAAATTTTAAATTCAACAGAAGTTATCGTATTTATAATAGATATTCGAAGTCGGCAACGTCCAGCTGCAACTTTTATTTGATTCGTAATAGTCTTAAAATCACTTTAATAATATTTTAAGATAAAACTGATATCGCTGTTGATATTATCTAACCTATTGAGTAGTGAGTTCGAATTTGAGAAACGCACCGTATATTTTGATTTAGATATCTTATACTTATATCTTCTTAGTTTTGTTTACTGAATCAAAAACATTAGTAACATTTTGCTGTAAAATTATAATAAAACATAGTTTAAGTAAAAGTGGAGAGTTTACACGCCTCTAACGATCACCATGTAGGACAGATATTGCCCAATTTCAAAGGAGTATTCTGCAATGCTATTTTACGTATAGCACTGGAGGCAGCGCTGCATTTTTTCGAGGAATTTTATACCGAATAAATTTCGTTTTTATCAGTTGATAAATATTCAATAATCAGCAAAATGAGCGTCAGTCGCCGCACCTGAGGTGGAGCTAGAGGTGACAGCATGAAGGATGGCGGTGCCATGCTTATGAAAATGATTTCGTAGTTCAAGAACCCGTTAAACCTATTATAGAATGGTACTAGACTATTGAAAAGTAAAAAAAAATATTTTTGATTTTCGCACAAGTAAAAAAAATTTTTGTTTCTTTAGTTTTCAATAGCCTAGTACTATTCTATAAAGCTGTCTCTAAAAGCCTATCAAAAAATGTTCAGGGATCCAGGGGAAATTTTCGAATTACGTTCACGCCCACCTTATTAAAAACAAAATATGCTACGAGTATTTTCATACCGTGCCAAAATTTTTGAGATGATTTTTGTGATCTTTTGTGATCATTTTCAATAAAAAAATAATAATCAGCTGTATTGAATAGAGGGGATTATACGTCAGTCACGTATATGAACCATATTGAAAATGTTCAAGTATAAAATCATTTTATGCTTTATGAAATGTATGCAGCTGAATTTTTATGCTTTTTAAATAATAAAGAAAATCGTCAGCGGTATTTATAACGGGGGTAAGAACGTCAGCGTCATATAAATGCTGCGGACTCAGTGCTTCTAAGCGTTGTATAGTCACTTTGACAAATGAACTGACGATCTTTACACCCACAAACATTCAGCTGATGGCGATTCTTAATTTTTGTTAACAATAAAATTACTCTATGTTTCAATTTCAATCAGTATTATATCAATTTAACATAAGTTATTCCACTTTATGCCGAGAATAACTAGTTTTTCATAAATTTTTCATACTAATCAAGATCATATCGGTTTTAAATTTAAATATACATTCATAAAAAAAAACGATGATTCATTCATTTAATACTAGATATTTTAATTTTTGATTTTATTAATAAATTCGAACAATAAACGTTACTTTTTTGCCTCATAGACTGGCGGTACATGACCAGTCGGGTGCAACGTTTTTAAAATGCATGCCAATCATATATATGAATGAAATTACCGTGAATATGGCAGAAACGCAAATTTTAGGCAGTCGTCGCGTGCAAATCGATTTTTTTTATTTATTTTTTTTTGTATTTTTTTTTATTTTAAAATGGATACCAACAGTGCCAAACGAAAAGCCGTGAAAAAGAATCCAGCGAAAATTCATTGGCATGCAGTTTACGCGCGCAAAACACACGTTGATGTGCACATTAAATCGTAAAATTTTTTGGTGTTCTTGATTTTGGATGATTCTGATTTTGGATTTTTTTTAAGGCTTTTCGTTTGGCACTCTTGGCATCCACTTTAAATTAAAAAAAAAACAAAAAAAATAAACAAAAAAAAATCGATTTGCACAGCCTTCTGCACGCGACGACTGAATAAAATTTGCGTTTCTGGCATATTCACGGTAATTTCATTCATATATATGATTGGCATGCATTTTAAAAACGTTGCACCTGACTGGTCATGTACCGCCAGTCTATCAGGCCATAAAAGCAAATTTTGTTTTGCCAGGACTGCAAGTGACACTTTCATAATACTGACAGACGTCAAAAAATGACACTTACAAAGCTAGTAAGTAAGTGAGTTAAGAAATGTCATATTTTTCAGACGTTTGAAGAAAGACGACATTTTTAGAGATTTAAGAAATCAAATAATTTGAACATCAAATTGTTCTTAGCATCTCAAAACACATCGGAAAATGATGGCCCGATTTTCTTATATTTTTTGTATCTATAACTGTGCGCAGCCATAAAAAATTTAGTGTTTCTTCTTAATTTGGAGTTTAAATCTAACCACAATAATATGCTTCTGTAGAGTTTTCAAGAAATAAGACCTCTAACTAAAATCTTTATTCCTAAATTAGGATTCAGTTGTGTTTCCAGAAGATTTTAACCCTGTTTCATATTAAATGTTTTATCCCGCACCTTATTTAAGTATATCAGCGTACTCACGGAGAATATACAAGTCTAATACAAACTGTTTGAAATGCTGCTATCTTTTCACCGGACATTAAAAAGCTACCTACTAAGAATGTTAACTTCCTGTAATACCATTTTCGCTAATTAGTAAATTCAAAGGCCCAAAAACGATGAACATTTACTTCCACTTCTGGAATGTACCTGTTCAGGAAGACAACAGAATTACTTCGAATTTAACTACAAAGTGAACCAAAAAATATTTCATCATTGTACTACTTATCTCATAAATGTTTTCTGATGAATTTAGTTGTGATAACATTGGATTTATAATTTAATAAAGAAAATATCCTTTGAAATATTTGAAGTAGTTTCCACAAACGCCAAGACACTTGAATATTACTACTAGATGCGGGAGATGATTAAAACTGAGTTTTAACTGTCTTCAGATGTCACTAACATCGACTGGAATATAACTCTTAAATCAGAGGACATAAACGACAAAGTTGTTATATTAAATAATAATATCATTGAACTATTAGACAAGCATGCACCGCTAATGTTAGTTAAACCTAGAAAACCTAATCCGCCTTATATTACCTATATTATTAAGGAAATAATCAAGACAAAAAGCAAAACGCATAAACAAATTTATAGTCAAAGACAAAAAGAGATCAAACTTACCATATAAATTTAATAAATAAACGTCAATAGTGCTATTCGTCGAGAAGAGAAAACATATTATAATTTTATGTTAAAAATTATTTAAAAAAATCCACGTGATATCTGGACAACTTTTAGGGATATTAGTGGGATCGGTACGTGACATTTAATGATAAAAATTATTCCTTTAATGTGGGCACTCCACAAGCCTTATAGAACGATAGTAGAAGAGGAGCCAAAAATAAATTCCCTTAGAACAGAATTTTCAAAATGGCAAACATTTAATATAAAAAATATGCGTTTATCAATAATAATAAAAGAATTTTTAAATTTTATTTTCAAGCTGTCCACAAAGAATTATATGGTTTTAGAAAATAAATAAAAAAATATGATTAAATGAGATCGTTCATATTTTTTAGTGATCTTTTCGGCTTCACCAGGTGGTGAATGGAAAACATTTCTGATGAGCGGAGGGGCGCAAGATGGAAACAACTTTGGATATAGGTAGTTTTAATAAATTTTCCATGATTTTCTTATAAAATAAATTTCCTGACTTTTCCCTTACTTTCCTGACCAAAATGAAATTCCCTGACTTTTCCAGGTTTTCCCTGTTTTCCAAAAAGTATACACCCTGAATGATATATCATGTACCTTCACTGTGTTCAAAATAAAAATCTAATCCAATATAGTGGATCCAAGATGGTGGTAAAAATATTCTAACATCATAAAACAAAGAACCCGTGGTACAATACAATAGGGATTCGGTCTAAAATCAGTGCGATGAAAATTAAAGTAAAAGAGTTGTGGAGTTATTGAATTTACGTACACTCTATATACATATAATGTTCTAAGGTAAATTTTTTTGGCTCCCTTTCAAATATCGTTCTATATATCTTGTAGAATACCCGTTTAAAAGGAATCGTTTTTATCATCAAATGCCGTAGTTACACGTTTGAGTATTTGCTACCCTACTATATAATACAGTAACTAGAAGTTTCAACTTCGGAATAATGTCATATTGAACGGATTTCGTTAATTTTTGGCAGTATTATAGTAAATACCTCACAGAAAAGTTTCTATGTTGTGCGGGGGCTTGCTAATTTATAGGGGGTGAATGGCACCCCCTCTCAGGGGGTGGTCTTAAAAAATATATATATATTTATTGGAGCTGAAATAGAATCAAATTTTAATTTTAAGAAGAACGACTTCAAAATTGCTTAAAAAAAAGGTATTTCCAAACGGCTTTCGTCAAGTATCTCCAAAAGTATTACTTTATCGAAAAAATGTTACAGACCAATTACAGAAAGTACAAACTGGGAATTAATTATATTTTTTGTTTATTAATGTAGTAGGATTAATAATTTCGGAGATATTTAAGTTTATATTTGGTACTCAAATGCTTCGAAATTGCCTTTAAAGTTTAAAATGCATTTTTTTCTAAAGCAAGTGCTTTAAATGAGCAAAAAAATTTGAGCATCTAGGTAATGCTACATCTTAACGAAAAACTGTGTTTGAGATAATTTTTCTTAATTACTGGCTAATTAAAGTAACAAAATGGCGACCTTTTTATATAAAAAAATATAAATATGCATATTTTTCCGTCATAACTTCTTTATTTCTTATGCTACAGGAACGAGTAAAAAATAATTTGAAAGCGCAATTAATTGTCTTTAATTCCATTTCTCAGCATGCGTGACGTAGGTGTCACAATTTCTGAGATATTTAACATTTAAACTACATTTTTCTTCTTAGAAACGTTCAGACGCTATTTGTAAACTTTCATATCTCCGAAACTATTAAATCTATGTAAATAAATAAACAAGCGAAATTCATTATCAGTTTATGAGCTTTATTCTTGGTCTCTACCTATTTTTCAATAAAACTAATATTTATTGAGATATTTGGAAAAGGAAAAAAAATACGTTTTATCGAAAATAACTTTATAGTTTAAATTGTATTTTTTTCTAAAGCAAGTGCTGTATATAAATCAAAAAATTTTAGCATTTACGCCATGCTATATATTAATGAGAAACAGTGTTTGAAATTCCTTTTTTTTAATTACTGGCTAATTATATTAACAAAATGGCGACGTTGTTATTAAAAAAATGTGTAGGCGCACATTGCTTCGGTCATAACTTATTTGTTTTTTTATGCTACAGAAACAAATAAAAAAACAGTTGAAAGCTTAATTAATAACCTATTATTCTACCTGTTAGCATCCTTGACGTACGTGTCACAGTTTCTGAAATATTTAACTCTCACTCTAAATAATTATCTTATGAACACTTGGATGCCAAATATAAACTTAAATATCTCCGAAATTATTAATTCTACATCAATAAACAAAAAATATAATTAATTCCCAGTTTGTACTTTCTGTAATTGGTCTGTAACATTTTTTCGATAAAGTAGTACTTTTCGAGATACTTGACGAAAGCCGTTTGGAAATATCTTTTTTTTAAGCTAAAATCGCAATTTTGAAGTCGTTATAACTTAAAAACTATCAATGTATGTGAAAAATTGCATAGAACCTTTTCTTCTTAAAATTTGATTCTACTTCAGTTCCAATAAATATATATATTTTTTAAGTGCCACCCCTCCGAGAGGGGGCGGCATCCACCCCTTATAAATTAGCAAGCCCTCTCAAAATATAGAAACTTTTCTGTGAAGCATTTACTATTATACTGCCAAAAATGAACGAAATCCGTTGAATATGACATTATTCCGAAGTTTTGCATATTTTTTACCTCTAGGTACTGCACTAATATGGGTGTAGGAGATCTAAAAAATAAAAATATTTGCCTTAATGTTTGTAAAATTCGCAATTGTTTAATCAACATTGCTGTTGACGACGACCTGACAGAGTTTTATTAAAATAATTAAATAAATAATTCATCTTTTCAATTTAGCGTAGTAACGGAAAGCGATATTTGTAGTCTTCCCTCTATATATAATGTGTTAGCCCTACACACAGTTACACATTCCTCGAGCGATATATCTAGGTGGGCATATGTAGGGCTAAACAGACAATATCATCACCGATATACCATCTCTAGTTCATTGGGGATGAACGTAGCGAAGTGAAGGTGGACTCCACAGTAGACCACACAGCCAGTAGTTTGGCAGATCTTATTTTGATGTCTTATGTTGATATGTTGATTTTTAGCGCAGATGCGTGTTACACGAGTGAAAAATATATAAAGTACGATACGACTTGACAATTTGCAGACACTTTTTGCCTTGGGACGCTACTTTGGAAAATTTACGCCATCTTGAACACTAAGAGAAATTCCGAATGCTTACATGCCTCCCCTTCCTAAAATGTTCCCTTGGGTTCCAACTATAACTATGCAAAGCGGAAATCCATGTTCAAAATGTGCAGAATAATAAACATTTGTTTCTTACCGCCTCTACTACTCTTACCCATTGTTGTAATGCTATACACAAAAAAGATAACGTTCATGATTAATCAGTATTTGTGATATGAACACTATCTTAGTTTACTCCGGAAATTACCATTTTATGAAAATACGTACTCAATATAATAATTTACTTGTTTCCCTGATTTTCCTTCTCTGGAAACTGACATAATAACTACTTTGTAATTAAGCACATCCTTATATACTATTACAAAATGAAAAATATATGTCGTAAAGTTGATACCGTATTCCGTATTGATTATCAAGTATCATATTGTGAGTTCAACTTTTTATTCAATAAACTTTGGTAAACGTGGTAAGAAAATCGGAGCGGCTTTTACGATCCTCTCGCTTCATTAAACAGCAAATCTCTAGTTTCACCACTAACCTCAGAGTTTATGTGATTAATTATTAAATTCGATCTACTTCAAATCTCGTGGATTATTTGATTTAAACATCAAAGAAAATGTTAAATATATTTTGCACCTCAACTCTAAAGGAATATTTAAATATTTTCCTATTTCTGGTGATCGCAATGTTTCCGTTTTAAAGGGAGAGCTCTGTTAGTAAGCTAGTAAGATCTATTTAATAATGCAACAGTTTACGAGTGTATGTAATAAACAACACAATGAAACTATTAGTGCAAGACAAATAAGCCTAAAAGTATGCCATCCTTGAAAAAATTAGTACAAGCAAAAAATTTGGTGGAGATGTTGCAGTTATCATCTTATTGAATATACTAAAAATCCCCTAAAATCTAAGCTGCGCTACGCCCGCCATATTGAAAATTGGCGGCCCATTTTCAGATTTTTGTATATAAATCCTTTACCATTGTAGATAGGCAAAAAGATTCAAGTAAAAAATATAGGCAATAATAAAACAAACAATTTTTGATATTGACATTTTTTCTCTAAATCAAACGGTTTTTGAATTATGAGCTGTCCTCTAAACAGTCTAAACACTGCATTGTATGGATACTTTTCTCTTTTGTTTCAGGTTAACAGATAAGTTATGGATCCTGGAATATGTTTGCTTTGCTGTAAAAGCCTTACAGAAGGAGAAGTGCTTGTCGCTGGAAGGGGACTACCCACGCTCATTCATGCAAGTCAGGATAGGAAAGATGAAAAACATAAAATCATGGCTAATGCCAACGAACTTACAATTCACGCGTTGTTGGAAAAACTATACAAGGCCTAACTCCATCTAGGCTTTTACTAAGCCGAAAGTCGGCCAGCCGGCCCATAAAGTGCCGCGTTTAAGACCTCGAGAAGTAAGATTCAATTACAAGAAAAACTGTTTATTTTGTGGTCAGGTGATGGAGAGTGTTAATGTAAAGTTGCCTAAAAACTGAAGAAACTGAAGTTGAAACTAATGAAATAAAAGATTCGATTCTTCAAATTTGTGCCGTTCGCAAAGATGAATTAGTGGAGATAATTGGTACCCATGTAACACCTTGGACAAATCTTGTGTCAGAGGAAGCAAGGTACCATTTAGACTGTTACTCAGAATTTCAAAAATGTAAAGCTTTTGATAAGTCTGGCAGACCAGCAAACAAATCGCTTGAAAATCTGTACTGTTTGCTAAGAGACGTCATTAAACAATTGCCTGGAGCAGCATATCAAATTTTACCTTACCAGAAATCATCGCTTGTAGCAGCTTTTAAAATGGAGGAATCACCAGAAATAGACAATTGTATTTACGTCCTAGATGGGGGACATATTCTTCACAATACTGTCTGGCTCAGGCCCGCAACCTATCAAGACATCATTAACAATTACACCTCACACATCATTAGCCGGTATGGCGGTAATTGCGTTGTGGGATTTGATGGTTATTCTGTATACCCAACAACGAAGGGGAACGAACAAGAAAGAAGAGCGACATGAAGGACATATATAAACATAAGTGAGAATACTTTGAATACCGCAACAACGCAAGCGGAATTTCTTGCAAACAGTGCAAATAAAAAACTTCTTATAAATAACTACACTCAAAGAAATAGTATGGGTAAATTCAACAAAAAAAAATGGTTAACTAACAATATCGTTAATTTTGTTAAACCAAACTATATTGATGGTATTTTTAAACAAGAGGTGATTGTTATTTTAATTAATAAAAAGTTGTCGTACAACAAAACAAACATTAACCTAAAAAATAGATGAATAAGACTATTATTTTGTTCGTCTGACTATTATTTTGTTGAATTCTGTTAAATTAAACTAGATAATAGTATATTTTATTTTTAACTATTATCGAATTGTAATTCTAACCCAGTATTAGTTCGCTGTACTATTGTACTTGGTAGACAAACCAATATTATTGTCGTCTTCTAGAAATTCTAAAAGAATTACCATAAAATTTGCTTGCTTACCACGTAGTCTATTACAGAAATTATTCCCAGATGACGCCACATACAAATCACTAACAATAATCCATCATGCACTCTTATGAATTTATAGAAAATTAATAACATGATTGCAGTGTTCAAATTCTCTCAGGGATCATCGATATATTTGGATGGATCTTATAAACGATCTCTAATCTTTGGTTTGGGTGGTCTGATGTCTCAATAATGAGATTTTGGCTAACCAAAAAAACTTCATCATACAATAAAGTGTAGATCAACCTAAAAATTAGTTGGCGAACAAAAAACAAAGTCGTTGTACTATTTAATTGTAGACCAAATTGAAAATGGTTAGTGAACATAAAAAAATGTCATTGTACTATTTAATTTGTTACAAGAAGATATGATTATTAAACTACTATTTGTTTACGAAAACAAATAAAGTTGTATGACTATTCTTTACTGATTGATTTAACTATGAAACTAGATAGGCGCGATTTCATATGCTCTTTTTGGTTGAATTTACCTATCATTTTCTTTGAGTGTAGCTGTCTAGTTCAGAAGTCGGGGTGTCCAGGTAGAAGAGACCGATGCTGATATGTCGATCGTAGCAGCAGCTATTGAGGAAGCAAGGCATGGTTCCCGAGTAGTTGTTGTTGACCAGGACACCGACTTATTAGTCTTGCTAATTACTTTGTCAACAGATGAGATGCGTATTTGACGACGACATTGATAATGACGAACTAATGTTATAACGTATTTTCGTATTTTATTCTATTTGTTATAGGATTCATGATTACAGTATATTTTTCTTCTGTAATAGCAATATACCTATAAAAATGTTTTTTGTTTTACTTACAACCTATAAACATACATTTTATAGCCTATTTTGTGCACAATTGAGATTTTTGAAAATTTAATAACATTCTGTACCTCATAATTCAAAAACCGTTCGATTTAGAGGAAAAAATGTTAACATCGAAAATTGGTTGTTTTATTATTGCCTGCACTTTTTATTTGAAACTTTCTTCCCTAACTGCAACGGTAAAGGATTTATATACAAAACTCTGAAAATGAGCCATCATTTTTCGATATAGCGGGCGAAGCACAGCTTTGATTTTAGGAGACTTTTAGTACATTCATTAGGATGGCAAGTGGAATATCTTCACCAAATTTCTTGCTTGTACTAATTTTTTCGAGGTCAAAATTTATTTTTCCTGCACTATATATACAATGCTATTTGTATACGTTTTTGGTACAGGAACAATACAAATATAAACTAGTGAAATTGTCTCTGTAGCACTGTAAAAAGAGACACAAATCATGTGTAAGAAGTATTATTAAGTAAATGATAAACTCCCTTTATCGTGGGTACGACTAATAAAAGTTTTTTTTTATTCAGATCGAAAATATATATGCACGAATAGAGCAACGAGGAGACATATTTGTCCTCAGTGGCGAATATTATACCAATTGTATACAACAGTTTCTAACTTATTGGCCGTCATCAGTGCAGATTCGATTCGATTTGATTTACGAATAAAATTTTCTCTCCTAATGCAAGTTGAATCATTGTATTCAAACATAGTTGAGACAAGTACTTTTAAAAAGTACTCCCATACTCAGTACAACTAGTCTAAATTTTTATTTTTACTCTCAGTACTAAGTACAAATACTTTGAAAAAGTACTTAAAGTATTAAGTAATGTATTTGAAATTTAAAATTTATGGAACCAGTACAAAGTAGTTACTCCGTGAAGTAATCTAAGTACTTAAAATACTTAGAGCACCTACCTTAAAATACTCCAAGTATTTTTTTAATTACAAGTAAAAGTATTATAAGTATTTAAAGTAATTTTTGTTACTTTGAGTATTTTGAATGTACTGTAAGACTTTTTTAGGTAGTCGGTACCAGTAATTGTTAAATTAAGGAGTGTCTTATGCTCCTTCTTTACACAGTAAAATATTTAGTCGTTATAGTACAAGATCCGTACTAAGGTCGACCTTCACCGATCAGGTAACCGAATAAAATCTATTTTTTATGAAAAGAAATATGCTAACAAAAGTAATGTTCAAGGCTATATTTAATGGAAAATTTAATAATCAATTTTTTTTTCCATACCTTCACCGATCTTCTAACCAAAAAAATTTAACACCAATCGAAAGTAAAAAATCCTGTAGAATATGTACATTTACATTTTTCCGTTCAAGGCTGTACGGTTGCTAGGTTTAAATAGGTGAATCGAAAGTGGTACCTTCACTGATGGGTACTACTGGTAACCAAATATATTATATATCAAAATAAAGATAATTTTATTGCGAAACGATAAGTATAAATAAAATTAAAAAAAATTTAAAAAAAACAAAAAAAAGCTTTGAACATGTTTAGTTAAGCAACCCATCACCATTACTCTTGTTAGCATATTTTTTTTTTTCATAAAAAAATAGATTTCATTCGTTTACCTGATCGGTGAAGGTCGACCTTAGTACGTATCTTAGACTATTAGCAGTAATCATGTTTTTCGTTTCAATGCAAATTTCAAAAGTTGACTTCTATAGGGACCTGCAATCTGCATATTACTCTTTAGCATTTCAAACTAAAAGCTAATGATCCAAAAATAGGTTCAGGTTTATAGAAAAATTATTTAATAAAATCATTTGTCGAAAAGGGGTGGGTTATAGGGGATGGAAAAATTACACCAACAGAAAATTAGGAAATTTTGTATTTTTATGCATTCTGTAATGCTAGTTACAAAATCTAACTTATAGAGGTTTTATAAGTATCGAAAAAAACATTCGAATATAATAATTATTATTATATATTTTAGGGTGGTCCTTAAATTAGGGTAAAAATTTTTTTTCTTAATTTTCTTTGGGACACCCTGCCATTTTGATTCACTCTATTAAAAAGAATTACTGTAATTTTTTGGGATTTTTTAACTCAGTTTTAGGGGTCGCTACCGCCCCGTAAAGTTTCAAAATTAAAAAAAAAACTAGTTAGGAATTAATAATTAAATTCAGTTACAAAAGAAATAATGTTCATTAAACATGTAATTAATATGTACAACTATACAGCAATTACAATATTATTGTATATATATAAGATAACATAAATGAAAAAGTTGTTAATAAATTACGGTTGAGTTGAGATGAAAGTGGGGAAAAGTGGTCCTATTTTATTAATTTAATTAATGATCAATGTCATTTTGATGTTCATTTGATTTATTTTGATAAAAATTTTGCAAATATTCTCGATTATCTTGAAAATTCAAGACATAGCGACCCCTAAAACATTATTTAAAAATCTGATATTTTTATGGAAGTCTTTTTTTATATCATAGAACAAAACAAGAGGGTGCCCCGGGTAAATTTTTAAAGTTAGTTTTTAAGGACCTCCCTAATATACTTGTTAAAAAGCGTTTCAGGCTAGAAATAAATTCAATTTTAAAAGTGAAGGGCAAAATAGTGGCATAAATTTCAAACCTAATATATTTATTTAATAAATAAAGAATACACCCATTTAAAAAAAATGCCTTGGTCGCACTTGGAAAGATACTAAATGTTTCATTATTACTAAGAACAATTAACATTTTATATTGACGACTTTAAATTGGCATTAACAAAAATATTACTGCTTATCACAAAATTAAAAGTACTAGAAAGTGTAATACACCCCTGAACTTGAAGCCTCCATTGCAAAAAACTCGAATTTTAATACAGTAATAAATAAATAAACGAGCACAAAGATCTAATAAAACTTTAAAATTCACAACGCACTATCTGCACTTCTCGGTTTTGACTGATGTGGGCGCTGAAATGAATCATGTAATGGCCAATTACGATTCATTTTATTATATGTAAAGGTGTTGGCTACACTTAGTTCAAAAGAGCGATCGTGTTAACTCTATTACATATTTTGATTTTTGACCACGTTTTTAGCTTTGTTGCCCCACTGTGCGGCGTATTAAATAAAATACGCGCCGCTATAGATATTACTTTTTCTGCTGCTCACAGCTTCAGAAATAGTATATTATACTACTAGGAGTAGAACGCACTCTGTTTCGCCCAGTTTGCGGCTTCGGCTTCGCCTCAGCCGCAAATCCTGGGCTCAACACAAAAAAAGGCGTTCTACTCCGTGTAATATATACTATTTTTTCTTCAAGCGTATTAAAATGCAAAAATTCATTTATTTATCATAAATGCACAAATATTCAAACTACAGTCTTACATGTTGACACAATATGACAAGTGGCTAGTGGATAGCGCGCCACCGGTGGCTTTCGGTATTAACATTATGTTACTAGTAAAACAATACCCACTGCGGTGGCGCTTTCGGAACTAACATTATGTTACTAGTAAAACAATGTCCACTACGGTGGCGTTCGGTACTAACATTTTGTTACTAGTAAAACAATGTCCTACTTCTACTTCTGTTTTTGGTGACATAATTTAAACATTTTAATACGCTTGAAGAAAAAAGTATTTTTCCTTCCGCACAACGCACAGCCAATGAATGTTACTGACTGAAAATACCTCTTAAAACTATAACTTCTTTTTGATTTTACAACAAAATTATTATTTAAAAATTCTAATTCATTTATTTTATTTTATTTTTTATTTTTGCAATATTAAATAAATAATTATTTTGTTGTGAAATCAATTCAAGCTAGTACAACACATTGTTCTGATCAAAAAATGAAGAATACATTTTTTTCATTTGAGAATCCATTTTACAGATAAAAATTATTTTAAATTAAAAAAATTGTTAAGTTATGAGCTTCTTTGGCAAATATCCCCTGTCATTAAAATTTTTTGTGCCCGTGGAGACTTTTGATCGACATGTCATAAGCTACCACTGGTCAAAGTTTCAGCTCCCGGGAGTGAAACCCAAATTATATATAAAAGGTGCGGGGTCCTTTACCATTCGAATTAATTACATCTTCTCCGTATAATAGAAACAGGAAAGGAATAAAATGCCATTGCTCTCTATAGTTATAAACAGATTAAGGATGGTACTAAAATGTATTGTTGGCTCAAGTTATATGGAATTTATTATTATAACTGTATCATAAACCAATGTTCGAAATATAGTATGCATAACAATTTTACCTATTTTAGTTAATTATGTCCTTGATACGGTTAAGGATTATCCCGTTAAAGTACCTTTCAATATTCCCTTTGTAATAAGGTATGTCGATGACCTGCTGCCTATGGCTGTCTGCTTCAAGCAACAGGATTGAAGAGGTTCTTTATATCCCCAGTAGCTACGACGATAATTTACAGTTTATAGTAGAAAAGGAAAGTTGAAAATAGTATAGTAGCTAGATTTTTTAATTTAGTTATAATGTCATATGAATTCAATTTGTTTTTTTTTAATATAATTTAATAGCAAATGCAACAAAAAAAGGTTTCTATATTATGAGGGGGCTTGCTGATTTATAGGGGGTGAAGACATCGCATCAAGTAATAGTAATAGTAGTAGTGTTTGAAAGAGAATCAAATTTTAAGAAGAAAAGATTAGCAACCAATAACAAAGCCTCTAAACATGTTGAATTTTGTTTTATCTTTCTAATTTCTTTAGAAGTAATAGTTTCGAAGATTTCGAAATATAAAAATGTCTTCCGAACGTATACAGGGTGTTTCATTAATAATTGGACATACGCTAACTGGAGAATCCTTAGTCCAAAATAGATTTAACCTGAAACACTTAGATAAAATGTCCCTCCTTACTGAGATACAGGGTGTCAAAGTTGTAATTTTTTTTTTTTTGCAATGTCTCAACTACCTCTTGACCAATCTTCTCCCAATTTGGTAAGGAAACACTTTTTAAGGTAGAAACAATAATTTCTTTTAGCGACAAAAATGGGGAAACCAAGAACAAAGCTTGTGAATTAAAGATGAATTTGTGTTTTTAATTTATGCAGAATTAATAGTTTTGAAGGTATGGAAGTTTAAGAATGGCGTGTCAACATTTATATGACGATGTATTTAGTTTAAATATTTCGATTCGATACATTCTGTGTCCAGGTAATATTTGAAAAGGGCAAGTATAATTTTATTACCATAAGCTCTTAATCTTTTCATGTTTGT